>CM068868.1:28901244-29501244 GCA_035149815.1 Branchiostoma lanceolatum
GTTCACTGTGACATCATCGAAGGAATTTGATTTGATTACCTGAACCCAGGAATCAAGTACTGGAAGTGTGATTTGTTGTCTGTTTATGTTTTCGGATGTGTCTGTCTGTCTGTCTGTCTGTCTGTCTGTCTGTCTGTCTGTTTGTGACCAGCAAGTGGTCAATGGATATTTAGATATCTGGTATGTTGGTAGATGTTGGCAAGATGAAAAAAATGATTCAATGTCAAATAACATCAGAAGGGTGTGTACTTTCCACAAACATCTAAAACATTTCGTATGTATGTTCATTGACTACTACTTGTTGTGATTGAATGTAATCCAGAATGTTGTATATTGATGTCATTGGTGTCACAAGCACTCTGAATATCTCACATACATGTGTATGTCGTTCAAATATACTCGTCTTTCCAAATCTGGAAAACAACTTTCCAATTTTAAGAGACATCTTTTCCAAGGATCAGCTCCCAGAGTTTATTTATCCAATTTTACATCCATAAGGCCATAACTTGCACAATAAACTTTCATGGTCAACCTGATATCAAGGTTTATGTGTGTCAGGTCCCAAAGGATACCCATGTGCTGTACCCTAAGGTGTTATGTACATGCACCTGAATCTAAAGACATTTTATCACTGTGTAGCTGAACTAATTCCTAACCCATTACTTGCTCATGGAGCCTTTAGGAATCAAGCTTGTATAACTTATAGGTTTAGGCAGCAGGGAGAAGGTTAAGAGTAGCTTCCAAAGAACGGCCAAATTTGCCAAAACACCAGTCCTGCCTTTTGCTTGTAAAGATTTCTAGCTACCCATAACTATGATGATCATTATTATATGATTAGGTACTTACATGTAAATCTACTTAAAGTTTTCAGATAATCAACCAACAGCTTGAATTTAAGCACTGTCTTGGTGATACAAAAATCATAATACCTACATGCATATCGCAACCACACAACTCATCCTTGGTGTAAGAAGTAAATATTGCAAAATTTTCTTACAGCAATAAGAAATTCAGTTTGTACCAACGGGTATGACTTGTCTAACTGAAATGAATTCTTAGTTTCTACTTAAAACATAAATCGAGTTACAAAACCTATCCCAACCAGTAATGATCAAAGCCACTTGTTACCTTTACCAAGAGGGTTATGTTCTAGGGTGCGTCTGTCTGTTTGCTTGTTTGTTTGTTTGTTTGTTTGTTTGATAACAGCATAACTCGAGAAGTTGTCAATGGATATTTATGACATTTGGTATGTTGGTGGGTGTTGGCAAGATGAAGAAATGTCTAGATTATTGGACCCCTGGCAGCGTTCTATAGTACTGCAGTGGAACTTCCAGGTTTCATATCTTGTTTTAGATGCTTGATGCTATCAAATCGTGCAGAATTTTCTTACTGCTTCAAGGGATTCCAAACAGCCTCGACCATGACCATGAACCTTGCACGACCTCCGCCAGGCAGTGAGCTGGCCATAAAATGGTTTATAGGGGCTCGTGCTGCTGCTGAAATATTACACCTAACATTACTCACCAGTCCACCGGCTGGGGCCATGCTAATTCAATTAACCTTTGCCTTGTTTCTTTCCTTTTTATTCTGGACAGGTTAAAGTAAGAGCAGGATTCTTGCCAGCGTAGTTGAGCGGGGGGGGGGGGGCAACGCTGTGATTTTGTATCCCCTACGCTGTGATTTGGGCCACTACGCTGTGTTTCAACCAGCATTGGGTTTTTTTCTGTTGTTTTGTGCCCAAATTAACAAATTTTGGCATTATTTCACAAAATGTAGCCCTCAAAATGCAGGAAATGAATCAGATGTTTATGAGTGTTCTAAATTCCTAAATTTTCAAGGGGAGGACCCCCTATAATACCCCCTGACTGCAGCCCTTGCTCTTGCACCTTTAGCGCTCCCCACCCAGCTTTGCCAAGCTTAGATGCACACTACGTAAAAGAACCCAACACACTTATCGAGATGAGTAGGGGTAACCCGGTGTGCTTGGCCAAAAACACGAGCCATAGCGAAGCCGCATCGCACTACCACTAGCTACTTGAAAAAGCATCATGCTTCACCTCAAATGAGGATGCCTTGAAACGAAACAAACGAAAGATGCCCCCTAAGCTTTGAAAAAATCCTGGTGAGAACCTTGAAGAGGAAAAACGAAAAAAAACCTTACATCATCTTACACTGACCGATAGTAACCCACAAGGAGGAGAGAGGGGTGTAAATTCTAGTAAAAGGTAATTTCCCTATTGTACATGTTTTATTACATCGTGAAATGGCTGTTACTTCCCTTGAAGTCGGGAAAATATGGAAACTTTTATGATTTCACCAGGATTCATAGCATAAACACAGACTTAAGTAAAACTGACTTTAATAATCTTTAGACGCTTATCATTATCATTGTACCATGCCAGTTCATGATCAATATCTCCCGATAGTAATTGGATGGCACCCAGGCTAGAGTACAGTATCTGTGATAATTTTTCAAATCACTAATATAATTATAAAACAGCATCTTTTTCTCTCTTGACTTTTGCAGCATGCAAGTCCAGTAAAGAGCAAATAAACTCTGTTCAGTCTGCCTAATGCAAAAAAATGCATTGTATACCAGCCAAAAATAGTCAAAGGGAGTTGATATTAGGTCAGCAGATATCACACTTGAGTGAGATTGAGTCATCAAGTTTACGGTGATTAACAGTTTTTACTGAGATCAGTTACTTTTACGCACATTCACCATTACAGCCACGTTCAATGTCTGTTGGCACAGTATCGGAATCTGAAGAACGTGCTACAAAACTGCGACCTGATCCGACACTTGCCGTCCTGTCGATCAGTCATTTCCTTGTTAATACTTTTCTTCATATCTGAGATGAGTAACTGTTCCTCTTACACACACCCTGTACCATTACAGTCACATTCCAAACCAAGTCGTCTGGCACAGTATCAGTTTCTGAATAATCCTACAAAAACCATATGACTTTGAACCCGTCCAAATGTAAAGTGCTTCTGTTCTGTTTCATGAAGCATCCACCACCCCCACCTGTCATCACAGTGGGTCCCACTCAGCTGGAGGTTGTAGAATATGCGCGCATCCTGGGCATCATACTACAGAGCAACCTGAAGTGGACCAAGCACGTCGAGATGATTGTTGGGAAGGGCAGCAAACGTCTCTATATGTTAAGAACATTGTCCAAGCATGGCCTTACTACCGATGACCTTGTACTTGTTTATATCGGCTTCGTGCGTCCGGTATTAGAATATGCATGCCAAGTGTGGCATCCGGGATTGACTGTGGCTGAATCTAAGTCAATTGAGACAGTGCAGAAGAGGGCGTGTAAGATCATCTTGAGACAGAACTACACCTGCTACAGCTCAGCCCTGACAGAACTCTCCCTTACACCACTGGCCCAAAGACGACTAGAACTATGCAGAAGTTATGCTCGCTCCCTACTGAGATCCCCGATCTTCCGAGACTGCCTCCCAACGTGCCGCGAGGCGATTTCCGGCAGAAAGACTCGGTCGTGTAACCGGCTACAGACTTTTAAAGCAAATACCGCAAGATTCACTAAGAGCCCCATTTACTACATGGTAACTCTGCTAAACAGCACTGACTAGTAAGAGAATATGACATTAAGATTTTAAATCTGAAGAAATTTGTAATTGTTATGGTAACAATGAAATGTATTGTACATTTGATTATTGATATTGTGAACTGTATTGTAAATTTGATTATTGATATTGTGAACAAGCCGTTTAATTCAGCCTCAGGGCTGCCATGAGGCCTGTATCTGTTTGTCTACTGAATAAACCTGTCATCATCAAAACTGTCCGAATCCAACTACATTGTAGCCTTCAAGTGTCATCATGATTCAGTTCGAGGCTCTACCTTCACCAAACATTTGTTCAAACATTAATTTTGTTAGGAATCCCAACACTTGACCCTCATATTAGTCATAATCTGATTAATACTTTCCTTCAGAGCTGAGATCAGTAAACTGTTCTTCTTACACACACCCTATTATACATTACTGCCACATTCCATACCAAGTGTTTCGCACAGAATCAGTTTCTGAATATCATTTGTTTTTGTTTTGAATCCAACACTTGACCCTCATATTAGTCATAATCTGATTAATACTTTCCTTCAGAGCTGAGATCAGTAAACTGTTCTTCTTACACACACCCTATTATACATTACTGCCACATTCCATACCAAGTGTTTCGCACAGAATCAGTTTCTGAATATCATTTGTTTTTGTTTTGAATCCAACACTTGACCCTCATATTAGTCATAATCTGATTAATACTTTCCTTCAGAGCTGAGATCAGTAAACTGTTCTTCTTACACATACATGTACCCTGCTATACATTACAGCCGCATTCCATACCAAGTCGTTTGGCACAGTATCAGATTCTGAATATCATCCTGTTCGAATTCAGCACTGGCAATGTACTGTCCGGTCAATCCCTCATTATCTGATTAATACTTTCTTTCAGAGCTGAGATCAGTTACTTTTACACACAACCCTCCATAACACTACAGCCACCTCCCATATCATTGAACACAGTATCAGATTCTGCAAAACTGTCCTAATCCAACTCCTACTGTCCTGTCGATCCCTCATTTCCTGATGACATCTTCTTAGAACAGATACGTGTACCTTCTCTTTGAGAGCTGTTATTAGTTTATTTTACACACACTCCTCCACACCATTTCAGCCACTTCCCACATTATTGAACACAGTATCAGATAATCTGTAAAACTGACCTAAGGCCACACTATTTTAATTTCTTGGTTAACGGAATTTTTCAAAAAAAGCTAGATTGGAAAATCAACATGAAAACAGAGTCTCAGTCAGAGGAAAGTTTGTACTTTGGTGCACACAGTTTCAGGGAGTGAACAGGGTCAGGTGCAAGTTTTCACCCCAGCTTTCTGTTCTAATGATGTCCTCATGCTAAAATTTAAAAAAATTCTGTTACCAAAGAAATCATCAATCCGACATTATCTAATGAATACCACTGATACCTTTCTTTCAGAGCTGATTCACGATCAGCTGAGATCAGTTAATCTCACATACACCCCTCCACACCATCACAGCTACAATCCTAGTCCTTTGACACAATAACTGACTGTGATAAAAGTGTTTTAATCAATCTAATATTACTGTAATTGTATCAATCTCTCATTTCCTGATTAATACTTAAGCTGAGATCAATTACAAAACTGTACAAATGTACTTTGACACCTACCCCCTCCACACCACTACAGCCACCTCCCACATTATTGAACACAGTATCAGATAATCTGCAAAACTGTCCTAATCCAACTCCTACTGTCCTGTCGATCTCTCATTTCCTGATTAACGCTACAGATACCTTTGCTTCGCGGTGCACGAAACACAAGTGATCGCATTTGGCGCCGGTTCATAGCCCGATGGCGTGATTACTAGCAACACTATCCCGGTGCAGAAGTGGCTTGGATCACGACTCGTAAAATAGATTACAGGCCGTTAATGTTCTTCTATTGCACACACACGTGGTTAATGGGCATCCTACAGTAGCAGGTACTACTGTAAATGCATTGAAGTTCGTGTGGTTTTAATTTCACGTTAAGGCGAAAATGGAGTGTTCGCGGTGGTTTTAACTTTGCAGCAGCACTAGTCACACACTGCTACAGTATTGGACGAAAATGTTTGCGGTGGTTTTAAGTTCGCGGTAAAACGGTCACTGCGAAAACCGCAAACATAAAACCACCGCAAACATTTCTGCATTTACAGTATTACACTGGCAGGCTGTGTAAAGGATTCCTCGAGGCTAATGCCACATAAAGTTTGTGAACTGTAAATAGGGAGGTTCTGTCTTTAAGGAGTAAAATTTCGCCGATTTCAGGGCTATTTCATTCAGTGATACATGTACATGGAGCTATGAGAATTTCGTATTGTAGAATTTTGGCGGCAAATACTGCAAAAATTCTGAATTAAAAAATCTCCATCCAGTTTGATATTTGCAACTAACTTTCAAGGCTGTGAATATCGCTGTTCAGTGTAATAACTTAAAGGTAAGATTCACCTTAAAAAAGATGACCAAAAACAAAAGTGGTGACTTTCACTTTGTTTCAATGCTTTGGTTGCTCAGATTCTACAATATGTACATGTACATGTACCTTTGATGAAATCCGATTTTTTTACCAATGAAGACCACACCCTTAGAACCCGTTCACACTCACAAAGTTTAATCGGACTCGAATCACGGCGTACTTCAATCCACTTGGTGAAGAGCAGTGTGAACGCAAAAATCAATCGCCATCAGATTAATTCTATTGGGATAAAGGTTTAATCCGATCCATTTTTTTTAGTGTGAACGGGCCGGGTCTTACATGTAGACCATGCAATGAAAAATAGTATAATAATCATTGTTTCAATGTAAAAAATTACTGTACAAATATCAAATCTGCGGCTGTATCTGTATCTGCATGCAGATATCTGAATGGCCTGTTCGATTAATATAGTGATGTACATTGTAGTAACATGTATTTGTACATTGTGCCAGACAATGATATACAGTAACTGTACTTAACACTAGTCAGTTCACATGTGGAAAAACAGAAGCTATTAGGAATCTTCAGAAATGATTGATTTTTGCCTACAAGTTGGGTATCAGCTGAAAGCTCTCTTCATCATGAACATAATCATGTAAAAATTATTAGTCAGTGATATTCACCACTTTAGATATGATCAGTTGAAAATGCATGTTTACGATGTAGTCCTAGCTTAGCACAATGCAGCTTCATACTGGCCATATGGGTTAATACCAGAAATTGAGTGGCAATTGCTTTCGCCCACAGGGGGCTATGACACCTCTAAACACCTAGACCATTGAACTCAAGCCCGCCCACTGAACTGGTAATTTGGTGGAAAAGGTGTGAAAAATGTAAATCGACCAAGGTTCAAAGACCATGTGGGAATGGCCAGGCTCTCTATTGCCAATGCCTGGCTCTCCAGAACTGAACTCACACTTTGCCAGTTGGTGTGAAATACAGTCTAATTAAGCAAGTATGATTCAAAGTAGGTCTGTGATCCAATTCAGGTAGTGGCCATTTTCTTTATAAAACAATATGTTCACTTTGTACTGCCTTACTGCCCTTAGAACAGATTACAGGATTTAAAAAGGTTTGAATTATATCACTTTAAAATTATTACATTTGATGAACAGAACAGGAAAATGATTAGATGGTGCAGTTAAAATTAGCAGGGTGCAGGTAGTGTTATGTTACTAACATTATAGTAACACGGGATAGATTTATTTACTTTGAAGTATGACAGGAAAAGTACAGTACTGAATTTCAAGTCCTGCTAAAATCACAGAACAGGGGATATTGATCATGAGAGTGGCAAGTCTGGCGACTAATTAGTCAGGGAGGCTGTAGGTTGAGTATGCGGCGTGAAAAGCTGATGCTTCTGATTTTTGGTACGAAGCACACCGCGACCCTACTCTTCTCGATATTATTGTGTTTAGTTCATTTAATTGTTACTCTGCTTTTAGAGTATAGATACTGTATAAGTTTAAATGCATTTTTTAACATTTCCTGGCACGACATACACCCAATATATTTTCCACAAGCCTTATTGAAATTGGCAAAACCAACCTCCTTGGCAAAACTATATATATATGGCCTCCGTCGGTCAGTATTGACCATGGTAAAATCCTAATTCACAACAGCCCTACAGCATCGACTATGGCTAAACAGCCCTATACGAGAATGGCAGTCTCTGCCACAAAAATCACATCTGTAAGCTGACTCAGTTCTGTTGCAAAGCTCTTTTCTGCGGATCCGCTTTTCTTCTGCGCTGTGCATCAGTCTGACTTCTCCTGATTTGAGCTGTCTGAACAGTGTGCATCTCCACCTGGAACGGTCACTTGCAAGGTCCTCCCAGTGCTCCGTATCAATATCTAGAGCCTAAGAATTTATCAAAAGCAGGAGACTCTGATATCAAGAAATAAGAAAATACCCGTTCAATTACAGGGGTGTTTAATTTTTCATAACTTTGTAAATCTTCCACTGTTGACTTCTCTCTACTTTGGAATCTTTTAAAACCCAATTCTTTAACCTAAGATGTTGTTTGAATCAAGGACATTATATAATATTGTCCTTGTTTGAATGGAGCGTTACTGAGCCACTCATGATGTTGTGATACTGATGTTCATTTGCATACAGGAACAATGGCGGTGGAAGTCTGGGCTGCATAACAATGTGAATACATTATGGTTTCTCAAAAATTGGTGGATGTTTGTGGTGGGGATTCCCAATGCGTATTGACGATTTCTAAAACAACTTCGCTAAAAGGTTTAGGAGTAACTTAAGCTACAATACGGGTACAGGGTGTGCGCTGTTCATTGAAAAAAAATATGGTACTTAGATTTACAGACACTGGCGATAAACGGATCGTTTAAAAGATAATAAACACTGATAAACTTAGAAGAGTATCAAAGCCACCACTCCCGACCAATCTACTACATGAGTGAGTGTCTATAGAATTTTTGATAGTGTCAATGTCGATCCATTCGTTCAGCCCTTGAAACAATGCACATATAATGACGTACTTGCAAGGATTCGCCTTTGTATTTGTAAAGTGCAATATGGTTTACTCAATTTCACCCCATTTTACTCATTTGTCACGAAGACGCAAGTTTTACATTCACCCCTCCATATTAACATGGGAACAATACGAATCTGGTTCACGGCTGCTCACCCAAATTCACCCACATTTCCCACTATATACTCACATTCACTTCTGCTCATGGGGTGAAAAGGTAGTGGCTAGTTTGGTAGTGTCAGTTTGTTTTGGCATCATACACTCAGGAACAACTGACCCACGCCCAAATTTTATTAAAGTGCTACTGCAGTCTTGCCCACATTATCTATCACTAGGTGCTAATATGTTATGGTTATCTCACCTACTTACTCTATTTGCCCGTTTTATATACATTCAAAAATGTAACGCTTCGATCATTGAATAGTTTCAGAATTTAATTAATGAGGTCTCTTTATTTACACTGTCCTCAAACTAATATAGTCCCCCCGGCGGTCCGTGTATTTACCGAAATGCAGGAAATACACGAAATACACGTCCGCAATACACATGAAGATGGCAGAAATCTAGCAAAATACAGTATGATTTGATGAGCTAACATCACAGGTTGCTATATTCTGGCATAAAATAATGTATCATGGTCCTGGTGACAAGAAAAAGACAGAAAATACTTCGCGATCCCGGTGCGTGGCCGGCCGCCGCCATCTTTCTTACCATACGCCATGATGTTTGTATTTTAGTGGTATTTACACAAAAAGAGTATTTTGTTGATAAAACGTGGATTCATGATTACAATTCTGCGAAACCATTCTATTCTGAATCGTTGCAGACTACCTCATGTATCATTTTCATCTCGCCTGCTCAATTTGTCCCGCAACAAAAAGTCTTTGTTAAATATTAAACTATTAGGCCACATGGCCAAGTTTTTGCAAGGACATTTTATCATGTCCTTGGTTTTTGTAAATCTTTTTGTGCAAAGATGGCCACTTGTCATATTGCCAGCAAGCAACAACAACAAAACAAACTTGTGTAAATAATGGACCATTGTCATTCAAGCTCTGTCTTAACCATGTTAATTGGTAGGTATCATTATCCACTCTTTTTGTATGGGTGATCAGTAAGTATTATGCAAATTGTCTACCTGAAGCTTTGTTACATAATGTTACAAATGTTTTTATAAGTGGACAAATCTGCCATTAAGGAAAACCAAGGAGGTTTTATATATCCTTGGTCAAATAAAGATGTTATATTCATGGGCCAAGCAAGCAATTAGAAGGCTTTTGATCGATAATGTAATTAAAACACCAATCAAGTGATACATGGTCTAAGGTCTTGATCTAGCATGATAACAAACATACAAATCCACAACTCAGGACTCGAAGCATATCTTAAACATTCAGAGCAAGGAGGTTTAATATATTAAGGCCTGTAACCTCCTTGCATTGAGGCTTCTTTAATCTCCCATATACAAATCATGAAAATTCCTAATGATTTCTTAACATTCTTTTTTTTTTGGCGAGGGCCAAGGGAAGACAATTGGAACTGTTACAGTTGAATTTGATTTGTTTCTTCAAGGTTTCTTCCACCAGTCTCTTTAAAAAAGGTCAAAATCGTTTTACACTGTTACATCTTTACATATTTATCACAACTTATATGAATACAACCAAGGTCCATTATACTTTTTTCATCTTTGCAGATGTCCAGATGTCCTATGTAGTCAAGCTAATTGACAACATAGCTTATTAGTTTGAAATAATGGTAGCACTGTAATCTGGCAAAGTCAGGTCAAGGAGGTTTGATAGAGCAAGGAGCTTCTTGTTCAATTCAGATTGTTCACCTCAGGAGAAAATTGTCAAATAAGTGCTAATTACACTGACTAGCTAGGTGTGATAACTCATTATGCGAGTGTTTTCAACAGTGTGGAAGGACTAATTATCACCCATTTTCATTGGGATAGCCCACTCTTAGCCCCCTGTGGCCCCAGTTTAGCAAAGTCTGGGCAATAGTACAGTCGCCAGGCCGAATCAATGTAGGTATGGGTTGGGCAACTTTAAAAAGGAATATCTTCATAGCTTTACATCTTATGACCAAATTAAAGGTACCATAACGCAAGGGAAATCATGCTCTTTCAAATGACATGTAAAACTAATCTGTATGTTCAGTAGAAAAAAAGTTGGAAAATTGGATTTCCAAGATGGCCGCCTTCAAATCTGGAAAGTGAACCTCCGGATGTGAACTGACTAGTGTTACTTACCACTTACAAGCTGGTTGAACTGTCAGAGATGTCTTTTGATGTGTAACCAACAAGATGACAGGATAGCTGTCAGCCCCTGGGGATGATGCCTCCAACTCTCTTGACGACACCTCAAATATCACCCCTGGTTTATTTCCTGCAGCAGAAACAGAGTAAGATTTATGTCGTTGTACAACAAGTACATACATTCGATGGGAAACCATCAATAACATCAGTGGAGCCGTGGAAAAGTGGAACTGGAACGGCCCTCGGGTGAGACACTGGCTGAAAATAGTGCTTTGATCGATATTTTCGCTTTGTATTCCCTTCTGCGGAAACCTTTATCATGCCACGGCAGGCATCTGTCAGTGACATAACGTGATCGGGGATGAAGAAGGATATTGTGTTGAGGAAAGAGAACATGATCTGAGCAGCTTTAAAGTGTTTTTAGCAAAATACTTTTTCAACATCCTACACATGTGACAAACACTGTGAGGATATTTTGTGGAGATCAAGAAAACCTTCAGCTTTATTTGGTGTACCTTTAACAAAAATGTATTTCAACATCTAACAAGGGTGACAAACAATTGTGATAGCTTTGCTTCTTTGAAGAAACTGCAAAGAGCAGCTCCTTTAGAAACCATCTACATACTAGTCCGGTAGTACTATAAATATGACTGTACATTCATTCATATACAGAGTTGAAAATATTACTTAGGCCACACCAATTTAATTTCTTGGTTAACAGATTTTTATTTTGCAAAAAAAAAAAAAAATTAGGAAAAAAAAAAATTGGGGGGGGAAAATAAAAATCTGTTAACCAAGAAATTAAATTGGTGTGGCCTTAGTACTGGTAATCACTTCTATGCAACTATTCCCTCAGGCCACACCAAATGACCAACTTATTTTCTTGGTTAACGGAATAAAATAGATTTAAAAAAAAATGCTAGATTGGAAAATCAACATGAAAACAGAATAACAGAGGAATGTTTTTACTTTGGTGCACACAATTTCAGGGAGTGAACAGGGTCAGGTGCAAGTTTTCACCCCAGCTTTCTGTTTTTATGATTTTTTTTTGTTGCCAAAATTGAAAATAAAAATCTGTTAACCAAGAAATTAAATTGGTGTGGCCTCATCATAAACTGATATCAGAATCAAATGTTGACGACATCACAATTTTAACCTTCTCCCTGCTATCTAACCCATAACCAATACAAACTTGTTGACAAACAGCCACAGTGTACCTATTTATTAGTAGGCTGAAGGCTACTAAGTTAAAGTGCCTGAGTCATACCATACTAACGTTACACAATAGAGATATAACACATTCAACATGTACTTATAATCCGTAAATACCAAAAGTTATTCCGTCATGTGCTGACTTACAAGTACATGTGCAGGACCTGGTATGAATCCATAATTTCCTCTTATTATTTGGCATAAGATTTATGCTCCAGGACCTCAAGCGAATAGAGATCAATCCATCACAAAACAAACCGGGGGTATAAATTGATATTGACATCTGGCCATCCCATGCTTTCATACAATGTACATGTAGATGTAGATACTAGCTGCATGCATTGTACTGTAGTCAAAACTTTCCTGGAATGTTTTCCTTTCAACAAAAATATCATGGGAGGTAATCAATTGATTTTTGCCTTACATGATCGATGACCAGCGATAATTCTTTCCACGCCATACATCAAGTCTAACTGATCAATCAGGGTTTTTTCTTCTGGACAAAATAACTGGAACTTGCGTCTACATAATTCACATCATATTACACCCACGCACGATGCCCAGGATATTTTTTGGTACCAAAAAAAATTCGTAATTCACTACAACACAAGTCTGTCATCTTATATACCGGAATTTATCTTGAATAGCAAATTGAGAATGTAACAACCCCACAGGAAAAAAAAATATATATCAAAGAATGTCTAGGCGTTAGAAATTCTTCTGATGATTGTAAAAGCTCATGATCCCATACTATTCACTCCAGTATTTTTATTTTTTTTTGGAAAATAAAAATCCGTTAACCAAGAAATTAAATTGGTGTGGCCTAAGCCCATATAAGCCTGTGTGGTAGAAGAAAACATAAACAAGCATATCTCTCCAGGACACAGGTTCTGGGTTATTTTGGGACCATGGTGCCCACATGGCTGCTGAGTTATGTACAGAATGTTCTACTGTAAGATAACAACACAGGCTCAAGCACCCCAGATGACCTAGTAACCTTAAGATGATTATGTTGATCAAGTGCAAACCAAGGCACTTCTACGTATACCGAGGAGTATGCTTTTTTTAAATCTCCGTAAACGCCATCACCAAAATGCAGTTGCCAGACAGCAGAAGTCGTGGCAGACCTAGGAAATCTTGGTTGGAGTGTGTTAGGAAGGACATTAAGGTGTGCGGCCTCACCAGCGTAAACCCCCTGGACAGAGCTGCATGGAAGAGGGGTGTGACGACTAGCCGGCTGCTGCACACCCCTGTGTCAGGGACCCTGGCAGCAGTTTAATCAAATATTGGATACTACTATAAAATGGCTGTACTGTTTTCATAAAGCCAACAGCCTAGGGTATGAGGGAGCTTCAGGCATAAGCACGTAAAAGAACCCAACACATGACGTACATGTATGGAGAAGAGTACTACTACTAGTAGACGTGACCCGGTGTGGTTGGTTAAATATGCAAGCCGTAGCGAAGCTGCATTGCACTACTAGCTAACGAAAAAGCGCCATATTTCGACCAAAGTTTGAGGTTCGACCGCTTTACCTCAGTTGTACCCTTGGCTGTCTCCAGCTTCAATTTTTTTTCTTCCTCTCAATGATTGAGAACCAATGTTTTAATTTACGTTGTTATTCTGTCATTTCAAGCCACACCAATTTAATTTCTTGGTTAACAGATTTTTTTTTTAGCACAAGGACATCATTAAAACAGAAGGCTGGGGTGAAAACTTGCACCTGACCCTGTTCACTCCCTGAAACTGTGTGCACCAAAGTAAAAACTTTCCTCTGAGATTCTGTTTTCATGTTGATTTTCCAATCTAGCATTTCTTTTTAAATTCTGTTAACCAAGAAATTAAGATGGTGTGGCCTAAGCCTACAAAATGCATTTCTATCATTTACATGATTGTCATAAAATTCCCATTTTGGGGACGGACAGGGTGATTTTTTTCGGTCCCAACAAGCAAATTTCCGTCCCGGGACGGAAGGACAGGTCCCGTAGAGAGCCCTGGTTGTGTACCCCATGGCCACAGTCAAGTGCCTAATAGCTATGTTTGCATCCTCCTGGTAATAGCCATGCCATATCTTGTACTCAAACACCACTTGACCCCTGGCGACCCGGTGGTACACAGAAACAGACTGCAGCACTCCCCAGCACTCAGACCCTCCACTGTTTGGGCTCGGTTTCATTTCTGACATGGGAGGAATGCTTTCTTGGTGTGATATTTTGATATGGTGCTTTACCAGTCACAGACAATGGTAGAAAAGTTGATCTAATGAATTGTTTCCGTGTCTCTGGAATTATTGATTGTCCAAGAAAAGCATGTTTTCCTAATGTTTTACAAGTGCTCATAAGACCTCCCCCCCAAACCAATACTTTGAACATTTGATTTTGAATGCTTTCTTGTTGTGATATATTGATATGGTGCTTTACCAGGCACAGACAATGGTACAAAAGTTGATATTGACTGAAGACCAACCAAATGATTTGTTCCCATGTCTCAGGAATTATTGATTGTCATTGGTGGTCCAACAAAAGCATGTTTTCCTACTAGTAATGTTTCACAAGTGCTCATAATACCCCCCCCCCAGCAACTTGTGGAAGCAAACCAATACATTTAATAATTTAACCAATACTTGAACATTTAATAGATAAATAAGACCATACATTATATTTCCAAATGAATAATATCTATGCTCAACTTGCTGTAAGTTAACTTTAGAAGGATTACATTGATAGGAAAAAAGTAAAAAGTGATCTCGAACCAGTTTAGCTCAAATGAACTCAATGAACAGATGAGCTAATCTTCCACTGGTTGTGACAGAGAAGACAGACGCTATGTACAGTATTTACAGGTTCATTGTACCGGGGAAATTCCCCTAGCTCTTTTCGACGAGCACATTGAACAGTGGACCACGGCATAACGTCCCGTCCTAAGGACTGCGACCCTATCCCGTAGCGTGCATGTCGGGTGAGCGACACAGCCGGGATCGAAACCCGGGCTTCTACTTCTAGTTCCAGAGGCAAGATCGCAAACCATTGGACTATGCACGAATGAACATAAATAAGATAAATAAGACCATAATGTTGTATACTCAATAATGTCCATCCTAAAGTTGCTGAAAGTTAACTTTTCAAGGATTACATTAATTGTCATACATGTGAATATTTGGCTGAAACTTCTGGTGTACACCTACATTGAAAACCAAGGCCACCATGGGTGAAAGAACCTTCACAAAGGTTATCAAAACTAGAATGAAAAGAAATCCATTCACACAGTGGGCTTGCCTGTCATCCCCCTGTTTTTACAAAGTTCTATCAACCCCCCAAAATAAGCAGTGTTGAGACAGGCCCTGTCATCACCTCAGAACCCATCTTCCACCTTCCATCCCCAAAGGGTCAGGGGTCACACATGATTGACAGTTTCATCAGACAACCCTGAATGGTTCTCCCTCAGATCAATGTCAAGTTTGACTGCCCATTGTCCTCCAATCTTTCCGCAATAGAGGAGAGGGCTGATATTCATCTCTATTGGGCCCTTCAATCACAACGTTTCACTGCCATGAAATAGAACCAGATATCTATAACTTCCATTAATTTTGCGTCCTGAAATCGCTGCACAGCAATTGCGAAGAGGGCCGCTGATTCTTGTTTCCAAGGTGTCTACATGTATGTTCATCCTGACGTTGCCATCATGCCCTGGAATATGGACCACTGCCAGTTGAACAGTCTTTCTACATTTGTATCCTCTATTAACATGACTTGTTTATACCACTAGTGCAGTCTGTGCAGAATATATCTACTAACTTCATTTTCGCTTGCTCAAACCTCCAAAAATCGAAGATATGTCTTATATCTGAATTCTACATTTATCATGAAATCCCGTCGATGTAATAAAACAGAACCTCAGGAGATAAGATACCAGTGCTTCATTCCCTTGTGAGGTTTTTACACCTCTAGGATAGATACATGTGCTCCTAACTTTTTTACCATAGCTTGCCAAAATCTGTAGCAATCGAGAATACGGCTGATTCTTGTACGGTCATCATGAACAAAGGCCTTCCATTCTTAAATAATTATTTATCAATTTTCAATGTAATAAACAGAGCCCCAAGAGATAAAATATTGGGAAAGGATATTCCTATCTTCTATCATTCTTTCTTCCAAGACTTCTTCCTATTTCCAGCAATCGAAGATGAGGCTAAGTCTTATTTCTCAAGTCTACCGTTATCATGACGTCCATTGTAATAAAACAGAACCCAGGGGGTAAGATATACCAGAGCTTCATTCTCTTTTGACGTATTTACACATTGCCTTGAGGATAGAAACTTGTAACGTTTTTATCTTTACTCATGAAAATCTCTAGCAATCGAGAATAAGTAAACTACATGTACACGTATAACACAGGCAGCGTGGCAGTTGAATTAAAAGTACTGTAAATGCAAAAATGTTTGTGCTGGTTTTATGTTCGCGGTTTTCGTGGCGACCGTTTCACCGTTAACTTAAAACCACCAAGAATATTTTTGTCCAATACTGTAGCAGTATGTGACTATAGCGCTGCCGTAAACTTAAAACCACCGCAAACACCCCATTTTTGCCTTAGCGCGAAATAAAAACTTACATGCATTTACAGTATTCTAATCCTCTTTGGGCATTTTTACCGCACCAGTGCTGATATTGCTAACTTTCATCATATTGACTTGCTCCAATCTCAAGAAGTAAAAATATGGAATATTTCAAAAGTCTTTCCAAAGGGCTTCTTTTTTTTTAAGGTTCATTTCTTCAATCACAATATTTCAATGCAATAACACCGAACCCCAGGGGGTGAAATATTTGCGTTTAATTCCCCCTTGGCGTTTTTACCCCACTGGGATGTTTATTGCTATCTTTCATCACCGTGACTTCCATTTTGGATGTGCAGACACACAATCCTGTGAGCCCATCTACTGTCAGACGGATGGTTTTAGAATTACAGGGTAGAGCAGGGAGGTCAAGTTCTCCTATAGAGCAGCCATCTAATCTCCAGGGCAGACTCACAAATCGCTAGGCAGAAGAGGTATGCTGAAGAAGGCAGAATCGTATTTCTTAAAGGCACCCAGAGCATTTTATGAGGCTTGAAAACTGGAAATATTCTAGTTGCTGTCATCTAAATGAAATTGACATTTAATCTCACTGTTTACCACATTTGCGTGCGGATTTCTTATCAAAAGTGCTCAAAAGTGGCACAAAAAATCATCTACATGGTGAACTTTTAGTTTCACGCACCTAAGTGTAAATAGACCGATACCATAGCCCTCACTTCTGGAAGAGCCCATCTCCTGTCAGATGGATGGTTTTAGAATTACATGGTAGAGAAGAAAGGTCAAGTTCAGCCATCTAATCTCCTGGGCAGACCCACAAAACTGCCCCCTCTACCGTCTGTCAATCATTCCTGGAGAAGCTACCAGAGCAAACAGCATATGGTGTAGTCAAGCAGATTATCATAGGGGCAAGAATATATTTTGAATCTAGAAAGGCAACATTTGTGAGAAAGTAGAGCATATTTCACTATATAGCTACCTGCCTGTGCAAAAATAGACTGTCCAAATCAGCCTTTTGCAGGAGTAGAACAACCCAGAGCAAACGGCCATGGAGCAGGGCGGAGAGAAACAGTATCTGGGGTAGTCAAGCACATTTGGTTGACAGAAAATATATTTTGAATCTAGAAAGGCAACATTTACAAAATGTTAGAGCAAGTACAGCATATTTCACTCCCTCTACCTACCAAGGCGAGTACTTACAGTCTCCAGAATAGATTTTGAATCTAGAAACGCATTATTTGCGAGCAAGACTTAGTGCAACATATTTCACTACCTCAACATGCAAAAATGAACTTCTTTTACATACTTCATTTGCATTATTCATGATGAAATGTTAAAAGTACATATGTTACGGAATTTGATCGAAGAAAACAATAAAACAAAGTCACCATTAAAGAACATGTACATCCAAGTTTACTATACATGTAAGTATTGAGTAGTATATTGTTGTAGACTAGACAGGATCAGGTCCAGGTTCACTCGGTACAGCACAACTTTACAGCTAACTTTCAAGCTATGAATGTTGACTCAAGAGTCAAGGCAGAAATCTTAAGTGTTAAGGTCAAATAGGGTCACGCCTACTAGGACGACCTGCCAAGAAACGGTCTTCACATCTGTAGAAGGTTCTGACAGATGGGCGGATCACCTTTAAACTATCAGGAGCAAGATCTGAAGGTGAGCGAGGCACCCTGGGATACGTCATCTGTCAAACTGTCGGACTTGTCAACATCAATGTCGCGGCAAAGACGAAACACTCATGACCATTACAAAGATAGCTACCTACGCACTTGAGATTATCCAGTTCTAGCAGGATCTGAAATGGCCATCTTTCAGATGTGTTGATTTCTTATTCAGGGCTGTTCCATGCAATCAGACACACGTGAATGGTTCTTCCTGGGATCAATGTCAACTTTGAATGGCCATTGTCCTCCAACTTTGTTCAGGTGTTTCAAAACGATCCTTTTGACATTTTAGCTACTCTCCAAGCAGAGGTTGGTGGGGAAGATTGTGACCGTTTTATCATATGCCATATTTTTCGTCAGCTATCCCTAGTTTTTCGTCAGCTGGTGGGTATAGCTGACGAAAAACGGGGCATATGATAAAATGGTCACAATCGTCCCCACTAACCTCTGCTTGGAGAGTAATTTTAGCACCAGTTATTCTAAAACGCTTTGGAACTTACGTGTAACATTAGATGTTGCTTTTGATTGTACCATTTTTGTGGTTGAATACTTTGGTGGAGTGTTTTTATTTCATACAAATGTCACAATGTGTAATGTGTAATATAATTCTTCACAATGTGACACAGAACGATTCCTGACATTGTTTGTGCTATCTGAAATAAGACTAGTATCTAGTGATTCATTTTCTTTTCACCTTGTAGGTCAGGAAAGTCTTTGATGCAAAACTCTAAGGAAACTTTCTGTACCACTTCAATATACACAACTATGTACTTAATAAAGTCCACATTAAAGCCACAGTCACAACGTATAAAAGCAATAATAAAGGAAAATTGTCCAGAAGGCTTCAAGTTAAAGCTGCAGCTCTGCCTCTTATCTTGTGTGCGCCACACAGACAGTGACCTACATGTGTGAAGGTTGGGTGTCGATCTTCCGAAAACAGCTGTCATTCTTGATAAGGAACTTGGACAATCTTATTGGTAATTTTGGCATAAAAGTACATTGTAGGTAAGACATACATGTACTTTCAGTTAACTCAGGCTTCAAACTTTTTGACGACAGTTGCTTCTGCCAAGTTCTGGTAACACTTGACAAACTATACTATAGAACACTTCTGCAATCGTCTCTGTAATTTATTTGAAATGTTTACCCACAAGTAACATCCAAGTTCTTCTAATAGCTAGGTGAGACATTTAGATGACCGTGATGTTTTGGGGTCACAGATAAAAATGGCCGCCGCTTGTTGTCCAGTGGAATAGACACACTGATATCCAAGTTCTTCTGATACATGATGTAGGTGAGACATCTACACAATAGTCATGTAGATGACCTTGATGTTTTGGGGTCACAAATAAAGATGGCCGCCCCTTGTTGTCCAGTGGAGTAGACACACTAATGTCCAAGTTCTTCTAATAGGTGAGACATCTAGATGACCTTGATGTTTTGGGGTCACAAATAAAAATGGCTGCCCATTGTTGTTCATTGGAGTTGACACACTTATTTCTAATTTAGGTGAGACATCTAGATGACCTTGATGTTTTGGGGTCACTGATAAAAATGGCCACCCCTTATTGTTCATTAGAGTTGACACTGATATCCAAGTTCTTCCAATAGGTGAGACATCTAGATGACCTTGATGTTTTGGGGTCACTGATAAAAATGGCCACCCCCCTGTTGTCCAGTGGAGTAGATACTGATGATGGAAGAGACTTCAAAGGGTGCTGGTCAGGGGTCTGGGACAACCTGAGATTTAACGCCAGCTTAGGGAAAAGCTCAAGCCTGATGGTATCAAAAGCTGGGGTCCCTGAATATAGTGGAGGTTTTGAACCATAGCAAGTCAGCCAGCTGTGTTGTTATTGGAATGCTGAGGCATTACTGGCTGTGAAAGTAAAATGCATGACCTGAAACGTACAGGAACATTCAAAACCTTTAAAAAATGCATCTGCTTGACTTGAGCTGCATTGTACACATACAAACAAACAAGGTACAAATATAATGGTTCACTAAAGATGAAGAATTCTGAAAGTCTTGATTTTAAAAAGTTACAGAAAACAACTTCCTACAATAACACCACTGGCTGCTTTAACTATCAATGATATCCATAAGATGATGTAACTTCTAAGAACCCAATACAATTATCGAGAAAAGTAGGCCGGTGACCCTGTGTTCTTGGCAGAAGACAAATAGTCATGGCCAAGAAGACAGGAGTTGTGGATTAATACAAAGAAAGCGGCATGATTCGTCCTCAGTCTGAGGTTAGCTAATACATGTATACTTTTTTCTACACTCTACTACAATGTACCATTAGCGTTTTTATCCTTTTAAATGCCTGTCAGTGTCCCTCAACCAACCCTTCCTCTGGGACGTCAGCTTTCAGTCGTAATCATTTACCTGTAGCGCTTTCAATGAGATCCATATTAGATGAATCAAAAACAGCAGATAAAGTTAATAATGTAACTTCTAAAAGAACCCAACACAATTATCGAGAAGAGTATGGGTGACCCAGTATGCTTGGTTGAAGACATGAGCCGTGGCAAAGACACATTGTATTTCTTTACTAGGTACATGTACCTAACAAGCCTCACGTATTGTCTTGATCAGTCTGAGAATAGCCGCTTTACTTTTCCTACACTACAATGTACCATTAGTGGTTATATCCATTTAAAAGCCTGTCAGTGTCCCTGAACCACCCTTTCCTCTGGGACGTCAGCTTTCAGCCGTAATCATTTAACCACCTGTAGCCCTTTCAGGGGTGATGACAGCTTTATAGTGACTTTGACAATGACAAACAACAGCAGCATCCCCTTTTTGTAAAGGTTAGAAACCCGCATATTTGTCTAAAGTAGGAACAGGCCCCTCGGATGCAAAATGTAGCGAATGATTTTATAGCTGTTAACGAGGTCTTGACAGGAAAAATTTGTACAAAATAGTTTGAATCCTGGTTCAGGAACTGTTAAGATAACAGACCTGCAAAGCTGTCATACGCTAAGTCCAAACAGATTGCAAGATAAAACTGTTGCGGTCTAGAACCATCAGAACTGAAGAATGTTTATAGCATCTTCAAAGGAAAGGCTTGCGCAAGCCTTAGGCTTAGTTTGTATCTTGTCAATGACTCATATCTACTTATACCCTCTTATTTATCTAGCTGTCCATCTATCTACCAGTTACAGTATCTCTGAGCTAGAGTTTTTTTGCCCCATAGGCTTACATGTTATACATGTAAACCGTGTTTTACATGGGCGCGTTTGTAATGAAGCTATAGGAAATGCACCAAGGTCATTCATTCTCTGTTGAGCACATTTACCCTAGATCATGTGAAAAAATTGCCAACTACATGTAGCAGTTGGCATACAATTCCTTTTTATGGCAATCACAAACTGCCCTTAGCTACACCACCAAAATAGGCACTTTCTAGCTGAAAGCGCATGGCCGCATCACCGAAAATGTCGGGCTGTGGACGTCCGACCTCGCGCGCGGCCGCCAAACTTTACCTGTTAAGTTCTTCCGTAACAAACAAGCTTTCATCAGTTTGACCGAGCTCGTTTGACCCCTGAGATCAGTCGGGCTGGCTAAAAGGGAATTTCCCACCGATATACACACGTTCATGCAGCCGTTCATTTTTCAGCCGTTCATTTTTCGGGGTACAGACTCTTTTAGGGTACCCACTTGGAGTAATACAGGAATGAGACCCTAACTGTTTGCTCATGTCCACGTCAACATTACTAAAGGGCATGGGAGTTCCTCCAGTCTTTCAGAGCGACCACATTAGTTGGCATTAGATGTTCACTGTGACATTTACTTAAAGCTCCAACTGCCAAATGTGGGCAAAGCTCCTAAGCTCTTAAGGAACTTACAACATAGCAACATGTTCCTATACTGTGAGGCTTTAACCTCGGACTTGTTGGCGAGGTTTCTGGTCTCATCTTTTGCCAATGACTTTATCTGTTGGAACTTCATAGTCTTGTACCACGGGCCAGCATCAATACGTAGGTTTGTTTTACAGGCCCATGTTCAGGCCCACTTATCATTCTGCAGACAATATTTTTGATTATAAAAATCCCAAGAAGTTAGACAAACAAGAGTATAAGGCCTGTCTATAAAATCATGTATGAATACATTTGTACATGTATGTTAGTTTTACCCTGCATTCAGTCTACATTGTCAAAAAACGTCTCCCGATACAGATCTTTTTGTCACTGTTTCTCTCTTTCTCTTCCTCTTACACACCCTTACATTGTACAACTTGAGTCTGTAACCAAAGCGAGTGTTCAAAGACTTGTCAGGTTGATCAATATATTTCACAGATAAAGTACAATTCTTTTTACGTTTTATTATTTTTTTGTCTTTTAGGCCACACCAATTTTATTTCTTGGTTAACGGAATTTTTGAAAAAATGCTAGATTGGAAAATCAACATGAAAACAGAATCTCATAGGAAACTTTGTACTTTGGTACACAGTTTCAGGGAGTGAACAAGGTCAGGTGCAAGTTTTCACCCCAGCTTTCTGTTGTTATGATGTCCTTGTCCTAAAATTTAAAAAAATCTGTTAACCAAGAAATTGAATTGGTGTGGCCTTAAATCATACTTTAACATCTGGCCTCACATTCTAATTTTGAAATCAAGGGTTATAAAAATCTAATTTTGGTAGCTGTACGGTCGCTCAGTGATCATCATCAATTGGAAAGGGGGAGCTCACATACCAAGAAGGACACAGGATGCTTTTAACACTTAACAGTTGCAGAGACCCACACCAACATTCCTGTGGAGGGGGCATGTTCAAGTTCATATTTCCTGGACTACGGCCAAATTCCGACTGGGAGAATAATACAGGAGAGGAATTTACGTACTTGACAAGCTTCCAGACTTGCCATAAAGTGTTTCTCTTACACAGTGAAAGTTTCAACAGTGTCGGGCGGGATGACAACATGTGCTTGTGGGACTCTCTCTGAAACAAGTTCATATTTCCAGAACTCTGGCCAAATTCCGACTCCAAACTTGCCATAAAGTGTTTCTCTTACACAGTGAAAGTTTAAACAGCGTCGGGCGGGATGACAACATGTGCTCGTGGGACTCTCTCTGAAACTTTAAAGCTTGCCTCAAAGTAAACAGGGTGCAAAGCGGGGCCTGTTATGACTACAGGATTACAGAAACAGATATGTCTTTGTTCACTCACAACTGACAGCTGCTCAAAACATAACTGAAGTTTGAAAATACACATTCAAACAGCTATGATTTAAGGTACTTGCCAAGTAATTAGTTTATCCAAAATAGCCTTAATAAGGACCGAACAAGCACCTGGACTTTCATATTTTCTTAATTTCTTTTAGAAATGACCACACAGATATCTATTTCATGTCAATCAAATGTGATGTCATTGTTGCAAACCTGTACAATCGACCATCTCTTCAAGCAGACCATCTGGCCACGACGACCGGTTTTCTTGGTCTCAAAAATTTCTGTCATAGACACAATTGCAAACATTAACCAGTTTACCAAGACGGCCAACTTTTTAACATGACTGACTGCAACTATCTCAAGTTGTGACCAGACATGACCCAATCCCTGCCCGTGACTACCACATCATTTTACAACTATCTGTCTGAAATGTTAGTGGTGGTGCTTGTGATAGAGTTCAAGCACATGTTGTTACAAGAAGTTAATATAAGATAGCTGTTAGCACCCCCTCCACTTATGTGACTTAGAATAGCCCACCATGAATATGGAATAAGGAGTGCTCTAAGACAGCTTGAAGTAATATGATCTCTTCTCTACCCGAACTGGAGCTGAGCACACGTCAATGTACACTACTAACCCAAGACTAGAATACAAGGTTATAGCAGCATCCGCCTCATGAGTCACTAAGGATAAAGCAACACATGTCAAGTAGGTATTCCAACCAAAATTTCAGAGACACAGTACAATGCAGATTTTTACTGTTTCTGAAAGAGCTGATCAAGAGAAGTAAAATACTTTTTAAATGAAGCAAATATCTTGAACGGTTGCTGAGATATGGCTCCTTGAAGTTGCCAAAATCTGTCCTCACAAACGGCCGGCCGCGCAATTTACATGAAAATGAACAAAAATGCCTTTTTTGAGGGGTGATAAAAAGGTAAGTAAAGGCTGAAAAGCTTATTCTATCTTATAGACTTGTAATATGGACTACTTAGAATCACTCCATAAGGTCTCAAACTTTGATATCATTTTATTATGTCTTTTTTCACAGGGTCAAAGTATGCTTCTCACCAAATTACTCAGGTGGCAGCGTGACCTTTGACCCCTGGAGAAGGAAAAATCCTCCAAAGTTCACACAACTATATCATTTCACAGGAGCAACCCTGTCTTCCAATATTTCACACACAACAACACCCACTTGTGTTCTTTAAACAAGAACAATCATCTTACCTGTACTTATTCTAAAAAATGATTAAATTAAGGGGAAACAATTCACATTTTTGGTTGCAGCCTATGGTGTTTTGCCAGTATACATCAGTATTACAGTAACTGTGCCAGGCACCGGGTGCATATGAAACTTCAAATACTTTTACAATGTACAGCATTATGTCATCTTCTATTACTAGAAAATGTTACATCAACAGAATGTCAGCTATGTTAACTGCCTTAATAACAAGGTCAACTCAGTCAAAGTCAAAGGTAAGATTGCGTACATATGTCACATTATTTGATGAGTCATGATGTTACAATACATTAACAGCACAACTTTACACTTTCACAATACATTACATGTTTTTACTATCTTCTTTGGCTCTTTTTAACTATCAAGAGATAAAATATTACTACGGGTAAACAATGTAAACACTGCATTTATGACACGATCAAACATTCAAGGTCAAAGGCTGTCTTCAGTAAACACAACGTACACAGATTTCTTGGATGTACATGCACATAGTTTTACTTGATTTATCTAATCATCAGTTGATACAATGTACACAACCTTTTATAAAAACAAGCTTACTTTTAACCCTTTTCTATGATAGCAACTGTCGTTACTATTTATTCTTACAAACGTAATACTCAGTCAGTTAGTGGAACTGGCTGCATAACTTGTCAACTTTCAGTTTGTCCTCCACCATCCAATATCTCCCTCCACTTATTGGCGTGACATCTACATTCTTCAAGACAAACTTCTTCTCCACTGGTCTTATATCAGCGACATCTGGGAGTTGCCAGTTGGTACATTCCTCCTGAAAAATACATTCTTTTGCTTTTAGTAAATATGACTGTGTCTAACATGGAGATTATGTTAGTCCATCTGCGTCAATGACGATCTATCCTAGTACAATGTACCACACCATCGTTCCACTGATTTGTATCACATATTTGTTTCTCAACTTATGACAGTCAAGTAAATGTGATTGTGAAGAAAGAATCAGACTGCATGTGACTGAACTCTGTAAGATACATCTAGAAAATCTGGAGTTAAGATTTGAACAAACAGATAAATACCTGCAACTGGATGAAAGAAGGTAAGTGTCACTGTTTCAACACCCTCTTCTACCACTGATCCTGGGTACCAGATTAGCTTGTCGCGGAGGTCGCTGTACCACACTGCGACAAACTCACCTGGTCAGTAGGACACTGGCTCTTGATAGTACTCGAGACAAGAATATAATATTTCAGGTAAGTACAGCAGTTTTATGATTTTTGCTACTCTACATAGACCAGCAAAGTCAAGCAAAACACCCCATGGCACAAAAAGCACTGAAACAATTAAAGTTTAATTTCTGAACTTGCTTGTGCACAGTTGCCTTTGCTTTTGTTCCAAGCTCTGGGAATTGCTTTCTGTGCCATGCTGTAAAGTGATCCCAGGTGTACTTGTCACTTTTGTCTATCAGCGATACTACCTCTAAAACACCTGCAACTGTGTCAGATGGGAACTTCCTGCCAGGTGAGTCCAACAGACTCTCCAGTGTTTTACCTGACAAGGAAAATACGAACGGTTTTATCAATAACTAATCTGCATACTGGCAATTATAATCTTTTTTGTTATCGATGGTCATGAAAGTTACTTTGAACTTAATTATTCAATAACAACTTCCTAAATACTGTTGTAAGTTAAATGTAGCTTTCCTGTGATCACATCCAACCAGAAACCAATTAGTGGCTTAGCGACTGAAAATTATTTCTCGTTGCCCCTTTTTATTTACTCTCGTCAATAAACAATTTCATAAACATTTTGAAAAAATTGGGCATAGGTTCGACGCTATGACCCCTAACCGGGGGCCAACGGTGCCATCAAGTTCAACATATGAAAAAATACCCAAGGTATTTTCCACTTGGAACTTGAGGCAAGGAACATTTTTTTCCTAAAAACAAGACTTAAATACTGTAAAGAAATGTTCATGCAAAGTCGACAAATGATAAAAATACACAATGTTATTGTATTTTCCACTTGGAACTTAAGGCAAGTAACATTCTTCATCAAAAAAATTCTTACAGAAAGTTGAATTCTGTGAGACTTTTCAGAGATAATACTGCAATGGAATTTTTGGAAAAATTGGGCATAGGTTCGACGCTATGACCCCTAACCGGGGGCCAGCGATGCCATCAAGTTCGACAAATGAAAAAAATACACAAGGTATTTCCCACTTGGAACCTGAGGCAAGTAATATTCTTTCATAGAAAAAAAAATTACAGAACCTTAAGATACTGATGGAATTTAAAACAAAAAATTGGGCATAGGTTTCACACTAAGTTATAACCTTCAAGTTCAACAATCAAGAAACACAATGTATTTTAACTTGTGGCAAGTAACACTCTTTCATTAATAAAAATGCTATGACCACTAGAAAAAATGCTAAAATACAGTCAAGCATTTCAATCAGCTGCAAGACAATGTATGCACTCTCTTATCTATTTATTAACTTCTTGTATGAAAGTTGCAAAAAAAATACCATTCATACTGTATGTCAGCACACCAAAATGCACAAAATTCTAGTTTACCTTGAAATTCCGGCTCCATGGTGTAGAAAACAATTCATTTGTGCCGCTCTATGGGCAAACTGCGCTCTAGCAGACGACGCGCAAGCTTGATTTTCGCGCGCTGGCGCGACGCGCGCGAAACGTAAACAAACCCTTTGTTTGCCTCAGTAAAATGGAGCTCGCGATTCGCGGACGTACATTCAAGGGAGAAACCGATTACATCATCAGAAAGCTCTGTTTTCTGCCGTTATTTTGACACCGGTGACAACTATGAACGGCTTAAATTTAACGTTCGTTTTAGAAAATGAAAATTTCAAAAATTTTTGAATCGCCGTTTCTACCCCGAATTTTCATGGTGTGTACTGTCACCGGTATCATTTTAAAGCTCGTAATCTGCTCTTGAATATGATGCTAGTTTTACTCTACTGGTGCTGAGGACGGCAACGCGCAGGCGCCGTAAAGACGGGAGTTCCCCCGGGCGCTGCAGGCAAAATGGAGCCCGCGTTCGGCGAGGCGCGCGCCCGGGTAACTCCGAGCCGTTTTCATCGGCCAATTTCTGGAGTTTTCGGGATCGTAGAACCCCAAGACCGGCATTTCTGGAGAGACAAGTTTATATGCTTCATTTTCATGTACAACACGGCTATTTTAGGGGAATTATCTTTGCGCCGCGAACATGGAAAGATGGTAACAAATTTCACTGTCGCCATGCGGTAGAACATTTTCGCTGTAGCGTTGGAATACCTATGTCAAGTTTCTTTTTTGCATTTCTGCAGGATGAAAGTCATGACTATCACACACCCGGCTGTTGTTTTAAAAATTGAAGCACAAGTTTCTTTTCCGCAGAATGAAAGAATGTGAACAGATACGATCACAGTTACTACCCAGGACTTCATTATTCTCCAACTAATGACAAAAACATTTAGCGTCCATAACAAATGTAGCCAGCCAACAAGACAAACCAGTCCCTCTGCCAAACCGCTCTCCTCACATAAGACAGATGTGGACTGTCGAAGCCTTTCGCTTTGTTTTCTTTCCTCTGCCCTTTAGACTGACATTTATTTGCCTGCCGAGGTGACCTTGAACATAGCAGTTGAGCGAGGAAACAGATATTTGACAGATCACCAAAAAAGAAATTGCCTCAAATGAACCAATATGTATGTACAGTACTGTACATGTATTTTGAAAAGCTATAATAGGATTTCCTAGCCCCTATACATACATTGTAGTAGTATACAATGGATATACATGTAAGCAAATACATTGTATAGCTCATGTTTCTTTTTCTTTTTCATGTTCTTTTCTTCTGACACATTTATCTACAAATTTTCCAGAAGCTACCATGAGCATATTGAGGGTAGCTTGAGGATATTCAGACTGACTTTTAATTTTTTCCTTCCTAAAAGCTTTGAAAATCATCTTCTTTTTCCTTATTCCATAACCCTAACTGTCTAACATAAGGCTGTTTACTGACAGGAGCTATAGTACACTATAAGTTCTTGACCTTAAAAACAGGAGGAGGGAAAAATTAGTTTTGTCAGAAGAAAAGTGGATGCATTACAGGTGGTCCTGCGTCACCGGGTGGGGCCCACCCGGTTACCATCCTCCCAACTTGACCCTTGACCTGACTCAGTGTTCTGCTCTCTGTCAGCAACTGCCAGTGAAAACATCTGGGTTTAACTTGACACAGACCAAAACACAGATGACCTTGGATCAGGGAAGGTCAGAGAACGGAGAAGAGGGAAATTCACTACGGATATGCCAATGCTTTACTTCCGAACACACACATGGAGTTTCTTACAAGTACCTCTTCTTTCTGTTCATGTACATGTATCTAATTGTATGTTTCAAAAAAATAATTAGGATTTATCAATTGGGTTTAGCTTGACACAGACCAAAACACAGATGACCTCGGATCAGGGAAGGTCAGAGAACTGAGGAAAGGAAATTCACAGCAGACCTGCCGATTGACACTGGTTTTCCCTACTTCCGAACACACACAGAGTTTCTTACCTCTTCTTTCTGTTCATTTTATGTTTCGCCAACGAAACATATTGTTTTTGTCAGGTTTCTTCTTCTCCTGTCAAATCTTCAAATCGCTTCTTCTCGGTCGTCCGTCGACCAAATAAGCTGAAATTTGGTATGCAGGTAGAGTATGTGTATACCCCTAGACCCTTTTTAATTTTTTTTGATATAAGTTTTTAAAATGATTTTATGGAGGTTTTTTGGTCATTTTCAGACAAAAGTCGCACATTATGGCCTCCAGTGCCGTGGTGTTGAAACCTGAGGACCTGAAATTTGGTTTAGTTGTGCATTGGATATTTACCCAAAGGACCCCATTATTTTTTTTGGCATACACTACTTCAAAATGATTTATTTTGCAATTTTTTGATGCAATTTTTGGTTATTTTCTGTCGGGGCCAGCAAGAACTAGGTCATACTGTAACATAAGCCCTCCTACACTCACCCCTTTCTGGGACGTAAAACCAAGCAGATGTCAGGGTACCTATACTAATGGTATTACAGAAAGTTATATGTACCTTATGTTACATGGTACGGATGTTATATTTGACATGTACGTACCGTTAGCAAAGGTGATCACACCTGGCCATGAATTATGCTAATGACGACCTCATTTGCATAATTCCTGCATAAACTTGTATTTCCCTTACCGTGACAACATGTAGGTACATGTAGGAAAGGTGAAAGCACCTGGACATAACTTATGCTCATGAGGACCTCATTTGCATAAATTATGCAGAAACTTGGATTTGCCCAGGAGTTCTTTTGGGACAGCCCACTTCTTGCATGAGGAGTATGGGCGAAACATCCTGAATTTGCTCTTAAAGCAAATGACGGCCAGTCTAGTGTATCTTTATCTTTGCCGAGAAGATTATGTTTTTGGTTATGCCAGCTATAGGGTGGGTCTGTATGCATGTCAAGAGCATAACTTGAGAAACCTTTGATGTATCTTCATGATTTTTGGTAGGTGTGTAGTGGTTGTGCAAAGGAAGGTCAAGTTCGAAAATGGTTCTACTAGTACTGGCATTTTCCAACAGTACTGCAGCGTACTTTGCAGTTTTGTGTGTTTGCATGTAGGCAAAAGAAGTGACGGAAACATTGATGGATCTTCATGATTTTTGGTAGGAGAGTAGCGGTTGTGGAAACGGAGGTCAAGTTAACAAATGGTTCCCCTGGCATTTTCCGTCGGTACTGAAGCGGGCTTTGTGTGTATGTGTATTGGTATGTGGACATAACTCGAGAAGCTGTCAATGGTTCTGCATGATATTAAGTGGATGGGTAGGGTTTATGGATAGCAAGGTCAAGTTCGATAATGGGCCTTCTAGTTGTAGTTTGTATGTTCCAAAGAAACAATTGGGATTAATCATAATTAGTGCCAGACTGTAGCTTCTTCTTTGGCCTGAACAAGCTCGGCAGAAAGCGTGTCTACTCTTTCATTTTCCACAAAACTACGCAGTGCAGCCTAATATCAGTTTCGGCAACCAGTATTTACTTCAGAATATATTTGTACATTGTCTACAGTCAAACCTGCCCAAGAAGACCACTCAGGGCACCAATAAAATGTCTATGGATAAGAGACAGGATTGGAAAAAGGGTTCACACTGGCAAGGTGGTCCTAATGTAGATGTGGTCACTTGTACAGAGACTGTAGCTCCAGGAACAAAGCTGGGATTAGGCCTTTTTCTAAAGTTGACCTTCAGCTTGTCATTGACATTTGACCTTGCTTGGCAGGAAGACCAAGATGATACTTGGACCTACCTCAAGATGTTGATTGGGACAATTACTTCTTGTAGGACAAGTAGGATAGAGTTTCTCATGCTTAGTGTTTTACCTGAATGGTACTGACACACGACAGCTGTCTGCCACCAACAGATCTCAATGTCAAAGTCTCTATGAAAAGTGCAGTAGTATAGGGGAGGGACCTCCAAATGGACTTTCCTATGCCACACATGGTTAAGCCATCAAAAACAATCACTTTAAATCACCTGTTTCTACATTTCAAACCTCAAATCTTCACCACCCCTGCAAAGCTGGATTTGTCAGGTTGCTTTAGGTAAAAAAAGCAGGAGGTAAACTCCTCGTTTTAACGAGCTAAAGCCAGAAGTTTCAGATGAGACCAGGATCCGAGATCAAAACATGCCAAAGATTTTGGCCAGATTTTTAAAATACACATTCTTCTGTTCTCCCTAGCAGAAAACTGGACCATTCTGACCAAAATTTGCCCAGGAAAAAAATTATTGCAAAAATAAGTAAGCAAAATAGTAAAGGGTATGCACCGTGCATTCTACTGCGCAACTCGATTAGCTGGTCCCTCCCTTATAGCTCCTACAAAAAGTGCTGACACTACATATATGAATAATCAGGTAGAATGAGTATGAATAGTCAATAACAGTTGTTTTCATAATACTATTAATCAGCCATCAGATACATACATGTAGGACTGGCTCCAGAACATTCCCACTGAGCCCGAATGTATTTCTGCCCCAGTGGCTTAGGGAGTTTTGTAAACCCCCATTCACAGCCCTACACACACAGACTGAGTCCCATACCCCATACTGAGCCCACATGTGTTTTGCCTGGTATTCTATAAACCCCCATCACACCCTCTCAGTCTGGAACACACAGGGTCAGTCCCATGCCCAACCCTGAGCCCTGGTGTCCTGTGCATTCCTGTTAACCCCCTTCACACCCTCTGGCACACAGGCTGAGTCCCATTCCACCCCAAATGTTTTGTACCTGGTACTCAGTAACCCCCCTTCACAGCCTCTGGCATTGCTGGCACACACAGGCTGAGTCCTATCCCCCATACTGAGCCCACATGTGTTTATGCCTGGTGTCCTAAGGAGGGTGTCCTTCCTCAGATTTCCACTTTCACTGGACTGGGCCTCCCTGTACATCTCCCAGGGGAACAACATGAGCCTCACAACATGCTAGTGCTACAGGGAACTGGACTGTAATAAAACGACTGTGCAATTATTGAACACTGCTAACAGGGAAACCCGTGCGGAAACCATATTATTAATACACTTGTATTCCGGGCATAAAAGAAACTCTGAGAACTTTCGTTCAAAACAGAGAAGAAGGAGATGAAGAAAGACTGACACCCTCCTGATTAATTTTGGACTTTGGACTAATGCTTGTAGCCTTTGACAGCTTATACTTACAGAGTTGATATTTTGTGAACAACTTCCTTGCCACTTAATGGATCATAATGACCCCCAGCGGGGGTCGTCACGCATCGTTGAAAATCGAAAAATAGCTGCATGATGTTTCAACAAATTAGTGCAGATGCAGAAACCAGCAGATGATGATGATGATTCTGGCTGTCACACTCACACAATATATATACTATACATGTATGTCTTTCCAAGAGAGATAGACATTTGAGCTTCGATTGACTACCAGCAACCAGCAGTTAGTGACTGAGTTAGGAAGATTTTCAGCAAGATTTATATTCTAAGAAAATTACTAAAGGGCTGCACCTGCTTGGAATGATAAAGAAACATAAATCTATAAAGAATTCCTGCACCAGGTTCTTAAGTTCAAAATGCCATTACATCTTTTTCTTCAGGCCAATGTTCATTAACATCGTAAAATCTATCCATACCTTTTTAAATTGAGTTATGTTACTTTCAGACATTCTGGAGTCTGTGGCATCGTGTGGCGCAATCGGTAGGGTGTTTCACCCACAACCCAGAGGTCCCAGGTTCAAAATCACCGATATGCCCCGATGTTGTGCCCTTGGGAAAGGCACTTTACACGACCTTCCTCACTTCACTGAGGTGTAAATGAGTACCTAGCTTCGGTTAAGGACGTCCCTCGGATGGAACGTTAAATGATGGCCTGCGTGGGGGGGTCCCGACAACGCTCTACGCTAAATTCGGAGGGCCGGTTACGTAATACGCTAAATTCAGAAAGCCTCCCTACGCTCTACGCTAAATTCAGAAATCCCCCCCTTACGCTCTCCGCTAAATTATGGAGTGGTCGGCAACGCTCTACATAAAATTAAAACGGCCGATTACGCTCTACATAAAAGGGGCATGCAGGCCCTCTTAAATGGAGAGCCACACCTCGAGCACATTAAAGAACCCACCACACTTATCGAAAAGAATAGGGGTCATTCCCAGTGCGAGTGGTTCCAAATAATAGGGTTCGCCCTTAGTAATACTAATAGCCTCAGGCTAGTTGGGTAACCCTGGCATGTACATGTACATGCTGAACAAATAGATAAATAAATAAATATGGAGTCTGCCATGTACATGTACAGTATAGACCATACTGCATGCAGTTCTGAGCAATCACTACCATATGATGGGGGATGAGAAGAAAGCCCGGCCCTCCAGCGAAGGATGTCTTCCTCCAAACTTCACAGGGTCTGCCTCCTGTATGGCTATGCCGTAATGGGTACCGGGTTAGGCCCACAGGCAGGGAATAAGAAATCTATTAGCTGCATGCTGTATAACTTATAAATAGGATGTTCTGATTTAAATCTACAGCTACCTTCCGTACAGGGCTGGAATTAATCAAAGAGTCATGGAAGCAGTCACTGTGTTTGCTTAGTCATTTCCTCAGGTGTTCAGGGCTGACCCCAAAGTTGTGTTGCGCAGTAGAGTACAAAACATTTGAATACCTTTATAGTCCCTACATGTACTTAAAATCTCTAAAACCTTTCTTTCCCTTGAAATCTTTTTGCCCAATCTGGAGACTTTTTGGTTAGAGGGGACAGGTATAGAGTCTTAGCTTTCCCATTTTGGTTCAAATTTGTTTAGTTTGCCATTTTAGTTGGCGTAAGGCTACATGTAGATTTGAGTTGTTGGGTCATGCGGACGGATACATCAGAAATCTAGGGTCAAAGGTAGGGTTTCCTTGAAACTGGCAGCTTTCCTCAGAGTTTGAGCTGTACAACACTCTGTTTTCTTTGCATGGTTATCAACTAAACCCTTGTGACTTTCCAGTGTAGAAGAATTTTTTTAAGATTGAAGTTTGGGTTAGTACTTTTATGAAGCCTTGTTTCAGTGTATCTTAACATGCTTTCCTATGGGCAGCCATAACTTTTAGGTCAGCCCTTCAGTTCAGTTCAGTTTTAGCCTGGAGTTCAGCCTTCTTAGCTTTAGTCCGCTACCCAAGCTCTGCTCCTCGCCATTGTTTAGCGGACTAAAGCTAAGAAGGCTGGATTCCAAGCTAGTTCAGTTTAAGTTCAGTTCATCCTCAAGTTGAGCTGACATCAGCGTGTAAAACGTGATTAAAGATTACTTAATGAGGGTCTGCATGAGGGGGTCCTGGCAACACTTAACGGTAAATTCAGGCCAGCCGATAACGCTTAACGGTATATTCAGGCCGGCCGATAACGCTTAACGGTAAATTCAGCATTTTTAGAGCATGAGATACCCCTGAAGACGACGGGTTTTTTTGCCACTAGTCGTCCTGATCTTGTGGCAAGAGACCTATTACGCTATGCCATTCTTGCACGCCGTCTCCGAACCCTTTAAATTCGGCGGCGACAGGAAATTTCGTATTGGTGTGACGAAATGTTCATGATGACGAAAATTTTGAAATCTTGACCCTCTGAAACGCTATTTCCTGCATTCTGAGGGGGGATTTTGCTGAAGAGTAAGCTAAGTTTTATGACATCCCTATTTGAAAAAAAAAATACAGAAGAGTTTCAGCTTGATTCTTGAGGGGCGTCACACCCTCCAGACCTCGCCGGAGCTGCGACATGCTCCCGGGGAAAATTGACACCCTGAAACGCTATTTCTTGCATTTCGATGAGCAAATATTACTGGTAATGTAAGTTAAGTTTAATGATATCTCTGTTTGTGAAAAAATACAAACGAGTTTCGGCTTGGGTTTTGGGGGTCGACGCCCTCCTGACAATATTTCATTTTCGACGGAGGCCCGGGGAAAAATTTTAAATCTTGAACCGCGAAACGCTTAATTTCCTGAATTTTGAGGAGAAAACTTTGCTGGTAGAGTGAAAAATAGAACTGTTTCAGCTTGAAATTTTGTGGGGGGCTGGGGGCGCCCTACCGACATATTTTCGCCGGAGCCGTGAGCTCCCTGGAGAAAATTTTGAAATCTTGACCCACTGAAATGCTTTTTCCTGCGTAACGAGGAATTACTCAATAACGCTTAACGTTGAATTCAGGATGACAAATAACGCTTAACGAGGAATTAAAACGACCAGTAACGCTTCACGATTAATATACCGATAACGCTTAACGGTAAATTCAGGGCGGCCGGTAACGATTAACGGTGAATTAAAATCGCTCGTAACGCTTCACGAAAAAGGGCATGCAGACCCTCCTTAATTCAGGCACATTTCTAACAAAATGGGTAACATGTAACTATAACCTTACATCAGTGTTGGAAATATCGTCATGCTTTCATACTGCCAAGTTTTCTGAATGATAAAGAAAAAAGTTACAACCTTCCCTTCCAACATCTGCTTGGAGATTATGCAAATATCAATGAAGCCTCAAAGCACACTCCAACAGAAGTTAAGAGAGAGAGACAAATTGAACTCAATATCACATCACAGGCTATAAACAAAAGATCAGAACTTCCCAAATAAAATTAAAGACATAAAAGATGATAAAATACTTCTGCCATTGCAGCAGAATGATGGATAACATCTCTTACATAATTCATTGTTTCGTTGTTTATGTCTACATGTATGCTAGACAGACTGGAACTGATATTTCAATGTTAAACAAACTACATATTTCACGTCTCATGGCTTTTATGGTAAATGCCAGTCATATATAATATAGACGGATCTAAACTTTCATCAGTAACAGACTATTTAAGGACAGGACAAGTTAAATCACTTGTTCCAGTAATACTTCCTTGTCCTGGCTATATAATTCATGCCTTTTGCAGGATTCAACTTCAGCATCTCTTGGCACTGATAACGCACCTCAGTACAATCTCCCAGACTTGTAGTCATTTATCTGACATGACATATTCTATTCATTTCATGTGAGTGTTGCGTCATAAAACTAAGTTTCTACTAAGTTTCTCAACATACGTTTGATACCATATTATAACACCTGCTAAGTCACTTGTCATAAGTTGCCTTCTACTAGTTCTAGTCATAATAATGAGTGGGATGCCTGAAAAAAAATGAAAGGCTGCAGACAGCCCTCCTGACTTTGCATAAGATATCATGTCTTTACATTTAGGAGAAGAAAAAACATATTCATCATCACTCAGAAGATAAAAAAGTTATCATGGAAGCTCATCTGTGTTGGTACGGTACTTCTTCTTCAGTTCCTTTGCATCCTATACGGTACTATAGTAATCGTAATCATAATCATAATCATACTACAATGCTACACTTTCTTCCAACACTAAGGTATTCTTTTTGGACGACCACTGTCACCTTCTTCAGACTTCTTCATGATCCTGAAGAAGGCAACAGTGGTCCTTCATGATCTTGAAGAAGGCGACAGTGAAATTGAAAATTTGATCTGTGAATACTAGGGGTGGATACCGGTTTGGCTTAATAAGGTCCAAGTCCAAGTTTAGGTCCAAAGATTTAGGTTCAGGTCCGGACCTGAACCTGGACCAGATCTTGTCCAGTTGATGTTTTGTTTTATTAGACCAATACTACTGTAAGCATAGAGAATTAATACTGACACGCACAACTAGAAAAAGTTTCTTGGTTAGAAGACTTTCAAGATAAACCAGTGTTTGATATTTGAATGTTTCCCTTATTTCAAATGCCTTTTTTGTAAGGGGGGAGACTAAAAATACAAACAGAATAGAAAATATATTTGTACTTTGTTCAGGTTTTTTTTTTACTCAGGTTTTTGGCTTTCAGTTTTTTTGGACTCGATTCGGATGTTATAACGGTCCGAAACAGGTCCAGCGAACCGGTATCCACCCCTAGTGAATACCTTAGTGTTGGAAGAAGATAAAAAGTTAGTTAATATGGGCTAATGAACTTACCAGAGATCAGAGATGCACCCTACACAGCTACAGCTCAGGCCAGCAGCAGGTGGTGGTCTGTGTGCCTCTCACTGATCCTGTAACAAGAGAATGCAGAAAGAGTTGGTCAGAAGCTGGGACATATCCGCTCTGCTTGTCTGTCTACTGTCCCCTCCAACTGGGAGGAACAACATCAAAGACTGGAGCAGCTCTGGTACAAATCACAACCACGGGAGGGATGCAGGAACACAGTGCTCCAGGCCTGAGTCCAGGGTTTTGGTGTGGAACCCAAATTTGGCTAGCCTGAGTGTCATCCTAGTTACTTTACTGGAGCTCCTATACTCCCAACATACAGTCAAACCTACCTAGGCGACCACCTCTTCAATGCGACCACCTGGCCATAGCGACAGTTTTTTCTCAGTCCCGAAAATTTTCCCCATAGGCACAAGCATTAAGCTACCTGCCCAAGGCGACCACCTGTCCAACGCGACCGCCACGATTTGGGACCGCACAGAGCACAATCCCTGCCCATGACGACCGTTTTCTAGCGTGTGATGACATCGGATTTTGCTGTCTATGACGGAAATGTTTTTAAGACCTTCACGGACAAAACCTTGACGGACAAAACTGATCTATGGAATAGCATCCAGGCCTCGAAATTAGCTTTCTTCCCTATTGTCCCTGAATTGTCCCGAAAGTGGATTTCAACTGTCCCGAAAGTGTCCTGAAGTGTCCCAACCAGGGCCAAAGATGTGAACTTAGTGGGGGGTCTGGATTAAGTTCCAGAGGTTCATGTTCAGCTTAGAACCTATACTCAAGTCTAAACCTGAACTAAAGCCATGGCATATGTGTGTTACAATTTTTTTTTCAGTTACATACAAAATTGCATGTTGGCAAACATTTTGCATGCAAAATATGATACATGCAAAATTATATACAGTCAGTAGATCTAGTAAACACGAAAGCTCTCAAAGTTAAAACAGTGAAGAATTCCAACATACAATATACAAGTTTTTAGATATCAACGCCTTTTTCTAATTTAGTGAAATTTCTAATATGGCAAAAATAACAAAGAAGTACTTAATTTCACCCCAAGAAAAAATAAAGCACGATGCTGGATTTAATCTATCATATTATCGGGCAATATCGGCCCTCTATAGACATTTGAAACTGCAGTTTCACAAATTCTCGTTAGAATTTTCTGATTGTCCCGAAATAGTCCCGAAACGTAAGTTGACTTGTCCCGAACCCAAATTCTACTGTCCTCGGGACATCGGGACATGGTTAATTTCGAGGCCTGGCATCAATTTATCAATGAAGTGTTTTAATAAAACGTTCACACTGTAAACATTGTAAATAAAAAGGTTTATGAATTGTACTAAATAGGACAAAATACTTCCTAATATCGATTTACAAAGGAAAGAAACAAATAACAAGATCTTATTGCCTCGGGAGCTTGAAGACTCTTCATTACCAACCCTTCAAACCCCCCCTCACGTTTCTCTTGATCTTTCTGTCCTAAGCAAACAGAACTAATCTTCCTAAGATTCAACTAATCAAAGTAATTATATGGGATGACAAAATCTTGTGGGAACTGTACTCAGTCCATCCTTCCAGGACTTTATACCGCTTAAACACACAGAGCACAAAGCTGAGAAAATGCTACTTAAGTCCCAAAGGTGGTCACAAATCCTGAGCTTTGCTGATCGCAGGTGATACCAGCAGATGAAGGAAATTGGTAAGGGACAAACGGAGAGGTAGAATTTCACAGAGTAATATGTGACATGAGACCTTTTACCTCGGCAAGTAGGCCATGACAAATTGGTGGGGAAGTGGGCTAATCTATAATCTCCAAGCAGATGTTGCAGTTGCGCTTGTACTCAATGCAGAAATGCAGAAATGTTCGCGGTGGTTTTATGTTTGCCATTTTAGCGGTAAAATCTTCAGCGGAAACTTAAAATCACCACAAAACTTTTTGCCCTCTACATGTATGACTGTAGCGCTACTATTGTTTCAAACGCAAACTTAAAACCGCGAACACTCCATTTTATCCCTAGTACCACAAAATAAAGATCACACAAACTTAAATTTGGTGGTGTTTTGTTTGTTTTTATGGAGGAGAAAAGAGGGTATCTGTGAAAAGCATGAACATGTACAGTACCTCCAGAAAAACATACAAAACAAGTTCCCAAACAAACTGGAAACCAGCTTGACAGCTACATCTGCTTGTTTGGACGGTCACTATTCCCATTCACAAATTTCAGCTTCCAATTTTACTATCTATTCAGTTGTAAAACTCGATAGCCACCAAAATAGATTATAAAGGCCTGCACGTACTTAAATTAAAAAGTGTGGTCACATTGATCGTATTAAGTTATAATTTTTCATTTATTCAACTTTTTCTCAATATCAATCCATATATTACATGGCAAAATGTAATTCTGTTACTGAAATAATAGTACTAGACCAAAGAAAGGGGTTCATAAAATGAGCCATACAAAGCTAAAACTTGAATAATCCTCTTATTCTTTATGTTATGTAAACCTTTATCTTCACCCCAGACTACTATGCAAAACATTTTATTTATAATTTTTTTTTAGCCCTGTCGCTCCAATTTTTTTCTGAAAAAATCTGAGAAGCAACAATGAATGAATGAATGAATGTTTTATTTCCGTGTCCTGCGACAAAAGTCGCCCAGCCCATACGGGCTTATAAGACACCATACATAAGAATACATAAACTTGAGTAATGGAAGAGGTACAGTAGTAAATAATGATAATCAGAAATAAATCATAATAATAGCAGTACTGAGTAACAAAATAATATGAGCATAATATAGTGGAAACACAAAAAGGGACACACCTGGTACAATGATTCAAGTCAATTCAAGAAAGCAAGTGGTAAATGAACATAAATTAAATTCAAGTCAAAAGTTGTTGAAGGTAACTCAGTATATAACAGTCAAAACAGTATATGACAGGGTAGAGACAAAACCAAACAAAGCCAAAATTAAATTGGTGTGGCCTTAGCGAGGGAAAGATGAGCATGCAATCCAATAAAATATGTCTGTGAGCCCCAAAGGCCAGAAAGAACCAAATAATCATCCCCAAGTTCCCGATGCCAGATGATAGCCTTTATGAGTCTGACAGCTACATGACATCTGTCAGACTTGGAGCTGTAAGCGGTGATATACAGTAATGTTGGGGACTTGGCACACTAGTCATCAAACAACTGGCTGAAACACACATGTGGGAGGGAAGATAAATGTGTCCTTCCACTATCATCTGGTGGCCACTTGCCTGCCAGCTAGCCATAGTGTCTGTGGGCTATCTAGAATAGGGGTGGACCAGTGGAATTGGCTGGAAGCATACAGAAATCAGTCGTTCTGATAAATAATTGTTATTCACAATTTTTTTTTTTTACCAAGGTCAAGGAGATGTCTCTTCCACCCTCTTCTGAAGCTAAAACATACACTTTTGCAGTGTAGTACATGCAACTATTGTAAGACCCCATTCATACTAAGTCGCGCAAGTCCATTCGGGTCAAGTCGCTCGGAGTCGCATACCTTCACACCAGGGGTCGAATGAGCGTGAGTTGTAAAATTGCACCCAACAGCCAAGTCGAATCAAGCTACATTCCTTGTAGTTTGATCAATGACGGACACGTAATTCAATTTTTACCACTCTTACTGTTCTGTTCAATGACCTTCTTGTATTTCATCTTGAGGTTTTTCACCTTAAATAGTGCCACATTGCTTCCATGTATAAACAGAATAATCAATATTAATCAATCACACATTTAATTAATCCCTCAATCAATCAATCAATATTTTCAAAAGTACATTGTAAAAAGTTACCAGGCTCAAAACAAATTTTCCAGCCTACCATAGCAACACCACGGTCTCCCGAACCCTAAGATGCCATGACCAATCCTGTTACTTCCACATTCCCTGACATCTTACAAAACCTCTCAGAGAAATACCATGGAATTCTGACCTCTAACATCTTAGTAACATTAGACTAAGGAATGCTTCCTTTAGGGGATTACAGAAGGAGCTATGGAAATCTCTGTTTCATGCCACCCAAATATACAAGATGTTATTTTTACCGAGGGTCAGAGGTTGTGAACTTTAACCTGCTGTGAAATACTGTAAATGCAGAAATGTACGCGGTGGTTTTATGTTTGCAGGTTTTTGCAGCAACAGGTTCAGTGAACTTAAAACCACCACGAACATTTCTGTCCAATACTGCAGCAGTATGTGACTATAGCGCTGCTACGAACTTAAAACCACAGCGAACACTGAATTTACAGTATTACCAAGGGTCAGAGGTTGTGAACTTTAACCTGTTGTGAAATAGCTTCCCATCAGTCAAGGGCGGAATACAACTTCTCAGTCAGGTTGGGTGAATTTACTCTCCAAGCAGAGGTTGCTGGGGAAGATTGTGACCTTTTGTCGCCACGAGAGCAGACCGAAAATCGGGCATATGATAAAAAGGTCACGATCATACCCATCAACCTCTGCTTGGAGAATACTAGGGTGAACTGTCAGATATCAATAAAGATTTATTCAAATCACCACTTTACTCACTTCACTGACACAAACAACTAATATCTACTAGTAGGATGTCATACATATAATCAAATGAACATGGCCTAACTCAGTAACTGCCTAAAACGGCTTGGTCCAATTTAAGATTTGACTGACCTTGACAAAGACTGACCTTGACAAAGACTAGGCGAAAGAGGAAGAAAAAGATCACCTAATTTGTTTCAGGTTGAGAACAGGATGTTCCAGGCAAAACTTGTTGACCTTAGATTATCCTGTACCTACTTACTTACTTACTCTCTATCAGTGTTGTCATAAAACTTACTGACAAGATGACCTTGACATCCTTGGTTCTCCTCCAAAATTTCAGAAGGGGATGGGGGGGGGGCAGATACACAGGCTTTTTCCCTGGAGGGACAGACAGTCTGTTACCAGCAGTACATCATAGTTAAACCCAGATTAATACAAAATTCCAAAAGGCAACATCAACTTCATCTGCTGTTTCTTGGATCTGTGGAAAAAACACTTTCTGAAACGAAAGATCAACATGAAATGTACATGTATCTTCATACACACACGTAAGTTTCAAAGTGTGAATATGGTTAGGATAAAAGTTTTCCTTCCAGCTTTCTATTTTCATCTTGACATATTGATAAATATTTACATTAAAATGTCTGACTACTACCATGGTTCATGCTTTGTCCTTAGTCTGAGGTCAACTGCTTTACCTTACCAAGGATATAAATTTATGTGTCCTAATTGAGTGTCGTATTTTGTATTGATTAATGACACTAGTACATGTACAATGTAAGTACAGTATCACTTTAATATAGCGGCAGGAAAATGTAGCGGTTGGGGGGAAATGGAGTAGGTCACGGCACTTAATTTCAATGGTGGGAACAAACATCACTGTCTCAAATATTAGTGATCAGATATTATTGATAATGAAATTTTAGCGGATGACTAGCTAAAATGAAGTTACAGTTAACAAATCAAGAATTACAGTTACTGTAGTATTATCAGTAGTTGAACTGTAGGCTGTATTCAATTTTGATAAAGTAGAGTCCACTAAAGAACTTATTATAATACTGAACCAAGATTGCATGACCTCAACATATCTGTAGCTATGTGTAACTAATCATCAGGAAGTACACATGTTTGACCATGCATGACTTGATATAACAAGATTACAGCAAGTACACCAGATTATTCAGCCCTATCTGTCCAAATCTGGCCCACTGTCATGTTTATTCATGAGTCATGACTGTCCTCCCCTTGTTAACCCCCCACAGCCAGTCCTCCCGCTGTTCAATTAACCAAGGCCCAATTTATACAGAGTTTTTTCAGATATCTAAAAATCCGCCGACATCTGAGCCTTAGATATCTGGACGCATTTATACACACCGACAGGAAATACCGCAGGACTCACGCAGCGCGCTGATTGCACTCGTGACCCTATTTAACCTTTAGCGCGCGTTTCAAAATGGCGGGAGAACCGCCTTTTTTTTTCGTCATGATGAATATGGTATTCTTTCTTTATCTGACTTGCGTGTGGCTAAACATGAGGCAGCAAGCAAGGGTTGAGCGTAAGAGGCGTTTGAGGTACCGGGGAAGATGACAGCGACCGGTCAGAATCAACGCTGCGTTCCTACTCGCTGCCCTTATCGTGGCGGAGGGGGGAGGGCCGATCCACCGAACGATCTGGCATCACGAAAGAAGTCCGTCGTCCGTTTGAGAACAAATGGTCCTTGATGCTAAGAAGTTTTCCCGCTTTATCGCCCGCCAAATATGCAAACTAGCGTGAACCCCGACCTCCAGATGTCTACTACGCGACACATTCTGTTTAGACGTCCGGCTGGAGCGGTCGGGGACTCCCGCTGAGTTGTCGGGCGAATGCTTCAGAGTGGTCGGCTGAAATTTTCCCGACATCTAAAAAAACCCTCATTAAGACCATAAAATTCCTGTTTAGACACAGAAAAAAGCTGTCGCCTGGCAGATATCTGCAGTCCAGATATCTAGACAAGCTGTGTGTAAATTGGCCCCAAGTTTACCAGAGGCCACACCATTTTAATTTCTTGGTTAACGGAATTTTTTTTTATAATGCTACATTGGAAAATCAACAGGAAAACAGAATCTCAGAGGAAGGTTTGTACTTTGGTGCACACAATTTCAGGGAGTGAACAGGGTCAGGTGCAAGTTTTCACCCCAGCCTTCTGTTTTCATGTTGTTTTTTTAAGCTAAAATCTATAAAAAAATCTGTTAACCAAGAAATTAAATTGGTGTGGCCTAAGAGGGGTTCTTTACAAATTCTATCCAAATCTGGCCCAGTGTCATGTTTATTCACGGTTGTTACAAATGTTTACAAATCCCAGGACAAACAACCCCTCCCCGGGAATTGCATGTTTTTTTGTCCACATTCAAGTCGCTGTAATTGGGGAGAAAAACAATCAAAAACACAATGGGCATTGTGAGTGGGAAATACAGTCACTGTGGACAAGTTATATGAACTCTACCAGGACAATAAATGGCTTTATTTGAGTCAGTTTTCACACACAAAATGATATCAAGTTGTGAAACGCTCATTAATTTTAAAGGTCCATCCCACAATAAAACCACTGGGTCCTCATAATTTGGAAGAGAAAGAAACACTCAACATAACAGTACAATGGGCATTGTGAATGGAGAAAGCAGTCACTATATAGACAGGTTATATGGACTCCACCAGGACAATAAATGGCTTTATTTAAGTTTTCACACACAAAATGATATCAAGTTGTGAAATGCTCATTAATTTCAAAGGTCCATTACACAATAAAACCACAGGGTCCTCATAATTTGGGAGAGAAAGAAACACTCAACAGTACAATTGGCATGGGAAAAGAAGTCACTACAGATAAGTTATATGAACTCCACTAGGACAACAATAGCTCTATTGGAGTCAGTTTTCACACCCAAAATGACATCAAGTTGTGAAACGCTCATTAATTTTAAAGGTCTACTACCCGAGAAAACCACAAGGTCCTGGTAATACTGTAAATGCAGAAATGTTTGCGGTGGTTTTATGTTTGTGGTTTTTGCGGTGACCATTGCCCCGCGAACTTAAACATTTTTGTCCAGTACTGTAGCAGTTTGTAACTAAAGCACTGCCGCAATCTTAAAACCAACAAGAACACTCCATTTTCGCCTTAGCACGAGATAAAAACATAAATGCATTTACAGTATGTGAAACACTGAACAATACTTGACACTGTGAATGGTGAAATCGGTCACGATAGACTAGTTATATGAACCCCACCAGGGCAACAAGTACATGTCAAGTCGGTTTTCACACCCAAAATGATGTCAAGGTGTGAAACGGTCGTTGATTTTACAGGTTTACCATGCCAGAAAACCATAGGGGTATCTGCACAACTAGTAAACCTAGAGGCTCATGCAGAAATGGTTCCAGCTCTTTCTTTTTGTGCCTTTGATACAAGGCTGTCTCCAGGACCCGTCCTACCTTTTCCGTCCCTGGACAGAAATTTGCTTGTTCAAGATTTTGTGATGAAAAAAATGTCACCCTGTCCGTCCCAAAATGTCTTTATGACATGAAATTGATGAAAATGTAACTATCTTCGTAAGCTTAAAAATGACGAATTTAACAACACAAATTCAACACACGGAAAAAATTTCAAAGCTGAAGACAGCCCTGCTTTGCTACTTCTACATTTTCATCAATTTCATGTCATAAAGCTCAGATTTTGGGATGGACAGGGTGACATTTTTTTCCGTCACAACAACTTGAACAAGCAAATTTCTGTCTTGGGACGGAAGGATGGGTAAGATTACTATTCATTCACATTGTCTACAGACATAAAATTGACAACCTCCAAATCTTCCCCCATCAAATATAGTTACCAATATTTGTAAACTAGCATCTATCAAACTGCCTTTCCTGGTAAAATAATTGGCCCTTTTGTCCATATCCAAGGCCAAGCAGACAGACAGCATAAATGAAATACGCCAAAATGGTTACTCAAGCAACTGGATAAAATTTTGAAACAGACGTTTCAGACAGCATCCGCTATTTTCCGTCAGTGACTAAAGAAAGATCTGGTAGAACTAGTTTTTATACCAAAACTCTGAATGGATGTGCTAATGAAAGGAAGACAATCTACTAGTACTAGAAATGGATTGTATCAGGACAAGAACTACTCAATTTGAATTGTTTCTTCACACCGATTTAGCCAGATCAAGGTGTGAAACACACGTCTGTATATTTGGTTATTCAACAAGCACATCAAATAAGAAAACATGCTGAACTTATTGTTGGAGCTATATTGACTCAATAAATAACTCAGATAAAGTTATTTCTTCCCACCAATGATAAATAATGCAAAGATATAAAACACCCTTTTGTTTATGACTTGTTTTAACAAGCCTGTAAAGAAGAAGCCATCCAAAGTGACTCAAACAATCGATACAGACCAGCTAGAAAGTCAACTACAAGTACAATGTCTAAACTGCCAGAGATCATTTGTGTTTCTGTAAGTTCTGTGAAAATCATCGAATATTAAAACAAAACAGTTCAAACTTATTCTCTAGTGGTCATTTAGATACTTTTGTACTGCTTATCTACACTTCAATGGTATAAAATGGTTGCTTTTACAGCTCAACAAATATCCAAGGAAAACCCTATGATTACAAGGGCCCCTGCCGATTAAACACGTTCACACAGCGAAACAAATTATTGATATGCAAAGCACAGCATAATACCTGATCTATTAGCAGATATCATTAGTTGATAATCTTCTTTAATCACCACATCTTTTTCTTCCCATTTGGGTAATTTCCCTGCCTGCCAAGTAAATGCAGACTAATCAGTGCGGGTTAACGAGCTCGTTTAGTCTGGGAACGATTAAACAGGGAAATCCTTTCCGCAAATTTGTCTGCGATAGGAGGGAAAATTAAACACTACCGTGCTACACCGTGCTGAAATAGACAGACACAGGGAAAAATCATCATCTTTCTTTTTACCTCTGTGCGGGAGGTATTATTTTAGTGTGTCTGTTCGCCTGTCTACAATGTGTGTGCTTCTGCATACTTTGCCAGCATAACTGAGGAAGGTATGGATGGATTGTGATAAAATTTGGTATATGTGGGTAGGTCTTATCATATGAAAGAAATGATAAGTATTTGGGTGCCCCGGCAGCCTTCCTTGGTACTGCAGCAGAACTTCCAGTTTTTCTATTTCGTTTCTGGACAAGCTATGGTCACAATTTTTAAATGGTACGGTAGATAGGTTTTGTTCTTATTGCTTCCATCTTTCAAAATACTGTATAAAGGGGAATGTTTGCAGAGATTTCATATCGCAGTCGGGAGAAAATGCAGTGTTGGTGTTCGTTTTAGGTTTTGCTGTACAAGGAGAAATGAATAGGACACCATGAAAAACTCAAACATAAAACCAACGAAAACATTTTTTCCTTTTTACAGTATACGTCTCTGTACTAACTGAATAACAAAGAGCAAACAACTGCATATAAAGCCTGCTTTAGAGGCAGGCCAGCCATCAAAAAATGACTACTAGTAATACACTCCTTGTGTCCAGTGTGTGTTCTGAACCACCAAACCAACAAACACCGTCATTGTTTGCACACTTTTCAAAATCATCTCTTTCCTGTTTACACACCAAACAAAACAGGCTTCCCTCAGCCATGTCAGGACCTAGTCAGGTGTAAAATAGAAGGTCATTTGGGCCGCATAAGCCTACAAAGTAGACTCTAGCAGACTCTACGAGTTGGGCTTCTTTGCGGCTTATAATGTGATCTTTTTTTAATGATGGCATATCAGGTTTTTATCGCTCTGATTCTTGTGGACCTCCACCAGACAGAGTACAGCAAACTACGATATGATTGAAAAACTATGTGAATTTGTGTACAAATGTTTCAAGAAGAGAGAAGAGAGTCTGTAGATTTAGGTGGAATATAACACAATATTCCTTTTCTTTTACTTCATGTTGTCTAATGCATTTAGCCCAAGCTGGGCATGAATATGCAATCAAGTTCATTGTCATTGTCATTGTCATTAGAAAAAAGCTATTTGCGGTGGTTTAATTGACTTTGTGCTTCTGTCCCACAGTACAGCTTCGACCGCGACCATGAACTCAAAACACCCCGAAAACCTGTTCACTCCTACCTGGAATAAGCACAGTTACACAAATAAAGGGCAATTTTGCAGATTTTCCTGCCATATCTGGACCTAGCCAGGTGTATAATGAAAGGTCACTCTCCGCTGTCTTAGGCCAAAAAAAACTTCATTTCATGGACGACATGTGCGACTGCATCAATCCCGGCCTTCGTCCTTGCCAGAAACGTCCTTCCATTCGTCAGAGGGGCAGTGATCCGTTGTTCGCACCTCCGTAACAACCCGGAAACAAGTCGCCACAAATCGATAAATCACTGTGCGTGAATTCTCGTATACGTACTGGAGAGGCTGGGTGTTGTTCATACTATAACTATACAGGATTCTTGATAAATGACTAACGTCTTGATAAACATAAATGTGTTTGATTATGTCAGAGTTACTTGGAAAACCCTGAGTTTTGTTTTAGGGGCGGGGCGGGCAGTGATCCGATGTTCTCATCTCCGTAACAACCCGGAAACAAGTCACCACAGATCGATAAAAAGCTGTGCGTGAATTTCCATCAAGGCTGTTTCTTATATATTTTTTCCATCCTACTCATTATCATTTGGGAGCCAGTGTTCTTAATCTATGTACACATGTAGTTACAGCCTGATTTCAATCAAGCCTCCTGTGACCGCTCGCCGCCCTGTAACCACCTCCCTGCTTTCGCGGGGAGGGGACAGAAACCCTGGACAGCTGGAGTTTGCGTTATACAGACTAACGTATTTATAGGTCTGACATTTTAAGCTTACAAAAATATTTTTTTTCATCAAATTCACGTTCAGATTTTGTGTACCGATGGAGTAAAAATTCTATTCCATCCCAACAAGCAAATTTCCATCCCGGGACAATATGAAGGGCCTGGTCCTGGAAACAGCTCTAATTCCTACATATGTAAAGTTCGAAGCTACATGTTGGTGTAGCTATACAGGCATTCTTCATGAATCATTTAATAAACATGAATTCAAATGTGTGATAATCTCAGGGTCACCCAGACCCTGAACCAACCTGCACCTTCATAACAATAACTACTCAGAAACAAGTCGCCCAAAATCAGTAAGTCACTTTAGACGTGCATTCACTTTATGCATCTACTAAAAGAGAATACGTTGTTGCTGTCATGAAATCAATGAAAAAAGGGCAATCGATGATGGCAGACTTCGCACCCTCAAGCAGAAAGCAACAGAAACTACAAAGCAGAAGCACACACACACACACATGTACACACACACACACACACACACATACACACACACATACAGACAGACACGAAAACAAGCCAAAAACACTTCAAAAAGAGAGGATATGTAATAAAGCATCCTAGTAATTAAAAAGTTTTTTATTCCCTAAAACTTTATTTGGGAGGGCGCCAAAGTAGACATAGAGGACAACAGACGCATCCGTTGGATCAAGGAGGCGGTATGGATCAGGAAGTCATCACCAGTGATGAACCGAGACGAGGGGGGATACAAGCTCAGCCACATTTGGGATTGCGTTCTCGCCGCAAAAGCGCCACCAACATGTACATCGGCTACTTATAGTGGCGAGAAACAGTACTCCAGTCAGAAGCTCTGAAGAAGGTGTCTTACCGACACCAAAACGTCAGCAGGTGAGATTCCTGGTTGTGCAAAAAGAAACTCCAAATATCCTAAGTTTTTATATTGTCGCATTAGGCAGACACTTGCAGATACATCACCTGGCGTCCGTCCTTGTTTATCTGGTACCTTCAGCGGACAATTTACGTTAAACTACGCATAAGCTCCCGCTCATTACTAGAAGCCATTATAACAATAACACAACTAAGACAAAAAGTACAGAATCTTCCTTCAGGGTCAAATATGGACAACTTAGAAGGCCAGGATGACAGGCAGATCAAAGTAACGAACACCTTGACGGACAGTTCCTTTAAGATGTTTGAACAACCTGTCTGCTCGCATGTAAGGTCATCTCAAGGTTAATGGTAAGTGGGAGGGCGGCACCCTCTCATCTGGGGGCTCTTGACCTTGTAAAAACACCACCATGAAGAAGACTTGTTGGTATTCTAACACGGTGGGCAGGCTTTCCAAAGAATAACACAACTGTACGAAATCACCCGCCGAGAAGAACATGAACACTACTGCACTGTTCAACCTCTGCTTTGTAAACATTCACCACTAATTATGGTTACTCACTCTGCCAACTCCCCTTCAGTGCCCAAGGAGATAAGCAATCTCAAATTCTGGACAGTTCCATCTTTGTTGTGTAAACATTTGTCACCATGTTATCTCAACTCCAGACTTCTACTGCCCCCACAAACTAGGAAGGCACCCAGGCTACAACTCATCTTGTTTTTCTTTGATAAGGCCACACCAATTTACATGTACTAACTTCTTGGTTAACAAATTTTTTTCGGTAAAATTTCAGCACGGGGATATCATTAAAACAGAAGGCTGGGGTGAAAACTTGCATCTGACCCTGTTCACTCCCTGAAACTGTGTGCACCTAAGTACAAACTTTCCTCTGAGATTCTGTTTTCCTGTTGATTTTCCAATCTAGCATTTTTTTTAAATTCCGTTTACCAAGAAATTAAATTGCTGTGGCCTAAAAGTAAAAGACTTCTAGATCGTTCCATTCTTCTCTATCTTTGCAAGCTCGCAGGTACAGAGGGAAAATAATTACAACTGCTGTATTCCTGTTCCATCCAAGTCAGCATCCCAGTTAAAAGGTTCAAAAAAATCAATCGAGGCATGGCTATAGACATGCTTGTGTCTTGCTGAAGATCACTTCTGTGCAACTCTTTGAAATACTGTCTTTTTATCACTTGTACTTAGCAGATATAAGCCCATTTCTCTATCCATGCCAACGAGAAAGTTCAAAGTTAAAAGGACCTTGTACTGCCTTAACTCTCATTTATAAACATTAGTCTCTGACTACATGCATTGGCAATTGGCAACTCATACTTTCTAGTCTTTTCTCTTTCCACACAAGTGAGCGACTTCATAGGTAGAATACAGGCCAACGAGCAGGCTCAAAAGACTTCTAAACTATTCTATCGCCACTCTAGCTATGCCAGCCGGCCAAAAAGTCAAAAGGAAGAAAAAATCAATGACAACATGGCATAGAAACACTCTTAAACCAGAAAGTTAGAAGAATCGATTTGTACAACTCTTTGAAGTACTTATCTTTTCTTAAAAAGGTTCTTGACCTGGGGTATTCCGTAAGCCCATATCTTTATCCACACCAACGAGCAAGTTCAAAGCCAGAAGGATTCTGAAGTGTCGTTTCTTCACCCGTGCCAGAAAGCAAGCTTGTTCAAAGGGAGTAGAATCAATGAAAATACAGCCATACATTCTCAAGTCTTGCTGGAGACTTGAGGTAAGAGAATACTGTAAAGGCAGAAATGCTTCGCCATCTGGATCAAATTGCTTGGATCCTAGGGCTCGAGTTCGATCCAAGGGGTCGACTCCAGCTCGGACATGTTGTAAGGGATTGCATTCGTCAACTCGGATGGTGACGTAAAGCCGGCGTCCCCGTGTATGAGGGAGCTTCAGGCATTAGCCTCAAGCATCAAACCTCTGCACGTAAAAGAACCCAACACACTTATTAAGAAGTGTAGGGGTGACCCGGTGTGCTTGGCCAAAAACGTGAGCCGTAACGAAGCCCCATTGCACTACCACTAGCTACTTGAAAAAGCATCATGCTTCACCTCAAATAAGGATGCCTTGAAACGAGAAAGAAAACCCAGCACACTTCACAACTCCTGTGAGTGCCCACTTTTTACTACAGGGTAGCAGCACACAGTATTTCGCCGCAACTCCCGGAGTCTGTGACGTAGTGGTAAAAAAATAGTGCGCCCTAAACCTTGATCGTACGAATGAGATTGTTCTCCTATTCAGGGTATAAATGCGAGTGACCATAACAGCTGCCCACCGAGGTGAGTCGGCTGCAGTTCCGTATGACCCAGCACGACCCATATCAAAGTGGCCGTCAAATTTTAAAAAAAACATAACTTTTTTTTTGTTTTCAGTTATTTTGTAGATCGTACTCTCGACTTCAACATATTTGTTTGTCATGATTTTGTAGGGTACCCTACTATGATTTTATCCACGTCGCTGTCAGTCACTTTGTGGTCCTTAACTATAGAAACCCCCATAGGCCGGAAACTGTGATCTGCTACCTTTGAGCCCTTGTACATGTAAGTCCATTTCCCTGCCTGCTTTTATTAGTTCCAGCTTACCACCCCTGCCCCTGGGGGCAGGAACTGATTGGTAAACTCACCTGGGAACACCAGAGGCTGTGTGAGGAGTGTTCCTACATATTCAGTTGGATGGTCGGCTTTAGAAGAGTGTTTGGGGAGAGTGACTGTGCATTTCTAGCTGTTCTAGACAATTTCCCTCGAGAACCAACGATCAGTTTGCCAAACTGAAGGGATTTCCCAATCATTTTCATCACTACAATCTTCACCACCTTTCAGTTGGTTCAGAGGCAGACGGACAAAACAAGTTAGAATGTAGTATCAGTAGCTAGACTAGAGTAGTCACATGCTATATTGTTCCTCATTGTCTGTCCGTCCTTTTCATGTTACATGTACTTAGGTCCAGGCATATGAACTTGTAATTTACTCGCAATAAACTTTCAATTATGATTATCAATATCTAGAAAAGCCTTCAGCTAACTTATTTCGGAAATGAAAAAAATCAATGTATGGGTGAACAATTAAGACAGACAAACATTTTGTACTAGAATTTTTCTATAATAGAACTCCAAGTCAAAGCAGTTTTCACAAGTTCAGTATTACAATATCTCTATGAGCCACAAAATATCATAATTCTACAACAGTATGGCGCTCATCTATGTGTATGTAAGCCTTTCTTGATGATTCTTCAATCCTCCTTGTTAAAGCTCCTTGTAAAAACTTCTTGGTAGGCTCCAGATGTTGTGTGTCTCCATGTGGGCCACCCATGTTTGGGTCAATTTCACGCGTCTTACTGAATCAGCTCACTATCTGCACACATCAACCTCCCAGCTTCTACTGTTCATATACTGTAAATGAATTTAAGTTTGCGTGGTTTTTATTTCGCGGTAGGGAGAAAATGGAGTGTTTGCAGTGGTTTTAAGTTCGTGTTTGAAACAATAGAAGCGCTACAGTCATAGGTGGGCAAAAAGTTTCGTGGCGGTTTGAAGTTCGCAGTGAAACGGTCGCCGCGAAAACCGCGAACATAGAACCACCGCGACCATTTCTGCATCTACAGTACCTTTCCTTAGCCTGGATATCAGACCCTTCGCACTAGACGATAACCCCTTTTCGCTGGAGCACATCATACATTGATATAGCGTTGGCAATATAGAGTTGGCACACAGTCTCTCTTGGCACCCAAAATCTAATATCTATGGTGAGAGATAAGGGGCCATGTGCTAAAGCCTCCGTCACAAATAAGAAATTCAGCTCGGCCGACGTGTTGGCGAGCTTCAAATGTGCATTTTCGGCCGAAGTACGGCCAACGTCCTGTGGATTACACGGGCTTCGGGCGACTTATAGAAATCAAAGTTGATCCAAATATTGGCCTTTTACCAGGTTAGTTGATTCTGACTTCATCCATGTCCAAGAGATGGTACCATCTCATGGAGGATTTTTTAGTTTTTAGTGTTCGACGGACGTCACCAGAGATTTTCATCGGGAAATATGGTCGACGCTCGGGCGATTTTGAAATTCGGCGTGCTTCGGGCGATGTACAAATTCGGCGCTCGCATGAAATTTGCTTCTCCGGCCGTAGGATTAGGCCGACTTTAGACCTACGATTATATACAGTCGTGCGATCATCGTCGTGGGCAACGGTTTTCTTTAGACACACGGTCAGGAAATATCACGGGACCCCAGCGGTGCAGAATTCCATTGATGTGCGCGTGCGACCCAAAGTGACCTCTTGCGCGCAAATTCAAAATGGCGGAGGAACCGCTCGTTTTCGTCACGCAAAAGATGAAGCTTTTACTGACTTTGCAACAACTGTTGCCCTGCAAATGAGACGTTGAGAACGTGCTCAATAAAGAAAGAGATTGAGGCCTGTACAGAGACGGGCAATACCTGGGATTTAACCCGCCGCCGAGGATGTCACGGGGATCGAGGAATAGGGGCATACCAGAGAAGTAGCCACTGGTGGCAGGGCATTGCGCCAGAATAACCGGTTTTGTAGGTCTAAAGTCGGCCTTAGCGACTGTAGCGTGGTGGTCTGGTACCCAGGCTAACCTTTCTGTGCAAATGAAGGTGACTGTATGAGGTGCAGGGACTTAACATGGAGGCAGACAGCCTGGCTCCAGTTTGTAGGCCCAGGGTAGGGAGCAATCTGATCGGTTGATGACAGGTGTCACCGTGATAGTATTGATTAGACAGAACAAAAAGGTTACATTTTTCCAGCATTTGTTGGTTTGATCAAGTAGGATTTTAAAAGTTAACCGTAGCTTCTAAATATCTACATGTATTCCTATGGAAAACTGTCCATCTACATTTTGTACTTAACTCTAAAAGGGTCTGCATGGGGGTTCCCGACAACGCTTTATGCTGAATTCAGAAGAACCCCCTTCATATCATACTGAAATCAAGGAAGGCAATTGCGCAAAATTTGGTCGCCTTGATACGAACTACACGTACATACGTGATTAAGACTGCTTTTCCTACGAATCCCTGCCCATGACGACCGTTTTCTAGCGTGTGATGACATCGGATTTTGCTGTCTATGACGGAAATGTTTTTAAGACCTTCACGGACAAAACCTTGACGGACAAAACTGATCTATGGAATAGCATCCAGGCCTCGAAATTAGCTTTCTTCCCTATTGTCCCTGAATTGTCCCGAAAGTGGATTTCAACTGTCCCGAAAGTGTCCTGAAGTGTCCCAACCAGGGCCAAAGATGTGAACTTAGTGGGGGGTCTGGATTAAGTTCCAGAGGTTCATGTTCAGCTTAGAACCTATACTCAAGTCTAAACCTGAACTAAAGCCATGGCATATGTGTGTTACAATTTTTTTTTCAGTTACATACAAAATTGCATGTTGGCAAACATTTTGCATGCAAAATATGATACATGCAAAATTATATACAGTCAGTAGATCTAGTAAACACGAAAGCTCTCAAAGTTAAAACAGTGAAGAATTCCAACATACAATATACAAGTTTTTAGATATCAACGCCTTTTTCTAATTTAGTGAAATTTCTAATATGGCAAAAATAACAAAGAAGTACTTAATTTCACCCCAAGAAAAAATAAAGCACGATGCTGGATTTAATCTATCATATTATCGGGCAATATCGGCCCTCTATAGACATTTGAAACTGCAGTTTCACAAATTCTCGTTAGAATTTTCTGATTGTCCCGAAATAGTCCCGAAACGTAAGTTGACTTGTCCCGAACCCAAATTCTACTGTCCTCGGGACATCGGGACATGGTTAATTTCGAGGCCTGGCATCAATTTATCAATGAAGTGTTTTAATAAAACGTTCACACTGTAAACATTGTAAATAAAAAGGTTTATGAATTGTACTAAATAGGACAAAATACTTCCTAATATCGATTTACAAAGGAAAGAAACAAATAACAAGATCTTATTGCCTCGGGAGCTTGAAGACTCTTCATTACCAACCCTTCAAACCCCCCCTCACGTTTCTCTTGATCTTTCTGTCCTAAGCAAACAGAACTAATCTTCCTAAGATTCAACTAATCAAAGTAATTATATGGGATGACAAAATCTTGTGGGAACTGTACTCAGTCCATCCTTCCAGGACTTTATACCGCTTAAACACACAGAGCACAAAGCTGAGAAAATGCTACTTAAGTCCCAAAGGTGGTCACAAATCCTGAGCTTTGCTGATCGCAGGTGATACCAGCAGATGAAGGAAATTGGTAAGGGACAAACGGAGAGGTAGAATTTCACAGAGTAATATGTGACATGAGACCTTTTACCTCGGCAAGTAGGCCATGACAAATTGGTGGGGAAGTGGGCTAATCTATAATCTCCAAGCAGATGTTGCAGTTGCGCTTGTACTCAATGCAGAAATGCAGAAATGTTCGCGGTGGTTTTATGTTTGCCATTTTAGCGGTAAAATCTTCAGCGGAAACTTAAAATCACCACAAAACTTTTTGCCCTCTACATGTATGACTGTAGCGCTACTATTGTTTCAAACGCAAACTTAAAACCGCGAACACTCCATTTTATCCCTAGTACCACAAAATAAAGATCACACAAACTTAAATTTGGTGGTGTTTTGTTTGTTTTTATGGAGGAGAAAAGAGGGTATCTGTGAAAAGCATGAACATGTACAGTACCTCCAGAAAAACATACAAAACAAGTTCCCAAACAAACTGGAAACCAGCTTGACAGCTACATCTGCTTGTTTGGACGGTCACTATTCCCATTCACAAATTTCAGCTTCCAATTTTACTATCTATTCAGTTGTAAAACTCGATAGCCACCAAAATAGATTATAAAGGCCTGCACGTACTTAAATTAAAAAGTGTGGTCACATTGATCGTATTAAGTTATAATTTTTCATTTATTCAACTTTTTCTCAATATCAATCCATATATTACATGGCAAAATGTAATTCTGTTACTGAAATAATAGTACTAGACCAAAGAAAGGGGTTCATAAAATGAGCCATACAAAGCTAAAACTTGAATAATCCTCTTATTCTTTATGTTATGTAAACCTTTATCTTCACCCCAGACTACTATGCAAAACATTTTATTTATAATTTTTTTTTAGCCCTGTCGCTCCAATTTTTTTCTGAAAAAATCTGAGAAGCAACAATGAATGAATGAATGAATGTTTTATTTCCGTGTCCTGCGACAAAAGTCGCCCAGCCCATACGGGCTTATAAGACACCATACATAAGAATACATAAACTTGAGTAATGGAAGAGGTACAGTAGTAAATAATGATAATCAGAAATAAATCATAATAATAGCAGTACTGAGTAACAAAATAATATGAGCATAATATAGTGGAAACACAAAAAGGGACACACCTGGTACAATGATTCAAGTCAATTCAAGAAAGCAAGTGGTAAATGAACATAAATTAAATTCAAGTCAAAAGTTGTTGAAGGTAACTCAGTATATAACAGTCAAAACAGTATATGACAGGGTAGAGACAAAACCAAACAAAGCCAAAATTAAATTGGTGTGGCCTTAGCGAGGGAAAGATGAGCATGCAATCCAATAAAATATGTCTGTGAGCCCCAAAGGCCAGAAAGAACCAAATAATCATCCCCAAGTTCCCGATGCCAGATGATAGCCTTTATGAGTCTGACAGCTACATGACATCTGTCAGACTTGGAGCTGTAAGCGGTGATATACAGTAATGTTGGGGACTTGGCACACTAGTCATCAAACAACTGGCTGAAACACACATGTGGGAGGGAAGATAAATGTGTCCTTCCACTATCATCTGGTGGCCACTTGCCTGCCAGCTAGCCATAGTGTCTGTGGGCTATCTAGAATAGGGGTGGACCAGTGGAATTGGCTGGAAGCATACAGAAATCAGTCGTTCTGATAAATAATTGTTATTCACAATTTTTTTTTTTTACCAAGGTCAAGGAGATGTCTCTTCCACCCTCTTCTGAAGCTAAAACATACACTTTTGCAGTGTAGTACATGCAACTATTGTAAGACCCCATTCATACTAAGTCGCGCAAGTCCATTCGGGTCAAGTCGCTCGGAGTCGCATACCTTCACACCAGGGGTCGAATGAGCGTGAGTTGTAAAATTGCACCCAACAGCCAAGTCGAATCAAGCTACATTCCTTGTAGTTTGATCAATGACGGACACGTAATTCAATTTTTACCACTCTTACTGTTCTGTTCAATGACCTTCTTGTATTTCATCTTGAGGTTTTTCACCTTAAATAGTGCCACATTGCTTCCATGTATAAACAGAATAATCAATATTAATCAATCACACATTTAATTAATCCCTCAATCAATCAATCAATATTTTCAAAAGTACATTGTAAAAAGTTACCAGGCTCAAAACAAATTTTCCAGCCTACCATAGCAACACCACGGTCTCCCGAACCCTAAGATGCCATGACCAATCCTGTTACTTCCACATTCCCTGACATCTTACAAAACCTCTCAGAGAAATACCATGGAATTCTGACCTCTAACATCTTAGTAACATTAGACTAAGGAATGCTTCCTTTAGGGGATTACAGAAGGAGCTATGGAAATCTCTGTTTCATGCCACCCAAATATACAAGATGTTATTTTTACCGAGGGTCAGAGGTTGTGAACTTTAACCTGCTGTGAAATACTGTAAATGCAGAAATGTACGCGGTGGTTTTATGTTTGCAGGTTTTTGCAGCAACAGGTTCAGTGAACTTAAAACCACCACGAACATTTCTGTCCAATACTGCAGCAGTATGTGACTATAGCGCTGCTACGAACTTAAAACCACAGCGAACACTGAATTTACAGTATTACCAAGGGTCAGAGGTTGTGAACTTTAACCTGTTGTGAAATAGCTTCCCATCAGTCAAGGGCGGAATACAACTTCTCAGTCAGGTTGGGTGAATTTACTCTCCAAGCAGAGGTTGCTGGGGAAGATTGTGACCTTTTGTCGCCACGAGAGCAGACCGAAAATCGGGCATATGATAAAAAGGTCACGATCATACCCATCAACCTCTGCTTGGAGAATACTAGGGTGAACTGTCAGATATCAATAAAGATTTATTCAAATCACCACTTTACTCACTTCACTGACACAAACAACTAATATCTACTAGTAGGATGTCATACATATAATCAAATGAACATGGCCTAACTCAGTAACTGCCTAAAACGGCTTGGTCCAATTTAAGATTTGACTGACCTTGACAAAGACTGACCTTGACAAAGACTAGGCGAAAGAGGAAGAAAAAGATCACCTAATTTGTTTCAGGTTGAGAACAGGATGTTCCAGGCAAAACTTGTTGACCTTAGATTATCCTGTACCTACTTACTTACTTACTCTCTATCAGTGTTGTCATAAAACTTACTGACAAGATGACCTTGACATCCTTGGTTCTCCTCCAAAATTTCAGAAGGGGATGGGGGGGGGGCAGATACACAGGCTTTTTCCCTGGAGGGACAGACAGTCTGTTACCAGCAGTACATCATAGTTAAACCCAGATTAATACAAAATTCCAAAAGGCAACATCAACTTCATCTGCTGTTTCTTGGATCTGTGGAAAAAACACTTTCTGAAACGAAAGATCAACATGAAATGTACATGTATCTTCATACACACACGTAAGTTTCAAAGTGTGAATATGGTTAGGATAAAAGTTTTCCTTCCAGCTTTCTATTTTCATCTTGACATATTGATAAATATTTACATTAAAATGTCTGACTACTACCATGGTTCATGCTTTGTCCTTAGTCTGAGGTCAACTGCTTTACCTTACCAAGGATATAAATTTATGTGTCCTAATTGAGTGTCGTATTTTGTATTGATTAATGACACTAGTACATGTACAATGTAAGTACAGTATCACTTTAATATAGCGGCAGGAAAATGTAGCGGTTGGGGGGAAATGGAGTAGGTCACGGCACTTAATTTCAATGGTGGGAACAAACATCACTGTCTCAAATATTAGTGATCAGATATTATTGATAATGAAATTTTAGCGGATGACTAGCTAAAATGAAGTTACAGTTAACAAATCAAGAATTACAGTTACTGTAGTATTATCAGTAGTTGAACTGTAGGCTGTATTCAATTTTGATAAAGTAGAGTCCACTAAAGAACTTATTATAATACTGAACCAAGATTGCATGACCTCAACATATCTGTAGCTATGTGTAACTAATCATCAGGAAGTACACATGTTTGACCATGCATGACTTGATATAACAAGATTACAGCAAGTACACCAGATTATTCAGCCCTATCTGTCCAAATCTGGCCCACTGTCATGTTTATTCATGAGTCATGACTGTCCTCCCCTTGTTAACCCCCCACAGCCAGTCCTCCCGCTGTTCAATTAACCAAGGCCCAATTTATACAGAGTTTTTTCAGATATCTAAAAATCCGCCGACATCTGAGCCTTAGATATCTGGACGCATTTATACACACCGACAGGAAATACCGCAGGACTCACGCAGCGCGCTGATTGCACTCGTGACCCTATTTAACCTTTAGCGCGCGTTTCAAAATGGCGGGAGAACCGCCTTTTTTTTTCGTCATGATGAATATGGTATTCTTTCTTTATCTGACTTGCGTGTGGCTAAACATGAGGCAGCAAGCAAGGGTTGAGCGTAAGAGGCGTTTGAGGTACCGGGGAAGATGACAGCGACCGGTCAGAATCAACGCTGCGTTCCTACTCGCTGCCCTTATCGTGGCGGAGGGGGGAGGGCCGATCCACCGAACGATCTGGCATCACGAAAGAAGTCCGTCGTCCGTTTGAGAACAAATGGTCCTTGATGCTAAGAAGTTTTCCCGCTTTATCGCCCGCCAAATATGCAAACTAGCGTGAACCCCGACCTCCAGATGTCTACTACGCGACACATTCTGTTTAGACGTCCGGCTGGAGCGGTCGGGGACTCCCGCTGAGTTGTCGGGCGAATGCTTCAGAGTGGTCGGCTGAAATTTTCCCGACATCTAAAAAAACCCTCATTAAGACCATAAAATTCCTGTTTAGACACAGAAAAAAGCTGTCGCCTGGCAGATATCTGCAGTCCAGATATCTAGACAAGCTGTGTGTAAATTGGCCCCAAGTTTACCAGAGGCCACACCATTTTAATTTCTTGGTTAACGGAATTTTTTTTTATAATGCTACATTGGAAAATCAACAGGAAAACAGAATCTCAGAGGAAGGTTTGTACTTTGGTGCACACAATTTCAGGGAGTGAACAGGGTCAGGTGCAAGTTTTCACCCCAGCCTTCTGTTTTCATGTTGTTTTTTTAAGCTAAAATCTATAAAAAAATCTGTTAACCAAGAAATTAAATTGGTGTGGCCTAAGAGGGGTTCTTTACAAATTCTATCCAAATCTGGCCCAGTGTCATGTTTATTCACGGTTGTTACAAATGTTTACAAATCCCAGGACAAACAACCCCTCCCCGGGAATTGCATGTTTTTTTGTCCACATTCAAGTCGCTGTAATTGGGGAGAAAAACAATCAAAAACACAATGGGCATTGTGAGTGGGAAATACAGTCACTGTGGACAAGTTATATGAACTCTACCAGGACAATAAATGGCTTTATTTGAGTCAGTTTTCACACACAAAATGATATCAAGTTGTGAAACGCTCATTAATTTTAAAGGTCCATCCCACAATAAAACCACTGGGTCCTCATAATTTGGAAGAGAAAGAAACACTCAACATAACAGTACAATGGGCATTGTGAATGGAGAAAGCAGTCACTATATAGACAGGTTATATGGACTCCACCAGGACAATAAATGGCTTTATTTAAGTTTTCACACACAAAATGATATCAAGTTGTGAAATGCTCATTAATTTCAAAGGTCCATTACACAATAAAACCACAGGGTCCTCATAATTTGGGAGAGAAAGAAACACTCAACAGTACAATTGGCATGGGAAAAGAAGTCACTACAGATAAGTTATATGAACTCCACTAGGACAACAATAGCTCTATTGGAGTCAGTTTTCACACCCAAAATGACATCAAGTTGTGAAACGCTCATTAATTTTAAAGGTCTACTACCCGAGAAAACCACAAGGTCCTGGTAATACTGTAAATGCAGAAATGTTTGCGGTGGTTTTATGTTTGTGGTTTTTGCGGTGACCATTGCCCCGCGAACTTAAACATTTTTGTCCAGTACTGTAGCAGTTTGTAACTAAAGCACTGCCGCAATCTTAAAACCAACAAGAACACTCCATTTTCGCCTTAGCACGAGATAAAAACATAAATGCATTTACAGTATGTGAAACACTGAACAATACTTGACACTGTGAATGGTGAAATCGGTCACGATAGACTAGTTATATGAACCCCACCAGGGCAACAAGTACATGTCAAGTCGGTTTTCACACCCAAAATGATGTCAAGGTGTGAAACGGTCGTTGATTTTACAGGTTTACCATGCCAGAAAACCATAGGGGTATCTGCACAACTAGTAAACCTAGAGGCTCATGCAGAAATGGTTCCAGCTCTTTCTTTTTGTGCCTTTGATACAAGGCTGTCTCCAGGACCCGTCCTACCTTTTCCGTCCCTGGACAGAAATTTGCTTGTTCAAGATTTTGTGATGAAAAAAATGTCACCCTGTCCGTCCCAAAATGTCTTTATGACATGAAATTGATGAAAATGTAACTATCTTCGTAAGCTTAAAAATGACGAATTTAACAACACAAATTCAACACACGGAAAAAATTTCAAAGCTGAAGACAGCCCTGCTTTGCTACTTCTACATTTTCATCAATTTCATGTCATAAAGCTCAGATTTTGGGATGGACAGGGTGACATTTTTTTCCGTCACAACAACTTGAACAAGCAAATTTCTGTCTTGGGACGGAAGGATGGGTAAGATTACTATTCATTCACATTGTCTACAGACATAAAATTGACAACCTCCAAATCTTCCCCCATCAAATATAGTTACCAATATTTGTAAACTAGCATCTATCAAACTGCCTTTCCTGGTAAAATAATTGGCCCTTTTGTCCATATCCAAGGCCAAGCAGACAGACAGCATAAATGAAATACGCCAAAATGGTTACTCAAGCAACTGGATAAAATTTTGAAACAGACGTTTCAGACAGCATCCGCTATTTTCCGTCAGTGACTAAAGAAAGATCTGGTAGAACTAGTTTTTATACCAAAACTCTGAATGGATGTGCTAATGAAAGGAAGACAATCTACTAGTACTAGAAATGGATTGTATCAGGACAAGAACTACTCAATTTGAATTGTTTCTTCACACCGATTTAGCCAGATCAAGGTGTGAAACACACGTCTGTATATTTGGTTATTCAACAAGCACATCAAATAAGAAAACATGCTGAACTTATTGTTGGAGCTATATTGACTCAATAAATAACTCAGATAAAGTTATTTCTTCCCACCAATGATAAATAATGCAAAGATATAAAACACCCTTTTGTTTATGACTTGTTTTAACAAGCCTGTAAAGAAGAAGCCATCCAAAGTGACTCAAACAATCGATACAGACCAGCTAGAAAGTCAACTACAAGTACAATGTCTAAACTGCCAGAGATCATTTGTGTTTCTGTAAGTTCTGTGAAAATCATCGAATATTAAAACAAAACAGTTCAAACTTATTCTCTAGTGGTCATTTAGATACTTTTGTACTGCTTATCTACACTTCAATGGTATAAAATGGTTGCTTTTACAGCTCAACAAATATCCAAGGAAAACCCTATGATTACAAGGGCCCCTGCCGATTAAACACGTTCACACAGCGAAACAAATTATTGATATGCAAAGCACAGCATAATACCTGATCTATTAGCAGATATCATTAGTTGATAATCTTCTTTAATCACCACATCTTTTTCTTCCCATTTGGGTAATTTCCCTGCCTGCCAAGTAAATGCAGACTAATCAGTGCGGGTTAACGAGCTCGTTTAGTCTGGGAACGATTAAACAGGGAAATCCTTTCCGCAAATTTGTCTGCGATAGGAGGGAAAATTAAACACTACCGTGCTACACCGTGCTGAAATAGACAGACACAGGGAAAAATCATCATCTTTCTTTTTACCTCTGTGCGGGAGGTATTATTTTAGTGTGTCTGTTCGCCTGTCTACAATGTGTGTGCTTCTGCATACTTTGCCAGCATAACTGAGGAAGGTATGGATGGATTGTGATAAAATTTGGTATATGTGGGTAGGTCTTATCATATGAAAGAAATGATAAGTATTTGGGTGCCCCGGCAGCCTTCCTTGGTACTGCAGCAGAACTTCCAGTTTTTCTATTTCGTTTCTGGACAAGCTATGGTCACAATTTTTAAATGGTACGGTAGATAGGTTTTGTTCTTATTGCTTCCATCTTTCAAAATACTGTATAAAGGGGAATGTTTGCAGAGATTTCATATCGCAGTCGGGAGAAAATGCAGTGTTGGTGTTCGTTTTAGGTTTTGCTGTACAAGGAGAAATGAATAGGACACCATGAAAAACTCAAACATAAAACCAACGAAAACATTTTTTCCTTTTTACAGTATACGTCTCTGTACTAACTGAATAACAAAGAGCAAACAACTGCATATAAAGCCTGCTTTAGAGGCAGGCCAGCCATCAAAAAATGACTACTAGTAATACACTCCTTGTGTCCAGTGTGTGTTCTGAACCACCAAACCAACAAACACCGTCATTGTTTGCACACTTTTCAAAATCATCTCTTTCCTGTTTACACACCAAACAAAACAGGCTTCCCTCAGCCATGTCAGGACCTAGTCAGGTGTAAAATAGAAGGTCATTTGGGCCGCATAAGCCTACAAAGTAGACTCTAGCAGACTCTACGAGTTGGGCTTCTTTGCGGCTTATAATGTGATCTTTTTTTAATGATGGCATATCAGGTTTTTATCGCTCTGATTCTTGTGGACCTCCACCAGACAGAGTACAGCAAACTACGATATGATTGAAAAACTATGTGAATTTGTGTACAAATGTTTCAAGAAGAGAGAAGAGAGTCTGTAGATTTAGGTGGAATATAACACAATATTCCTTTTCTTTTACTTCATGTTGTCTAATGCATTTAGCCCAAGCTGGGCATGAATATGCAATCAAGTTCATTGTCATTGTCATTGTCATTAGAAAAAAGCTATTTGCGGTGGTTTAATTGACTTTGTGCTTCTGTCCCACAGTACAGCTTCGACCGCGACCATGAACTCAAAACACCCCGAAAACCTGTTCACTCCTACCTGGAATAAGCACAGTTACACAAATAAAGGGCAATTTTGCAGATTTTCCTGCCATATCTGGACCTAGCCAGGTGTATAATGAAAGGTCACTCTCCGCTGTCTTAGGCCAAAAAAAACTTCATTTCATGGACGACATGTGCGACTGCATCAATCCCGGCCTTCGTCCTTGCCAGAAACGTCCTTCCATTCGTCAGAGGGGCAGTGATCCGTTGTTCGCACCTCCGTAACAACCCGGAAACAAGTCGCCACAAATCGATAAATCACTGTGCGTGAATTCTCGTATACGTACTGGAGAGGCTGGGTGTTGTTCATACTATAACTATACAGGATTCTTGATAAATGACTAACGTCTTGATAAACATAAATGTGTTTGATTATGTCAGAGTTACTTGGAAAACCCTGAGTTTTGTTTTAGGGGCGGGGCGGGCAGTGATCCGATGTTCTCATCTCCGTAACAACCCGGAAACAAGTCACCACAGATCGATAAAAAGCTGTGCGTGAATTTCCATCAAGGCTGTTTCTTATATATTTTTTCCATCCTACTCATTATCATTTGGGAGCCAGTGTTCTTAATCTATGTACACATGTAGTTACAGCCTGATTTCAATCAAGCCTCCTGTGACCGCTCGCCGCCCTGTAACCACCTCCCTGCTTTCGCGGGGAGGGGACAGAAACCCTGGACAGCTGGAGTTTGCGTTATACAGACTAACGTATTTATAGGTCTGACATTTTAAGCTTACAAAAATATTTTTTTTCATCAAATTCACGTTCAGATTTTGTGTACCGATGGAGTAAAAATTCTATTCCATCCCAACAAGCAAATTTCCATCCCGGGACAATATGAAGGGCCTGGTCCTGGAAACAGCTCTAATTCCTACATATGTAAAGTTCGAAGCTACATGTTGGTGTAGCTATACAGGCATTCTTCATGAATCATTTAATAAACATGAATTCAAATGTGTGATAATCTCAGGGTCACCCAGACCCTGAACCAACCTGCACCTTCATAACAATAACTACTCAGAAACAAGTCGCCCAAAATCAGTAAGTCACTTTAGACGTGCATTCACTTTATGCATCTACTAAAAGAGAATACGTTGTTGCTGTCATGAAATCAATGAAAAAAGGGCAATCGATGATGGCAGACTTCGCACCCTCAAGCAGAAAGCAACAGAAACTACAAAGCAGAAGCACACACACACACACATGTACACACACACACACACACACACATACACACACACATACAGACAGACACGAAAACAAGCCAAAAACACTTCAAAAAGAGAGGATATGTAATAAAGCATCCTAGTAATTAAAAAGTTTTTTATTCCCTAAAACTTTATTTGGGAGGGCGCCAAAGTAGACATAGAGGACAACAGACGCATCCGTTGGATCAAGGAGGCGGTATGGATCAGGAAGTCATCACCAGTGATGAACCGAGACGAGGGGGGATACAAGCTCAGCCACATTTGGGATTGCGTTCTCGCCGCAAAAGCGCCACCAACATGTACATCGGCTACTTATAGTGGCGAGAAACAGTACTCCAGTCAGAAGCTCTGAAGAAGGTGTCTTACCGACACCAAAACGTCAGCAGGTGAGATTCCTGGTTGTGCAAAAAGAAACTCCAAATATCCTAAGTTTTTATATTGTCGCATTAGGCAGACACTTGCAGATACATCACCTGGCGTCCGTCCTTGTTTATCTGGTACCTTCAGCGGACAATTTACGTTAAACTACGCATAAGCTCCCGCTCATTACTAGAAGCCATTATAACAATAACACAACTAAGACAAAAAGTACAGAATCTTCCTTCAGGGTCAAATATGGACAACTTAGAAGGCCAGGATGACAGGCAGATCAAAGTAACGAACACCTTGACGGACAGTTCCTTTAAGATGTTTGAACAACCTGTCTGCTCGCATGTAAGGTCATCTCAAGGTTAATGGTAAGTGGGAGGGCGGCACCCTCTCATCTGGGGGCTCTTGACCTTGTAAAAACACCACCATGAAGAAGACTTGTTGGTATTCTAACACGGTGGGCAGGCTTTCCAAAGAATAACACAACTGTACGAAATCACCCGCCGAGAAGAACATGAACACTACTGCACTGTTCAACCTCTGCTTTGTAAACATTCACCACTAATTATGGTTACTCACTCTGCCAACTCCCCTTCAGTGCCCAAGGAGATAAGCAATCTCAAATTCTGGACAGTTCCATCTTTGTTGTGTAAACATTTGTCACCATGTTATCTCAACTCCAGACTTCTACTGCCCCCACAAACTAGGAAGGCACCCAGGCTACAACTCATCTTGTTTTTCTTTGATAAGGCCACACCAATTTACATGTACTAACTTCTTGGTTAACAAATTTTTTTCGGTAAAATTTCAGCACGGGGATATCATTAAAACAGAAGGCTGGGGTGAAAACTTGCATCTGACCCTGTTCACTCCCTGAAACTGTGTGCACCTAAGTACAAACTTTCCTCTGAGATTCTGTTTTCCTGTTGATTTTCCAATCTAGCATTTTTTTTAAATTCCGTTTACCAAGAAATTAAATTGCTGTGGCCTAAAAGTAAAAGACTTCTAGATCGTTCCATTCTTCTCTATCTTTGCAAGCTCGCAGGTACAGAGGGAAAATAATTACAACTGCTGTATTCCTGTTCCATCCAAGTCAGCATCCCAGTTAAAAGGTTCAAAAAAATCAATCGAGGCATGGCTATAGACATGCTTGTGTCTTGCTGAAGATCACTTCTGTGCAACTCTTTGAAATACTGTCTTTTTATCACTTGTACTTAGCAGATATAAGCCCATTTCTCTATCCATGCCAACGAGAAAGTTCAAAGTTAAAAGGACCTTGTACTGCCTTAACTCTCATTTATAAACATTAGTCTCTGACTACATGCATTGGCAATTGGCAACTCATACTTTCTAGTCTTTTCTCTTTCCACACAAGTGAGCGACTTCATAGGTAGAATACAGGCCAACGAGCAGGCTCAAAAGACTTCTAAACTATTCTATCGCCACTCTAGCTATGCCAGCCGGCCAAAAAGTCAAAAGGAAGAAAAAATCAATGACAACATGGCATAGAAACACTCTTAAACCAGAAAGTTAGAAGAATCGATTTGTACAACTCTTTGAAGTACTTATCTTTTCTTAAAAAGGTTCTTGACCTGGGGTATTCCGTAAGCCCATATCTTTATCCACACCAACGAGCAAGTTCAAAGCCAGAAGGATTCTGAAGTGTCGTTTCTTCACCCGTGCCAGAAAGCAAGCTTGTTCAAAGGGAGTAGAATCAATGAAAATACAGCCATACATTCTCAAGTCTTGCTGGAGACTTGAGGTAAGAGAATACTGTAAAGGCAGAAATGCTTCGCCATCTGGATCAAATTGCTTGGATCCTAGGGCTCGAGTTCGATCCAAGGGGTCGACTCCAGCTCGGACATGTTGTAAGGGATTGCATTCGTCAACTCGGATGGTGACGTAAAGCCGGCGTCCCCGTGTATGAGGGAGCTTCAGGCATTAGCCTCAAGCATCAAACCTCTGCACGTAAAAGAACCCAACACACTTATTAAGAAGTGTAGGGGTGACCCGGTGTGCTTGGCCAAAAACGTGAGCCGTAACGAAGCCCCATTGCACTACCACTAGCTACTTGAAAAAGCATCATGCTTCACCTCAAATAAGGATGCCTTGAAACGAGAAAGAAAACCCAGCACACTTCACAACTCCTGTGAGTGCCCACTTTTTACTACAGGGTAGCAGCACACAGTATTTCGCCGCAACTCCCGGAGTCTGTGACGTAGTGGTAAAAAAATAGTGCGCCCTAAACCTTGATCGTACGAATGAGATTGTTCTCCTATTCAGGGTATAAATGCGAGTGACCATAACAGCTGCCCACCGAGGTGAGTCGGCTGCAGTTCCGTATGACCCAGCACGACCCATATCAAAGTGGCCGTCAAATTTTAAAAAAAACATAACTTTTTTTTTGTTTTCAGTTATTTTGTAGATCGTACTCTCGACTTCAACATATTTGTTTGTCATGATTTTGTAGGGTACCCTACTATGATTTTATCCACGTCGCTGTCAGTCACTTTGTGGTCCTTAACTATAGAAACCCCCATAGGCCGGAAACTGTGATCTGCTACCTTTGAGCCCTTGTACATGTAAGTCCATTTCCCTGCCTGCTTTTATTAGTTCCAGCTTACCACCCCTGCCCCTGGGGGCAGGAACTGATTGGTAAACTCACCTGGGAACACCAGAGGCTGTGTGAGGAGTGTTCCTACATATTCAGTTGGATGGTCGGCTTTAGAAGAGTGTTTGGGGAGAGTGACTGTGCATTTCTAGCTGTTCTAGACAATTTCCCTCGAGAACCAACGATCAGTTTGCCAAACTGAAGGGATTTCCCAATCATTTTCATCACTACAATCTTCACCACCTTTCAGTTGGTTCAGAGGCAGACGGACAAAACAAGTTAGAATGTAGTATCAGTAGCTAGACTAGAGTAGTCACATGCTATATTGTTCCTCATTGTCTGTCCGTCCTTTTCATGTTACATGTACTTAGGTCCAGGCATATGAACTTGTAATTTACTCGCAATAAACTTTCAATTATGATTATCAATATCTAGAAAAGCCTTCAGCTAACTTATTTCGGAAATGAAAAAAATCAATGTATGGGTGAACAATTAAGACAGACAAACATTTTGTACTAGAATTTTTCTATAATAGAACTCCAAGTCAAAGCAGTTTTCACAAGTTCAGTATTACAATATCTCTATGAGCCACAAAATATCATAATTCTACAACAGTATGGCGCTCATCTATGTGTATGTAAGCCTTTCTTGATGATTCTTCAATCCTCCTTGTTAAAGCTCCTTGTAAAAACTTCTTGGTAGGCTCCAGATGTTGTGTGTCTCCATGTGGGCCACCCATGTTTGGGTCAATTTCACGCGTCTTACTGAATCAGCTCACTATCTGCACACATCAACCTCCCAGCTTCTACTGTTCATATACTGTAAATGAATTTAAGTTTGCGTGGTTTTTATTTCGCGGTAGGGAGAAAATGGAGTGTTTGCAGTGGTTTTAAGTTCGTGTTTGAAACAATAGAAGCGCTACAGTCATAGGTGGGCAAAAAGTTTCGTGGCGGTTTGAAGTTCGCAGTGAAACGGTCGCCGCGAAAACCGCGAACATAGAACCACCGCGACCATTTCTGCATCTACAGTACCTTTCCTTAGCCTGGATATCAGACCCTTCGCACTAGACGATAACCCCTTTTCGCTGGAGCACATCATACATTGATATAGCGTTGGCAATATAGAGTTGGCACACAGTCTCTCTTGGCACCCAAAATCTAATATCTATGGTGAGAGATAAGGGGCCATGTGCTAAAGCCTCCGTCACAAATAAGAAATTCAGCTCGGCCGACGTGTTGGCGAGCTTCAAATGTGCATTTTCGGCCGAAGTACGGCCAACGTCCTGTGGATTACACGGGCTTCGGGCGACTTATAGAAATCAAAGTTGATCCAAATATTGGCCTTTTACCAGGTTAGTTGATTCTGACTTCATCCATGTCCAAGAGATGGTACCATCTCATGGAGGATTTTTTAGTTTTTAGTGTTCGACGGACGTCACCAGAGATTTTCATCGGGAAATATGGTCGACGCTCGGGCGATTTTGAAATTCGGCGTGCTTCGGGCGATGTACAAATTCGGCGCTCGCATGAAATTTGCTTCTCCGGCCGTAGGATTAGGCCGACTTTAGACCTACGATTATATACAGTCGTGCGATCATCGTCGTGGGCAACGGTTTTCTTTAGACACACGGTCAGGAAATATCACGGGACCCCAGCGGTGCAGAATTCCATTGATGTGCGCGTGCGACCCAAAGTGACCTCTTGCGCGCAAATTCAAAATGGCGGAGGAACCGCTCGTTTTCGTCACGCAAAAGATGAAGCTTTTACTGACTTTGCAACAACTGTTGCCCTGCAAATGAGACGTTGAGAACGTGCTCAATAAAGAAAGAGATTGAGGCCTGTACAGAGACGGGCAATACCTGGGATTTAACCCGCCGCCGAGGATGTCACGGGGATCGAGGAATAGGGGCATACCAGAGAAGTAGCCACTGGTGGCAGGGCATTGCGCCAGAATAACCGGTTTTGTAGGTCTAAAGTCGGCCTTAGCGACTGTAGCGTGGTGGTCTGGTACCCAGGCTAACCTTTCTGTGCAAATGAAGGTGACTGTATGAGGTGCAGGGACTTAACATGGAGGCAGACAGCCTGGCTCCAGTTTGTAGGCCCAGGGTAGGGAGCAATCTGATCGGTTGATGACAGGTGTCACCGTGATAGTATTGATTAGACAGAACAAAAAGGTTACATTTTTCCAGCATTTGTTGGTTTGATCAAGTAGGATTTTAAAAGTTAACCGTAGCTTCTAAATATCTACATGTATTCCTATGGAAAACTGTCCATCTACATTTTGTACTTAACTCTAAAAGGGTCTGCATGGGGGTTCCCGACAACGCTTTATGCTGAATTCAGAAGAACCCCCTTCATATCATACTGAAATCAAGGAAGGCAATTGCGCAAAATTTGGTCGCCTTGATACGAACTACACGTACATACGTGATTAAGACTGCTTTTCCTACGAATTACCGAAAATCAAAATAGGCTGTGTTCGCCTGACGGAAAAGAGCATGGAGACCCTCAACTATGCTTTATCTTTATTAAAAATAAACTTACATGTCCAAGCTCGACCCCTAGGATTGAATGCGGGCCCTAGGATCCACGGATTTTGATCCAGATGGCTAAGCAGTGGGGTTACGTTACCGCTTGCGCCACGGGGACATGCTAAACATGCTTGTATTCTGCAGTTGGAAAGAAAGCTTCAGGGGAGCTCAGAATTTAATCCTATGTCAGAAAGAGGCCCAACAACAACCAATAATTGTTCAAAATCTATTCATAACTTTTATGGCTGTCCTATTCATAGTCCTGTTGAAAGTCAAGCTATCCGTACGGATCATGAACTATATCATTATAATATAGCATATGGGACTGATGATGATGATGATGATGATTCACAGTCCTACACATGTTGGTGAATACATGATCTTCATCATATCCTTTCAGGAGGGTCTGCGTGGGGGGGTCCAGACGACGCTAAATTATGCTTAATTCAAAAGTATCCCTACATATTACACTAAAATCAAGGAAGGCAATACGCAAAATTGTGTCACCTCCCAATGAATAACAACGGCTTTCACTACGAATTACTTGAAATAAAAATAAGCCTGTGTGTGCTCCCTCTTATTCAATTTTTCTAGAAAAACGTTACATTATACCACAAACAACTTACCACAAGTTCAACCTCTCAGAATCAGAGCCAGTCTTCTAGGTCTATTCTCAGTTCCCAGAAAGAACACCTGCCCTACCAGAAGCCCACAGATGCTGACTGATGAGACATGCTAACCTGGTTTCCATTCTCCCTGCCAGACGGGCGATTGTTACAATGTCAAACGCAAGAAAACATCCAATACAAACACAACTGGAGCAGACCAGAAACACTTACAGAGGTCACTGCAGAAAGACAAAGGGTGTTGTTGCAACCCGAACAGGAAAATGGTCTGTGCAAAGCTGGAGGGGACGAACATGTACGCTTAAAGGAGTCCTAAACCCCAGAAAGCGGTGTTATTTTCCACTAGATTATTTATCACTGAATACATAATCAGCCAACTTTTTACAGAATTTTGCTTATGGTGAATTACACAACGTGTGTTTTTTAAAACTGTAACAATATGATACTCACTAAACCCTTGCAGACCCTACCCATGTATACCCTACATGTATGTGTAAACATACATCTTTAATGGCGAGTATTTTTGGCATAGATGAGGGGGTTAAGCACAATAAGAAGGCCAATTGTTAATAAGATATGAAAGAACACAATGCTATTTGATGCGCATTGGACTAGTGGGTACTTTATTGTATACTGTAAAAAGTATTCGTTTTTATTTCCTAAAATTATCATCTATTGGAAAATAACTCCCCCCTCTGGACCTTAAATAAGACCCCGTTCATATCAAGCAAGGTTTATTTAGCCAGCTATTCTAGCCCAATATGAACACAATTTAACCCATTAATTTGCGTTCATATTAGGCTAAGAAAGCCAGTTAAATCTTACTATTTAAACATTTTGATTTATACAACCAGTTATGATAGGCTTAATATGAACAGGGTCTAAATATAGGTCGTACCAACATGTGTGGATTCCCTCACTTTTCTAAATGCTACACGATAACCATCTAAAAATTTACATGTCTAGAAAGTCTGGTAGATATCTCCCTATCTCTGTCTTTAATATACAGTAAATTCTTTCTCTCAGGTTTCACCATCTTGCTTCTTCGATACCTTATTTTGGCAGAGAAACAAGTTGGAAAGGAAGGGAAAGTAATATCGAACCAGTTTAGCTAAAATGAACTCAATGAATGTAGATGAGCTAATCTTTCACTGGTCGTGACAGAGAAGACAGACGCTATGTACAGTATTTACAGGTTCATTGTACCAGGGAAATTCCCCTAACTCTTTTCGACAAGCACAATGAACAGCGGACCGCGGCTTAAAGTCCTGTCCTAAGGACTGCGACCCTTTCCGGTAGCACGCATGTCAGGTGAGCGACACAGGAACCCAGGACTTCTAGTTCCAGAGGCAGGATCGCTAACCACTGGACTAAGTTGCTACAGTATTGATAAAGTTGCCATAGCTTGGACTGAACAAGGAGAAAGTATGTCGAGTATTTCCACTTACCAGACACTCTTATGTAAGGGCCAACCATTAAACACAATGGACATCCTATCAAATACCCCACAGTGGGTCAGTAGGTTATTGTGTCCAATGGTAGAACTATGTGGCAGTGTTTCAATGCTCTGTTTTCAATGAATGAGCATTATATATCCTTCCTTCCAGCAAGACAAGATCCCAAGATTGCTTTGTCACCGCCAGACAGAGTACGATTATGCACTTGTGTTGCCATGGCAATAGGGGAAGACTACCCTTGTTGCCAGGGCGACCAGGCGGATAAGCGATACTATCTGTTCAAGGTCATAAAGCAACACCATTTGGGACACATAAGGCCACACCAGTTTAATTTCTTGGTAAACGGAATTTTTAAAAAAATGCTAGATTGGAGAATCAACAGGAAAACAGAATCTCAGAGGAAAGTTTGTACTGTGGTGTACACAGTTTCAGGGAGTGAACAGGGTCAGGTGCAAGTTTTCACCCCAGCCTTCTGTTTTCATGATTTTTTTTATGCTAAAATTAAAAAAAGGAAAATCCGTTAACCAAGAAATCAAATTGGTGTGGCCTATATGTTATGCTGACAAACAGGCAAACACACAAAAAACAATACTGTGCCGCCATTTTCAGGGAGGTAAAACTTATAACTAAAATGTGGCAAAATTTGTCGCCAGTTACATACGCGGATGTATCTACGGAATATAAATAAATATCATAACGACAAATGTATTTGAATGTTGTCTCTACAGCTTTCCAATTCAGTTACCACTCCAATTTTGCCATCTATTTGCCTATAGCAAGTTCAAACACAGTACACAGTATTCTTCTAGATAATAATAGTGTCCCTGCCAGCAACTTTATCCAATATCCAAGTTAAAACATTACCAACCTGCAGTTCTGAGGGCAATACTTATACTATTAAAGTACTGTAAATGCAGAAATGTTCGCGGTGGTTTTATGTTCGCTGTTTTCGCGGTGAACTCTTCAGCGCGAACTTAAAACCACCGCAAAACTTTTTACCCACCCATGACTGCAGCGCTACTATTGTTTCAAACGCAAACTTAAAACCAACGCAAACACTCCATTTTCTCCCTACCGCGAAATAAAAACCATGCGAACTTAAATGCATTTACAGTAATAGAGTAGAGTATTTTGCACCCAATGAAATGACCAGGATCTACATGTACATCAGTGTTCTCGCCAGGCCTTTTCAGCATAGGGGCCCCCTATGCTGTGATTTGGACCCCCTATGCTGTGATCTGGACCCCTATGCTGTGTTTCAACCAGCATAGGGGTGTTTCTTTCTGGGACAAACCTTGTGACCCTTCATAAATCTTATAAAAAGTTCATACTTGGCTTTAGAATGAGGCTGTGACAGAGGAAAAACTCTACTTCACAAAATTTATCCCTCAAAATGCATGCAATAATGTCTCATTTGGTTATGAATTTACAAATTTGAGAACATGCCGGACTCCCTACTCTGGTCACTCCACACGTGACTTGCACTGCGTTAAGTTGGCCTTCTGTACCTGACCCCTATGCTGTGAAAAAATCCTGGTGAGAACACTGTACATGTATGTAAGACCCTACATCTCTCAGTACAACAGGGATTCTGCAAGACATGATGTTCTTGGCTCCTCTCCAAGTCCTAGACTCCATCCTTCCCCTAGCTTATAGGTCTCACCACTGGCAATCTCAGAAAAGGTCTCTGAGCATGTCCATCACCTCAGGCTGCCATTAATGCACAGATTTATCTTATCTCTTCTGTTGAGAGTGTTCCCTCTACTTCTATTTCATTCGCCTAGCCTCTGGGGTTTCAAGAGGGCCTGCATGCCCCTACTTTTCCATAAGGCGTAGTTGGGCTATTTTGATATCCCGTAATTCGTAGGGAAACCCTTCTTATAGTTATAACTTATATGTAATTCGTAGCGAGGTGACCGATTTTTGGGGAGTTGCCGAATTTAGCGTAATATGTAGGTTCTTCAGGACCCCCAATGCAGACCCTCTGTTGAAGATGGAATTGTGACGTAAATTGTGGCAGATGCATTTTTTTTTCGACTTAAAAGTTAGCTGTGTCACAGTGTCCAGGTATAATAACTTTAGATATGTACATTGTTGTAGCACTAACTCGAGGTGTATATTCTATCATGCATTTGACAATCGGGGCTTGTTACGAAGGAAATGCCATTCAACTTGAAGATAGAAATTCAAGGACAACACATTTATCAGTTTGGCACATGTATGCCTAATTACCATCACAACACTTAAATCTGGGCACATTGGAGCTACAGATATTGTATTAATAACCATAAGCCTCACCAAGTTATTTTCTTGATTCTCCTAATTTCTCTATAGAATAGTTCTGAGCGTCCTTTTGTTCCTAAGGTGAATAACATTAACATATAACACAGATGAATACAGATAATTCAATAACCACCTATCGAAGGCAGGGGTTCCCTTGGGTTTTAAGGAATTGTGACAAGCTGGATGCCACCCAAGGCAGATACAGATAGATGTATCTGTTAGGCAACCACTGATCAATGGTGGTAAATATCCTTCAATTAAACTTTCCAATCTCCAGTAGACAATCAGCTCTTGCAAGTCAACTGTTGCAGTTAACTATACAGCAATAAAACATGGTTACGGCTATAGTCATGCCTTTGTATCAGACTTATCAAACTAGGATTGATGTGTTCAAAAATTCATATTTTCCTAGAACAATCATAGAGTGGAATTCGAAGTACCGTAGAAGCATCCTCATTAGACAGCTTTAAACAATGCATGCAATTAGATATGCGAAGGTTAGACGTGGCAGGTCGTTCGGTGTAATATAACCTGCTGCTGTGCCGTGTGCCTGCGAAGCTGGTGCGTTATGCCGAAGGGTGGTTATACAGTCTATACGGCTGTATAGATACAGAAACCGGTATATGATATATTGGTTACATTAGAGGTTTCAAGAAATATTTGCACAACAGCAATGATAAGTTTTGTGGGTTTTTTCTCTGTGCTGTGACAAGAGTTGTTTGACAAGAATAAGTTGTTTCAAGGGGGTTGGATGGTGATGGAACATCCTTGGTTCATTCCAAAGTGTTCTCACAAGTAGTGTTGTTTTGACAAGAATATTGAGTTGTTACAAGGCAGTTTGACGGTGACTGAGCCTACTTTGTTCTCTCCGAAGTGTTCTCACGACACAAGTACATGTATGTGTTCTTTCTGAAGTGTTCTCACAGGTATGTGTTCTTTCTGAAGTGTTCTCACAGGTATGTGTTCTTTCTGAAGTGTTCTCACAAGTATGTGTTCTTTCTGAAGTGTTCTCACAAGAATGTGTTCTTTCTGAAGTGTTCTCACAAGTATGTGTTCTTTCTGAAGTGTTCTCACAAGTATGTGTTCTGTCTGAAGTGTTCTCACGAGTATGTGTTCTTTCTGAAGTGTTCTCACAAGTATGTGTTCTTTCTGAAGTGTTCTCACAAGTCTGTGTTCTTTCTGAAGTGTTCTCACAAGTATGTGTTCTTTCTGAAGTGTTCCTCTGGTAGCCAATCCCAAAATCAACCCTTCCGCCATCAGTGAAAGCACGTTTAAGAGCTTTTGTCAAAATAAATCATTTATCATCCCTGACAGTTGAGTCTGAACATCATTTATCACTACTGGCTAAATTCTGCTGTCAATGACCCTGTAAAAACTCACAACACACACACATGTACAAATGTATTATTTGGTATCTAACATCATTATCATCATTGATTAATACCAGCTGTTTTGTATCCTAAAACCCCTTGTGGCCAACAAACCACAAAAATTCCATTCCAAACACAGCAACTTTTCTTCTGAGCCTTAAGTTAAATTTCCGTTGGCTTTCTTGGCAAGCCAGGGCTAGGAGTTGTCCCAGTTTTGACCAGAGTAATGAATATGAAATATGAAGATGACTTCAAATATGTTATTTCTGGCTACAATTGCCAATATGTAGCTTTTAAAGTAGCTTGAATGCCAAGCTGCTTCCAGGGCCTACACAGGCAAGCTCCTTGGCTGTAGGTAGCCTGGGTGCCAGCCTTTTTAGATTCACTCCGTCGTGGCATCGCGGTGGCGTAGTGGCAGGGTGTTTGGCCCCAGAACCCAGAGATACCGGGTTCCAATCCGGGGTTCCCTGATTTGTCCCGTTGACGTAATGCCCTTGGGAAAGGCACTTTACACGACTTTCCCCACTTTACTCCCTCGGATAGGACGTTAAATGGAGGTCCCGTGTTTGAGGAGAGCCACACCTCGAGCACGTTAAAGAACCCAACACACTTATCGAAAAGTGTAGGGGTCCTTCCCGGTGCATGTGTGTGGATCATATAAATCTGTCCGGATATGCAGCTTGTACTCTTCAGTACAAACCTGGTGTGTTACGCCTTGATGCGGTTTACCGGGTATGCAATACAAACAAAGAAACTGCTTTTTCTGTCCCTTTTTTGTTCCTTCTATCTGTAGCCATAGACTAGAGTACTGCTAAAATGGCTGGCACCCAGACTAGACTTTTGGGCCAACATGCCCCCAAGGAAATTTGACCAGAGCCCTCCAGCAACATATTGGCAATTGGTCAACTGTAGTCAAAAGTGATGGTGCTTTCACAGATTTGATCAGATGGGGTGGCTGTGATAAAATCTCCTTGGGGCATGCTGGCCATAGAGATGGCCTCTGTATGCCCTGGAAATAGTCTGTCCTCCAGGATACTTTTAAAGATATCACAGCTTTGACTGACAGAAATTGCCGGTAAACCCAAATAAACTGATTTGATGGGGTAGCTGGTAAGATTTTCCTTGGTGGCATGTATGTTGGCCCTAGAGCCGAGGAGATGACCCGGAAAAGCAGTGGAAGATGAAACACACTTTATGTGCCATTGTCCACATTACAGAACCGAAAGAGACAAACTATTTAACCTAGTCAGCAGAATTGTTCCCAGCTTTGAATGTCGCACAGACCTACAAAAAACTGTATTTCTGTTAACACAGGTCAATGCATATACATGTATCTCCCAAAACGTAGGGAATTTCATATTCCACTGCACACAAAAAAGAAATCAAACCCAATAGCAACTGTTTAGATTAGAAGTACCTCTAGTTGAAGACTACTTTGTGTTTATTTCATTACTGTGTACTTATTATTATCATTATCTCATTTCAATGTATAATTCTTGCAATTAGCCTCCGGGCATGAATTTGCAATAAAGTTATTATCATTATTATCATTATTACTAAAGAGGGTCTGTGTGGGAAGTACTGACAACGCTTTACGCTGTGAATTCAGAAGAACATCCTATCTGGAAATTCAAAGAGTAAAATGGTAGCCTCACTACGTACGAATAAAGTGAATAAGAGTGAAGACTGCTTTCCCTACAAATTATGTGAAATCCTGACAGAAATGTGTGACCGAGAATACTGGAAGTGGAAGCAGAACTTTGTAGACACTTCAACTCGTTAGAGAATGATTATGCATATATGTATGTATGGGAAATCAAAATAGGCTCCCTTCACCTTACACTAGTTACAGAAAAGGGGCATGCACCTCTAATCTAAAGATATCACAACGTTAACTGACAGAAATTGCCAGTAAGTGTAACCCAAATGAACATCCACCCATGTGTTGTTGGTCCCAAACATGTCCCATCACAACATGAGGCAAGAAACAAGCAGCAGCAGGACAGGAGCAAATGTTTACCCACTCCTTGAGACAGTCCAGCGATCTCCTTTCCTGTTCCTGTCAGAGGTCTAACAGCCCACAGGTATCTAGGCTGGGCCATGCTGGATACTGTAAAATGCAGAAATATTCGCGGTGGTTTTATGTTTGCAGTTTTCACGGCGAACTCTTTATCGCGACCTTGAAACCACCGCGAAATGCCATTCCATTATGTGACTTTAGCGCCACCATTGTTTCGAAACGTGAACTAAAAACCACCGCGAACACTCCATTTTCTCCCTACCGCGAAATTAAATCCCCGCAAACATTACTGCATTTACAGTAATTCATGACTCAGAAAAATATGTTCACACTGAAGTGAAGACACTCATCTTTCTGGCATTCTAAACAATTAAACCTATGTGAAAAGCAAGGTAAAACCATGCCTTCTGAAAGCATAGTTCTGTACGAATGTTAGAAGCTTAGTTAAAGCTTTCTTGACAGAAATGCACAACTTGTATTTTAAACATGCAGGCTGAGTGACCGTCAGCCTGTAGGCCTCTGCACTTTGGCCACCATGGCCTAACATAGAATCTATCAGGTCAAGGATCATTCATTGACTGTTTTGTTAGAACAATGCACACAAGTCTACAAATCAATAACAGACTAGCGGACACAATATTGACCTACTCAGCCTTATTGTATGTAGCAACATAGTTTTTACAGCTACCAATCTAACCAATTATAATGATACAAAATGACAGATTTTTAGATGCTTCGGTAGAGACTGCTAAATACTTTTAACATAGATTGTATTACTTGCTTGTAGCCAACTTGAAGACGGATAAATTTCTTTGACATTTATATAATACTGTAATGTTTCATGTGTATGATACAAAATTACAAGGTTGAATTTCCGTACCAACAGAATTTTCCCTAATGGTAGGAGACTCGTACATGCGTTTTCTAGCTATCATTTTGACTTTAGGCCACAATTTGATTTCTTGGTTAACGGAATTTCAAAAATAATGCTAGATTGGAAAATCAACAGGAAAACAGAATCTCAGAGGAAAGTTTGTACTTTGGTGCACACAATTTCAGGGAGTGAACAGGGTCAGGTGCAAGTTTTCACCCCAGCTTTCTGTTTTAATGATGTCCTTGTGCTAAAATTTAAAAAAAAATCTATTAACCAAGAAATTAAATGGGTGTGGCCTTATGATATAATGATAAGTGTATTACTACAAAATACTGGATCAAAACCAGACTCTCAGAAACAGATTGGGTGATACCAATCCTTCAAAAACGTGTGACAGGCAAATCAATGTGACCTTAGCAATAACCGGTCCCCACTAATCACACACGCACACATTATCACACCGCCTATGTCCCCGAACAGCGATTCTCGGAGAAGTAATATTTCATCAGCATCGCTTCATCAAACAATTTTCACGACGTCGCCGCCCGGCGCGGTCAATAACCAATTTAAGTAAGAACGAACGCGCCGGCTCTGATTTTGCAGCGTCGCGGTGACCCGCCAACCCTTGCAGACGTGTGTTCAGAATACTAGTATTTAAGCCTTGTTCAAGTTGTTGTATTATCTCAAGTTGCCTATTCTATGACCACGAAAGAAATGAGTTGTTTAAAGAGGCCACCATTTTCCATCTTAATTTCTCTACGTTTATGAAGGTTAGACATCCAGGTAACCAATATATAAAGAGAATTCAAACTCTACAACTGGATACGAATTCAGAGATTTATTTCCGGACGTTTCGAGTGACATCCATCACTCTTCTTCAGCGTCACTAAAATGAACTAGCAGAACTAACCAGTCCTTATTTACAATAACTAGAAAAAACGGTTTTACATGGCAAATCACACAGTCATGCATAAGACGTATTGAAATGTAAAACAAGATTTTACATCTTAATTTCTCTACGTTTACAGACAAAAAGAAAACTAGAAAGGCAACATTTGCGAGCAAATACAGCATGTTTAGCCATACTCCTCGCCATGCAAAAAATGGACTCTCCCAAAATAACAATGGACCATTCTAAAATACTTGCACTAAAAAAATGAATCACCCCAGTCCAAAATTGAGTCTTCCAGTAGCACCTCAACACAATATGGACCAGTCCACAACCATATCCACTTATTGATTAACAAATACACTTCTGCTAATAAATGGACTTTTTCATAATCATTCCAGCTCAAAATTGAAAGAAATAATTAAAGAATCCTCCCCTTGCAAGAATGGGATATTCCGTGCCATTTCCATGTAAACCAGTCGAAAAATATCCGCTGAAAATTACACTCTTGCGCATAATCAACCCAGTTCAAAATTGAATTAAAAAAGATCAACCCCAGGGAAGAATGAAGTTTTCCATAGTATACATATGAAGATTTGACAGGAGAAGAAGGAAATGACCAAAAACAACATATTTCAGCGATAGTATGGGTGAAATATAAAAATGTGACACCCCTTTGTTTGAATGTACTTTGGGTTGAAAAGAACGAAACCAAAAAATTCTTTGTTTAAAAAATCGTTTTGAAAGGCTGTATGCCAAACATTTGAATGAGGGCCTGTGTACATGACCAAGGCAGACACATACCAGATTTCACATTATTTTGGTTTAATACATAGGAACTGGAGATGTGTATCTTTGTTAAAAAAAGAGTGAACAAAGCCATGTAATCACATGTCCTCGGAATTCCCATACCATATTTGGCATGAATACTAGCACACCTGCGCCAGGAATGCAAGATAATTAGATTAACCCAATTGACCAATCAGGTGGTCGCAAGGCTCACAGGCATGCAAGGCCAGGTGCAAGGCACTTGGGGTCAATGACCTTTAGGTCATATGTAGTATTGAAAGTGACAGAAGTGGCAAATATTGTCAAGAAAGCCCAAAATAAATCGTTTTGAATATATGTATGCCAAAAATGGAAATGTAGTCCTTTAAATATTTGTTCAAGCCACATATACAGCAAATTTCAGGTCATTCGGTTGAAATACCAGGGCGCAGGAGGTCAAGATATGCTAAAAAATAGCCTAAAAACCTCAATAAAATCACTTTCAAGGTCAATATCAAAAAAAGGAAAAGAACGCACATTGGTTTTTGCCTACTTTACCTCTGTACCAAATTTCAGGTCATTTGGTCAAAAAATGACAGAGATGAATCGATTTGAAGATTTGACAGGAGGAGAAGAAGAAGAAGAAGAAGAAGAAGAAGAAACATGAGTAAAAACAATATGTTTAGCCATACTAGGTATGGCTAAACATAACTATTCTCCTCTTGTTGTATTATCTCAAGTTGCCTATTCTACAACCACGAAAGAAATGAGCTGTTTAAAGACGCCACTATTTTCCATCCTAATTTCTCCACGTTTTCAGACGAAAAGAAAGCTACTCTCCTCTTAACACACTTAACTCTTAACAAAACACACACAATACAGAAAAAGTGAGATCATTCGTCTTCCACTGTCTCGGAAAAAGTCAAACCCAATAAGTTAGAACTTAGTGTCAGTAGTCTAAGACTAGAGTAGTCACATGTTATACTGTTCATCATTGTCTGTCCGTCCACTCCATGTTACATGTACTTGCAATTGAATTAGCCTACGCGCAAGAACTTGCAATAAACTTTCTGAATTATCACAGCCAGTAGGTACCCAAATTTTATGTCCCATCAGAAAGACGGTACAGCTCCAACCAGGATACCCTTCCCAGGATTGAACCGGGGTCTCCCAGATACCAACGTAATTGGAACAGGGAGCCCAACTGTGAAGCCGCTAACAACCACAGTACAAATTACAATAGACTGAAAATATAGCTATATGCCTCAATAGATGACGAGAAATATCAATAATCAGGGGTCTCCCTACGCAATGGTGCAAGGGCGCTGCGCCTCTCCAAAAATTCCCAGCGCCTCTCCCAAAATTTTCAAATTTAGGGTCTTTTCTTTGTATTTTTGTAGATAAAAAAATAGCGAAAAATTGGAGCAGCGTCGATACTCCCGACTAGTAACTCCCGAACGCTACACACATACTTTGCCGAGAAAATATTATCGGAAAATAATTATCGAAACACAGTTGGCTTTGTATTGTACTTACGGGCGTGGGGACGCCGTCTACTGTTGGGTAATCACACTCTTTTGTTTCTTGTTATTGTTATGCTTGCAAACAATAGATATCGGTGCCTTTGACATGCATTGATCTCATTTAAAAACTGTTTTTTCAAGACTCAATCAAAGAAAGCCAGCAAAAATACGTGAAGGAAAACAAGATTTTCGGCCGAGCATTTCAGCCCCTACACTGTGATTTGCCGTCACTTGTGGCCGTATTCGGCGGAGAATCTATTCCTATAATTGTTTTCCCGTGAAAATTCTGCTTTGGTAGCGTAGACGAGTCGTATTTTACGCCAGGATTTGACTTCTCGCTAGCGGCAATCTCCGACCGGCGGCTGACCGGCGGCCATCTTTGTTTACTCATTGATATGCATAAATCTAAGCGCTGATTGGTCCGCGTCATGAAAACATGTGCTCTGATTGGTTGATGCAAGATATCACGTGATCACATGGCGGGAAATCCCCTAACACAATTTCGGCATGGATCGCATTTTGTGACGATAATTTGGAGCAATTTTGTGGGGATTGTAACATAATGTTAAATTTTGAAAAATTAACCAAGCATTTTCTGATGGCAACATTCGGTTAATTTTCCTGGTATACCCTTCCAAACCAGGCGGAATTGGACGAGGTTTGGCGGGCATTTTACTAAAGAAATAGAAAACCTATTAAGTTTTTTTAAAATGGTTTTTATTGATAGGCTGTATCTGTATCTATATAGCCGGTACAACCGCCATTAGGCGTAACACACCAGCTTCGCAGGTGCTCTATACTTATGAATAATGTTCTACTGGCATACATTTCTAATTCTTATTTCAAATTTATTACATAATTGTATGAATAGTCATTGATTTTTTCAAACATTTTTTTTGAATAATTTTTTTAAATAACCTAATTTTGATAATAATTTAAAACAATTTGGGCTTGATCTTCTGATGCTATCTTAAGTTTTTAACATTCACAGCCTAAGTTGCAGGAGAAAGCTTCCAATTGCAATTTATAAAGGCAAAATGCAACAAATTTTCCGTCTCTTTAGTCTGTAAGATTTACAGCTCAAGTTCCAGGAGAAGGCCTCAAATTGCAATTAAGATGGCCAAAATGCAATAGCTTCTAATTCCCCCCCTCTCCAAACCTCTCCCCCCCTCCTAGTCACGCTGCGCGCGACTTTCGGGCGCTTTGCGCCCTCAGTTAAAAATGGCAGCACCACTCCCCTAAAACTTTCTGGGGAGAGCCCTGATAATAACGGCAAAGACACCATCCACACTTTCATTATAACATCTCGCGCAAAGATATTACAATCCAATATACTATATACAAGGTTATTACAAATTCCTAATGTTCCTTATATATTTTGTGATATTGAATTTCTTCCAGGTCCCATCAATTTTCCACACGTTTACTGCACTGTAACAAATAAATTGGCGACCAAAATCTACCTCGCTACCTAGATTTAGCAGGCGGTGTGTGGAAAATATATAACCATCCAATAAAATGCAAGGACTTATAAAAAATCTCCAATGAAAATTTCTTGATATTGACATTGCCGTTGTGTTTTGTCAAATATTCTTTTTGATAGTTTATTTTATTCCACCCAAAAAGTATGCTGAAATAGATGAATTATAATTCTTCCTGCAAGAAATCCACCTCTCTCACAGAGAAATGCAAGTCTCTCCAGTTTAAGTCACTAATTGTTAATTACAGCTACATAAAGATAAACTAATAGCCATCAGCATCACAATATTGTTATGCAATTAGCCAATTCATCAAATATCTAGCTACAAAGGAGTGAAAACAAAAACGTTTAGCTGGGGGGCACTGATACCCCAGCCTCATAAAAAAAACGAAAGTTTTCAAAAATCAATTCATTCCCAATTACATAAAAGGTAATGTCCCTGATAACTTATAACATTATTCTTGCTTACACCTGCGATTTCGTGGGTTGAAAATAGATGAGAAGAGATTTGATGGCATTTTAGAGAAGCGTACCTTTTGCCAAAAAGGTTATGCATACGTTTGTTTGTGTGTGTGTGTGTGTGTGTATGTGTGTGTGTATGTTTGTGTGTGTGTGTGTGTGTGTGTAAATGACCAGCATAACTCGAGAAGGCTTGGATGGATTGTCTTGATATTTGGTAGGTGGGTAGGTCTTGATGAGACCTGGAAATGATTAGATTTTGGGTCCCCTAGGCTAGCGGCTTGTTACGGTACTGCAGCGGAACTTCCTGTTTTGACATCTCGTGTATGTGCTGGACATGCTATGGTCCTGATTTTTGAGTGGTAGATAGCTCTTTGGACAGAGAGTAATTGGTGTAGGTTTGGGCCCCCTATCGGCTTTTTTGGAACTGCAGGAGCAGGTTTTGCTTCATTTGTAATGCTGAAGTAAATGGTGAGATATAACGGTGTCAAAGTGATGATGAAAACATATGGCATGTGTGAAGCTGGCAGGCCCAGAACGCGAGCTGCGACCCTAGCTAAGGACAACCCGGCCCTAGGTCCTAACCAGGACTGGTAGACACGGATTGCTTCCCGTTAGGAAAAGTTGAAAGACTGTAGAGCTAGGGGAAGGATTTAGGGAGACTTTCTTGTCGCTAGATCGCCGGGAAATCTCCGGTTTCTGACAGTGCCGTGCGATGGAAATCGGGCAAGGGAACATAAACAAAAGGCAATAGGTCTGAAACAACAGCGCTAGCATCCGAACTATGGGACCTACCGCGATGTGCGTTGGTTGGAGATATCCTGGGGATGTTGTCTCTGGTCAGACGCAGTTTTGAGGCAGAAGTCCCAGAAGAAACCGCAGAAATTCGCCTCCGGATGTGAGGAATACGCCAAAGTCGACTGCACAGTTCACCTCCACTCATGGGTGCGCAGAACAGGGGCGCACGGGGACATTTCTGCGCAGGGCTGTACCACGTGCGCCTGGAATGTGGGGGTGACGCATGACTTCCTTTTGGGAAATTCCACACATAATATATCATCATTGATGCATTGATATGTGTGTGTTTGTGTTGGGAAATATGTCGTCGCTGGACCGCTCTAATCTATGTTAAGATCCAAACTGGAAAGGATTCATTGAATTGAGGTATAACATTTGTTGCCTCTTTTTTCTCCCTATCGAGTATCGTTATGAACGAACGAATGAATGAATGAATAAAGAAATGAACGAATTATTGAAAGAAAGAATGAATAAATGGATGAACTGAGACGAACTTTACCTATACCTAGAAATAAGAGTCAGGAAAGGACACTAGAAAATGTATGTAAGGGTCACAATGTGGAAACTGCGAAAGGAAATAGGGCTGATGACCATGTGATTATGTGTGATGACGTTGAAAAATTATACCCGATACGGGGAGGAGAGACAGAAGTGAATCGAACACTACAGAATAACAACGAGTATCACAAGCTTTGACATATCGATGTGACTGATGTCACATACCGCGAGATTTGTAAATATGTCTGGTCTTTTAAATATGTATCAATAATGTTATACTTTAATTGTGATGAAACTATGCTCTCCTATGGGAGGAATAAAGAAGAAGAGAAGAAGAAGAAGAAGAATGAAGAAATGAACGAACAGATGAATGAATGAGTGAGTGGGTGGATGAATGAATGAAGACATGAATGAAGACATGAATGAGTGAGTGAGTGAGTGAGTGAGTGAGTGAGTGAGTGAGTGAGTGAGTGAGTGAGTGAGTGAGTGAGTGAACGTTTGCGCATTTGTTCATCTGATAAAGGTGCCAAAGACAGAGCCTAAAGCCCCCTCTCACTGGACCCGTGGCACACTGGCGGCGTCGCTGCGGCCTAAACAGGGTTTGTGTTACCTTTGACTTTATAATGGAATATCATTCAAAACGTACAAGTATGACCAAAAAGACAACAAACACACACACAGCTTAAAAAGATTCATTTTTGTTGATGAAATTCGTTGAGTGCTTTGTCAATTCGATGGGCCGCAGCGACGACGCCAGCGTGCCGCGGGTCCAGTGAGAGGGGCAAACCGTGACATGCATGCCTCTCACAGTGATGGCGTTATTACCTCACTGAAAACGGAGTCATTGTTTTCGGTCTCACGGTGTGTTTGTTAATTCATTTGTTAGTTTGTTTGTTTGTCTTGGTGTGTGTCCGTAGTTATTTGAACATTCTATAGTGACAGGATGTGAGGCGGAAATAGCGTAAGACTGGCAGGACGGGAAGGTTGGCCTAACTGGCAAAGTTGCTGGCATTGCAGAACAATTTGGACAGAATTAGCGAGAAATTGACAATAAATAAAAAAGTAAAAAAAGTAAATATTTCACCGAGGTAGGAGATCTTCGATTTCTTGTTCTCCAAGCAGAGGTTGGAAGGCGTCCAAGGGGAGACTAACTTTTTGAGATTGCCACCTCTTCCTCACAGCCGTTCGTTCGCGCTTTTCACACCTCTGCTTGGAGAGTAGATACTTCTATTTCCACACAATACGGATGATGACCTGTATATTCAGCTACTCTCCAAGCAGAGGAGTGGGTCCGGCAGGTTATTAGCCCGACAAAAACGCCTAAAAACACGCCAAAAACCTGCCGGACCCACTCCTCTGCTTGGAGAGTGTATTCAGCCGCATGGTCCAGGAATACAGTAATGACGCCACGAGCTTCCTTCTCCCTGAAATCCTTGCCATGCTCTGAGCGTTCTTATCACGTTCCTTACCGCAGTTACTCCAACCATTCAACCATTCATAACACTGTTACCGTCAGTGATGCCTGTATTAACGTAACGCGCGCTTGACGCGATACCACGCATATTATCTGCTTCAAACGGTCTAAGCAACAAAGCCGTTTTCGTAGATAGCAAAATCGTCTCGTTTGTCATATTTTACGACACGAGAAACAAGGAGGGAATTTAGAAAATCCCTGCATTTACGTCAGCGCTCCTGTGACCGGGTGACCTTGGGAATTTTTGAGTCCTGGAGCAGATTGAAGGTTTCCGTTCCCATACTAGTAAAATTAAAATAGATTCGGCGTTATGTTGGAGTAACGACCAAGAACCCAGAAGTCCTGTGTTCGAATCCCCTGACATGCCACCAATGTTGTGCTCTTGGGAAATGCACTTGACGAATTTCCTCACTCCATCCGGGTGTAAAATGGGTACCTGACTTCGGTTAGGGAGGTAAATGGAGGTGGAAGAAGAGGGGTGGGCTCAGCCTCTCACTGTTACCTTGCCCTAACAAAAATACTCACAAAACATGTTTGTTGCTGTTTTTTTCGGTAATGAGCTTCCATTCTGATACTTGATAACACCCATGATCATCCGTAGGATTTGCCGACTTGTGTTTTACCGGATACGCGATGTGGTGCGTGAACAGCACGGTGCCGTCTAGCCTGAATTCAATCAAGCCTCTTGTGACCGCTCGCGGCCCTGTAACCACCTCGCAACCCAAGCGGGGAGGGGAGAGAAACCCCCGGACAGCTGGAGTTTACGTTATACAGACTAGGTGCCGTCCAATGGTATGGAAGTTTATTCTCCAAGCAGAGGTCCGGGAGAGAGACGTTAAAAATCCCGGACATTCCTACCCTACGACCGAAAACTCTGCTTGGAGAATAATGGAAGTCCACAGAAGTCAGAAATTGGAAATATTAGATCATATCATGGCATAGATTGATGTCTGCGGATACTAGTCTGTATAACGCAAACTCCAGCTGTCTGGGGGTTTCTCGTTCGGAGCCGATTACAGGACGGCGAGCGGTCACAGGAGGCTTGATTGAATTCAGGCTATGCGGATACAGGTTAGAGACGAAAGGAGTTTTTCATTCTTGTGAGTCTTCACGTCGGCTGAACAGATATATTTTTATTAGAATATAAATTGTTCGCGTACGAACATGACGATATGTATTTGAAATAGTGCGAAAGTGGCAACAGCGAGGGTGGAGCAGATATTCAAGATGTTTTGGGACAAATTTTGAGACAAGGAAAGAGCAGCCGGGTTTAGTATTTATCCTGCCTTCCGCCATTGCATGGCATTATAACCATGGGCATTGAAAAGTTACGTACGGTTTGTGGAGGAGTTTATCTGAGGCGACAGAAGAGCAAGGACATCTAGCGGTTGATGTTAACTTGCAACTACTAGGCTTGCGGAAAACTGCACGCAATTACGTCTGCAAGTCATTGAACAGTGCTTTCAAACAGTATATTGACGTCTGCGATTCGTAGTGTGTTAGGCATAGGGTTTGTATTGTAGCCACTGAAGTTGTGAACATCTCATTGCTAAATGTGATCAAAATCACCTAAGACCTAATGTTATCTAATATCCTACAGGATACAATCCATTCTCAAATATTGCTCCTCAAAGATGTTTTAGAATACACCACGATCATTGTCTCTTGTCATCACCGTTGTCATGATTTTTACAATGGATCTTTTTTGTCATAGTTGACCGCCCGTGCACATGTCTTCTTTTTCTTCTACATTAGGCAAATTTTCATTCCTTGAATAGAAGACGATTAAAAGGAAGTATACGACAGGTCGTGAGTTCGAACCTCGGCCGGGTCATACCAAATTAAGACTAAAAAATGGTACATACTGCTTTCTCTGCTTAGCACTCAGTATTTGGGAAAGAGTTAAACACACACCACTACCATAAGACTAGCCCCCTGCTGTAGCTATAGTGACTTGCACAAAGTTTTGTGGCCCAAGGGCTGCCGAAACGGAGATGGGTGCCGCCTTATGCACCGTCTGGTGCGGGAAGGATTTTAACTTAAAGGGAAGTTGTATTCTGTTGGCATTTAGGATGGAGTGGGAAGATTTGCGGGGAACTTCTGTCAAACTATCAGGATCTGTTTTTCTTTCTTTCGTTTGTCATTCAGTACCCACCCGCCCCCACAATGTCTCTTGCTAATGTGTCCGCGATAAGAAACAGTGCAATCAGCCAAAAAAGCAAACTTGGAAAACCATCAGCCACCCAGAAGATTGGCACAGGAGGCACGTAGCCGACCTTTTTCACTGTTTCCAGGTTTCGGTTTCCCATGGCTGGGAGTTAGTCGTGAACAGTTTCTAAAAGTTGTCTGCACCAGCTGACTTAGAATTGAAAGTCGGGAAAGTCATATCTTGGATGCTATAAGGGGAGCAAACTGGCACCTGGAGATAGAACATACAGGATGGATTACAGGCTCGGACACTCATGAGTAACTCATGTCTCATCGAGTGGACGGGAGCAAAGACGTGGAGGGTCCTGAATGTGTGCCAAAGTCAACGAACGCAACCTGCCTACGCTAGCTGAAAGACGGTTGGACCGTAAACATTCTTGTATCTGTTGAATGATGTGATGCAGTCCGATTCGCCCTTACTTCTAGACCTCTATAAGAGCAGTTTACTAAGGCCAAAGAATCCAGCTTCTGCAGATCGCTTACGACCACCACCTTTGAGACCTCAAGCAGGATGAGTGGTGTAACGGCAGTCGTGGTCGCAGTTTCTGCCCTGTTCTTGTTCTCTATCCGCTTAGCGGTAGCAGAGGGCTCGTGTCCGAAGGAGATGGCAAACAGCAACGTCAACAACATCACGGTGGTGGCTCCGCCCGGACCGAGGGGGGACACGGGGCCGCCGGGCCCGAGGGGCGTTCGCGGGGAGACGGGAGGGACGGGCCGACCCGGGAAGCTGGGACCGCAAGGCTTGGAGGGCCAGAAGGGTGAGAAAGGAGATCCGGGACAGAAAGGCAGTCAAGGCGCGGAAGGAATCGGCGGTGGAGCTGTGTATGTCCGGTGGGGGCGGACGTCGTGCGACGAGGGTGCGGGCACGGTGACGGTGTACTCTGGCATGGCTGGCGGAGCCTGGTACAACCACAAGGGCGGAGGAAGCAACTACCAGTGCCTTCCTACAGATCCCGAGTGGGGCTGGCACAAAGATGGTCTTGGGAGTAGCAAGACGACCTATATGTACGGCGCAGAGTACGAAATCCCCGCAGATTCGCCGTACAACGCTGCCCTTCACGACCGCGACGTCCCGTGCGCCGTGTGCCACAGCCTCTCCCGCCGCGCGCAGCTGATGATCCCCGCCCGTAAGACCTGCCCGGAAGAATGGACGCGGGAGTACGGAGGCTACCTGATGACTGGCCACCACACCCACAGACGCACGGAGTTCGTGTGCATGGACGGGGAGCCCGAGGTGTTGCCCGGCGGGGAGGGGAGCGAGAGCGGCGCGCTGTTCTACGTCGTGGAGGCCCGCTGCGGCTCGCTGCCGTGCCCGCCGTACGTGGAGGGGAGGGAGCTGGTATGTGTGGTGTGCACAGTGTAGACATCACAAAACAAGAAACTGGACAGTTATTTTCAAAATGCCAAACGTACATTGCCAATTGTTTAAAGCCTAAGAATCAAACGTATTACTTACTGTGACGTCATCTCATTGGAGGATTACTCATTACAAGACTGGTGTCGTACAGTCGAAAATTTGGGTACGTCCAATTTTTGTGTTGGAATTTACAGTTAAAACTTGTTTCAATATTACTTACTTCATGTAATGTTAAGTTTCACATGTGATATGGTATGCTTATGTAATATTTCTGCCATATAGTATAACAAGATGTCAAGTTACATAGAGACTAGCAGATTCCAGAATTTCCTGAACTGAAATTACGTCTGCAAACCATTGAACTAACTGCGCTTTCAAACAGTGTGGGGAAGGCTGTGATTCTGAGACTGTTCAGCCTATTTCTTGTATTGTAATCGCTGAAGTTGTGAACATTTGAAGTAGAAATTAGAATACGATTTTTTTAAAGGCAACCAAAGCAATATTAGGGCCCAAAATATGGAAATAAAAAAACGCTGACATCTTTATGGTAGGGACATTTACTTACACAATTCAATCATTTAACACATTTGCGTAATGCATTTCAAAACCGCGCAAAAACATGCCGTACGATGATCCCCATAGTTTTGCGAGCCTACAAAACCCCAGCGACGATTTTCAGTGAGTTCTCATATCACAACGACGTCGTATTTTTGCATGATAGACGTCGCTATACATTGTGATAGTGTTGTTTGAACTAATCATGTATAGAAATGACCACATAAATTAATTTCAAAAATCCGATTTGCGGGCCATATATTGCTTGGGTTTCCTTTAATGCTAATTGCAATGAGATCAAAAGCAGCCAATGCAAAGATAATGATGATATGTTTATTGTAAGGTTAATTGCAAGCACATGATACATGGTTATAATGGATGATAGTCATATCTAATCTTTTCTAATGTCCTGCAGGCTAGGACACCATTCACTCTCGTGTTGCTAGAAGTACATAAAATGTTTTGCAATGTACCACGACCACCGTCACTCAGCTTCTTTTGACGTTTTACAAATCTGTGATATTTGACTTGTCCACTGTGCAGCTTTTCTAGTCATACATTTGACAATGTTTCATTCCTTAAATGATATTCTGCTGACTTTCAGGAATAATTGGGATGGGTTGATCATTCGAGCCTTGATCCTTGAGAAAGCCACACACAGGCCAAACATGTCGGTGTGGGGTGGAATAAAGTTCTAAACGGGAACTATACGGGGCTACAGCGTCTTTTCTGAAGATGTGGTGTGAGTATGTATGGTTGACTTGAGGTTGCCCACTACTACTGCCTATTTCTTTCTAGTGTTGTTTGCCATAGTAACGTCATACCGTCGTTCATGCATTTAAAGTGATAATTTCATATAACAAAGTCGTCCTTTTCAATTAATCATACATATTTCTGATGTTTAAAAAAAGGTAAATTAAGGTAAATATGTTTTATAACGACCCTGATTCGTCCATTTCACGATGTTGCTATTGCCTTAAATTATTATGAAAGACATGGCTATCTATAATGAAAGCTCATCCGTGTTGGTAGTAATCATAATACATTGCTAAACTTTCTTCGAACGCTAAGGTATTCAAGGATCGAATTTTCAACGACCACTGTCACCGGGCCATACCGTTTCATTGGACAAAGTCAGTGTACTGGACACTGAGCGGGAGTTTTTTTATGAGAGGTATAAAGGAGGCCATATACATCAGGGCACTCTAGCCATCACTCAACTAGAGACAGTGGGCGTTATAAACTGCCTGGCACATTTGACCAATTGCTGACGTCACTTATCCACAATGACACGTGTCAATAAAGTCACGTGTCTGTAACTCTCGCGAGTTAACGTTTGGCTGTGATTGGTAATTATTGATCCTGAAGAAGTTTTTTTGGTTTATTGGTCAGAAATTACCCGTGCAATGGCATCCACGGCTGAATTGCTGCAGGGTTTACAATCGCATAATACACAACAGATACATATTTGCTCCACACTTGCACTTTGTGGAATTGTCGCTAGGGTCTGGGAGGCTGCCATTCGGCGCCTGCAGGTGACCGTGGTCGTCGAAATTCGATCCGTGAATACCTTAGTATTCGAAGAAAGTTTAGCATTGTATTATGACATGTCTATTTCTTCTTGATGATGTTGTGTTCGGGACCCAGGGGGAAGCCTGTGATGTTCTCCGCCCCGTCTTCCGTCACCACAAGGATGTCGTGCTCACGGTATCCGCCCGCTCCCGGCATGCCCTCGGGAATCGTGATCATCGGCTCCATGGACATGACCATCCCGGGCTCGAGAACGGTCGGGATGTCCTCACGGAGCTCCAAATCTGGGAACGAGAACAGAAAGAAGAAGACTCAGAAGGATTTCTAGATCTTTGAATTTTTTTCGATTTTATTGGAATTGCAACAGTGCAATACACGTGGGGCACAAGCAGCTATTTACACTTGGGTGGAGTGTATGGGGAAGGTCTTTTCCCAAGGGCACAAGATCGGTGGATTCGAACCCGGGACCCCAGGGTTCTGAGTTTAAAATCCTGCCGTTACGCCACACGACCCCACTCTAGTCAAGAGTCGCGCTTCATTCAGAGTGAACGCTAACCCAAATGTTATCCCAAAATCCCAAACCAGTTCCCATTAACTCCATTGTTAGTGACTTCGCACCAAGTCTATCTTTATCAATGCACAGATTCCAATGTTATTGTTTTAAATATATAGGCGCGCTTGATAAACATATATATGCTCATGAAAAAAAATCACGCAAAAAAACACTTTGAATTCAGAAGACCTACCCAAACACCAAGTATCATTACAGTCAATTCAGAAGTACTTAAGTCATGATGACCACAAATATCCGGAAGCGCGCGCGCACACACATACACACACACACACACACACACACACACACACACACACACACACACACACACACACACACACACACACACACACACACACACAAACAACACCTCCATTTTCAGGCAACAATCATTATCACCGACCCGCTTCCCTGCCGTAGTAAGTGCACATGACGCCGAAGGAGTGTCCGTAGCCGATAGGGTGGTACTCCAGCAGGCCCTGTTCCCGGTACATCTCGTTCAGCTCTTTAGCGATGTCACAGCAGCGTGCTCCCGGGCGGATGAGCTCCAGACCCCGCCGATGTACCTGGTAGTCACCGTGGTGGGAACAACGGTAGAGAAGTGAGACTTAACAGGTATGCTTTTTTGTGGGTGGTGTTCAGCACCAAGGACAGGTATTTTGTGTGCGTTTATGGTGTTCTACACCAAGAACAGGCACGCTTACCTATGTGATCACAGTATCCATCACAGAATGAATAACATGTCTATATTCTTTGGCAGAACTAAGGCAAGTCACTGAAAGGACCGACCGTCGACAGATCTCTATGACCGTCAGTCTTCTTCAATTCACAAGACAGTTGTCGAACACGTGTTTACGAAACATCATGCCACGATTGTCCCAAGACTGGTCCAAATTAAGTCAGAATCAATGATTTCCCTCAATTTTCTATTGATGAAACACACACAAAGGAACGCACAAGGACAAGATGACGACGTGCTCAAGCAAAAAACATATATAAGCGTCTCCACAAAACAAACAAGAAATGCTTTTAAAAAAGCTGGCCACACAACCATCAGATAATGGCGAGAATGAAATGGTTGTGCAATGACTTGTATAGACTTTGTTACGCCCTGCCCTCCCCATCGATCGTCATATATGTATATCTTGCATGAAAACCGTCACAATTTTTGCCGCCCTATCCTTTGCTCCATTATAACTAATGGCCACACTATTGTCCTGTGTTTTTTATCAGTCGAAGTGAAAATCAAACCTTCTCGGATGCCGTTTTAGATTGCTAATAGGAATCAGATTATCAGCAGTCTGCGCATACACATTTACCAACTATCTATAGTCAGCTGTGAGCATGGCGAAATGCAATCGTCTGCATGGCCTTGCATGAAGCGCCCCCTGGCGAGGTTCAGCTTGTCTGCAGCTCGGACGAAAAGGAAGGGTGGACGGAAGGAAGGACATCTGAGACCCGGCACAATGCCATGCAACCGCCATGCGGTTGCGTGGCAAAAAGTACACTTTGTCTAATGAAAAAATGTCATCAGGTTCCTTGGTAAGTATTGAATAGAAAGGCTCTTTGTACAAAGACAAGTGTTTCATTAAACCAATGTTTCGGTGACCGTCTGTCATCTTCCTCAAGACGATTCTGTTTGGTTTACATCGCATACTTTACTTTTGGGCCGCATATGTAAGCAGCGACACCTATGCTGCAGTGCAATATGAACCAGTCCGAATTGCCATGAGGAAGGTTACAGATGGTCACCGAAACGTTGATGGAATATAACACTTCGTTGTGTGCAAAGAGTCTTTCAATTCGATTAATTTCAGTGTTGGAAACCCAGCTGTCCTATGACGAATATGACACGATCAGATGGCGACTAGACTTACTTGACAGTTTTTCTCCCACAGAGCGAGGTGGGCGTCGGATGCGTGGTTCAGGAATGCCGTCCTCTCCAGGGCAGTGTAGTACCTGGAATGTAAGGACAGAGATGTCAACAGTGTTTAGGAGATAAAATGATGCAAAAATGAAGCCACAATAAATCTTCCATGTCTATCATGTGATTATAATGTTAATTTAAGAACATTTGCAAATTAAATTCGAAACTTTCAGTTTTACCCATCCAGCATGTGTCCTTAACCTTACTTCCCAAGCATAGGAATAGGCCCGACTGGGTTTTGACGTGTTTTTAGACGGCTTTGTCGGGCTTTCTCTATTTTGTCCCATTTTCTTTTTTTTTAATTCTTTTTTTATTTTATTCAGCAAACAAGATACACATGGACATGGACATAGCGGCGCCACACTCAAGTACATAGACTTATTTTACAGCGCCCCAAAAAACTAAATAAGAATAGACAGGGACATTGACAAGCTTAAGCAAGTTTCTGAACAAACGTAACATAAATAAGATAAGATATGACTGAAGTAAAGCGTGTCAAATTAACGATAGTAACAACGTAACTGAATATTTAAATACACAAAGTGATTGAAAAATGAAATACATTTTCTTCATGGTCAGACTTCGTGTCGACCCAAATTCCTTGCAAAATGTTTAGACCAATCAAAATCAACTGAAATGTTAACGTTGTCACTTGGAAATAAACGTGAAACAAGTTTAGAGTCATACCCAGCAATCATGGGGAAGACGTTGAGTGACAGGATGTCCCCACTGCGCACGCGCCGTGACGTCAGAGGGTTGTGTGCCCCGTCAGTGTTGATCCCTGAATTGATCCAAGCCCAAGCTGGAAAGAGAGAGAAAAAATAGACATTAATGACATGCTCAAGAACTTTGCATGATACCTCGGCAAAGGGAAATAACTATTACACATTATCCACATTCATAATCTATAGGTCTGACACCGTCAGGTTCAACCAGGCAATATGGCGGCCGTGACGTCATATGCAGCCAACACCATATAAGGAAGTAATTTTATACTGACTGTTCATGAGTTCGCCATGCGGGTAGGTCCTGGCCACTTCATTGATCATGGTGTTTTTAGCGTGGATCGCCAGCTTGTACTCAGGCACGCCCTCCTCCAGCGCCTCCACCACAGCCCACCCGCCCAGGTCAGCTATACGTGCGCCCTCTCTGTACCGATCCCACAGCGGAATGGACCACAGGTACGGGGATATGGAGAAGAGTAGGAAAGAAACCAACAGAAACAATAAAGGAACAGAAAAAATAAAGGAAAGCTCTTATTTGTTTCAAGAAGCTTTGGGATTTACCTTTTGAGAAGCGTGTCCCCAAAATTAACGAATATATCTCATACTCTTAGGATACATTATTTTGATCTTATTGTACTTTTGTAGATACAATAAAGTTGTAGATATGTTAGCTTTCCGATGGCACAACTGTCAGAATCATGACGATGCATAGAAAAAAGTTGGACATACACACCTGATAAGCGCGATCTCTTCGTCCGATTTCTTCATGCGCAGGCGCATAGCGGGCTTCCCTATGTCTATTTTCTGCATGTCGGGTACGGCCTGGTTCAGCTTGGTGAAGCCATCTAGCGTCATGTGGTCGAACTCCACACCAAGCGTCATGAGGCCTCGGTCCGCTAGCTCTCTTTGGACCGCGTGGTAGAAGTTGTCGGGCACCCAGTCGGTGTATAGGACGTTCTCGCCTATCTGTGTCCGTCTCCAGGGTTGGCCGCCATCAACGGCTGCAAGGTTTCAAAAGGAAAAACAAGCCGGCTTTCAATGTGAAGACTGAAAATGTTTCGAGCCCACTGGATGAGAACGAATTACATTTTTCGTACTTTTTTGTTTGTCTCTTGTTTTAACATTTTTAGGGAACAGTTGGGTTATGGGAGGTGACCACTTTATGACTTAAATCTATCAACAAGTAGATAATCACTGCTACATTTTGTACTTGCAACTTGCAACTGCCTGGTCCAGGTCTACCATTCGACTCTATGTTATAGTCCCAAATGTTGCATAGGTATGCTGTATGTAATTACTAAAACACTAAAGATTAGTGATCTATACCTGCGTAGATAGACTTTAATGACATGCGGTATACAAATCCAAATTTTCGCTCACAAATCGAATATTTACGCCCAGGTTTAACCGTCCAATATGGCGGACAATGCTGACGTCACGGTCACGTGAGTGCACACACCTAAAACCGGATGTGACGTACCTGCGGATATGGAGAGCACTTTGTCCATGGTGATGACCAGCCCGTAAGGCCTGCCGAATGCAGTGTGCAGAAAGTCGCCGTAGTAGTTGATGTTGTGGTATGACGTGAAGAGGGCGGCGTCTATGTTACTGCTGACCATGAGAGTACGCAGCTGGTTCAGTCTCCGCTGGAGCTCCTCCACTGAGAACGTCGGCTGGGCCTGCGGGACGGTTTGTTTGTTTGTTTGTATTGCATACCCGGTAAACCGCATAAAAGCGTAACACACCAGGTTTGTACTGAAGAGTACAAGCTGCATATATCTGGACAGATTTATATGATCCACACACACCGGGAAGGACACCTACTCTTTTCGATAGGGGTGCTGCGTAATTGAGGTGTGGCTCTCCTCGATATTACTTCCTAACCATGAATGAGAAAGTAAAGTGATTTCATTTCCTCAAATACCCACCAAGTGCCCTATCGTTTGAATGTAAAGTTTGAACATTCTGATAAAGAGATTGAATTTTAGACCGGAGCACTGAATTGGTCTATAATGCTTTATAAGTATGGGGTGGGGGGCGTAACTTTGGTCAGCTATTACTTCCTAACCATGAATGAGAAAGTAAAGTGATTTCATTTCCTCAAATACCCGCCAAGTGCCCTATCGTTTGAATGTAAAGTTTGAACATTCTGATAAAGAGATTGAATTTTAGACCGGAGCACTGAATCGGTCTATAATGGTTTATAAGTATGGGGTGGGGGGCGTAACTTTGGTCAGCTATTACTTCCTAACCATGAATAAGAAAGTAAAGTGATTTCATTTCCTCAAATACCCGCCAAGTGCCCTATCGTTTGAATGTAAAGTTTGAACATTCTGATAAAGAGATTGAATTTTAGACCGGAGCACTGAATTGGTCTATAATGCTTTATAAGTATGGGGCGGGGGCGTAACTTTGGTCAGCTATTACTTGCTAACCATGAATGAGAAAGTAAAGTGATTTCATTTCCTCAAATACCCACCAAGTGCCCTATCGTTTGAATGTAAAGTTTGAACATTCTGATAAAGAGATTGAATTTTAGACCGGAGCACTGAATTGGTCTAGAATGCTTTATAAGTATGGGGTGGGGGGCGTAACTTTGGTCAGCTATTACTTCCTAACCATGAATGAGAAAGTAAAGTGATTTCATTTCCTCAAATACCCGCCAAGTGCCCTATCGTTTGAATGTAAAGTTTGAACATTCTGATAAAGAGATTGAATTTTAGACCGGAGCACTGAATTGGTCTATAATGCTTTATAAGTATGGGGTGGGGGGCGTAACTTTGGTCAGCTATTACTTCCTAACCATGAATGAGAAAGTAAAGTGATTTCATTTCCTCAAATACCCGCCAAGTGCCCTATCGTTTGAATGTAAAGTTTGAACATTCTGATAAAGAGATTGAATTTTAGACCGGAGCACTGAATCGGTCTATAATGCTTTATAAGTATGGGGCGGGGGCGTAACTTTGGTCAGCTATTACTTCCTAACCATGAATGAGAAAGTAAAGTGATTTCATTTCCTCAAATACCCGCCAAGTGCCCTATCGTTTGAATGTAAAGTTTGAACATTCTGATAAAGAGATTGAATTTTAGACCGGAGCACTGAATCGGTCTATAATGCTCAATAAGTATGGGGTGGGGGGCGTAACTTTGGTCAGCTATTACTTCCTAACCATGAATAAGAAAGTAAAGTGATTTCATTTCCTCAAATACCCGCCAGGTGCCCTATCGTTTGAATGTAAAGTTTGAACATTCTGATAAAGAGATTGAATTTTAGACCGGAGCACTGAAATGGTCTATAATGATTTATAAGTATGGGGCGGGGGCGTAACTTTGGTCAGCTATTACTTGCTAACCATGAATGAGAAAGTAAAGTGATTTCATTTCCTCAAATACCCGCCAAGTGCCCTATCGTTTGAATGTAAAGTTTGAACATTCTGATAAAGAGATTGAATTTTAGACCGGAGCACTGAATTGGTCTATAATGCTTTATAAGTATGGGGCGGGGGGCGTAACTTTGGTCAGCTATTACTTGCTAACCATGAATGAGAAAGTAAAGTGATTTCATTTCCTCAAATACCCGCCAAGTGCCCTATCGTTTGAATGTAAAGTTTGAACATTCTGATAAAGAGATTGAATTTTAGACCGGAGCACTGAATTGGTCTATAATGCTTTATAAGTATGGGGTGGGGGGCGTTACATTGGTCAGCTATTACTCCCTAACCATGAATGAGAAAGTAAAGTGATTTCATTTCCTCAAATACCCGCCAAGTGCCCTATCGTTTGAATGTAAAGTTTGAACATTCTGATAAAGAGATTGAATTTTAGACCGGAGCACTGAATTGGTCTATAATGCTTTATAAGTATGGGGTGGGGGGCGTAACTTTGGTCAGCTATTACTTCCTAACCATGAATGAGAAAGTAAAGTGATTTCATTTCCTCAAATACCCGCCAAGTGCCCTATCGTTTGAATGTAAAGTTTGAACATTCTGATAAAGAGATTGAATTTTAGACCGGAGCACTGAATCGGTCTATAATGCTTTATAAGTATGGGGTGGGGGGCGTAACTTTGGTCAGCTATTACTCCCTAACCATGAATGAGAAAGTAAAGTGATTTCATTTCCTCAAATACCCGCCAAGTGCCCTATCGTTTGAATGTAAAGTTTGAACATTCTGATAAAGAGATTGAATTTTAGACCGGAGCACTGAATTGGTCTATAATGCTTTATAAGTATGGGGCGGGGGGCGTAACTTTGGTCAGCTATTACTTCCTAACCATGAATGAGAAAGTAAAGTGATTTCATTTCCTCAAATACCCGCCAAGTGCCCTATCGTTTGAATGTAAAGTTTGAACATTCTGATAAAGAGATTGAATTTTAGACCGGATCACTGAATCGGTCTATAATGCTTTATAAGTATGGGGTGGGGGGCGTAACTTTGGTCAGCTATTACTCCCTAACCATGAATGAGAAAGTAAAGTGATTTCATTTCCTCAAATACCCGCCAAGTGCCCTATCGTTTGAATGTAAAGTTTGAACATTCTGATAAAGAGATTGAATTTTAGACCGGAGCACTGAATCGGTCTATAATGCTTTATAAGTATGGGGTGGGGGGCGTAACTTTGGTCAGCTATTACTTCCTAACCATGAATGAGAAAGTAAAGTGATTTCATTTCCTGAAATACCCGCCAAGTGCCCTATCGTTTGAATGTAAAGTTTGAACATTCTGATAAAGAGATTGAATTTTAGACCGGAGCACTGAATTGGTCTATAATGCTTTATAAGTATGGGACGAGGGGCGTAACTTTGGTCAGCTATTACTTCCTAACCATGAATGAGAAAGTAAAGTGATTTCATTTCCTCAAATACCCGCCAAGTGCCCTATCGTTTGAATGTAAAGTTTGAACATTCTGATAAAGAGATTGAATTTTAGACCGGAGCACTGAATTGATCTATAATGCTTTATAAGTATGGGGTGGGGGGCGTAACTTTGGTCAGCTATTACTCCCTAACCATGAATGAGAAAGTAAAGTGATTTCATTTCCTCAAATACCCGCCAAGTGCCCTTTCCTTTGAATGTAAAGTTTAACCATTCTGATAAAGAGATTGGATTTTAGACCGGAGCACTGAATTGGTCTATAATGCTTTATAAGTATGGGGTGGGGGGCGTAACTTTGGTCAGCTATTACTCCCTAACCATGAATCAGAAAGTAAAGTGATTTCATTTCCTCAAATACCCGCCAAGTGCCCTATCGTTTGAATGTAAAGTTTGAACATTCTGATAAAGAGATTGAATTTTAGACCGGAGCACTGAATTGATCTATAATGCTTTATAAGTATGGGGTGGGGGGCGTAACTTTGGTCAGCTATTACTCCCTAACCATGAATGAGAAAGTAAAGTGATTTCATTTCCTCAAATACCCGCCAAGTGCCCTATCGTTTGAATGTAAAGTTTGAACATTCTGATAAAGAGATTGAATTTTAGACCGGAGCACTGAATTGGTCTATAATGCTTTATAAGTATGGGGTGGGGGGCGTAACTTTGGTCAGCTATTACTTCCTAACCATGAATGAGAAAGTAAAGTGATTTCATTTCCTCAAATACCCGCCAAGTGCCCTATCGTTTGAATGTAAAGTTTGAACATTCTGATAAAGAGATTGAATTTTAGACCGGAGCACTGAATTGGTCTATAATGCTTTATAAGTATGGGGTGGGGGGCGTAACTTTGGTCAGCTATTACTTCCTAACCATGAATGAGAAAGTAAAGTGATTTCATTTCCTCAAATACCCGCCAAGTGCCCTATCGTTTGAATGTAAAGTTTGAACATTCTGATAAAGAGATTGAATTTTAGACCGGAGCACTGAATTGATCTATAATGCTTTATAAGTATGGGGTGGGGGGCGTAACTTTGGTCAGCTATTACTCCCTAACCATGAATGAGAAAGTAAAGTGATTTCATTTCCTCAAATACCCGCCAAGTGCCCTATCGTTTGAATGTAAAGTTTAACCATTCTGATAAAGAGATTGAATTTTAAACCGGAGCACTGAATTGGTCTATAATGCTTTATAAGTATGGGGTGGGGGGCGTAACTTTGGTCAGCTATTACTTCCTAACCATGAATGAGAAAGTAAAGTGATTTCATTTCCTCAAATACCCGCCAAGTGCCCTATCGTTTGAATGTAAAGTTTGAACATTCTGATAAAGAGATTGAATTTTAGACCGGAGCACTGAATTGTTCTATAATGCTTTATAAGTATGGGGTGGGGGGCGTAACTTTGGTCAGCTATTACTTCCTAACCATGAATGAGAAAGTAAAGTGATTTCATTTCCTCAAATACCCGCCAAGTGCCCTATCGTTTGAATGTAAAGTTTGAACATTCTAATAAAGAGATTGAATTTTAGACCGGAGCACTGAATTGATCTATAATGCTTTATAAGTATGGGGTGGGGGGCGTAACTTTGGTCAGCTATTACTCCCTAACCATGAATGAGAAAGTAAAGTGATTTCATTTCCTCAAATACCCGCCAAGTGCCCTTTCGTTTGAATGTAAAGTTTAACCATTCTGATAAAGAGATTGGATTTTAGACCGGAGCACTGAATTGGTCTATAATGCTTTATAAGTATGGGGTGGGGGGCGTAACTTTGGTCAGCTATTACTCCCTAACCATGAATCAGAAAGTAAAGTGATTTCATTTCCTCAAATACCCGCCAAGTGCCCTATCGTTTGAATGTAAAGTTTGAACATTCTGATAAAGAGATTGAATTTTAGACCGGAGCACTGAATCGGTCTATAATGCTTTATAAGTATGGGGTGGGGGGCGTAACTTTGGTCAGCTATTACTCCCTAACCATGAATGAGAAAGTAAAGTGATTTCATTTCCTCAAATACCCGCCAAGTGCCCTATCGTTTGAATGTAAAGTTTGAACATTCTGATAAAGAGATTGAATTTTAGACCGGAGCACTTAATTGGTCTATAATGCTTTATAAGTATGGGGTGGGGGGCGTAACTTTGGTCAGCTATTACTTCCTAACCATGAATGAGAAAGTAAAGTGATTTCATTTCCTCAAATACCCGCCAAGTGCCCTATCGTTTGAATGTAAAGTTTGAACATTCTGATAAAGAGATTGAATTTTAGACCGGAGCACTGAATTGGTCTATAATGCTTTATAAGTATGGGGTGGGGGGCGTAACTTTGGTCAGCTATTACTCCCTAACCATGAATGAGAAAGTAAAGTGATTTCATTTCCTCAAATACCCGCCAAGTGCCCTATCGTTTGAATGTAAAGTTTAAACATTCTGATAAAGAGATTGAATTTTAGACCGGAGAACTGAATTGGTCTATAATGCTTTATAAGTATGGGGTGGGGGGCGTAACTTTGGTCAGCTATTACTTCCTAACCATGAATGAGAAAGTAAAGTGATTTCATTTCCTCAAATACCCGCCAAGTGCCCTATCGTTTGAATGTAAAGTTTGAACATTCTGATAAAGAGATTGAATTTTAGACCGGAGCACTGAATTGGTCTATAATGCTTTATAAGTATGGGGTGGGGGCGTAACTTTGGTCAGCTATTACTTCCTAACCATGAATGAGAAAGTAAAGTGATTTCATTTCCTCAAATACCCGCCAAGTGTCCTATCGTTTGAATGTAATGTTTGAACATTCTGATAAAGAGATTGAATTTTAGACCGGAGCACTGAATTGGTCTATAATGCTTTATAAGTATGGGGTGGGGGGCGTAACTTTGGTCAGCTATTACTCCCTAACCATGAATGAGAAAGTAAAGTGATTTCATTTCCTCAAATACCCGCCAAGTGTCCTATCGTTTGAATGTAAAGTTTGAACATTCTGATAAAGAGATTGAATTTTAGACCGGAGCACTGAATTGGTCTATAATGCTTTATAAGTATGGGGTGGGGGGCGTAACTTTGGTCAGCTATTACTTCTTAACCATGAATGAGAAAGTAAAGTGATTTCATTTCCTCAAATACCCGCCAAGTGCCCTATCGTTTGAATGTAAAGTTTAAACATTCTGATAAAGAGATTGAATTTTAGACCGGAGAACTGAATTGGTCTATAATGCTTTATAAGTATGGGGTGGGGGGCGCAACTTTGGTCAGCTATTACTTCCTAACCATGAATGAGAAAGTAAAGTGATTTCATTTCCTGAAATACCCGCCAAGTGCCCTATCGTTTGAATGTAAAGTTTAAACATTCTGATAAAGAGATTGAATTTTAGACCGGAGCACTGAATTGGTCTATAATGGTTTATAAGTATGGGGTGGGGGGCGTAACTTTGGTCAGCTATTACTTCCTAACCATGAATGAGAAAGTAAAGTGATTTCATTTCCTCAAATACCCGCCAAGTGTCCTATCGTTTGAATGTAATGTTTGAACATTCTGATAAAGAGATTGAATTTTAGACCGGAGCACTGAATTGGTCTATAATGCTTTATAAGTATGGGGTGGGGGGCGTAACTTTGGTCAGCTATTACTCCCTAACCATGAATGAGAAAGTAAAGTGATTTCATTTCCTCAAATACCCGCCAAGTGCCCTATCGTTTGAATGTAAAGTTTGAACATTCTGATAAAGAGATTGAATTTCAGACCGGAGCACTGAATTGGTCTATAATGCTTTATAAGTATGGGGCGGGGGGCGTAACTTTGGTCAGCTATTACTTCCTAACCATGAATGAGAAAGTAAAGTGATTTCATTTCCTCAAATACCCGCCAAGTGCCCTATCGTTTGAATGTAAAGTTTGAACATTCTGATAAAGAGATTGAATTTTAGACCGGAGCACTGAATTGGTCTATAATGCTTTATAAGTATGGGGTGGGGGGCGTAACTTTGGTCAGCTATTACTCCCTAACCATGAATGAGAAAGTAAAGTGATTTCATTTCCTCAAATACCCGCCAAGTGCCCTATCGTTTGAATGTAAAGTTTGAACATTCTGATAAAGAGATTGAATTTTAGACCGGAGCACTGGATCGGTCTATAATGCTTTATAAGTATGGGGTGGGGGGCGTAACTTTGGTCAGCTATTACTCCCTAACCATGAATGAGAAAGTAAAGTGATTTCATTTCCTCAAATACCCGCCAAGTGCCCTATCGTTTGAATGTAAAGTTTGAACATTCTGATAAAGAGATTGAATTTTAGACCGGAGCACTGAATTGGTCTATAATGGTTTATAAGTATGGGGTGGGGGGCGTAACTTTGGTCAGCTATTACTTCCTAACCATGAATGAGAAAGTAAAGTGATTTCATTTCCTCAAATACCCGCCAAGTGTCCTATCGTTTGAATGTAATGTTTGAACATTCTGATAAAGAGATTGAATTTTAGACCGGAGCACTGAATTGGTCTATAATGCTTTATAAGTATGGGGTGGGGGGCGTAACTTTGGTCAGCTATTACTCCCTAACCATGAATGAGAAAGTAAAGTGATTTCATTTCCTCAAATACCCGCCAAGTGCCCTATCGTTTGAATGTAAAGTTTGAACATTCTGATAAAGAGATTGAATTTCAGACCGGAGCACTGAATTGGTCTATAATGCTTTATAAGTATGGGGCGGGGGGCGTAACTTTGGTCAGCTATTACTTCCTAACCATGAATGAGAAAGTAAAGTGATTTCATTTCCTCAAATACCCGCCAAGTGCCCTATCGTTTGAATGTAAAGTTTGAACATTCTGATAAAGAGATTGAATTTTAGACCGGAGCACTGAATTGGTCTATAATGCTTAATAAGTATGGGGTGGGGGGCGTAACTTTGGTCAGCTATTACTCCCTAACCATGAATGAGAAAGTAAAGTGATTTCATTTCCTCAAATACCCGCCAAGTGCCCTATCGTTTGAATGTAAAGTTTGAACATTCTGATAAAGAGATTGAATTTTAGACCGGAGCACTGAATCGGTCTATAATGCTTTATAAGTATGGGGTGGGGGGCGTAACTTTGGTCAGCTATTACTCCCTAACCATGAATGAGAAAGTAAAGTGATTTCATTTCCTCAAATACCCGCCAAGTGCCCTATCGTTTGAATGTAAAGTTTGAACATTCTGATTAAGAGATTAAATTTTAGACCGGAGCACTGAATTGGTCTATAATGCTTTATAAGTATGGGGCGGGGGGCGTAACTTTGGTCAGCTATTACTTCCTAACCATGAATGAGAAAGTAAAGTGATTTCATTTCCTCAAATACCCGCCAAGTGCCCTATCGTTTGAATGTAAAGTTTGAACATTCTGATAAAGAGATTGAATTTTAGACCGGAGCACTGAATTGGTCTATAATGCTTTATAAGTATGGGGCGGGGGGCGTAACTTTGGTCAGCTATTACTTCCTAACCATGAATGAGAAAGTAAAGTGATTTCATTTCCTCAAATACCCGCCAAGTGCCCTATCGTTTGAATGTAAAGTTTGAACATTCTGATAAAGAGATTGAATTTTAGACCGGAGCACTGAATTGGTCTATAATGCTTTATAAGTATGGGGTGGGGGGCGTAACTTTGGTCAGCTATTACTTCCTAACCATGAATGAGAAAGTAAAGTGATTTCATTTCCTCAAATACCCGCCAAGTGCCCTATCGTTTGAATGTAAAGTTTGAACATTCTGATAAAGAGATTGAATTTTAGACCGGAGCACTGAATCGGTCTATAATGCTTTATAAGTATGGGGTGGGGGGCGTAACTTTGGTCAGCTATTACTTCCTAACCATGAATGAGAAAGTAAAGTGATTTCATTTCCTCAAATACCCGCCAAGTGCCCTATCGTTTGAATGTAAAGTTTGAACATTCTGATAAAGAGATTGAATTTTAGACCGGAGCACTGAATTGGTCTATAATGGTTTATAAGTATGGGGTGGGGGGCGTAACTTTGGTCAGCTATTACTTCCTAACCATGAATGAGAAAGTAAAGTGATTTCATTTCCTCAAATACCCGCCAAGTGCCCTATCGTTTGAATGTAAAGTTTGAACATTCTGATAAAGAGATTGAATTTTAGACCGGAGCACTGAATTGATCTATAATGCTATATAAGTATGGGGTGGGGGGCGTAACTTTGGTCAGCTATTACTCCCTAACCATGAATGAGAAAGTAAAGTGATTTCATTTCCTCAAATAACCGCCAAGTGCCCTATCGTTTGAATGTAAAGTTTAACCATTCTGATAAAGAGATTGAATTTTAGACCGGAGCACTGAATTGGTCTATAATGCTTTATAAGTATGGGGTGGGGGGCGTAACTTTGGTCAGCTATTACTCCCTAACCATGAATCAGAAAGTAAAGTGATTTCATTTCCTCAAATACCCGCCAAGTGCCCTATCGTTTGAATGTAAAGTTTGAACATTCTGATAAAGAGATTGAATTTTAGACCGGAGCACTGAATCGGTCTATAATGCTTTATAAGTATGGGGTGGGGGGCGTAACTTTGGTCAGCTATTACTCCCTAACCATGAATGAGAAAGTAAAGTGATTTCATTTCCTCAAATACCCGCCAAGTGCCCTATCGTTTGAATGTAAAGTTTGAACATTCTGATAAAGAGATTGAATTTTAGACCGGAGCACTGAATTGGTCTATAATGCTTTATAAGTATGGGGTGGGGGGCGTAACTTTGGTCAGCTATTACTTCATAACCATGAATGAGAAAGTAAAGTGATTTCATTTCCTCAAATACCCGCCAAGTGCCCTATCGTTTGAATGTAAAGTTTGAACATTCTGATAAAGAGATTGAATTTTAGACCGGAGCACTGAATTGGTCTATAATGCTTTATAAGTATGGGGTGGGGGGCGTAACTTTGGTCAGCTATTACTCCCTAACCATGAATGAGAAAGTAAAGTGATTTCATTTCCTCAAATACCCGCCAAGTGCCCTATCGTTTGAATGTAAAGTTTGAACATTCTGATAAAGAGATTGAATTTTAGACCGGAGCACTGAATTGGTCTATAATGCTTTATAAGTATGGGGTGGGGGCGTAACTTTGGTCAGCTATTACTTCCTAACCATGAATGAGAAAGTAAAGTGATTTCATTTCCTCAAATACCCGCCAAGTGTCCTATCGTTTGAATGTAATGTTTGAACATTCTGATAAAGAGATTGAATTTTAGACCGGAGCACTGAATTGGTCTATAATGCTTTATAAGTATGGGGTGGGGGGCGTAACTTTGGTCAGCTATTACTCCCTAACCATGAATGAGAAAGTAAAGTGATTTCATTTCCTCAAATACCCGCCAAGTGTCCTATCGTTTGAATGTAAAGTTTGAACATTCTGATAAAGAGATTGAATTTTAGACCGGAGCACTGAATTGGTCTATAATGCTTTATAAGTATGGGGTGGGGGGCGTAACTTTGGTCAGCTATTACTTCTTAACCATGAATGAGAAAGTAAAGTGATTTCATTTCCTCAAATACCCGCCAAGTGCCCTATCGTTTGAATGTAAAGTTTAAACATTCTGATAAAGAGATTGAATTTTAGACCGGAGAACTGAATTGGTCTATAATGCTTTATAAGTATGGGGTGGGGGGCGCAACTTTGGTCAGCTATTACTTCCTAACCATGAATGAGAAAGTAAAGTGATTTCATTTCCTCAAATACCCGCCAAGTGCCCTATCGTTTGAATGTAAAGTTTGAACATTCTGATAAAGAGATTGAATTTTAGACCGGAGCACTGAATTGGTCTAGAATGCTTTATAAGTATGGGGTGGGGGGCGTAACTTTGGTCAGCTATTACTTCCTAACCATGAATGAGAAAGTAAAGTGATTTCATTTCCTCAAATACCCGCCAAGTGTCCTATCGTTTGAATGTAATGTTTGAACATTCTGATAAAGAGATTGAATTTTAGACCGGAGCACTGAATTGGTCTATAATGCTTTATAAGTATGGGGTGGGGGGCGTAACTTTGGTCAGCTATTACTCCCTAACCATGAATGAGAAAGTAAAGTGATTTCATTTCCTCAAATACCCGCCAAGTGTCCTATCGTTTGAATGTAAAGTTTGAACATTCTGATAAAGAGATTGAATTTTAGACCGGAGCACTGAATTGGTCTATAATGCTTTATAATTATGGGGTGGGGGGCGTAACTTTGGTCAGCTATTACTTCCTAACCATGAATGAGAAAGTAAAGTGATTTCATTTCCTCAAATACCCGCCAAGTGCCCTATCGTTTGAATGTAAAGTTTGAACATTCTGATAAAGAGATTGAATTTTAGACCAGAGCACTGAATTGGTCTATAATGCTTTATAAGTATGGGGTGGGGGGGGGGGCGTAACTTTGGTCAGCTATTACTCCCTAACCATGAATGAGAAAGTAAAGTGATTTCATTTCCTCAAATACCCGCCAAGTGCCCTATCGTTTGAATGTAAAGCTTGAACATTCTGATAAAGAGATTGAATTTTAGACCGGAGCACTGAATTGGTCTATAATGCTTTATAAGTATGGGGTGGGGGGCGTAACTTTGGTCAGCTATTACTTCCTAACCATGAATCAGAAAGTAAAGTGATTTCATTTCCTCAAATACCCGCCAAGTGCCCTATCGTTTGAATGTAAAGTTTGAACATTCTGATAAAGAGATTGAATTTTAGACCGGAGCACTGAATTGGTCTATAATGCTTTATAAGTATGGGGTGGGGGGCGTAACTTTGGTCAGCTATTACTCCCTAACCATGAATGAGAAAGTAAAGTGATTTCATTTCCTCAAATACCCGCCAAGTGCCCTATCGTTTGAATGTAAAGTTTGAACATTCTGATAAAGAGATTGAATTTTAGACCGGAGCACTGAATTGGTCTATAATGCTTTATAAGTATGGGGTGGGGGGCGTAACTTTGGTCAGCTATTACTTCCTAACCATGAATGAGAAAGTAAAGTGATTTCATTTCCTCAAATACCCGCCAAGTGCCCTATCGTTTGAATGTAAAGTTTGAACATTCTGATAAAGAGATTGAATTTTAGACCGGAGCACTGAATTGGTCTATAATGCTTTATAATTATGGGGTGGGGGGCGTAACTTTGGTCAGCTATTACTCCCTTACCATGAATGAGAAAGTAAAGTGATTTCATTTCCTCAAATACCCGCCAAGTGCCCTATCGTTTGAATGTAAAGTTTGAACATTCTGATAAAGAGATTGAATTTTAGACCGGAGCACTGAATTGGTCTATAATGCTTTATAAGTATGGGGTGGGGGGCGTAACTTTGGTCAGCTATTACTCCCTAACCATGAATGAGAAAGTAAAGTGATTTCATTTCCTCAAATACCCGCCAAGTGCCCTATCGTTTGAATGTAAAGTTTGAACATTCTGATAAAGAGATTGAATTTTAGACCGGAGCACTGAATTGGTCTAGAATGCTTTATAAGTATGGGGTGGGGGACGTAACTTTGGTCAGCTATTACTTCCTAACCATGAATGAGAAAGTAAAGTGATTTCATTTCCTCAAATACCCGCCAAGTGCCCTATCGTTTGAATGTAAAGTTTGAACATTCTGATAAAGAGATTGAATTTTAGACCGGAGCACTGAATTGGTCTATAATGCTTTATAAGTATGGGGTGGGGGGCTCAACTTTGGTCAGCTATTACTTCCTAACCATGAATGAGAAAGTAAAGTGATTTCATTTCCTCAAATACCCACCAAGTGCCCTATCGTTTGAATGTAAAGTTTGAACATTCTGATAAAGAGATTGAATTTTAGACCGGAGCACTGAATTGGTCTATAATGCTTTATAAGTATGGGGTGGGGGGCGTAACTTTGGTCAGCTATTACTTCCTAACCATGAATGAGAAAGTAAAGTGATTTCATTTCCTCAAATACCCGCCAAGTGCCCTATCGTTTGAATGTAAAGTTTGAACATTCTGATAAAGAGATTGAATTTTAGACCGGAGCACTGAATTGGTCTATAATGCTTTATAAGTATGGGGTGGGGGGCGTAACTTTGGTCAGCTATTACTTCCTAACCATGAATGAGAAAGTAAAGTGATTTCATTTCCTCAAATACCCGCCAAGTGCCCTATCGTTTGAATGTAAAGTTTGAACATTCTGATAAAGAGATTGAATTTTAGACCGGAGCACTGAATTGGTCTATAATGCTTTATAAGTATGGGGTGGGGGGCGTAACTTTGGTCAGCTATTACTTCCTAACCATGAATGAGAAAGTAAAGTGATTTCATTTCCTCAAATACCCGCCAAGTGCCCTATCGTTTGAATGTAAAGTTTGAACATTCTGATAAAGAGATTGAATTTTAGACCGGAGCACTGAATTGGTCTATAATGCTTTATAAGTATGGGGTGGGGGGCGTAACTTTGGTCAGCTATTACTTCCTAACCATGAATGAGAACGTAAAGTGATTTCATTTCCTCAGATACCCGCCAAGTGCCCTATCGTTTGAATGTAAAGTTTGAACATTCTGATAAAGAGATTGAATTTTAGACCGGAGCACTGAATTGGTCTATAATGCTTTATAAGTATGGGGTGGGGGGTGTTACATTGGTCAGCTATTACTCCCTAACCATGAATGAGAAAGTAAAGTGATTTCATTTCCTCAAATACCCGCCAAGTGTCCTATCGTTTGAATGTAAAGTTTGAACATTCTGATAAAGAGATTGAATTTTAGACCGGAGCACTGAATTGGTCTATAATGCTTTATAAGTATGGGGTGGGGGGCGTAACTTTGGTCAGCTATTACTTCCTAACCATGAATGAGAAAGTAAAGTGATTTCATTTCCTCAAATACCCGCCAAGTGTCCTATCGTTTGAATGTAATGTTTGAACATTCTGATAAAGAGATTGAATTTTAGACCGGAGCACTGAATTGGTCTATAATGCTTTATAAGTATGGGGTGGGGGGCGTAACTTTGGTCAGCTATTACTCCCTAACCATGAATGAGAAAGTAAAGTGATTTCATTTCCTCAAATACCCGCCAAGTGTCCTATCGTTTGAATGTAAAGTTTGAACATTCTGATAAAGAGATTGAATTTTAGACCGGAGCACTGAATTGGTCTATAATGCTTTATAATTATGGGGTGGGGGGCGTAACTTTGGTCAGCTATTACTTCTTAACCATGAATGAGAAAGTAAAGTGATTTCATTTCCTCAAATACCCGCCAAGTGCCCTATCGTTTGAATGTAAAGTTTAAACATTCTGATAAAGAGATTGAATTTTAGACCGGAGAACTGAATTGGTCTATAATGCTTTATAAGTATGGGGTGGGGGGCGCAACTTTGGTCAGCTATTACTTCCTAACCATGAATGAGAAAGTAAAGTGATTTCATTTCCTCAAATACCCGCCAAGTGCCCTATCGTTTGAATGTAAAGTTTGAACATTCTGATAAAGAGATTGAATTTTAGACCGGAGCACTGAATTGGTCTATAATGCTTTATAAGTATGGGGTGGGGGGCGTAACTTTGGTCAGCTATTACTTCCTAACCATGAATGAGAAAGTAAAGTGATTTCATTTCCTCAAATACCCGCCAAGTGTCCTATCGTTTGAATGTAATGTTTGAACATTCTGATAAAGAGATTGAATTTTAGACCGGAGCACTGAATTGGTCTATAATGCTTTATAAGTATGGGGTGGGGGGCGTAACTTTGGTCAGCTATTACTCCCTAACCATGAATGAGAAAGTAAAGTGATTTCATTTCCTCAAATACCCGCCAAGTGTCCTATCGTTTGAATGTAAAGTTTGAACATTCTGATAAAGAGATTGAATTTTAGACCGGAGCACTGAATTGGTCTATAATGCTTTATAATTATGGGGTGGGGGGCGTAACTTTGGTCAGCTATTACTTCCTAACCATGAATGAGAAAGTAAAGTGATTTCATTTCCTCAAATACCCGCCAAGTGCCCTATCGTTTGAATGTAAAGTTTGAACATTCTGATAAAGAGATTGAATTTTAGACCAGAGCACTGAATTGGTCTATAATGCTTTATAAGTATGGGGTGGGGGGGGGGGGGGGCGTAACTTTGGTCAGCTATTACTCCCTAACCATGAATGAGAAAGTAAAGTGATTTCATTTCCTCAAATACCCGCCAAGTGCCCTATCGTTTGAATGTAAAGCTTGAACATTCTGATAAAGAGATTGAATTTTAGACCGGAGCACTGAATTGGTCTATAATGCTTTATAAGTATGGGGTGGGGGGCGTAACTTTGGTCAGCTATTACTTCCTAACCATGAATGAGAAAGTAAAGTGATTTCATTTCCTCAAATACCCGCCAAGTGCCCTATCGTTTGAATGTAAAGTTTGAACATTCTGATAAAGAGATTGAATTTTAGACCGGAGCACTGAATTGGTCTATAATGCTTTATAAGTATGGGGTGGGGGGCGTAACTTTGGTCAGCTATTACTCCCTTACCATGAATGAGAAAGTAAAGTGATTTCATTTCCTCAAATACCCGCCAAGTGCCCTATCGTTTGAATGTAAAGTTTGAACATTCTGATAAAGAGATTGAATTTTAGACCGGAGCACTGAATTGGTCTATAATGCTTTATAAGTATGGGGTGGGGGGCGTAACTTTGGTCAGCTATTACTTCCTAACCATGAATGAGAAAGTAAAGTGATTTCATTTCCTCAAATACCCGCCAAGTGCCCTATCGTTTGAATGTAAAGTTTGAACATTCTGATAAAGAGATTGAATTTTAGACCGGAGCACTGAATTGGTCTATAATGCTTTATAATTATGGGGTGGGGGGCGTAACTTTGGTCAGCTATTACTCCCTTACCATGAATGAGAAAGTAAAGTGATTTCATTTCCTCAAATACCCGCCAAGTGCCCTATCGTTTGAATGTAAAGTTTGAACATTCTGATAAAGAGATTGAATTTTAGACCGGAGCACTGAATTGGTCTATAATGCTTTATAAGTATGGGGTGGGGGGCGTAACTTTGGTCAGCTATTACTCCCTAACCATGAATGAGAAAGTAAAGTGATTTCATTTCCTCAAATACCCGCCAAGTGCCCTATCGTTTGAATGTAAAGTTTGAACATTCTGATAAAGAGATTGAATTTTAGACCGGAGCACTGAATTGGTCTATAATGCTTTATAAGTATGGGGTGGGGGACGTAACTTTGGTCAGCTATTACTTCCTAACCATGAATGAGAAAGTAAAGTGATTTCATTTCCTGAAATACCCGCCAAGTGCCCTATCGTTTGAATGTAAAGTTTGAACATTCTGATAAAGAGATTGAATTTTAGACCGGAGCACTGAATTGGTCTATAATGCTTTATAAGTATGGGGTGGGGGGCGTAACTTTGGTCAGCTATTACTTCCTAACCATGAATGAGAAAGTAAAGTGATTTCATTTCCTCAAATACCCGCCAAGTGCCCTATCGTTTGAATGTAAAGTTTGAACATTCTGATAAAGAGATTGAATTTTAGACCGGAGCACTGAATTGGTCTAGAATGCTTTATAAGTATGGGGTGGGGGGCGTAACTTTGGTCAGCTATTACTTCCTAACCATGAATGAGAAAGTAAAGTGATTTCATTTCCTCAAATACCCGCCAAGTGCCCTATCGTTTGAATGTAAAGTTTGAACATTCTGATAAAGAGATTGAATTTTAGACCGGAGCACTGAATTGGTCTATAATGCTTTATAAGTATGGGGTGGGGGGCGTAACTTTGGTCAGCTATTACTTCCTAACCATGAATGAGAAAGTAAAGTGATTTCATTTCCTCAAATACCCGCCAAGTGCCCTATCGTTTGAATGTAAAGTTTGAACATTCTGATAAAGAGATTGAATTTTAGACCGGAGCACTGAATTGGTCTATAATGCTTTATAAGTATGGGGTGGGGGGCGTAACTTTGGTTAGCTATTACTTCCTAACCATGAATGAGAAAGTAAAGTGATTTCATTTCCTCAAATACCCGCCAAGTGCCCTATCGTTTGAATGTAAAGTTTGAACATTCTGATAAAGAGATTGAATTTTAGACCGGAGCACTGAATTGGTCTATAATGCTTTATAAGTATGGGGCGGGGGGCGTAACTTTGGTCAGCTATTACTTCCTAACCATGAATGAGAACGTAAAGTGATTTCATTTCCTCAGATACCCGCCAAGTGCCCTATCGTTTGAATGTAAAGTTTGAACATTCTGATAAAGAGATTGAATTTTAGACCGGAGCACTGAATTGGTCTATAATGCTTTATAAGTATGGGGTGGGGGGTGTTACATTGGTCAGCTATTACTCCCTAACCATGAATGAGAAAGTAAAGTGATTTCATTTCCTCAAATACCCGCCAAGTGTCCTATCGTTTGAATGTAAAGTTTGAACATTCTGATAAAGAGATTGAATTTTAGACCGGAGCACTGAATTGGTCTATAATGCTTTATAAGTATGGGGTGGGGGGCGTAACTTTGGTCAGCTATTACTTCCTAACCATGAATGAGAAAGTAAAGTGATTTCATTTCCTCAAATACCCGCCAAGTGCCCTATCGTTTGAATGTAAAGTTTGAACATTCTGATAAAGAGATTGAATTTTAGACCGGAGCACTGAATTGGTCTATAATGCTTTATAAGTATGGGGCGGGGGGCGTAACTTTGGTCAGCTATTACTTCCTAACCATGAATGAGAAAGTAAAGTGATTTCATTTCCTGAAATACCCGCCAAGTGCCCTATCGTTTGAATGTAAAGTTTGAACATTCTGATAAAGAGATTGAATTTTAGACCGGAGCACTGAATTGGTCTATAATGCTTTATAAGTATGGGGTGGGGGGCGTAACTTTGGTCAGCTATTACTCCCTAACCATGAATGAGAAAGTAAAGTGATTTCATTTCCTCAAATACCCGCCAAGTGCCCTATCGTTTGAATGTAAAGTTTGAACATTCTGATAAAGAGATTGAATTTTAGACCGGAGCACTGAATTGGTCTATAATGCTTTATAAGTATGGGGTGGGGGGGGGGGCGTAACTTTGGTCAGCTATTACTCCCTTACCATGAATGAGAAAGTAAAGTGATTTCATTTCCTCAAATACCCGCCAAGTGCCCTATCGTTTGAATGTAAAGTTTGAACATTCTGATAAAGAGATTGAATTTTAGACCGGAGCACTGAATTGGTCTATAATGCTTTATAAGTATGGGGTGGGGGGCGTAACTTTGGTCAGCTTTTACTTCCTAACCATGAATGAGAAAGTAAAGTGATTTCATTTCCTCAAATACCCGCCAAGTGCCCTATCGTTTGAATGTAAAGTTTGAACATTCTGATAAAGAGATTGAATTTTAGACCGGAGCACTGAATTGGTCTATAATGCTTTATAAGTATGGGGTGGGGGGCGTAACTTTGGTCAGCTATTACTCCCTAACCATGAATGAGAAAGTAAAGTGATTTCATTTCCTCAAATACCCGCCAAGTGCCCTATCGTTTGAATGTAAAGTTTGAACATTCTGATAAAGAGATTGAATTTTAGACCGGAGCACTGAATTGGTCTATAATGCTTTATAAGTATGGGGTGGGGGGCGTAACTTTGGTCAGCTATATAGATCAAACACGGGACCTCCATTCAACGTTCTATCCGAGGGACGTGCCTAACCTAAGCTAGGTACTCATTTTCACCTAAGTAAAGTGGGGAAAGTCGTGTAAAGTGCCTTTCCCGAGGGCACAACGTCAACGGGACAAATCAGGGAACCCCGGATTCGAACACAGCGACGGTTAGGATATACATGTATCATATCCATACACACGCGCTTTTACACACGCAAAAACATCAGCCTCTCATTCAAGTTAGGTGGGATATGATTCTCCATACTTGAGATTCCATTCAAGTGTTCTATAAGACTTTATGTCATGTGATTGAAACGTTTCAATGTGTAGCTGTTTTAGATATGCCCATGGATCACTCTCAGTTTAAGGAATTTTAATAAGCCGTTGTAGACGTTACCTTTTGGCCGTTTCGCATTTCCAAGAGCCGAGCTGTGAAGTCGATCTTCGGCTGGGAACCTGTTGTACATACAGCAAGGAAAATCTCAAATGAATCTCTGTGTCTCTGATTCTGTCGCATTCTGTCATACAAACACACAAATACATATATACACACACACACATACACACACACACACACACACACACACACACAAAGAAACACACACAGACACACACACACACACATGCACACACATACACATGCACATACACACACATATGCACACACACACATATGCACACACACACACAAACATATGCACAAACATATGCACACACATATGCACACACACACAGACACATACACACACACGCACGCACATGCACACACACACACACGCACGCACACACACACACATACATACATACATACACGCTTACAACACACTCAAACAAAACGTGCTCTTCCATTCGTCATCACGTAAAATCTTTACCTTACACTCCAACGAAAAAACAACTCCTTACCTGGACTCCCCATTGGTGGTGCAGCTGGCCCATTGCCCGCATGGGAATGCTGCCTTCTTGCGATAACTGACGGTACTGCAGCTGTCAGCTTCTGCAAAATCTTTACCTTACACTCGAACGAAAAAACCTCCTTACCTGGACTCCCCACCGGTGGTGCACCTGGCCCATTGCCCGTATGGGAATGTTGCCTTCTCGCGATAACTGCCGGTACTGCAGCTGTCAGCTTCTGCAAATCGGGCAAGCCCTTCTCACAGAGAATCCGGGAACTCGACGTCAGAAGCTTCAACATCTTACACCGGTATTTACAACTGTGTTGAAAATAAAGGTAAGCAGATTCATGATGCCACATGCCAACGAAACTAGAGATATTCCTATAACGAAACTAGAGTTCGGCGAACCCATACCTTCGCCGAATGGTGTTAACTTGTATGAAAGATGTGTTTGAAAGATGTGTTATGGATTGAATACTTACATGATGATGTTCACAATCATCTAACTTCTGAATGCAAGTATCAAATTACCGTTATTTACAACTTTAGAATCATGGCATTCTTTCATCCATCGATATCAAGCAAATTATGTCATTATTTTCATAACCGACATATCAATCGGCTTTTATCAAACCTAGGCCCCAAAACAAAGCCCTGATTTCTACACCAGGCCAAGTAAAGTTTCACATGTGTCTGGGTCCTCCAGGGGAGACTAAAGGGATTGCGCCTGCGCCCAGACCCCACGATGAGAGACCAAAAAAAAACAGGGTTTAAACCATTGAAAATCCTTTTTTGGTGGGATTTTTGTGAAATCTGGGCAGTATAGCAGTGGCTGTGGTAGGACAGACTCTGTATTTGCTGAATTAGTTCAAATAAATGGTCTGTCTCTACCTTGTGGGTTTTGGCACCCCCCTGATATAGTGGCATGGTCTTCAACTGGGTGTCTGAAGCCTGTTGGACCTATCAAAGGGCTCTGTTCAGGGGGGGGGGGGGTATATCTGGAGGATAGCCTTATGGAATTTGTCAGGAATGAATCTAATGGCAGTTGACATAACTGGTTAGTATTTGAGGGTAAGTGTTTGTAGTCTGTTGTTTTGATTCCTGAGATAATGACACCTTCTTTTTCTTAACTTCCCCATAGGGCTACATGCATTACTGCCAATTATTGTAACTGTTTAATCTCCCCTCCAGGGACGTCCCATGAGGAGCGCTACCGGTAAAACTAGGTCACCCGCCAGAAGTAGTCTCTACCAGACTAACCGCGCCGGCTATAGGGAGAACATTTGCCGGGGGACTTTGGCCATGGAGGGTAACATTTGCAATATGGGACCCTACATGTATCTCCATAGCCGACCCCCTTCACACAGTTGACTCTATTTGGCCATTTTCTACTATTTTCCCAGCGACCCGCAGAAGGTGGTAGAGTCTACGCCAGAAGGCCTGTTAGTACACTATAACCTGAATATATAGACATAAAATCAGTGGCCTCCTGATAATGCATGCTTAGCCATTATTCTACCCAAAGTCTTCTTTCTTGGAAAGCTACTTTGCTCATCGCGAACCCCACACTACCACGATAGGTTTGTGTTCGTTGATTCGGGGCGACTGCCTACGGATTATGAAGACGAAAAAGGCTGAATTACGCCTTACGAAAAAGGGTAAGCAGGCCCTCGCACATGTCTTCTACAACGAATCAACGAAATAACGACTATTTTCTATGTAGCGTCCTTTCATTCATTCCTGTATAAAACCTGTATAAAATGTAGAATCTGAACAGTCAACATATTCTCACCTGTGAGACAAAATGGACGACCCAAGCTTTGCAGTGTGTAGTGAGGTTAAAAACTTCGTTGGTTACAAAAATGAGGTCTGAAAAGCCACCTAACTGGTCTGGTCACTGTCTTTTGTTAGATATCCAGGCCCTTCCTATTAAAGTATCAAGTAGTACCCCCCAAGGGGATCGTGTGGTCAGATCTTAAGCCTAATTATGTCACGTGGCCTAGTTATGTCACGTGGCGGTTGTGTGAAGGTCGGGGGTGATTGGCACACGCTACAAAAGTAGTTGTGGGGAATTTTATGTGTAGCCTCCGTTGCAGGCTTCTCCCACGGCGATTTCTCAACTTATCGGGGAAGATTCTTTGGCTGGGGGACCATGTCTGCTTGGGGACCGTACCTGATGGGGCCCCGTATCTGCTTGGGATCCTGTAACCGCAGATACCCCCCCCCCCCCCCCCCCCCCCCGACCAAAGAAACTGGCCACGATAAGTTGAAAAATCGCCGTGGAAGAAGCCTGCAACGGAGGCTAATTCATGTGTAGGTCTAAAGAAATTGCTCACAACTAACTCAAAGCGCCTGATCTTTGAACAAAAGCACAGCCAGGTGATCTTACCCTTACCCGACTTGATACACCTTGACTACTACTAGTATTTGGTACAATCCACGGTCACTGGTCTATTGTACACCATGCCACGATGTACTTTGTACGCCTGAAACAAACACGAGAAAACTAAACCATCAACCCACCGACTTTCTGGGTTAAATCTCCTCACGAGAGTATAGCCGACATATAAAGAACTAAAAGACATTCAGTAACAGCATCATAAACTCCTAACTATAGGAACTTACGGAGTTTTTGGTCGTACCACAGGCCTATCCGTTTGTAGCTGACGTAAAGGGACGCAAATGCCACAGTCGTGTGCTGTGATTTAGACGACAGGGAAAACTTGTACGTACTGTGTGTGACCTGGAACTGTTTGTGCACAGCTAAATGGCCTAATGACCTAATAACACACTGTCTAGTAGCTCATTCCGATTCGGGTAAGTGGAAAAACCTGTACCCGTATAGGTATGGTACAGTACATACGAAGGCCCATAAGTACAATATGGAGCCTATTTCTATTCACTGTGGGTACATGTTCCCATGGAATGTCTACTTACGTTTCTTCCTATGAAACATTTCCCTGCCTGAATCGCGCACGCAGCTTTGCTACCCTTCCGTATCTTCCTACAGAATTTCAATGTAGACAAGAGATAGATAGATTGATTGATTGATTGATTGATTGATTGATTGAAAAAATGTGATGGCTTAGTTGGTACAAGGAGGTTTGATATAAAGCCTCCTTGGTTGGTAGCAAAGTGACATTGTCGACGGTTTTTTTAAAACTTTCCCTGCTGACAAGGTAAAGGAACTGTTTAGCATTTCAGGAAATGCTCATCAAGCATAGCCTAAACAGACTCCTAACAGTGATCACAGGAGTTCACATTATCATATACCACACATACTCCAAAAGGATATGTACTCGCAATGAAGAGGGATAGGCTCCACATTGTACTTATTGGCCTTCGTATGTACTGTACCGTGCCTATTCGGGTACAGGTTTTTCCACTTACCCCATTTTGTAAACGTTGTCTTAGTAGCAGGACCGTCCAATATTACGCAACATTAGGATGCTTTTATTCACAACCGTCGGCGTAAATCAATACATCATGATATAGTTCAGCTTGCTGTGGATAATCTACCCGAGAATGCACGCGGGACTGTTGTATTGATACATCAAAAGTACCTCTTTGCAACATCATGACATGTGTTAGAAATATAAACACTACAACGTTTCTCATCTACACTACATGGATATTAAGAAGTACTGCAGCCGGACACAGGACAACAGCCGAGGCGACACTCGTCTCCATCAGTAACGACGGGGTGCGCTTCAGCCCGCCTGTTCTGCTCATCACGTATGACGCTGTCTGCCAGGACTGCAACGTCACCGGATTCTGTGTTCTTAGGGTAAGATAGGCCTTGCTTTTTATTAGTTCCACTGCTTCTACACAAATTCTATTGAATAGTATGCATGTCTGATTGACAACCATGTATCAAAAATACCGTTTTCCTTTTACATAAAGAACAATACCTGTGAGATAGACGGGATGTGCTATGCCAGTGGAGACACACAGCTCGGCAACTGGTGCAAACAGTACTGCGTCCCGTCAGTTAACGTGTCAGCATGGAGCGATCGGCAAGGTAAGGTTGTAAGGTTACCGAAGACCTGCGGTGGACTTGACACTGCATATTCCTTGTTATGTTCACTGATATTATAGAGAATTGTTGTTTTTCGTAATTTTTATTTGATGTCTTATTTCATGGGGTCTGTTTTCAAGTTTTGGGTTGTTTTCGGTAATTAGTGATTTGGTTGTTTTCGGTTGTTTTCGAGTTGTTTTCGGTTGTTTTCGGTATTTAGTGATCATGAGACCGCTTTCGGGGCTGGTATTTTGATATTTCCTTTCCACAGACAATCCTGGTGGATATGTTTGGGTTTCGTGGGTGTTTAAAGCGACGTACAATTTACAAGCAGATGTAAGATAGTTTCCTATCTGTCCCCATGGCATGTTGGTCAGAAAAAGGAGGCAGCAAGAAAAGTTTTCATTCCGAGATCTACTTGGAAATTTGAGCAATTTATTCTGCTTATTAGTTTATGTAATTCTCAAATTTGGTCTGACAAGGGGAATGCACGGCACTGAAAGTTCTTTGTATCTGTATATCTATAATCCGGTATAACCGCCCTTCGACGTAACACACCAGCTTCGCAGGCACCCGGCGCTACAGTAGCTGGTTATATTACACTGAACGACCAGACATTTGCATATCTAGATGCAAGTGTTCTTTAAAACTATCCAGCGAAGATGCCTCGTTGTCTCTGTCAGGAATTTTAGTGAGCACATGTACACTTAATATTCATGATATTGCCGACTGCGATCTCGTATAGTACCCCATGCAGACCCTCTTGAGAAGTTTATTTGCCAGCAGTCTATTTCTTTGAGAAATACTGGAGGTGACTCCCGCTGCTTGTAAACCAACTGTGTCATTGTCGGTTGGGCAGATAACGGACCTAGGCTGGCTTGGACATGAATAAGGTTCAAATTCTTTTGTTGTGTGTCCTGGTTGCTGTGTCAGGAAGTCAGGAAGCATCTAGGATACGTCGACAGTTCAATTTTGGTGGGTTACATTGTATATCAGTCTTTTTTTCCTTCCGTAGTGCCCTTGATGAAACAGGGTCAAGATATATTAACTGCATGAGCGTTCATTTTTATCAATGTGCCGCGTTTGAACGTTTGTGTAGTGCTATATTTTCTTCATTTCATCAGAATCGTAATGTAAAATTGATCTCGTTTGACTTATTTGTATTTTCAGATGACCTAGACTTTTGTCCGGAGCTGTGGAGCATTTGGAGTGCTTGCAGTGCCCCGTGTGGAAACACAGGCACGCAGACCCGCGCAGCGATGACATATGTCGGCTGTCCCGACGTGGACCCTGAAACCCGCCCCTGTAACCGGTTCTGTAACAACGGAGGAACACCGATGGCTTCGTCGTGTTCGTGTCCACTGGACTTCTGGGGCACCTGCTGCGAAAATTGTGAGTTTTATCATATCAATAAACGATTTGTGCATTCAAGTTACTCTGGTAATGTTCAGGTGTACATCTATCAAGGTCGTTATTATTTTTCACCCAAGGTCAACAAAGTCTGAGTTCTCCATACTGTAGGAAGGAATAGAAATATGTATTTGCCTTCATCCGGATACTAGTGCCCCTTTTTCGCGTAAAGCACGTGCGTATTCGGAATATGATTGACAACATCTTGAGGATACACTCCTGAGCCGACGAAGACCTGTTGGTCTCACTACTCGCTCGTTCTCATTTAAATGTACACATTTTGTAATCTCCGTTACCGATTGAAATAAGACGTTCCTGGCATTAGGATATGCCACATACAAGATGTCAAACTTTAGTTTTTATTACGACTTAAAAAACTTTTCTAGCTTTTGAAAACGGTAGTTTGGTACCTTATATGTGGCATATCTTAATGTCAGGAACGTCTTACTTCTAACGGTAACGGAGATTACAAAATGTGTACATTTAATGAGAACGAGCGTACTGTCACATATGGTAGCTAAGACAAAATACACGCCAGCAGGAGCACAAGCGCGCACATCCGCAGTCTGATTTCAGAACTTACAGGGTGAATTCCGAGATTTATGAATATCCACAGGTGCATACGAGGCTTTCCATAATGTCTATAAAAACATTAAGTATTGCTTTTTATCCTGTCTAGAATTCTCGAAATTTTGTACCCATAAAATTGTCGTAGATATTCCGTGATAATCAACTGGAACCAGAGAAGAAACGTACGGAAAACAAAATGCTAATTGTGGAGGCCTTGTCCAGTTTCTGGGTCACACAAGTCACATGATTATGTTTACTTGGCCTTTCATTGGACAATGCGAAGCGTCACTACAACAAGCAGCTAAAGTCCATAAAAACTGAGAAGTGCCCTTTGGATGTATGTTTTATCATGCTGCACGACAAATTTGATTAGGATACGGTAAAACATTCGCCTGATTTTGTCAAAGGCTTCACACAAAAAGTGGAACGGGGCGCGGCTGACGGATTTGACATCTCCACGTGACATCTCATACATCATGACCACAATGAGGTAATCAAATCACAGAAGAGCACGTGCTGCCTTGAACTCAACTAGTCCGTACCCACCGGCCTACGCTGCAAAGGTTCTGGTTGTTTTACCAACGTTGACATTTCACCAATCGGAGATCAGCTGACACAGGCCAAGTTGAATGCCTCAGTCGAGCCCAGAAGGTGCAGCGTCGATGACGATGATCCGGACACTTGTCGTAACTTTATTTTGTACAGGTGAGGAAGCATCAATTCTGTTAAGCCCCCGTCACAAATCAGAAATTCAGCTCGGCCGACGTGTTGGCGAGCTTTAAATTTGCATTTTCGGCCGAAGTACGGCCGACGTCCTGGCGATTACGCGGGCTTCGGGCGATTTTTAGAAATCAAAGTTGATCCAAATATTGGCTTTTTACCAGGTCATTCGATTCTGACTTCATCCATGTCCATGTACCATGTTCGACGGACGTACCCGAGATTTTCATTGGAAAATACGGTCGACGCTCGGGCGATTTTGAATTTCAGCGAGCTTCGGGCGATCTACAAATTCGGCCGACGCTCGCATGAATTGTGACGCCGGCTTAATGAAGTCCGTACGTTTTCTTCCGTACCAACCGTCATTTTAGAGCTAAACAAAAAATTGTAAATAATGTCACGCCAGAAAACTTTGATGAACTTTGACAAAATTTGGCTGGGACTGTCCGCAAAAACAGAATCACATTTTTAAATGTGATTCTGTTTTTCGGACAGTGGTGTATTTGTGCTCAAGGCAGGGTACATCAAACACGGGGAGTCAGCCCAGGGTTGCGAGCCCTCCGAGTCACCAAACTAAACGTAAAATGAACCTTAACGGTGATATATAACTTAATGTTCCATGAACAAGCACGTGCAAAACTTAATCCCCCACTGTTTGCATGTCTAGAATAAAACGGAGACCAGAATATGACATCCTTGCACGCATCAATTTTATTCCGTTTGCGAACAAAATTGAGACCGCCATATAGGGGTGGGTCCAACTCAACAATATCGTCGGGTCTACGTGACAAGCATCACCAACCGAATGGAGGAAACGCAAACAGCCAGCGCAAAAATTTGCTAGGTCACCCAGGAATGTTGACATTAAATGGATAATACAAACTAAGCGTCTACGCTGCAAATAGTTAGTGAACAGCCAAAGTCCATTATTTGATCAATAAGATTCGCCCGTCGGATGCGATCTCAATCCAGGTTTGGATATGAGACCTGATAAACTGATCTTGCTGTCATCCACGCGATCAGTCAGCGCATTCTAAAGATGTTAAATATTCTTGGCTTTCACGTGAAAAAGTATCAAATCCTTCTGTTTGGTGTCTTGGTGATTCTGTTAACGAATCAAGAAGTTCTGGCATGGCGGCGGCGACGATTTTCAATTCGGAGACGTCGATCATCATGTAGCTATTCCTGGAGCAGTTGGAGTGCCTGTAGCGCCCCTTGTGGAACCTCAGGTACGCAGACGCGCACGGCTAGCGGCTGTGGAGCCCCGGGGCCACAAACCCAACCCTGTAACCGGTTCTGTAACAACGGAGGGACACCGCGGGCTTCTTCATGTTCCTGTTCTCTTAACTTCTGGGGCACCTGCTGCGAAACCCGTGAGTCTTGCGTTAACGTGTCTATCAATGGCTGTAAAGCTAACATTCTATCCCTTTTATCCATTATAAGCCGAAAGTACAGAAATTTACAGGGTGGTTGCTAGGGATCATCCCCAACGCTTAGGGATCATTCCCACTGCTTTTTTCCTATGTAGCTGTGACTCTGCTAGATATTTTGTGTGGTAATTCACTTAGATTTTATGTTTAACTTCCTTGACATTCATATAATGTTGACGGAATGTGTTGTCTACTCTGTGAGATTCAAGTTCGAATGATTTTTTCCTACTTAGATAAATTTTGGTGCTTTTCAACAAACTTACTTGACTAACTATGATGATTGTCAAACACTGAGAATGGAAGAAAATACTTTTGGCATTGGGAGTCATTGAATATGCAAGAACAGTATTACGAGGCGGTATCAAAATCTGTGTAACTTAAAGGAAGACTTTAATTACTTCTACTACATCTTCAGGATTTGAGACAAAACAACAATCAAAGACCAATACTTGCTTTGAAATGTAAACACAGAGAGAGTTTGCCCCATGTTCATACTTCGCGTTGCCCTTTTGTCTGCAGTTTTCTAAATTTGCCCTTTGCAAACTACCGCCCAGTTCATCGAAGAAAAATGCTCAACTGTCCACCAAAAGACCGAGAACCATTTGCACAGTCGCTAGGCCACCCAAGGGGTAAAGATAATGTTGACGTCTGTGATAAGTACATTAGCACGGCTGATATTTGCTCCTCACACGGAAATGTCTTGGTTTGGGCAGAGAGGTATATTTTACGCCGTGGGCAGCGCTACTTTGTGTTACTCAGATTAGTGATAAATGAATACATATACGGTGGAGAAGCGCGATCATCGCGTACTGGACTGTGATCCGCGTATCTGCTGTGGTTGGCACAATACATACTATAAATGCAGAAATGTTCACGGTGGTTTTATGTTCGCGATTTTCGCGGCGGACGTTTCACCGCGAACTTAAAACCACCGCGGACATATTTTTCTGATACTGTAGCAGTATGTGACTACAGCGCTGCCGCTAACTTAAAGCCACCGCGAACACTCGATTTTCGCCCTAGCGCGAAATAAAAACCACGCGTCGTCGAACTTAAATGAATTTACAGTGGTCCGTTTGTGCGTGGACTTTTACCGCTGCCGGTAAATTGTCGTCGAATATTACCTCAGTTGATCAGTCTAACTCAGGACCATATCGTTCAAGATGATTCTGCAACTTCTCATCCTTTCATTCTATACAGGTGAGAAGGTTCAATGCAGGATATGAGACGCGTTAATCTTAACTCCGAGTTTGTTTTTAAATCTGTGGCTCGGCCGTTCCCCCCAAAATTCCCGGTAGCCGCAGGGTGTCCAACGGGGACCGAAAGTGAAGTGATGTTATCAAGGGTATGGTCCTCTTTGTGTTTGGTCACTCAACTGGTTGCCCACTTTGAAAAGAGAAGAATGCATAGTACACTATAGTGTACTCCAAGTCTAGTGTGTCCAGTCCATTATTCTATTGCTGCCTACCTTAAACATGTACGTGTCAGGAGTAAAAATATGCACCTTGGCATACGAACACTACTAGCACATTTCAATGTAAGGGGAAGGCTTCATTTCTGCCAACTCGGGAGCAACATTTGATACGTTAATTGAACTTAAGACGTTAATCGTTTTTCGGTATTTGTATTTATTTGTTCTGACGAAAAGTGCATGCGAACTAACAGTGGCTTCACTTATTTTCTCGTCACTTGTGATGGGGGTTTGCACCTCTGGTTCTGCAGAATCAATAAAGAATGGTTGCTATGAAAGTCTGTGAACAAGGAAGGTTGCTATGCAGTTTTGGCAGGCTAGACAACGAGGGGTGTCAATATTTTCGAACTAGTTAAAGGAAAGCTACACAAAAAAATGAAAATCCTTCTATGCTATGCTTAATATATTCCAAAGTCAAATTCTTACTTCAAGTTGATTCACATAAGTCCGTCATAGTTCTGGGATTTTCCACAGTTTGCAACTTATGCCGTGCTGACGCCTTCTCACCTGATAATTGAATTATATGACGTCAGTGTTTTCAATTTTTTGTGCAGCATTCCTTTAAAGAAAGGTTACTAACGAGGTGTCCAGAAACAAGGAAGGTTGCTAACGAATTACTATCGCTCTGGGGGAACTTCCCAGAAAAAGTCCCACTGAAACCATTCGGGACAAGGAAACAGCGTATCAGTTCGAGGAGGCATACTGTCGCAAGAAGTACTGAGTACAACTGAGCGGTCGGAAATCTAATAGAAAGTGGCCATGGCCTTGCCGGCTAAAACGTTCTGCCCTTTGTTCGTCTACCTAGTCTTGACAGGTGAGTGTATTTGTCACAGTAGAGATTGGAATCCAGTAGAGTCCGGAACTCTACTAGAAGAGATTGGAATTCCAATTTCTACTAGTAGAGTTCTGGATTCTACTAGTTGAGACGCCCCCCACTAGTAGAGTTCTGGATTCTACTAGTTGAGATTGGAATTCCAGTCTCTACTAGTTGAGATTGTAATTCCAATCTCTACTAGTAGAGTTCCGGACTTTACTGGATTCCAATCTCTACTGTGACATATTCAAACACATTGAAACCTGAACGTGAATTGACGTGAATGTGATATGTCGTTGCCTCACTAGGGTACTTTAAAATATCGCGGTCACTCATTGGGTACATTTTCTCATGTTGTACTATTTGATGTCAGTTGCATAGTGTGGCACTCTAAGTACGTTAAGCGGACTTTGATGAAAGCTACAGCACAATGTAAACAACAGATGTCTAAATATCTAATGTTAGTATCAAAAGGATGTGTGTGATTAAGGCCCTCTTACCACTAGACGGCGATCGCACAGTTGGCAACTTGACTAGACGGCGATCGCCCAGTTGGCAACTTGATTAGAAGCTTTTTAATTCAGTTAGTGGAACTTCGTCCTTGATCATATTTGCGTTTCGTTATCTTTTCCATCATAATTCTATATCTTGTATCTTCATTCCAATTATGAAATCAAGGATTACACAAATATAATTTTGGTCTCACTGAGGAGGCTGTCGACAAGGAAGGTTGCTAGGGATATCGGTGGCGGCCACTTGGGAGGAATATCTATACTTCCTTAAAATAATTGTTGTTGCAAGTGACGACATTGCGTAAAGGAATGTTGCTTTGTAGGTACCAGTTTGACTTCGTGAAAAAAGGTAGTTGTTCAGAATCCTGGCCTTGAGCCAGCAACCGTACGTTAGCCCTCATTCATACAACTAGATCTAGAGTAGATTTCTAGCTCAGCGCTCATTTTTCTGTCGACGCCTTAGGGGCTAGCCTTTTACTATTATAGTAAACGTCCGGCAAGAATTCGTGGACTTCATCGGGTATTTCTGTGATGCCCGTGGGCTCCTCATTTCTTTGGACACCATGAATCGAGAAGCTGTGGATGGATCCTAATGATATTTGTTAGATGAGTAGTGGTTGAGTTCGATAATGGGCCTCCTAGCGGACTTCTAAGGTACTGCAGGAGAAAATTTGATAACTCCTGTTCGGGACATGCTATGGTCGTTTTTGGGTGGTAGATGGCTCTTGTGACACAGAGTTAGTGGTGTTTGGGTCCTCTAGCGGCATTTTTTAAAGTGCAGGGGCCGATTTTGCTTCAGACGTTGGAAGAGAACAGGTTGACGGATCATCATGATTTGGTATGCAGATAGCTTAAGTGATGATCTCCATGATTAGATGTTAATAATGTAAATCAGTATCTAATTTGCAAAATCAATTAGGAGCAAAATCAATTAGGAAAAGCTATAACCCCGCTGAAGGTTCCGGGTTGGAGTTCAAATCTGACCGCACCTCTGGTTCTGCAGAATCAATAAAGAAAGGTTACTATGAAAGTCTGTGAACAAGGAAGGTTGCTATGCAGTTTTGGTAGGCTAGACAACGATGCATGAGAGGTGTCAATATTTCCGAACTAGTTGAAGAAAGGTTACTAACGAGGACTCCAGAAACAAGGAAGGTTGCTAACGAATTACTATCGCTCTGGGGAACTTCCCAGAAAAAGTCCCACTGAAACCATTTGGGACAAGGAAACAGCGTCTCAGTTCGAGGAGGCATACTGTCGCAAGAAGTACTGAGTACAACTGAGCGGTCGGAAATCTAATAGAAAGTGGCCATGGCCTTGCCGGCTAAAACGTTCTGCCCTCTGTTCATCTACCTAGTCTTGACAGGTGAGTGTATTTGTCACAGTAGAGATTGGAATCCAGTAGAGTCCGGAACTCTACTAGTAGAGATTGGAATTCCAATCTCTACTAGTAGAGACTGGAATTCCAATTTCTACTAGTAGAGTTCTGGATTCTAGTTTGACTTCGTGAAAAAAGTCAGGTACCAGTTTGACTTCGTGAAAAAAGGTAGTTGTTCAGAATCCTGGCCTTGAGCCAGCAACCGTACGTTAGCCCTCATTCATACAACTAGAGTAGATTTTTAGCTCAGTGCTATATTTTTGTCGACGCATTAGGGGCTAGCCTTTTACTATTATAGTATACGTCCGGCAAGAATTCTTGGACTTCATCGGGTATTTCTGTAATGCCCGTGGGCTCCTTATTTCTTTGGACACCATGAATCGAGAAGCTGTGGATGAATCCTAATGATATTTGTTAGATGGGTAGAACATTTGATAGAAATATACCCCAGGTGTACAAATTAGTCAGTTTTGCGACATACGCGTGTAACCTATCCCACTGACAGACAAGCGGAAGTCAACAATGAAGGTTGCTACCATGTCTTTGCCAGTAGCAGTGATAGAGTGCGACAAACGATTTCGTAGGGTATGTTTGCTTTGGGGCAGTCACAATGTTGGCAGAGTGCGTCCAAGCGATAAGAAATAGCGGTGGACGACACCTAAGGGACTGTACGATATTTAGCGGGGGGGTTGGTGCAAGGGGGGGGGGGGGCATTGCATTTTTTGGGGGCCTGGGGGGAGGGCCAATGAAATTATTCTTAAGCCGGGAGAAGACCATCGAAAATGACACTTTTCAATTTTAACAATTATTTTCCTCCCGTAATTCAAATCGGGGAGCATACCCCAGGCCCTCTTACGAAGCTCGCGCCTAGCCGTTTCCTATTCACCCACTATGCCAATCTACTGATATAAGTCATGTATCAAGGCCATACAGAGGCAAATTAAAGTTTATGTACATTTCTTGTTTTACTTCAGAAGGCTTTTCTTGCTTAGGTTCATCTTCAATAATCTGCAAGCTGTCTTCAGTGCACAATAGATAAAACACTGAGGGCCCTTATCCTGGAACCCTGGATAATATCGTGGACTTAGACATGCATACGGCCCAAATCCTTCTTCTGGGTGTCCTGGCCGCTCTGTTAACGAACCACGAGACTCTCGCATGGAGGCGCCGTCGGCGTCGAAGATGTGACTGGCACTGGAACGGTTGGAGCGCCTGTAGCGCCCCTTGTGGAGCCTCAGGCACGCAGACGCGCACAGCTAGCGGCTGTGGAGCCCCGGGGCCGGAGACTCGCCCCTGTAACCGGTTCTGTCACAACGGAGGGACACCGCTGACTACCTCGTGCTCGTGTCCACTCGACTTCTGGGGCACCTGCTGCGAAACCCGTGAGTTTTGCGTTAACGTGTCTATAGACCGATCCTGTCGAACACCATATCGAACGAATAGAAGACCGATAGAACCCCCTGTTCTATCCAGGACACGTCCGTCAAAAACAGCGTTGGCGGGGCAGAAATGGCACGTGTACAGCAGGGTACGTATATCTGGGACAGGCTTTCCAATGTATTGGTTGAATGCATGCTCAGAACAGAAACGAATTTAAAAAGAAAATAGATCGGGCACTCAAGGAGAGGAAGCTTGTACCACATGCTGACTACTACAAAGTCCGCTAGCGCAGAGTTTCGTATCTTCAGTTACTGGTGTGTGAAACTGGTTAACTTGAAAGTGAACAGGGAAGTAAAAGGATGCGTTTTAATTCTTAGTTACTAAATACCATGCAGCTGTTATGCATGCAGTCAATACAGCAGGAACCCTGCCATAGATATATGAACCCTGTTTTACACGTGCATCGGCTGCTTGTCAGAAACTGGGCGCTGATGCCCACCGACAAGGGAAAGCTATGCGGCGCATACCGCTGTAACATTGACCGGAAACATTACGCTCTCACCGCAACTACACCTACCCCCTCCATAAACAACTCTGCCCGGTGGATACAGCCTTCAACAAAGAAGATATAGCATTCTTACTTGGCCCGCTCTGAAAGGGTTTCAGTGCCACAAAAGCTAAACCAAAGTCAGTGGCATTATTTTCAACCTAGCCGCGGCAGCCATGTTTGGTCCGTCAAACCCTGTTTTTGACGGAGGTGTTCGAAATCGAACAGGGGGCGTGGCCTTGGGATCGGTCTATTAATGGCTGTAAAGCTAACATGCTATCGCTTTCCATCACTATTAGCTGACAGTGCAGAAATCTACGGGTAGTTGCTAGGGGCCATGCCAAATGCCATTTTCCTGTGTAGGGGTGACCCTCCTAGTTTCTTCTGTTAGGCCACAGTATGTAAATTTTACGGATGACATCCTCCGCAGACTCCAAAATTAATGAGATAGGGCGAAAAAAAACAGCCGGGCCAAAAAACAACAACAAGAAAAACAAACAAAACAAGATCCCTATTTTTCAAAATTTTGAGATCATAATTCTTGTTAAACAAGAATTGAGGCGACGAAATATGATATCATGACCAACAGGTCTTTTAGTTCTGTATTCATTCATATATGATATAAAACCGCCTTGATTCAGCAGCAAACATGTCTCTGTAGATGTGTATACATCTCAATAGACTAACTACAACAAATGCAGAAAAGAACTTGTTGTACCATCATCTGAAGCAACTACACTAGCTTTACATATGCGATGAAACACCTTGTGTATGCAGCTTAATTAACTAGAACCCCCCACCCCCATTATTTATATAATGTCCTTGCATTTAAGCATGGGTGTTTTTGTCGGGAGGTTCTGCAGTGATTTATGCTGGTTCTATTCAATAGACTTGAATTATTTGACTGTAACGATTGTGAAAGGCCGAGAATGGAAAGAAACGTTTTGGCGTTATAAGAGTCGGTAAATGTTCCAAATGATTGTAAAGCGGCACGAATATCTAACTGTTATTTTTAACGGTTTGTATAGCGATGCATCAAAGATTCTGATCACCTTTATTGCTGAGACTGAGACAAAGCAGAAATCAAAGACAGATACTTGCTTTGAAATGTTAACACTAAGGTGGTTTGTCACATGTTCATATTTGATGTTTACCCCTTTGTCTGCAATGTTGTAAGATTTCCCTTTGCACACTGCTGCCCAGTTCATCGACGCCAAAACGTTAAATTGTCCACAGAAAGACCGAGAACCATTTGCACAGTCGCTAGGCCACCCAAGGGGTAAAGATAATGTTGACGTCTGCGATACTTATCAGTATGTACATTAGCACGGCTGATATTTGCCCCTCACACGGAAATGGCTTGGTAAGCGATAACAAGCTCAGCCGGTTTGGACAAAGAAGGTTATTGGACGTAGCCTGAGTGCGAGCCTTTTTAGCGGAGCGGAGCTTGGGTAGCGTACGGAAGCTTAAAAAAAGCTGGCATTCAGGCTATATTGGACGGCCTGAGCAGTACAGCTTTATGTAACTACTAGTGATACTTGAATACATGTCGAGTAGAGCGGTGCGATCATCAAGGGGCACTTGACTGAGATCCATCTGTCTATCGTGGTTGATATGACACATTTTCCGCTTGTGCGTTGACTTTTACCATGGAAGGTAAATTGTCCGTTGGATATTAGCAAGGATGGTCAGCTCGACTTTGCAGGACAACATCGTTTATGATGATTCTGCGAATTCTCATCATATTATTCCATGTGTGCGAGGAGGCCCTTTGGTAGTTACCCAGGTAGTCAACAGTGTTTACTCTTGTATTGAACAGTGTTGTTATACCATTTTGGACAGGCATTCATTTCAACGGATTCCAGATCTGTCTTCCAAAGGTCTTAAGTATCTGAATTTCATGATCAAGTGATAAAAATGTTTGGAAGAATTCATTGATTGTTTCTAATTCTTATACAGTAGAAGCCACATAATTGCACCTCGGATAAACGCACATGCCATTTAACTGCACCGAATCCCAAAATCCCAAACCGGTTCCCATTTACTGCATTGTTAGTGACTCCGCATATCTGCACGGCGCATTGTCACCAATGCCGGGTAACTGCACCATAATTTTTCAAAAATCCTCCACAAGTTAACTAAAAAGGTGCGCTAAAACTCGGCAAACGCGGTACAAATGAGCCGATAAGAGCCTATGTAGAGGCACAATACCGCCAATATGTCTAAACTTGTTTTGACTAACAAAAGAAGGCGGTCTCCATTGACAAATCACGTTGATAGTGATCGTATGGGAGGTCCCGGGGGGGTCACGGGGCGTGTCGTCAGCATAAAGAGACCCACGCCTGCCAAAGGCGGCATTGCGCTCTATCTGTACACTGTCTTATTACTGTGAATGTATGTAAGTTCGCGGGGATTTTATTTCGCGTTAAGGATGACATGGGGTGTTGTCGGTGGTTTTAGGTTCGCGGCAGCGCTATTTTCACATATTGCTGCAATAATAAAAGACCGGCGTCTTTGCGTACATCTAGTCGCAGTTCTCAGATCTAAACAGCAACTCTTATTGCACAATCCACATATTTGTACTGCTGCAAGTAGCAGTAGTAGTAGTAGTAGTAGTAGTAGTGGTAGTAGTAGCAGTAGTAGTAGTAGTAGTAGTAGTTACAGCAGCAGTAGTAGTAGTAGTAGTAGTTACAGTAGTAGAAGAAGTAGTCCACTGTGTTCTGCTGCTGCAGTAGTCGGAACATCCTGCAGCAGCAATCAGTCTTTGCACTGCTGCAACCTGATATTTTTATTAGTAGGCGTCATAATGGTGTAATCATACATATCATAGTATTGCTCTAAAGATGAGTTATACTAACATTTTGTAAAGTATTGTAAAGGGCAGGAAACATGCAACATATATCTCTTATTTCTTTGGGTGAATGCAAACACGAACGAGGTTTGCAATATGCTCGTTCCAACTTCTCCAAAGACTTCGACATTTCCTCATTTGTATGCACTTACTTTAAGTTTGCTACACGAAAATTAACTCATTCCGACCAGGAACACCAAGAACGCGTTGTCAAACAAAGAGGAAGGAACAGATGTCGTTCTTTGGGGGCCGGTACTGTCAGGTCATTTGGTGGCCAGTAAAACTGTTTTAACAGATGTGGCGTAGCTATGCTCAATTGTTTTTAAACAATCAATTTAGTGGTAGCATAGCTTTAGTTGTTTTGTTGCCCACATTGTACACAGTCAAGCAACACTACAAGGAATTATATTTTACCTCTAGGCTTTCATGTAATTAGCAACACTACTGTATTTAGCACACGTGGACAAGAACGTGCACTAATAAACATCATCATTATCATCAGTATGATTATGATTTTGCCCTCCAATATCTACTTGGAGATTATGATAAAGACATACATGCTAGTAGCTATACCACGTGTCCCACACATTCGGCATATGACGCACACCTACTTTCATGTTGCACTTTTGTAAGTCACTATTCTATGTATTTTAAAAGCACTCGCTGGGAAAGACGAACAACATCAGTCATGAGAGATCATATATTGAATTTTGCATTTCTGCAGCCGTGGTGTACGGAGACCCATGTACCGACTACGATGCGGTGGACGAACCCACCAGGAGCACTGGATCCTTGATGAGTGCCGGGAATGTGCGGTGTGACAGCGGCCTGAGGACCCAGTGGTACCGGTTCGTCAGCCCAGCAGGCGGAGAGATCCCCACCAACTGTTCTCTACTCGGGCCAACCAGCTGCTCGACCATCGGGCCTGTTTGGATGAAAGGTAGGGACATTAGATTAGATGTAAGAGGATAAACAATTATAGATGTCGGCGTGCTATCCAAAAGTTTCAAATGGTCAGTGAAAGGAGATGACAGGGTCCTGTGTCTTCACTTTGCCACCATTTCCAACAATATTCCACGCATGCAGATAAAGTACAATGTGATTTGAGCATTGGACAATCCCAATATTGTTTTTAGTCATCACTATTGCTTCTACCTAAGACAATAGTGACCACGATACTGCTGCCACAAGTTCAGGTTAGAAAAGCATTGCTGCAACCAATTAGATATATATGTTGTGTCGAATAAACCTCCAAAGGTTCGCCAGAGCTGCCTTGGATTTGCTGCGACGATGCAATTGATAGAATTGATCTTTATCATCTAACGTTACATAAGCATGATCATCAAACCCCATGCCAGGTACCCTTCCAACTCCGACTGAGGGGGAGGTAGTGAGGCAGGCCTGTCGGATTGGAGTCGGTGTGTGTGAAGGGAACTGCTGGGACATCAGGGTGAAAAGCTGCATCCGAAATGGAGTGTCCTACTATGTCTACCTGCTACCCCCGACACCGGGATGTCCCGAGGCGTACTGTGCAGGTACAATGATAAAAGCTAGTCTCTGCCAGACTCTAGATGTGCCTGGAAAGAGTAGAAATTGGTGGAATAGACAAACAATACAACAGAGGAGTTGGCCAGCCAATAGATACAGTTTGGCACCTCTAGTGGCTGAAATAGTCCTCTGCTATGCTGTTTGTCTATTTCGCCGATTTCTACTCTTTCCAGCCACGTCGGGAGTCTGGTAGAGGCTAGAGTAAAGCTAACGTTATTGCTGACCACAACGCAAGTTGAACAAAAGACAAGAACAAAAAAAGACAAGAACACAAAACATTGCAAACTTTTCCCACTTTCCCACACAGGACTCCAAACGTCAGGAACAAAGTTTTATATCTTTTATTTGCGTGTGTCATTCATTAATTAATTAATTAATTCATTAACTGAGGTTGTGTCATAACTTATTAGGCAGATGGTGCTGTGTAAAACGGCATGTGTTTTATAGGAATGCGAATTCATAGTGAAATTGTTGATAGTAAGGTATATCCGGTACGGTTTATTTTACACAGGTACTGAAGTGCCCTGCCCAGCTGGACAGAGTTCAGAAAACTATGGTTTCACTCCGGGATGCTCAGGTGAGACATTTCTTGGTCTTACTTTGTGAGTGCATAGCCAGACAAGACCCGGTCAGGCAGAGAATTTTTATGTTTATGAAAAACTAAGATATGATGAACATTTTGTAAACGTTGTCTTACTAGCAGGACCGTCCAAGTTTACGCAAAATTAGGATGCTTTTATTGACAACCGTCGGCGTAAATCAATACATCATGATATAGTTCAGCTTGCTGTTGATAATCTACTCCAGAATGCACGCCGGACTGTTGTATTGATACATCAAGAGTACCTCTTCGCAACATCATGACGTTTGATACATGTGTTAGAAATATAAACACTACAACGTTTCTCATCTACATGGATACCAAGACGTGATCGTATTTCTGATGAGATATGGTTCATTTATTGATACATCAAAAGTACCTCTTTGCAACATCATGACTTTTGATACATGTGTTAAAAAATATTAACACTACAGCGTTTCTCAACTACACTACATGGATACTAAGAAGTGATCATCTTTCTGATGAGGTATGGTTAATTCAGCTTCATTATATGGCTCATATACCTAAAAGAAAATACACGAACTAATTTCCATCCACAGAAAACTTCCCCAACATAACCACCAACCCACAGCTGACCAATAGCTCACTGCAGTCCGAAGTTTTGCTGCTATGCGACTTTGACCGTCCGCCGTGGGACAACCTGACCATCGAAGTCAACTGGGTCGCTGGCAGTGAGATTTTCCACCAGACCAGTTTAACTAACGGAGAACGACAGGCTGTTCTGCGTCAGAGAGAGCTGAGGCTGGGTATGGGGAAAACGGTACGTACGGCCATATTGTGTAGAGCAACGTTGTATACCTGACTCGTTTATCAAGAATGTCTGAATGCCAAAATGTTTTTAGTGCATCACACACACACACACACACACACACACACACACCACACACACATGTACGCGCGCGCGCACACGCGTACGCACGCACGCGAATGCGAACGGCTGAGCACAGAAAAACTTTAAAGCCCCTGTCACGCTTGTGCGTATAGACAAGTCCGCAGGAGTTGCGTATTAACATGTTTTTGGTTTAGTTTAAGTTTGCAGCCGAAGAAGTCATTTCTTTGGTTCGATAACTAGGCTGCACAACGGCGGGTAAAAGCGAAAAACGACTTCTTCCCCTCAAACTTTACTGAAACCAAAGAAGTGTTGAGGCGCAACTCATACGCACTTGAATATATATACGCACAAGTGTGACATTGCCCTAAAACGTAGTACAAAGAACTATTATACGGCTTCATGCAATCATGCATTCGTAAGGTCACAAAGCATATGCCTTAGGAGTTTCCTTATTCGTAGTCTCCTGTCATAGCCAGAACAATTTCTGTCATAGACGCATAATTTGTAAGAAACGAAGTGTAGTGATTGCAAGTAATGTCGAAGATATGTCTAAGTTAAGTTTGTATCTTTGTTTGTTTGTCAGATCACTTGCCGAGTCCGTGGAAGGTTTAAGAGTGGAGGAGCACCTGGGGAGACAGAAGTCAGCAATGAATTCTTTCCTGGAATTAAGGTTTGTCAGTGCTATAATCCTGGTCCTTAGGTGTGTGTGTGTGTGTGTGTGTGTGTGTGTGTGTGTGTGTGTTACGTTTCATTTTGTGCTTTCATTGATAAGACATGTTCATTTATACAGTGTGTGATATATTGCAACATATTACATCTACATGATAATCCTTATCATATAAAATACAATTGCAATACTACCTACCCTTACCTCACAGATACTGACTGAGATTGTTGAGGTTGAAGAAAACGGCGATGAAAAGTACATCCAGCTCCAACCTACCCTGCCTCTACTCTGCCTCTACCCTGAGTCAATAATCCCTTGTGAAATATCAGTGCAAGTCGAGTTCAAAGACGTCGACTATGCAGCCGACAACCAGTGCCAAGGGAACTCAGTACCTGACCTACTATCAAGCCAAAACTGTGTAAAGGTATTCACGAAGGACGAGTGGAACGGAATCCTAGAGTACCCGGTGAAGGCAACTCGCGACCTCATGATAGACGGTAGGAGCGACGGACTGAGGTATTTGAAGGTCGGGTTCCGTCCAATGTCATCCCTGAACTCACCACTGTGGGATGGCTATCAAGTGCAGGATGTTGATGTGAGTTGAATACTGTGCATACTGTCGTATATTTCGTCTTCTTCTGCCTGAACATTTGTTTCCTTTGCTACTTCTTCTGCTTGAATATAATTTTGTTTCTTTTGTTACTTCCTCTGCCTGAACATACTTTTGTTCCTTTTGCTACTTCTTCTGCTTGAAAATACTTTTGGTTCTTTTGTTACTTCCTCTGCCTGAACATACTTTTGTTTCTTTTGCTACTTCCTCTGCTTGAAAAAACTTTTGGTTCTTTTGTTACTTCTTCTGCTTGAAAATACTTTTGTTTCTTTTGTTACTTCTTCTGCTTGAAAATACTTTTGTTTCTTTTGTTACTTCTTTTGCTTGAAAATACTTTTGTTTCTTTTGTTACTTTTTCTGCTTGAAAATACTTTTGTTTCTTTTGTTACTACTTCTGCTTGAAAATACTTTTGGTTCTTTTGTTACTTCTTCTGCTTTAAAATACTTTTGGTTCTTTTGTTACTTCTTCTGCTTGAAAATAATTTTGTTTCTTATGTTACTTCTTCTGCTTGAAAATACTTTTGTTTCTTTTGTTACTTCTTCTGTTTGAAAATACTTTTGTTACTTTTGCTACTTCTTCTGCCTGAATATAGTTTGGTTTCTTTTGCTACTTCTTCTGCTTGAAAATACTTTTGTTTCTTTTGTTACTTCTTCTGCTTGGAAATACTTTTGTTTCTTTTGTAAATTCTTCTGCTTGAAAATACTTTTGGTTCTTTTATTACTTCTTCCGCTTGAATATACTTTTGTTTCTTTTGCTACTTCTTCTTCTTGAAAATACTTTTGTTTCTTTTGTTACTTCTTCTGCTTGGAAATACTTTTGTTTCTTTTGTAAATTCTTCTGCTTGAAAATACTTTTGTTTCTTTTGTTACTTCTTCTGCTTGAAAATACTTTTGTTTCTTTTGTTACGTCTTCTGCCTGAACATACTTTTGTTTCTTTTGCTGCTTCTTCTGCTTGAAAATATTTTTGTTTCTTTTGCTACTTCTTCTGCCTGAATATACTTTTGTTTCTTTTGTTACTTCTTCTGCTTGAAAATACTTTTGTTTCTTTTGTTACTTCCTCTGCCTGAACATACTTTTGCTTCTTTTGTTACTACTTCTGCTTGAAAATACTTTTGTTTCTTTTGTTACTTCTTCTGCTTGAAAATACTTTTGTTTCTTTTGTTGCTTCTTCTGCTTGAAAATACATTTTGGATTTGGGCAGCTCCTTTCTCGGGACGGCAAAGGCAATTTAGTAAGTTCATATCAACATGAAGCAAAGAAGATGCTCACAATTACCAACAGACCTTCTGGACGGGGTCATTTCACCTGATGGGAAGGTCATTCATAATGTAGACTTTCCCACAGAAAGATCAATAAATAATCATATATATATCTGCAAACTGCAATGATATTTGGTACAAGTAAACATGGTTACATATTGGTAACGATGTCATTTGATGATGCGTAAAGAAATGTTGATAAGGTGGTACAGTTGGCACACGTGAATACTTGTAGCTCATCGTATTGTAGAAGCGGCATTACGTCCGTTCTTTTTTTTATAGGTACTTACCCATGATCAGGACAGAGAGGGAACGGTCTGCTCATCGACAGGTGATCCGCATTACAGGTCGTTCGACGGAAAGTAAGTCAAACCTTACGTTTTAATATGTAGGAATTGGGGAAGGAGGCACTCAAGCTATCCAACATCTTTCGCACCGCAATCGTCCTTCAGTAACACAGCTGGAACCGCATGGTTCACGTTTGGAACGCTTTATTCAGCTTTTTACACAAACCGGTTTCACCGATGTGGCTTCTTCAGTGGCTAAGGCTTAAATGACACAAGTTCATGAAGTTCTCATTATATACCTTCTATTGCATAGTGCCCTTGAAAGAGATACCATACACGTCGATGTGCTCTGACCTCAGATGACATATACTTACATGCACAACATTCAATATTGATTAGCCATTGCCTGTGTGGCTACGTCTCTGCGTATGTTCCTCATCAGCGATATATCATTTTCCAGGAGGTTCCATGTTTACCAGGAGGGCACGTTCGTTCTGTACAGGCATCAGACTCTTCCTATAGAGGTAGGTTTGAGGTCTAATCAACACTAACTACTGACAAAGAGCTTTGTTGTATGTTTATCTTTGTTCGTTTCTCTTCTACATTTAGCTCCTTTTTGTAAAATACAAAGAGAAAACGTATTCTTTTATGTTCTTTTGCGACAGTAATTAGTGTATCAACAAGATGACCAGTTAATAGTCACAAATTATCAACCATACTGTGTAGGTCTGGCAATATTATAGAATGTGATTTTATTTAGCATTGGCAATATGTGAATGGAATGATGGTGCAAACGGGAATCAGACTGGACTATGAATACACAACAAAGAAGATGCTAACTCGTAATGTATATGATTACCTACCTGAAAGGTGCAGACACGGTTGAAGAAGTGCAATTCTCCGAGCGTTGCCTGTAACTGCGGGGTGAGCGTCAGGTCCGGAAATGAAGTGTTCATCCTCAACAAGTGCAGCGGGAGCAAAGACACGTTCCATTGGTACACAGGCGGTGTGATTCGACGAAACCTGCCATTGGCTATGAGGGTAGACCATCACGGGCCTGTCGGTGACGACACGCGCTTCTACATTCAAAATGGTGGAGATAAATATTTGGTAGGTTATCTAAATCATAACTATGACCATTTCGATTCATAGCTCATTTAGTGTTAAAAGAGTAAAAGCCATATGTATTTTGCAGGTTTGCAGGCAAGGGCACTTCTGTAAACGTTATTTGAAACCGCGATACTATAATTCTAGATATACTTCATTATTTGGTACATATAATTTCCGAAAGAGTGGAAAGCCGAGAACTGATGTGCACTAATAGTATAAATTTGATCACATTGCATTCAAAATTGATCTGTCCTCAACTAAATGTATGCGGGACAGAAAGCCATACATTACATTGATGTTCTTCCTTCGATTTCAAATAGGTGTACTTTCCAACCGGGTCGTGGATGAAGATCACATTGAGTGGCACTAACAAACAATATATGAACGTTTACATCTACCCTTCTACTGACGACTTCAACAACAAAACTGTTGGACTCTGTGGAACGTTTGATGGTGACAAGGAAAACGACGGGCAGCATTCAGGCACGACAGCAACAGACGTCGTAGGTGATGGAGCTGTGATTAGCAACACGGCATTCGTCAACAGCTGGAAGTAAGTACCGAGACCCCAGTTTTGACATGTATAAATGACAATCGATCATCATATCCGCTTTTGATGTAATGGGTTCTAGTCACGCCTGGACATGTCTATAATTATTCCTATTATCTTAGCAAACCAAGAAGTCTTCAACTGGCTGAAGTACTTGCACAAGATATAAGGATGATGAACAGTCCTATTATGAAAAGTTAGTGTCGCAACTAATCACCAATTATGGCAGCTGGCCACATATCCCCAAACGACAGAATAGAAATGACAAACACAATGTCTTTATAAAACTACGGACTGATTCTACTAGTAGTTGGACTGATATTGTTAACGAATGCAATTGACAGGCTTCCAGAGGGTCAAACGTTAGTTGAAGGGGTACTTCCTCCAGCGCCTCTTCCCCTGGATGAGCGTCTCTACTGCACGTGTAAGGACGACCCCGCCCTGGGACAAACAGTCGTCTGTGACTCCACCCTCGCCTACAACTGCCGATGGGAGGATGAGAAGAACCAGGCCGGGGTTAAGCCTGTTCCCGACCAGCAGAACGCACGCAAGCGGCGGAGCACCAGTTACAACGACGAGGTGTATGACGACGACATGTTCGCATTTGACTTTGACGATTCGCTGCCTACGGCTGTGAGTTGCCGACCAACATTCATATTCTGCTTTTTGCCATGGCTTTTTTCTTTGTTCAATCCTAGTTCAGTTTTCTTACTTTGTATTCTGTCATTACATCAACGCTTGGTTTTATATAATTGACCAACTTTAGATTTGTGAAAACAGTGTCATTGCCACGATTATATGAGTGTGTTATCAACAGTCTGGCATCATGCAATTAAATGATCATCACCTACAAATATTTCCAGTGATAATGTTTATGGTGTGCCCGCCTACTCTCGTTTCATAGTCCAATTAGTGTTCTTTGTAACCTGGGGTCTGACAGTTTTTTGTGTTTTTGTTCAGCCTCCACCGTCCTGGCCCGCACCAAATGGAATGACTGAAGCCGAGGCCAGGGCGTACTGTGAGGACGCTCTGCTGAATTCACCGGCAGGGGCGGTGTGTTCATCTGCAATGGAAGGTTCCTCGGACATAGAGGGAACTGTGGATGGGTGTGTGGCGGATATCCAGGTATTTATACAGCTTATGGATTCTTGTCAGGTAATGCAAAGAGTAGGTTCATTCCACAAAAATGTATTCAATTCTGATTTGTGCAACTGAGAAGAAAGATACAAAGGTGTATCTTGAAATGTGGACAGTGGCATTCTCGAAGAAAATAATTCCTTGAAGTCCATTGTCAGTAATGCGGGCAGTAAGAGACATGCCAAGAAGATCGCCAAAGTAGTAGTTTGTGCTCTTTTATCATGCTGATTATGGATTTGTCTACTACCAGGCAACAGGTGACACCTCCTGGGCAGACGTCGCTGTCACCACAATGGAGGAAAGTTGTTCTGACATCCTTTACAAAAACACGTCCTTCTGGACAAACAACAACAACGAGACAAACAACGGCACGACCAACGGAACCCTCGCAGCCCCGTCCTTTTTCTTCGACACAGTGTCATGTCCGGACAACTGTAGCCAGCAAGGCGTCTGTGAGAAGGGCAAGTGTGTGTGTGAGAAGGGGTTTGAAGGTCCGTCCTGCTCGATAGAAACAGACAAACCACCAGACGCGTTCTTCATCCCGAAGGACGGTCTGTGTGACATCAACACCCGGCCGTGCGAGCGGACTCCTGTCATCGGACAGAACTTCCTGGAGTCGAAAAACTTGACGTGTTCTCTACAGCCCGCAACGGTAGGGCTATTCGTTTTAGGTCTTGTCTATTACTAATGGTTTCGTATTGAAACGAAGCTGAATAATTATTGAAATTAGATGTAAACGTTGAATGTTGCGTTTATGTTAAAAGTTGAGAAGCATTGAATGGGTCTCTAAAGTTCTGTAATAATTATTGTACTATTCCATATTCCTGTTATTACCTCATCTTACGTTACATTTTTCATGCTGTGTTATATGGTCTTAAGTTATTTATCATGTCGTCTAAAGGTTGACGAGAATGGCGTACACGTTGTTGACGGAAACATCACCGTTGAGGCGGAGTTTGAGAACTTTGCCCGGGTGGTCTGCCCTCTCCCGCGGTCCCGTGTAAGGAGGAGTGCTGCAGCCGGCGACAGGACAACAGCCGAGGCGACACTCGTCTCCATCAGTAACGACGGTGTGCGCTTCAGCCCCCCGGTCCTGCTCATCACGTATGATGCTGTCTGTCAAGAGTGCAACGCAACTGGCTACTGTGTTTTAAAGGTAAAACAACTTGACTTTCTGTAGGCTACAGGCACTCGTAGTTCGTGTAACACAAACTCTGCAGTCCGATGCTGTACTTAACGGCTGTAATTCAATCAGGCTACAGGCACTCGGATCAACCATTCCACCAATCCATAACCTGACCAAAAGTTCCGGTCATGGAAAATTGGGGTTCATGTATAGTTTTTGGTTTGTTTGTCTGTGTGTATGTTAATTCGCAACAATGGGTCAAGAACCTCTGGATGGATTGTGATGATACCAAGTTGTTATGTGTGTTGGTGTTGTGAACACGAAGATCAAGGTCGATGTTGGGCCCTCTGGAGGTTGACCTTGTTACTGCAGCAGATTTTCCGTTTTATGTATCTTTTCTCCTGAACTTGTCTTGTTTCAATTGCGTTTGTTGTTTCATTCGCAGAACAACTCTTGTGAGATAGACGGAACTTGCTACGCCAGTGGAGACACACAGATCGGTAACTGGTGCAAACAGTGCGTCCCGGCATTCAACGTGTCAGCGTGGAGCGTACATCAAGGTACGTATTTTGTTGATCAACTCAGTCCTTTGATTTTGTCGAAAACCATACACCATGTTGTTCGAAAAACGTTTCTTTTGACATTACAAGCAAATCTGTGCGTTGTGAGTTGCCAGTTGGAATTTAGGCTAGCTGAAGACTTGGCACTATGATATGTATATTTGATGTCGATAAGATCATATAGATTATCTTCAATCGTTCTTTGATCAGTTATTTCATGGTCGACCTGTTTGTTTGCACAGACAATGCACCACCTGTCTTTGAACCAACCGGCAACATCATCGCCTTCATCAACAACCAGATGGACTTCACAGTTAAGGCAGAGGACCCGGAAAACGGTCCCACTTTACGGTACTCACTGAGCGGCGCCTCCCCCGACCCAGCCTTGTCTCTGTCCAGCGACGGTCGGCTCACGTGGACACCCGAACAAAACTCAACCATCGTCGTCAACGTCATGGCCGTTGATGAGTGTGGTTCAAGTTCTACAGAATCTCTCACAATCATGGCCCGCGACTGCCCGTGTCAACATGGCGGTTCCTGCCCATCCTTCGCGCTGGACAGTCCCAACAACATCAACTGCACCTGTAACGGTACGGAATTCACCGGTCCGCTTTGTGACGTGGATGTGGACGAGTGCCTGAACAACCCGTGTGGTCATGGAGTCTGTAACAACACCGTCGGCGGATTCCACTGCGAGTGTGAGCAGTACTACACAGGTAAGTGTGTTTTGTTTTAAAAAGGAATTAGTGCTTGCACTTTGAAGCATGCAGTGCTTAGGCCACCCAATGTTCTAGTAATCGCCGGCTGCACTGGAACGAGAGATTCGGAAAAATTTGCAATATTTTATGCTAAAAGCTGCTGGGTTTTCAAAGTATCATTGTACCCCGTATGGCAATTCTCCAAACATAATGGAGGTTTAAGTGTAACGTAACATGACCAGTTATCGTGCATTACCAATTATCCTCCAGTTTGGGTCATGTCCACATGTCGATGTGTATTTTGCCAAAGCTAGTTCTCATGACCAATAAAGAACGTCATAAGAATGATCCTTAGTCATAACTCTTCTTTATACAGAACAATGAAATAGGTTTACGTCCAGCGACATAACAGGATAAACTCCTGAACCAGTAACAGCAAGTTGCATGGAAGCGTCATGCATGACGCATTTCATATGCAATTCGACACCACGTAGTTCATGTTTTTCTAACTTATACGATAGCTAGTATCTTTTAAAAGTAGCTGACGTTAAACCTTTCTTTGATATTCAGACTATCCATGGTGATTCGAGGTTTGAAACTCTTACCAGTTTTAGGAAGGTTTGATACAACTTGGCGACCCCCGCACTAGAGGTTAATTTTTGCACGGCAAAACATAATGGCCATGCGTTTATCACGTAAACGCCACGTGCCGCGCAATTCACTGGACAATATTGTTTTCTTCCATTGAGTCAAGCAAGCGGCGGGTCAAACATATAAACTTTACTATCATTTGTCTGTAGAGTACTTTGGACAGTTAATGTGCATTTTTTTCTGGTCTATGTTCTTCAAGTATAGCGCTAGAAGGAGAAAGACTGAAGTGGACGATAATGGGTAACCTAGCACAATTCTTCATCATAGACATCAGTATAGATACATGCTCGCACGGCTTTAAAAAGGCGGAGAAAAACTTACACTAGTTACAGACTATGCATTTTCTTTTCGAAAGAGCTGATATTTCTTCTCATGGGCTAAACATTCAACTCTGTCCCCTCGGTTTGAAGATAGACACGTTTTTAATAAATTGGACGATAATTGGTAAGGTTACGTTACATGTTTGACCACCGTTGGTAACTAGTTGGTAATCATATCATCAATGTTAATATATCTATTTACATACAATTACGACTTTGTCATCTGAATACCTTTGCCACAGGTCCGCTATGTGACCAGGAGACGCCATGTTTCTCCAACCCTTGCCCCGACAACGGGACATGCGCAGACATCCCGGGCGCCATCCAGTGTACCATCTGTCCTGACGGGTCTCCGGTGGACAGCTCCCTGTGTGTCGTCATAGAAAGTAAGCAATAACCTGATGATGATGAGAAGTGCTTGTCATTTATAAAAAAATTGTATACAGAGATTTTTGATTAGATAAAATCTTATTTCTGTATTTGATGACAGGTAAAGTAAGTGCCGTGTCAATGATACGGCACCCTCCTGAAAGCAGAGCCCCTGTCCCTCGATTCGGCTCGCTCGCGTAGGGGCCCTGCTCTTCACGTTCGGTAGACACGCTTCCTGCGACGTCACCACCAAAACAGCTTTCAGCCAATCAGAGGGTTTGCCAGTAAAGCACTGCTCAAGCAAACCGCAAAGGACGCTGGGAAGCTATCAGCCAATCAGGTTACGTCTCACATCTTTACCTTATGTTCAGAACAAATTAATCGCCAAGTAAGGATAGCTCATTAATTATTCATCAGCAAATGTCAGTAACGTCGCCAGAACCGTGTCTACCGGGGCTGAAGAGCAAGGCCCCTACGCGAGCGGGCCAACGAATCGAGTGATAGAGGCTCTGCTTTCAGAAGGGTGTGATACGGAGACTTCTCGGCTAGTATGAACTATCTATCTTCACTCCTTAGTCTGGCTGTCTGAACTTTATTGTATTAATTTTTTACTTGCTGAGTGTCCAGGGACAACGTGGCACGAGACTTGATGATGATGATGAAAATGTTACGTTTTTTTTCAAGTCCCCTTTGACCCGTGCTCGTCCAACCCCTGCTATGCTGACGTCAGCTGTGACGTAGTTGATGACGTGTACACCTGCGGACCCTGTCCTGTCGGGATGACTGGTGATGGAATCAACTGTGAAGAAATAATTGGTAAGTAGGAAAACCGAACATAATGTAGAACTTCTGTTGTTGGTTTAGTACTTAACTATGTTAGTTTAGCGATCACGGGGTCTTTTTATAAATATGAAGTGGTATATTTTTTTCTTTTTGCTTGAGTCGAATGTGTGATAGTTACGTGCCCATTTGTTAAAAATAGAGAGAACGCTAGCAACCCCAGAAAACACCCCTCTCAATGAAATGGTATGGCTACCCTGCGACGTCACAAAATCAAGATGGCGGCCACCACACATGCCAACGGACCCAACAAAGGTTTTGCTACGCAAACCTGTAATAAAAGCAATGCGGACGTGCATCTCAGGAGCTCCTCCTTCTGTCGTATTCTAATCGTATAGTCTTGCCGCATGTACAATGTTTCACAATGGTTGTTGTTTTAAGTATAATTTCTCATAAATTTGTACAAAATGGAATCAAAAAGAAACTAAAAGAGTAGCTTCTTGTTAGTAAACAACATTCTTTTGAAACTGTGCTTGACAAAGTTACTAGTATTCTGTTGATGAAAAACGTATCCAAAAACAGGCATAAGGTCAAGGAATTTACAGAACTTGCTTGCACAGACTCTTTTGTGGCATTTGGTGCCATGCCAATACCGGAATTCAGTTGATACTTGTCTTATTATTGGTCAGTGATCATCCACTGCAAATTGAAGTTGGTAGGTACAACCAGAAATAACAGAATGTGTACATTCTGTGACAATGATTGTATAGAAGATAAAACACATTTTATCTTAGAATGCTCACTATACTCAGACATGCGCAGATCCCTTGTAAGTTCCATACAGCTAGACAAGAAATATGTGCATCTTACAAATAAAGAGATATTCACATGTACCATGTCATCTAAAAACTACGATATAATTGAAAAACTATGTGAATTTGTGTACAAATGTTTCAAGAAGAGACTCTGTAGTTTAAGATGGAATATAACACAACGTTCCTTTTCTTTTACTTCATGTTACCTAATGCATTTAGCCCAGGTTGGGCATGAACATGCAATAAAGTTCATTGTCATTGTCATTATTTATGCTCTTTTTTCCCCAGGCTGTTCGTCCCGGCCGTGCTACCCGGAAGTGACGTGTACAGATGTACCAGGTGGACATGAGTGTGGGGACTGCCCGCATGGCATGGCGGGAGACGGAAAGAACTGCACTGAGCAGACTGGAGGTAACGTTAAGGTCGTAGAACACAGTATTAATTGGCGACCCCGTCCCCAATATAGTAGTTCAGGTATGAAGTAGTGCGTCACATTGCTTGAAAAGGCCGTAGTTTTTCTTCTGTGCACGTTAGCGAGGCTGAAACTGTGGTGAATGGTAGAGGAATACGTCAGTTTTCAGTGTAAGAGTTGGATTACGATGTTTGTTCGGTCGGCTTGGATTCGCGTCTGAATATTGTTACCGCTCGACTACTGTGAGTCGGCTGAAGTATGATGACCTCCGCTGGGGGTCATATCAAAGTGTCTTTTAAAAGAGAACGATTCGGCAAATTCAAGCTCATTTTCACATATTTTGTAGATTGAACCTTGAAGTCAAACATATTAAAATCTGGCATCCTAACTGTGCACCATACGATAAATTTTCAAGCGTCGAAGCTTCTCACTTTGGGATCCTTAAACATGTAAATCCCTATATGCGAAATACTGTGGTCTGCGACCTTAACCCTATCTAGACCGGGCTTTTTTGAGACTTTTTGGACGGGGGGGGGGGGGCTCTTTCGACCCCCCCGTCATAACTTCCGAACGGTATGCTCTATCATCACCAAATTTGCAGGGAGTGATGTTCACGTGAAGTTTTTTCCTGTAATTTTGGTGACGTTATGACGCAATCTGACGTTATTATGACGTCATCGATGTGATTTTATTGGCTAAATAGGGAATTCCCATAATATCTAAAAGTATTAGACAAAATAGTGCGTATTGTTGATTTAAAGGTATGCCAAGACATTTGACGTCAGTGGTGACTAAGTTGACGTCAAATTGACGTCGAAGAATGACGTCATGTGTTGTTAGCGACCCCCTGGGATCCGCCATCTTGGATCGGCCATTTTGAATTTTTTTTAAATATATTTTTTCCATGTATGACCCCAAATAACAATCAAAATAGATTAAAAACATTAATCTCAATGTTCCTGGCTAAGAAAATTACAGGTTGTGATGAATTTAAAGGCAAAAAAGCCTGTTTATACCAAAAATGATGATCTTGTCCGCCATCTTGGATTTTGAGCGATGACGTCATCAAATTAGCATAATTTATGAATATTAAATCATTACAGTTACATTAAATCACATATGATGTTATAGATGTAGGAAACTAGTGTGATTGAGCAATAAAACATTGGAAACAACTATGTTTAAATCAAAATTAGTGAAATTTGCATAAAATGCCTCTTCAGAAACCCGTTGCCATGGCAACACGAGAAATGATAAACTTATACCTTTATCATAATATTGTTGCCAACTAAATTTAAGGAAAAGTCACCAAGTTTGGTTGTCCTACCATACGTCGTTTGGCAGTTATACGATGTCAAAGTTGGCGCGGGCACTTTTAGCCCCCCCCGGTCTAGATAGGGTTAAGAGAAAAGAACAGTGTGTATTTTGTGATGTTAGGACAGAGTCTTACAACACGTGTGTCTTTGTTTTCCTACCATATTATATTTCACATTTTTACTCATTTCACGTTAAGGCTCAAAGCAACGTAACATCTCTATTGAGGACAGCACCCTACGGGACCAAGTTCTCACCGACCTTTTTAGTTTATTGAACATTCTTCTAGAATGAATGTTTCATTCCGGGGTATTTTTGTACTTAAGCCAATGTTTCTTCACAGCTCCAGACCAACAAGGGTCAAGCTGGTACGAACAGCCCGCATACATCGCGCTGCTGTCTGTTGGAACAGTTGCCGTGGCTGCAGCACTGATCGGAGTCGCTGTGTGGAGCATCAAAGCACACACCTCTGCCACGAGCAAAGTGGGAGATCTGCCTTTGGAGAAAAGGAATACGAGTGATGCTTCAAAACTAGATCACAAAGTACTGGAAAACTTTGCCCAAGATGTAGCAGATGCTTAGCGTTGCCGCCAAGTTGTAGTTTGGGCTTCCTACAATATTCACAATCTCCATCTTGCATTCTATTTTGCTGTAAACATTGGCAATACAGTATTTCAGCATTTTTCCATATATATGCGCTTTGTGCTGGTTTTTGTTAACTCTGTTTCTTTTATGTATTTTAGTCTTGCGTTTTGTATACGCCTTCATGTGTGTCTGCTTTGTGAAAATTTTTATTGAATTTTGAATATTGTTCCCAGGGCTAATAATTCTACCCCTTTGTGATAGCCTTCGGCTTGTTGGGTAGCCCTGACTGTACCTTTTTACAGCCAAATAAATAAATTCAATCGAATCAAATCACTTTCATTTTAAATCTTCAGCAAGCTATTTTTTTGTTCATCATAGACATCTAAGTGTTGGAAAGCCCAAAGTGAAGAAAAAAAGAAGTTGATTCAGTTTACTTTCAGTCATATTGCTTCCACGATAGTTTTAAGAAAAGCTGTAATCAATTTAATAATTTGTTAAGAAAGAAAAGCAAATTTGCTGATTCAAAGCATGCGATAACTCATCATCATAACCAGATATTGCATATTTTGTGTGCTGTGTTTTTTTTTTACAAATGAACCAAACCAAAAACATTTGTATTATTAATGAACCGACTGCTGTGGTGTGATTTTTTTAACTTTCACTGATTGAAATATTTCATACAAACTATAAGTACATAATTGCCGTAACCATGAACCTTAATTTGTTCCTACATATTATGCATGTAAACTATTTGATTATCTGTTGTCTCTTTTAACCATGTTGCTAATTTTCAGATGATTTGTAAATCTGCACTCCAAAGATTTGTATGGAGAGCACCATGTACATAGACACCTGTACTGATTTGCACCCTGTGCCATAATAAACAACTCTTACAAAACATTTTTTTCTGACTTTTACTGTGTCTGTTACTGTATTTATGAGGATATGAATATGAATAGATATGTCTTATGCACAAAATTAGCAACAAATGCCCCATCCCTAGTAAATGTGTCCTGACCACACTACAAAAGACATACCTTGTCACAAATACGCAGTCAAGAAAATCTTTTATTCCTTCTGTTATACATTCAGCTGTGTTCGAGTTTGGCCAGGTATAAAATCTTCGATGCATAGATCATATCTACAAAAGTTGTATAATAGAACAATGTACATAATTTCTTACCGTACAGTCAAAATGCCTTACCCTGAATCTATCTATCTTACTTCTATCTCTGACGGGTTACCAGTTCTTCTTTTCAAATGTACAGTTGAGCAAAGTGCTAGAAATTTACAGCAATTCAGTTTGTCCCATGCAGATGACCAGCACTGCTTCTCTCAATAATGTCTCAGTAGACAGTCCTTTGGCAACACAGGTTTTACTTTTCATTCATCTGAACTGTAAGATAAATAACGGTGGCAAGTTTAAATTCAGGCCATATTCCAAGGACATCATGTTAGGAGACTTTATAGACATTAATGTATAAATGTATTTATCATATAGAGTTTGGCAATGTTATTTAAAAGAGCCTACTTCCATCTATATGACAACTTGGACAGATACATCTTCTTCCTCTTAAAGTTAGTTGACCTCTCAATGAATATAGATTTGAAAAGTGTCTGCCAGAAACTATAGCAAAAAGCCAGCTTCTATCAACAGCGACAACCTGTAAGTATATGTAGCAGCATCTATGGCTCCTGTGGCATATATGTGTAGCCAACCATGGCCTTCTGACCTTCTCCTGACCATGGTTGCAAGTTAGTTGTGAGCAAGGTCATCTGTGGTTGGTCAGCGGGGTTTGCCCACAAGTCTTTAAAAGTCATCTGTTCCAGCTGTCTATGAAATTTGTCAAATCAAACTGGCAGCATCTAGGTCTCTTTTTATAATGCAATATTTCACTGGTTCAGTTTGAACTGCTTCCATTCGAGGACCCTACCGGAAGAGGCATTTCCGTTTCGTCTACTTTCTCATATATTCATCAGATCAGAGCTTCTTGTCATACACAATGCTCTTTTCGTACCATGCACGACCAAGTTACTAGTATTCAATTTATGACAAACCTGTCAAAAAAGAAGCATAAGAAATCTACACATTGCTTGCACAGACTCTTTGGTGGCATTTGGTACCAATACCACTCCAGCTGAATTCGGTTGATAGTCAGTTGTCTTAATGTTTGTGCTTGTTTCTCCCAGACTGTTCGTTTCGTCGTGCAGAATTTTACAGGTTCAGTTTGAGCTGTCGGAAGACTCTCCTTCGCTACTGTCCGACTCATCGCTAGACTCTTCGCTGCTCTCCTCCTTCTTTGACCTGTAGTTCGTCCGGTTGCTGCTAGAGGAGCTGCTCGAGGAGACGTGCCCGTTCTGTCTCCCCCGCGTGATGATCGGGCGTCGCGTGAAGGTGTGGAACTGACGTCGCGGCGGCACCCCGTTGGCGGGAGAGCGGCTCCCCGAAGAAGAGTCTGAGTCGGACTCCACGACGCCGTTGAACAAAGTGTCGGTTTTCAGCTTCTCATCCTGTGGAAATGAAACAAGTGCACTGAGTTTTTGCCTGCTTAACATGTCTGTCAGGATGAAAGCAAAGAACAAGAAAAATGAAGTAGAAAAAAGTCAAGTAGGAGGATGTAGATGGAAAGGAAAACAAAGGGGTGCAATATACTGTAATAACATAATGCAGAAATGTTTGCGGTGGTTTTATGTTCGCGGTTTTTGCGGTGACCGTGTCACTGCGAACTTAAAACCACCGCAAACATTTTTGTCCAGTACCGTAGCAGTTTGTAACTATAGCACTGCCACGATCTTAAAACCACCGTGAACACTCCATTTTCGCCTTAGCGAGAAATAAAATATAACGCAAACTTAAATGCATTTACAGTATTAAAACATACATATCAGGACAGCTATTGAAAACATCAATTTGGGGAGACTGTATATAATAAAAAAATGTGCATAATAAGAAGCACACTGGATGTTAGTTCAAAAACAGACTCAGAGCACACAGCCTTAGTCAGTTTTTACATCTACTACTACAGGCCAAAGAGTTCAAAAATTCATTCAAACATAAACTCATCATGTTACATCTGCATGCCTGGAACAGGGATATTTATACATAAAACTTTCATACACAAACAAGGAAGCAAGAACGTACCAGTTCTTTCTCAGCCTTCTCTATGAGGTCCTCCATGGCCTGTTTCCAGCCGAGGATCCGTGTGAACCTCTGGATGCCCTGCACCAGGTCCCCCAGCTCCGAGCAGTCCGTGTCCCGTAACGGCACGCGGCCAAACGGACCCACGGGGTCCCTGTTGAACAGCACCCTGGGAACGTAACCTCTGCTGGAGTTCACGATACTGGCAAACGGCTCTACCTGGGAGGGGGGAAAACATTTGGATTAAGTTGAAGAAAATAACAGATTGAACTCATTCAGCAGAAAGACTTGAAATAGGTGCTCAATTTTGGACAGTTGAGTGAAAGTGATCTCAACCCAAGCTAATCTTCATCTGGTCATAACAGGGCAGACAGACCCTATGGAAGGTATTTACAGGTTTAAGTTTGACAAGGTGACAATTATGACATAATGTCTCATTTTGCAGTAATTCTACAAGGACCTCAAGAACCTTGTCCATGTGTGAGCTCATCAAAATTAAAGATGCTAACTGGGTAGAGAAGAAATGGCCAAAACTAATACATGAAATCCAGCCTTTGATGACTGATTCAACATAAATCTGTCTAAAATGTATCAGAAATTACTCTAGTTTAAAGGCATCCAGAGCATCTTATAAGGCTTGAAATTTGAATAATAAAACTCCAATTTCTAGTCATTCCTATACATAGTAAGTTTCAATAACACAATTAATACCATTACATATCAACATTAAAAGAGCAAACATACGATGCCGTTGTGTGGTGAGAACTGATAAAGAATCCAAGCCCTAATAGACTGATCCTGGCTGTCCATCACAATTAGCGGTTCGACCAATGAGAGGGTGACTGCATGTCCGTCAAATATTTGCATCTTTATGTTTTAATTTTGCATTTCTACGTTTTGACGGAGGTGGGCGGGGCTATGGTATTGGTCTATTTACACTAGGGGTGTGAAACTAAAAGATCACCATGTAGCTTATTTTTTTGCCACTTTTGGGCACTTTTGATAAGAAATCTGCACCCAAATGTGGTTAACAGTGTCATTAAATGTCAATTTCATAAAGATTACAGCAACTAGAATACTTCCAGTTTTCAAGCCTCATAAAATGCTCTGGGTGCCTTTAAACCTTGCGCTGTGACAATGATTCCTCTACACATCATGTTTCACAAAAGCCCTGTTCATGGTTGAATCTTCAAACAGTAAACCAAACCCACCTCTAGTGATGTCCCCATAACCAGCACCAGATCACACAGCGGGAAGTCCTTCAGGTAGTAGTAAAATCTTCTTGGTAGGTCTTCTCCAAAAAATACTATGTCTGGTTTTATCTTACCCTGGAGAAGACAGGACAGACAATCGTGAACGTCTTGTCGGGGTGTCTTTACTTTACAATGCTGTCATTCGGAGGGCAAGACTTAAAAACAGACATTAAATTAGCACGGCCATAAAACCATATAACTGGTAAAAATGTTTTCTTGAAAATGCTTAAAATTTAAATGTGTATGTATACTGTAAATGCATTTAAGTTTGCGTGGTTTTTATTTCGCGGTAGGGAAGAAATGGAGTGTTCATGACTTCACGGTGGTTTTAAGTTCGCGTTTGAAACAATAGTTCCGCTACAGTCATAGGTGGGCAAAAGTTTTGCGATGGTTTTAAGTTCGCGCTGAAAGTTCACCGCAAAAACTGCAAGCATGAAACCACTGCAAATATTTCTGCATTTACAGTAATTTGTAGCTTTGGAAGTAAGTTGCATTGATCAAAGTATGTCCCTAAGAAAAATGATGGAGCAAACTACACACACTACATGTATATTGATCATTTTGGAAGAAGAATAGATAAAGCGCCTTACCTTGCACCATTTACTATTTGTACACTTTGGCGTCTCCCCCTTCATTATGGCAGCCTGCAAGACAAATGTTTTCTTTAATACCTCACTCGTTTTCAATACCTTTAAAAAGCATACTTTCATTATTTCCTAAACAAGCAGTTGTGTAGTTGTGCAAATTACAATCACAAGCGTCATGTTGTGCTGTTTCCAGCAATGATTTTCAGTCTGAAGTAATGTAAGATATGTCTTAAGTCGTTAATCATCTGACAATGAAGAAACAAGTTATGTATCACAACTTTACAAGGCATTGTTTGTTTGTTTGCTTGTTTGTTGTGTTTCCTACCTTGATGTGTTTCCCTGAATATCTAGCATTGCACCTGACACAGGAGGCGGTGGCGAACGTGCCGTGGGCCTCCACAAGTTTGGATTCCGGGATTCCTGACACTGAAACACACAAAACATGAATCACCAACTGTTTCACTCAGTCTTTTCCTTAACATTTCAAACTACGAATAGTCTTTATTTTCCTTAACATTTCAAACTAGAAAAAGCATTCAGAGAGAACAAACTTAAGGTAGCTAATGTTATCAAGAGAAATTTCTTTATGTTTATTTGTAATCCCTAGTTTGAAAGGAAGTTACAATTTGATAAGAAGCTGCTAAAGCAGTGCCCTACAGTCTTGAAATGTAAAAATCTGTTTAAGTATATTTAAGAATTCCTGGGTTGTATCTTTACCAAGATCTTTTCAAACTAGAGTTCCACGACCTCATACCTTCGCCAAATGATTTTAACCTTTATGACTGACGTATTAGGAGTGTCTCTCATCAATTATAAATCATACTACTTGATCTTCTGCACCCAAATAACAGACGTTGTCCAAAGTATAAGCTTAACAAAGAAGGTTATTAAGGCTTAACAAGACCTACCCACCTACCAAATATCAAGACAATCCATCCAAGCCTTCTCGAGTTCTGCCGGTCTTTACAAACACACATACATACATACATACATACATACAAACGCTACCCTATGCATAACCTTCTCAGCAAAGGTAATAATGAATCACTATTAACTAAGCCAAAGGTCAACCCTAAAAATAATTAGAGAAGTCTATTCATGATTGTTTTAGTCATCCTACTTTAGCCAAACCAATAAACAAGTCCCGGTGAAACTATAACTTCTTGGCAGTGCTAAAGCCCCGTCACAAATAAGAAATTCAGCTCGGCCGACATGTTGGCGAGCTTCAAATGTGCATTTTCGGCCGAAGTACAGCCGACATCCTGTCGATTACGCGGGCTTCGGGCGATTTTTAGAAATTGAAGTTGATCCACATATTGGCCTTTAACCAGGACTGGTTAGTTTATTCTGACTTCGTCCATGTCCAAGATGAGAGGGTACCATCTCATGGGGGATTTTGAGTTTTAAGTGTTCGACGGACGTCACCCAAGATTTTCAATGGAAAATATGGTCGACGCTCAGGCGATTTCGAAATTCACAACAGATTTGGCCGATGCTCGCATGAATTATGACGCTGGCTTAAGGAAAGATCCAACGTGGATAAAACCTGACTTACTCCTCTCCAGCCCGTCTATGTTCTGTGTGTACATCCTCAGCAGCAGTCCCTTCTCGTGTAACAGGCGGATGAAGTAGTGCACGTAGTTGGGCCTGTAGGTCCCCGGGTACAGCTCCTTGGCCAGGGTGTAGAAGGGACGGGAGTCCATGTGGAAGTAGTCGATGTCGAATATGGCCTCGGGGTAGGGGATGTTGTATTGCTGTAGGTTGTCATAGAGACCAGTACCAGGGGACCTGTTGGGGGGTTGGGGGTTGGGGGTTGGGGTGTAGAAGTATGGTTATTACACAGCTGCTTTACTCATATCTTATGGCATACATTTACTGTAAGTTTCAGATTTAGTTAGTTACATGTAGTTAAAATCCTCCCACACCATATATAAGGTGTATAGGACGGTGCCCATCCCCGTTTCATAGCCCTGGGCCACACTGTGCTGCAATCACTGCAGCAAGGGGCTAGTCCACTGGCAGTGAAGTGTGTTTAACTTCCATAATGTTTCATAAGTATGTGCCATTTTTATAAAGTCTTTGGTATGGCTCAATGCGCCTCCCAGAAGTGTCCTACCCGGGGCTTGAACCCAGGCCTTCTGGTCCAAGTAATTTGAACCAGATGTGGCAAGTACCAGAGGCGCAGACCACTACACCACAGGGACACCCCAAGTTTCAGATATATCATATCTAGGGGTGGGTACCGGTACCTTGTACCGGTACAAAACCGGTATTTCTTAATGGACCGGTCCAAAAAAACCGGTCCGTAAAAAGTCAGTGGACCGGCCTATGGACTGATTAGAAAATTCATAGTACCAGGCTACCAACAGGCGGCCACATAACTGGTCTAAGAAAATACAAAACAGCAGATTTAACGAGTCGTTTTCTAAGACGTTAGCTGTGAATAATATCTAGAAACACTTAAAAGATGAGTAAACAAACGGCGAGGAGAGTATAGTTATAATTTTGTGACCAAATGCAAACCTAAGAAATTATATCGTTCCAGACATGACGTTTGGAGACTTTTACGTGTGCCTCGCTCTCCAAAATATGATGTACTGCGACACTACTATAATCAGGTACAGGTACAGGTCCGGACCTGGACCTGACCCTCTGGACCTGGACCGGACCTGAATTTTATGTACCGGTACCCACCCCTAATCATATCATATTTGTATCCATGGCAAAGAGAGAGAAAAAAGTGCAAATACATGTAGTATTGTCATTGAATGTTGTAACATCCAGTTAAATGTATACTGCCCATGTCAATTTCGGTAACCTATTAGTAGAATGAAGTATCATTAGATATAGGAAAAGTGCACAACATTAAGCACAATCCAGGGAAAATGTCAGTTTCAACTGAATTTCTTGAATGACAGCATATTTCAATGCATGCTGAAATACAAAACGATCTTGAAGCTACCTGACACATAAAAAGAATTACAGAGCCTTGCTTACTACAGCAGCACTCTAGATCTCTTTGTAATTATATGCAAGAAACAATTTTCATATCTCACCCCAATAAGAAAGTTTTGTAGCTGTAGATCTAAATCTTTCAGATTACCTTTCAGTATAAAACGGAAGATGAAGGTATTCTAATCTTAGTCTCACCTGAAGTCAGGGATCCCACTAGGTGTGCTGATCCCAGCCCCCGCCATCACCACCACGTTCTTACACTTATTCGCCAGGATGTACCTCGCCACGTCATCAATACCCGCAAAGGTCTTACCGCCACGACTACTGGTGGAGAAGGAAGTACCGCTACTCTTCCTTGATGATGTTGATATGGCCCTGTATGGGGAAAAGGGCTTATCATGATCAGTGGCTAAATACATGTAGCTGTAAGCTGATGTATGTAGCTGTACATGCATGTGGTTAAATGAAACTCTTATGGATAATATAAAGTAAAAAAAGGCTGTTAAATGGTAAAATCGTATTCAAACAGCATGACTGATGAATAAAGACAATAGAAGCTATTCAGTGGCACTGTAATGATCATACTTTGAATCTCCTGGCGATCATATTGGCATAATTGTGTTGTGTTTAACAGATATCTTACACTGTAATATAACATGATGCAAATTAAAAGTCTGTGTATATACTAGAGAGACAACCAAAGTTAAAACAGTGAAAGTGTGCCCACCTTGCAGACTTCTGCTGTCCAGGAACACTAGTTTTTGTCTCCTTGACCGACAATTTCTGGAAGGATGTAGCTAAAGACGTCTCAGACTTGCTCTTGGATGGCAGGGCGGCGCCTTTCCTGCCCTTTGCGGAGCTGGCATCTTTCTTCCCCGCTGACCCCGGCGGGGTCGCCGACGACCTCAGCTGTCTGGTCTGCGGTCTGCTGGGATTGGAGTTGGACGACTTGGAGCGAGGGGCCTTGGTGGCGGCATTGGTGACCCCTAGCAGTGGACACAGGAATTACAGGTTAAAAGAGAAATCTGTCTGTGACTTAACAATAGCACACAGATGTACTAGAAGGGAAGAATGTGTACAACTATGAGTCATGTATTACAGGTATTCAAGACTAAATGATATGAACATTAAATATTTAACCTTGCCAAAATGGCTACCATACTAGTAGCAGGCTGAATGTTGATAAAAGGTGGAATGAAGGTACTGAAAGGCAACCCAGGAGCAATATTAGGGCACGAAAATCAGATTTCGAAAGTCAATTTTATTTACTAGTAGTCATTTCTATACATGATTAGTTCAAACAACACTATCAAAATCACAATAGCGACATCCATGATGCAAAAATATGACTTGTACTATAATGTGAGAACTCACTGAAAATCGTTGCCGGGGTTTTTGTAGGCTCACGAAACTAAGGGCATCATTGTATGGCAAGATTTTACACTGTTTTAGAATGCTCAAAGTATGAAGTTATTACACAAATGTGCTAGACAACTTGTTATTAAATGTCAATACAATAAAGATTTCAGCATTTCTTTAATTTTCATTTCTTGGTCCCTAATATTGCTTTGGTTGCCTTTAAAAAGACCAATGTACTGCAGAAGACCATCACAATGTTTAACACTCCAAGATGGGGTCAAGACCAGTACCCAGATCTGCATTATTCAGTACAATCAAACTGAAATGTTATTTATCAATCCTCAGGTTCTGTTTAGTCAGCACACCTGTCTGACAAGTGATCTACAGGTAACATGACACACCTGTACACAGAACATGTCTACCACAAAGGAAATCATCCCAACTTCTGACAGGAACTCATTAAACATTAACTCAGTGTAACATATGATGACAACTTCTCACTGGTCGTTCGACTGGCAACTGAAACTATTTCAATCAAACAGTATTTTTTAGAAATTGCAATCACTTTCAAAAGCCTTCCTGCTAACATTTAATCTGTGCCTGGTGCAAGACAAAAAATGGTTCCAGTGACTCTATATCTCTTTAGTTCTTAAAAATACGTACTAGTAATGACTTGAATTTCCTTCTGAGAGTGAACTACAGTATTTGGTGTTAAGATTTATTTTTCAGATTTGGATAGAATGTTAGTCTCTACCAGACTATCTACGCCAGCTATAGGGAGAATATTTGCCAGCTGGGTTTCACCTGCAGGCTCCGTTAGGATGGCAGATTGATCCCTCTCTCCGTAGCCGACTCCCTTAGCATACTATTCACTCTATGTGAGCAATTTCTACTATTTTCCCAGCCATCCGCTGGGCCTGGTAGAGGCTAATAGAATGTGCTTATTTTCAGCATGTGTCACATGAGGTCAGCTTCACCCAATGTACTAATTATTTTGTCAACAAATACTGAAATGGCTGTACACACTCTCTACAACTGTGTGGTCCAAAGAATGTACAAAGTCTGATATCAAAATTTTTTTAAGAGAAATGCTTTACTACTGGTGTACGCAAAAACCATGTAATATCTATGTGACCCACCATTACCCTGGAAGCTACCAATAAGTTACATTTTAGACAGGATACAACAAATTTAAGGTTCTGTCTGACATCTGGGTTAATTGGGGGGGGGGCAACTGTTTTCAAAAGAAACTGCTGTTTATCAAACAAGACCACAGAAGTCTGATACCTACCCTTCTGCTGCCTTATCTCCTGTATCATGAGTCTGACAAAATGGTAGAAACACCTGATGATCAGGACAAACAGCACAAATCTCACCACCTGCACCAAGGTCACTCCGACCTCTTCAAACCTCACAACATTTGAGGGGCTGGAAAAATTCTCAGCTGGACAAAAATTACCCAATCTTGGCTGTGACATACTTGGTAGTCCACACAAACACTAAATCTTTGCCCAGAGTTTTCTCAAACATTTTTGTCGGTTTTTCTAATCTGTCCGAAAAGTTTCAGACGTTCCATCGAAGTCTGGTTCGAAAGTTGTGCCACGGAGGAACAGGTGTTCTAAATTTCCACTTGCTGAACTTGAGATATGAGTTAGACGACTACGTGTACGTGAAATTACGACATGAAATGCCAAAAGGTATGTATGATATATCTAATTTATAGAACACATCAAGGACATTATAAAGAGACACATTCAAGACACCAGGAACAACATTTTAGGACATTCAAGTGGAAGTGGCAACTTAAATTGTAAGCTGCTAAACGAAAACGTCTGTGGTTCACTTACCTTTGCGAACGGTTGCCATCAAAACGGCCAGCCCCATGGACGTACGGTCTTCAGTGTGGGTACATGGTCATCCCTCGAAATGTTGTAATACAGTTGTAGCTAGACTCTCCACAACTTGCCACGTACGGAAAACGCAGGCGAACCGGCGCCAACTTTCTGCAAGCCTTGCGTGACAAGTGTCCCTACAGACCTCCGATTTCACCACCAAATTGAAAGGAATTCTCCCCCCAAAGACATATACTTGCACGCACAGACAATGGGGCTGTGTGTAATATGACCAGTAATATTGAACGATAAACAATAGGGGTTACCACATGGGCGCTGACATGGAACAAAATGTTCGGGAATCGATCCTGACAACTTTTGTTGTTTGGGACTGTTTGGCCTGACCGGAAACGGAAGTGTTAAGGTTGTACTCGCCACATGCATTGTGGGACATATACCGGGCTATACCATTCACGGGGGTGTTTTATATTCATTGAAAGTATTTTACTTGAATCAACTTTGTAGTGAATACCCATATATACACAAAATAAAGCTAAAAACTAAAGGTTACGTTTAAAACTATCGGTACGATTTACCTAAAGTATAAACAGAACATGGATGATGGGAACATACGAACAAGAATGACGTCACCATCAGTGACCCCTTTGTGACCTCATCAGCTGGTGTTGTCATGTGGTAACAGTGTAACAGCACGAAGGCTACTTTTTCTGTCGTTTCAATCTTTCTGCTCAGCGTATTTTGGGACAAGTGTGTACGCGGAGGTCTAAAATGATCCACCCAATGGTACTGATGACCACCTCCCTCACTATATGTGGGTGGGTAATGGCGTGGTTGGAGCACTGCCACAACAGCAGGTGGAAAACCTTCCTACAGCGAGACCCAGCCGATACTAGGATCACTGTTGTGGACACAGAGACGAGGTGTGAGGACGTGTGCGGCAAGTTGGTGAGTGGAGCAGGGTTAGGGGACCTTCGAGTCCTCGGGTTTGACTGTGAATGGGTCACCAGGGGCGGAAAAACACGCCCGGTGTCGCTGCTACAGCTCGCCTCGCTAGCGGGAGAGTGCGGCCTCTTCCGGGTCTGTCGTCTCAACGACGGGACCATCCCTCGGTGTGTGAGGGACCTGCTTGCCGATAAAAACGTGTTGAAAGTCGGAGTAGCCTGTTGGGAGGACAGCCGACGGCTGGAGAGAGATTACGGGGTTTCCGTGAGAGGTTGTGTGGATCTCCGACACCTTGCGATCAGACACAAGTCTCTCCAGTGCGGAAACCTTGGTCTTCAGGCACTGGCTGAACAGGTACTCGGAGTTAAGATGGACAAGAGTCGAACGGTGAGGTGTAGCGACTGGGAAGCACCGGAGTTGAGCGAGGGCCAAGTCACATACGCCGCCAACGATGCACTTGTGTCTGTAGACATTTTCACCACATTTCTAAAGTGGAAATTGCAACAGAATGCCTCCAATGACCCGTCTGAGAAAAACCTGCAAACAGCCGTGAAGGCGATGTGCCAGGGTCTGGTGGACGTCCCCTTCTCTGACCAAGGAGGAAGAAAGAGAACTGTTCGAAATAAAGCACGTACCCTACAACATGTTGACAATGAAGAGACAGGTTCCTCACAAACTCATGATGAGAATGAGAGAGGAGAGATACGTGGACAACAAAATCATGGGAAGGCGCCAACCACCAGGAGAGTGAAGGGGTACACTGTCCGGCGGTCCCCCTTCTACCACAACTGCCAGCTGCGCGCGCCGGACGGCACCCTCCTCAGTACCATAGACCGCAAGAAGGTCCAGTGGTATCTCCAGAGGGACCTAGGCGAGCTGGTCAGCGAGGACCCGCTGACCGTCCAGCTGAAGTTCGAGCCCTCCGGCCGGCCGTCCAGCCAGGATGACCAGTACTACTTGTCGGTGAAGGAGAACGTGTGCTGCGTGTGCGGCCGGAGCGAGTCGTACATCAGGAAGAACGTGGTGCCTCACGACTACCGCAGACACTTCCCGCGCGAGATGAAGGACCACCTGTCGCACGACGTCCTCCTCCTCTGCACCGTCTGTCACCAGCAGACCGGTTACCATGACAACAGGCTGCGGAACGAGATCGTCAGGGAGTTCAACGCGCCCTTGGGATCTGAAGACAACGCCAAGTTCCTGGAAGACCCTGCTCGAAGGAAGGCGCGGACGGCGGCTAAAGCTCTGCTTCGCGACGACAACAAGATACCGGCTGAACGAAAAACGGAGCTGGAGACTCAAGTGAAAGAATACTACAACACGGAGGAACTTACCACGGCTATGCTTGTGGAAGCCGCCAGCCTAGAAACTCGGATAGAGAACGAGAATTTCGTCCCCCACGCCGAGAAGGTTGTGCGCTTGCTCCTGGAGCGAAAGAACGGACTGATATCGTTTGAGAAGCGCTGGCGTCAACATTTCCTGGACAGCATGCAGCCGCGGTTTCTGCCGCCGCTCTGGTCCGTGGATCACAACCACGGCAAGCTGGGGAGGAACGGGGTGGTCCGGCAGGACAGCCGGGCGGGCGGGGACCAAGTAACATCGGCTTGATGAGAACAATTTACAACAGGTTCCTCCTTAAACGGGGAGTCCTTACGACGTCATCTCAAATGCTAGGGATCACGTAATGTTATGTAACTTGAATTAACATTAATCCGCCAGGTTACATAAATCCGTCACTTTGAAAAAACAGTGGGTTTGAGAGATATCTCTAGTGCAAAACTTCCAGGTATGCACAGCTTAGATACACAGGAGTGCATTATACTGGCGGACGTTGGGTGGAGATCTGTTTGGACGTATCTTTTCAGGGTGACGGAATTATGTACCCTGGTGGAATTATGTTAGTAGATGTGGAAGTGTATTTGGAATATAAACGCTCAATCAGTTGTGATATTTTGAAATATAAATATTTGAGAAAGAAAGAGATGCTGCTACTGGTGTAATATTTGTCAAGTCAACGGATTGTAATCTCCAAGCAGATCTATAGGTTGCATAAAGACCGTATCAAACTGGCAGAGGAAGTACGTTTGCATTACAAGCTCCTTCTTCCAGATGGATACGGTCTTTGCAATCCATTGGGTCTGGTTGGAGACTAAACGGATTGTGCAATTTTTCTCTGGTCACTATAGCCAGTGACTGTGTTTTCTGTTACCTTTATAGAAAAAGCAAGCTTGTAAGAGACAGGATCAGAATTTGTTTTTGTAACTGGAGCATGCATGTGTTCGATTGTTACGCCCTGTATAATAAAGTATCCAAGTATCTCTGCGCATGCCTGAAGCATGGTAAATAATAGTCACAGCAGTGTACACAATATGTCAGCCTTGTATTGGGATTTTTATTTCACACAACATTCCAATTCCCTCAGTCTACAAGCATATTGAAATATTAGCTAGACCACATTCTGTAAGAGCCGTGCAAGCCGGTTACATTGCATCTTTATGAAATACTCCTATAGACCTATACATTGTGTTCTCTGCACACAGCTTTAAAGTACAAAGGCACATATATGTATGGTGACTGGTAACGAGAAATTAAACCTAATCGACATAATATGCATGCACGTGCCCGATTGAAGTGTGTTTTTGATTGCGTATCTGGAATGGTTTTCCAATCATGACTTAAGTTGGGATTTTGTTCATGTTTGCAGACATTATTTAGACTGTGCGGGAGATGTGTCATCCTAGTTACGCACAGGTCTGTCGAAAGAAACCAAAAGGCATTATCTTTATAGAAGGATGGCGAGGACATTTCAAATTCGAATAGTAACTTCTACTTCAGAAGTCTACTATATGTATTACTTTTGAAACATGCACAGTAAGTATATGTAAGCGCGGTGACTTGCCCTGTGCTTGACACCGCCGGCCAGCAAGTTAGGAGAGGGAATTTAACTGGTCTTACCTGGTTTGATGGCAACATGAACGGAGTCGGAAGGTTGCGTTTTGATGGTTTAATTAAGAAGAGTTAGTAGTTCACCGTGATTACATATATGCCGCCTGAGTCTACTGACTATGCAAGTCCCGGTACAGTTCTTGATTGTGATGAAAAGCCTCCTCGTGTGGAATCTTGAAGTTAGTCCGAGTTGTATGATTAGTTCAAAGTTCCGAGTAGATGTCGCAGTAATCCAAGTTGAATAACGATCCAACAATTGTCCATGCATCCAAGTAAGTACCTGGTAAGTGCCTCCAAAGTCCAGATAAGTACCGTAAAACTGGTCAATTCTCCCAACCTTTCTGACCCAGTCCTTTATCCTTTCTTGACTTGTTTTTCTCCTCCCAGTGAAGAGCCTGAATTTTCCTGCTTGTCCGGCAAGGAAGTCCTGATTTCTTCCCCCTATGGGAAGCCTAAATCCTTCTTTCTCCCTGTGAGAAAGCCCTGATTTCTTCCCCCTGTGGGAAGCCTAAATTCTTCTTTCTCCCTGTGAGAAAGCCACGAGCTCTCCTGTGTTGAGAATCCTGTCCCTCTCTTCTGACTCTGAGTGAGCCTATTTTCTTTCCATTTGCTGAGGTCCCTAGAGTCTATCCTAACACGTGTCCTAGATTTGGCGGGAACTTGCCTGTATCTTATTAACATTTCTAAAGGCGGCAATTTTAAGAAACATTGGCATTTACAGTATACATTACAGTTAAGAAGGTAACAAGCTTATACATTAACTGTTGTCATACGCCACGGATGCATTAAGCGTCTAGATCATCGTGGCCCAGGTTGTCTTAAGCTTTGCGACTTTCTGCGGCGTGGTTCATCTTCCTCTCCTCAAGAGGCGGATCTCTCATCTTGTACTTGCCCCTGGTAGCCTCGTTTAGTTTGGAACGCCACACAGCGACTCCGATCAGAGCTGCAGCGACGACGACTGCCCCCACAGACAGCAGCGCGATGTACGCCGGTTGCTCGTACCAGCAGTGAGCTGGACCCCTGTTGGTCTGTCACTGTGGGAGCATTTGACAAATGTAAAAGAATACTTAGAACATGTTGACCTGAGAATACACTTTCTTTACTACAAGTGAAACAAAAAAGTTACCTGTAAGAGTTATTGTTATGATAGTACATAAAGCACAAAACAAGTCAATCTTTAAGCTACTTTAATCTCATAAACTACTCTTAAACTACAAGCGCCTGGGTGCCCGGAGATACTCCTCTCGAAATGAATGTAATGTGAAACAACATTTCTCAAATCTTATAATGGCTTTGCTGACCAGCACATTAAGGAATCAGCACAGCTTGAAAACTCAACACCGCTGAAAAAGATAGATAAATGGGAGAATTGAACGTATGTAGGCAACTACAAAATATACAGTATCAACAGAATGATTCTACAGAAAAATGTAATGATAAAATCCACTCACCACTATAGATATGCTGGTGGTCAGCATTGGCACTCGCCAAACATCTTCTGGAACAGCTAGCTCTGTTGGCCGGTAATAGTGGAACTGGGCCTCTCTAGTGATTCGTGGCAAAACAGCAGTCTTGAAACTGTCAAAAGTTTCAAGCTTGCAATACCGTCACGGATCACTAGCCGGCACTTCAGTACGATGATTAGACGCCTGCTGTGGAATCGACAGTTTACGCCAAAAATAAACAAGGTTCTAACCCTCAACAGTATATCTGGCTGGGAGCCGCGCGAACCCCATTACTATATATTCTGTGATATTTTCTATTCTGTTGAAGGGTTTTGTCTGATTTTTAAAGAAATTGTCACCTGCAAAATATCTAACGTTAACACCCCTACGCCGAATATTATTTCGTTTAATTTTTCATGGAAATTTATAGCTTCCTTTCATTTTGGGTCCGCACGAACCCCAGGCGCTCTTTCGATCATGTTGATAAGAGTTAGAAAACAGTTTTGTATGATTACAGCCAAAACTGACCATCAAGCGTTTTGTCACGGTACAGGAGCGCCGACTAGTGATTCGTGACGAAACAGTAGTCTTCGAACTGTCGAAAGTTTCAAGCTTGCAGTACCGCCACGGATCACCAGCCGGCACTTCAGTACAATGATCAAACGCTTGCTGGAGATTCGACAATTGGCGCCAAATTAAAAACAAGATGAAAAAAAAAGCTTTAAAGTAATTGTTACCTTCAAATGTTGATACCCCCTAAGCCAAAGATTATTTCGTTAAATGTGTATATATTGAATTTTTAACTTCCTTTAAGGCGCTCTTTCGATAATATTGATAAGGGTTAGAATAGATCTTTGTATGAATACAGCCAAAACTGATCATTAAGCGTTTAGTCACGGTACATGAGCGCCGACTAGTGATTCGTAGCGAAACAGCAGTCTTCGAACTGTCGAAAGTTTCAGGCTTGCAGTACCATCACGGATCACTAGCCGGCACTTCAGTACCATGATCAAACGCTTTGCTGGGGAATCGGCAATTGACGCCGTAAAGAAACAAGGTTCTAACCCTCAACAGTATATCTGGGGTTCTCGCGGACCCAAGCACTTTATATTCTGTGATATTTTCTACTCTGTTTAAGGCTTTTGTCTGATTTTAAAAGTAATTGTCAACTGCAACACCCCTACGCTGAAAATTATTTCGTTTAATGTAATTATGGAATTTTATAACATTTTTTTCAGTCGCTCTTTCGATCATATTGACAAAGGTTAGAATAAAGCTTTGTATGATTACAGCCAAAACTGATCATCAAGCGTTTAGTTACGGTACAGGAGCGCCAACTAGTTATTCGTGGCAAAACAGCAGTCTTAAAACTGTTGAAAGTTTCAAGCTTGCAATACCGTCACGGATCACTAGCCGGCACGTCAGTACCATGATTAAACGCTTGCTGGGGAATCGACAATTGATGCCAAATAAAACCAGGTTTTCACACTCAACAGTATATCTGGGGTCCACGGGGACCCAGCACTTTATATTCTGTGATATTTTCTATTCAGTTAAGGACTTTTTCTTATTTTGGAAACGATTGTTACCCGCAATATCAATACACCCTAGGCTAAAGATTATTTCGTTTAATGTATATATGGAATCGTATAACTTCTTTTCAGTTGCTGTTTCGGTCATATTGACAAAGGTTAGAATAAAGCTTTGTATGACTAGAGCCAAAACTGATTATCAAGCGTTCAGTCACGGTACAGGAGCGCCGACTAGTGATTCGTGGCGAAACAGCAGTCTTGTAACTGTCGAAAGATTCAAGCTTGCAGTACCTCCACGGATCACTAGCCGGCACTTCAGCAACATGATTAAGCGCTTGCTGGGGAATCTACAATTGACGCCAAATGAAACCAGGTCTTAACCCTCAACAGTATATCTGGGGTCCTCGCGGACCCAAGCACTATATATCCTGAGATATTTTCTATTCTGTTGAAGACTTTTGTCTGATTTTCAAAGTAATAGACCTCTTTCCAATTACGGCGGCCATTTTGAATATCCCGGGGTCAGCTAGGGGGTCATGCACCAAAGTGAGGCTCGGGTTGTTCCGGCCTATGATATTACATAGGTATTCCATCATTGGTGGTACATTTTGCGCCTCTATTGTGAAATGCTGTGGTACATGCACCTGGCATGTGCAGAAAATATTGTTGTGGACATTTGAACTTGATTTTAGCTAAATTCTTATTCATTGTTCATACTTTTTGACGATTGAGTTCAGAACATTTAGTGTCAGTGCTTATATCCCCATTTGTGCTTTGCATAGATTGGACCGCGTGAAATCACACAAAAACAGGCACCGAAACCTGATTAATTTCCTTTCAAATTGGGAAGAAATCACTTTGGTGCATGACCCCCAGCTGACCGCGGGAAATTCAAAATGGCCGCCATAACTGGAAAGAGGTCTGTTGTCTGCGACGTTGCTTTGATCTACAAAGTTATTCATTACTTCCAGGAGGGGATTGTCGAGATAATCCTTGAACGTGTGTTTGGACTCACTGCCTCCGTCAGATGTGGCACAGCAAACAGCTCATAGAAATCCCTCTCCTCTTCTCTTCTTATACCTATAAACATGGACCCACCCACGACTAGTGCAGACCAATCTGGTTTGTAGTTTGGTAGGATTTGACGCCTTTTTGCCGGTTACGTAAATACTATGCATACAGGTGGACAATTTCAGAAGCTTACATTCTTCAAAGTTTTTGTTTCTCACAACGTTGCTTTGACTTTTGAAACTCTTTGAACCAATCCTCAGCTAATCCTTGACATCTTTTCTTTATAGATCAAGAAATATGATGGATATTGAGTCAAAACGCGCAAATCAGATCGAAGGATTCTTTGACAAAAGATGCTGGAATTGAACTGTGAAATAACAACTCGACCTTTTGTCATAGAAAGCTCCTCTCGGTGTGCGTTATGCAACGCTACGTGCCTGAGGACCAAACTGCTGCAGTATTGTTTCATCCTGCCTGACAGTGGCTTGTGAAACTAGAAATTTGGATAAGATTTTGAACAAATGTAACATTAGTTTGTTTTTAATAACCATAGGTTCATTGAACCTATGTTATTTAAAACCTCGTTAAAAGCTCGTTAAATTCGCCAATAAGTTTTCATTTTACTCTGAACATGTACCCGGCATGTGAAGTATCGTCACAACCAAACCAATCGGTTATACCATGGTGCTTTTTACGACCGGTCCAGTTCTCTGTTGGGTCACTAACGAAATAAAGGACGCACAGATGATTTCTCCACATTTATTCAACACAAGACTATATATAGATGCATAAATTACTTGGTTTTGGTTATGTACAAAGAGACTTTTCATTCAGTGACTTACCAGCCTGGCGGATAGATACAGACACATGAAATCCCTAAGTCGTCCTTTTATGTGTTTTTAAACATTTGTAGTGCTGCTTTAAAAAGCAGCACTACAAATGTGTTTTGTTCCAACAACAGTACAACAGTATTTTATTTATTCATTTATTGGTTCAGCATGTACATGCCAGAGTTGCCCAACTAACCGAAGGCTATTACTAAGGGGGAACCCATGTGCGGTTTTAGGACTGTAGGTTTTGAACCACTCACACCTGGGCATGCCCCTACTCTTTATCTAAAGGTGTGGTGGGTTCTTTTACGTGCGCGGGGTATGGCTTTCCCCAAACACGGGACCTCCATTTAACGTCCTATCTAAGGGACGTCCCTAACCCTAGATGAGCTAGGTACTCATTTACACCTGAGTGAATTGAGGAAAGTCGTGTTAAGTGCCTGTCGTGTTAAAGACCCACTATGTAGTTTTAGGCCAATACAGAAAGTAGATTTTCCTACTGTTTCTTTGCATAGCAAGCTTTATCAACTCTATAGAATTGCTTACCGATATTCAGGAAGGGAGGTTACAACATTACTGCACCATACAAACTTTAAAAAACTGTTATCCTCCATCCAAAACAACACACAGTGTGAAACTAACACATGGCCACACATGGCTTCTGTACTTCTTATCAGGCTGATCGCCCAGTGGGGTGCCTGTTTACAGTTCACCAGTTTCTGTAAAAAATCATCCTTACCAGAGTTCTTGCAGTTTTGAAGGGAAAATAACCACACTTTATTGATACCCTTCAAAGTAGACTCTCTAGAATAAATTAATAGTTGTATTCTACCCTCTTGGAAAAAGATATGAATGTTTCCAAAGAAGAAGAGCTTCATGACATCTGGCAGTCTAAAGTGTGCCTAAGTGATTAGACCACCATGGGGGTCCTCCAGTGCACTGGGATGCTGTTGTTTATCTACTATTGAGGTGGTGTCCGGGAGTTTTTGTTTTGTTTTTGTACAGTTCACAAACACCCAAAATAGACGAAATAATGAAGAAAATATGCTGAAAAGGGGTTGTACATGTCAGTACCTGCTATTAACATTAAGATTTGTTCACAATAATATTTTCAATTTTTGCGCCAAAATCCTACATAGTGGGCCTTTAAGGCACAACGTTGGGGCGCATGTCCAGGCATGTCTGGGGGCAACCCGGGTTCGAACTCGGGTTCCCTTGTTTGACAGTCGGATGATCTATCCATTACGCCACACGACGACACTACAACAGTACACTTGTAGTATGTCCACATTTCTTCTACTGAGAACAACAAACTGCAGTCACCATGACATTCTTACGGAAATGTCCGATGGTAAGTGATTGTTTAAAGTAGAACACATAGTTCCGTTGCATTTTGTTGTATATATGTATATACCATGACCTTGAAATTACCACCAATGATTCTAATGGCATAGTCAGCTTCAGTACATCTGAAGCCTTCTTCGAACGAAATAACCATTTTCTTACAATTCTACCATAACACAACTTAAAAAGATACACATATCACTCTTACGTCTAAACTTTGTATTAAAAAACAGCACATATACATCGACACCTTCTACACATCTAACATGTTCCTGACCTTGAAATTAACACCCATGAGGCTAATCGCTATGTTGTCTGTTTGAATGTGTCGCCAAGGGGAGGCCGTGGGGAATTTATAGCCTTGATGTGCCGTAGTAACATTTGAGAAGACGGTGTTGAGTTTTTTTTGCTTTTAATTTTATCCTGCTCACCCTCCTTCCGCACCGGATCAGCCGTGACGATCAGTGCCGGTGGGGCAGAAGCACCAGGCGTTCCACAACAAGCGGCTGGTGCACTGGTAGAACCCTGTCCTATTCAGACAGTCCGGCCTTTAACAAAAACACAACACAGATATAAGCAGAGTGGATACTTGTGCTCGGACTGTACTGTAAAAGGTCTGATCTGCCGTGCATCTATGGCCCGGTTTACACGCGCATTTTGTATATTGTCGACTTGGAGTCGACTCAGCGGCTCCAAATAGACTCCAAGTTGATTCAGAGTCGACTCAGCAACTTGGAGTCGACTCCGAAAACGCTTGTGTACACACAGCCTAATTATGTAGAATAGCAAATAAACGTGCGTACAACTCCCACTCATGATGATGGTGAGCAGTTAAGCCTAGAAAGATACCACTCAACAAGATTAACATTACACCCCTGTTGTGCTGTGTCCAAATGGACTACAGTCAAAATACTGCAAATTTGCTTGTAAGTATTTTGTCTGAATCAAAAGCTGCGCTGCCCTGCTCGCACACTCACCTGGGGGAGTGCATGACAATGCCAGCTCTGCCGTCCGCCAACCATCCGCATCTGCACACCCAATTCGTGCCCGGCGGATGCTAGAACATCTGCGCAAGGGACGCCAGGAAGGCTCCCCTCTCTGCGCATGCCTGGCGAGCTTCTTCAAAGGTGTACTTGAACTTGCCCTCTGGTGACCATATGTTGAAAACGTGTCCTGCAAAAGCTAAAGGAAAGGAAAAATGACCTTCCTTTTTCATGATACTCTTTGCAGAAAAAGGCAACATTATGAACTTTCACATGAGAAGAGCTAACCCCAACTGGAGGAAGCTGGATTTACAAAGGGGGTGCTGCTCAACAAAGGGGGTGCTGCTCAAAGATTGAAGAATGTAAGTCGTGTCAAAACGTACACACATAGCCACATAATTGCCATTGTATTTTACCAACACAGATGAGCTGTCATTCGAATATAATTGCCATATTGTGCTTGTGTTAGTGCTTTTCCAATGACCTTTCTACGAACCTGGCATGTTGCACTGGTCAGCCTTCGGGTTCGTCTGTGGTTGTATCGCCGGCTGCAAGTGGTCGATTTGCTTCTTTTCCTGACGTGTCTCAAGGGCTGGCCGGCCGGCCAGTTCTTCGAGGTTGTCGAGACGTTCCTCAAGGGCCGATACATGGTCCTCCAGACGGCTGACGTCTGCTGAGCGGGTCTTGAGGTGTTCCTTCATGGTAGTCGCCAGGTTTTCCAGGCGTTGGTTGTGGCTTGTTAGTTGCCCCTCTAGACTTCTGACCCCAGCTGAGCAGGTCTGGCTGTGTTCTTCAAGGGTTGATACTTGGTCCTCCAGTGCTAATTGGTTGTCGAGACGTTCCTCCAGGGCCGATACTTGGACCACCAGATGGTTGACCGACTCTAAGCGCGTCTTTATATTTTTCTCAACTGCCGATACTTTGTGTTGCCTGCGGTTGGACAGGACTTTTCCTTGCTCTTGTTGTTTGTTGTGGCCTGATAGTTGGCCCTCTAGACGGCCAACCCGTGCTGAGCATGTCTTGCTGTGCTCTTTAAGGGTCGATACTTGGTCCTCCAGGCGGGTGACCTGTGCTTCGCGGTTATCAAGACGTTCCTCAAGGGTTGATAGCTCGCTCTTCAAATGGCTGCCCAGCGCTGCACTGTTCTCGAGACGTTCCTCAAGGGTCGATACTCGGTTCTCAAGAGGGTTGGCAATTCGAAGGGCTGACTGTTTCTCAACGCGTTCTTCAAGTGTCGATACTCGGTTATCAAGAGGGATGGCAATGGCTGAGCGGTTTTCAAGGCTTTCTTCAAGGGTCGATACTCGGTCCTCCATAAAGTGGCCTAGTTCTGAACGGTAGAAAATACAACCCTCTCCGGTTGATACCTCGTTCTTGAAATGGCCGGCCAGTGCAGAGCTATTCTCGGTAAGGTTATGATAGTCAAACATGTTGTTGTCCAGTGCTGAGCAGTTGTCAAGTCGTTTCTCGAGGGTCGATACTATGACTCCTTGACGATTGATGAATGCTGACCGGTTCTCGACTTGTTCCTTTAGGAAGGAGACCGTGTCCTCCAGACGGCTGAAGATAGCTTCGCGGTCTTCGAGACGTTTCTCGAGGAGCAACACTTGGTTCTGAAGATGGCCGACCGCTGCTGATCTGCTGACAAGCTGTGTCGAAAGTAAGCAAAATCATAAGTTTCTGACAAAAAGAGCATCCGTTTTAAAGTGCTCATTTTTTGACCAGCCTTTGATACATAAAACATTTGCTGATGAATGTGCGACAAAATGTTGTTTTCTCATTTTTAAAATCATATTCACCCAAGAAGAAAGGTAGAAGCAAATAGTCTCCAGGCGTTATTGTCGGGCTTTCTAGTTTGCCCCGTTTTCTTTATGCCTGCCAGAATAAAGAAAACGGAATCTTTAAGCCGGCCAGACAAAGAGAGTAAGAAGCAAGAAGAAACTGACCGCATCAAAATCCGGTTGTGGGGTGGTGATTTGCACAATGAGTGCAAGAGATGTCACCAATGTAACTATGACGACGGTCGTCTTGACAACGCTGACGAGCCGGGAGAATGACAGAAAATCACGTACTCGACCACGCCAGCCATTTTTTTCGCCTGTGTAGTCTGCAACATACAGTGATAGTCTTAAATACACGTAGTCTGACTATTTTCACCGCTGTTCAAACATTTTCTGAACAATAGGAGGTTGTTCAACTTGTGTAAACAATATAAGTTATTTCAAATTACCATCCCCAACGCCATTCGTACGTTTTGAACTGTTGAATATTCATATAACTACATGAGAGCGGTGTTGCCCTCAGCGTGTTCCAGCAACGAGGATCACGACGTGATGTTAGGGCGGATGTATTTCAGACGCTGATTTGAGAGATTGGTGTATTTTACAGTTATAAATGGTCTCGCCTAATCTCCAAGCAGACGTTGGGTTAGACCACCACGTCAACATCATCTACTCCACATCTGCTCGGAGACGGGCTTACCATCCTACATGTGATGTACTGACCTGACGACTCAGTTGAGCCGGCAGCGATGTTGGCGTGCACTCCCGGTCCCGCGCTTCTGTCATGGCGGCCGTTTGGTCTGCGGACCCCGTTATCTCGGTTTCCTTCAATTCAGAATTTCATTCTGTCATCTAATGGCGCAATTGTTTGAAACTTTGAAACTTTATTGAAAATACTACGTGGCAGACTTGCGAGTCTGAATTGGGTAGATATTTACGTATGAGCTCCCATAAAAAACTATATCATTATATAAAAAGTTAAATATCAAAGTTTGAATAATATCCATGGCGCGATTCAGATAAGTTTTCAATTTACAACACATAACACGATGTAAGGCCAGCTGACACAGGAAAACATCGGAACATTCGTTACAGGATTGTGCTGTTTGATACAATTGCAGAAGAGAAAACGTGGGAGCGTTAAAGAGATCAGTCACTTGTTCAGCAGGGTTACAAGGTACGGAATCGGAGTTTTTTAGTCTGTTGGTGCGGCAGAGTGGTGTGTTGATGAGTTTCAGTTTGTTTCTGGTGTTACGACCGGATATGTTCCCTCTTGTGCTCGGAAGCCAGTCCCTGAAGTTGGACTCCATCAGAGACCTTGCAAAGTTAAGACACAAGTCCTCTTTTCTTTATTTGTGCCAGTGTTGTGAGTCCGAGCTGTTGCAGGGCGTTGGAGTAGTCAGAGTAGTCGTTGCCCAGTATGGTCCGGCAGGCTCGTTTTTGAATCTGTTCGAGCTCCGAATTCTCTGTTTGCACTTTGGTGAGGCCAGAGGTCCAGGCAGGTGCAGCATATTCTAGGATCGGTCTGATGTAGCACGTGTAGATCGTGATCAGGTCATTACGCGATAACATGAACCTTTTAAGTCTTTTGAGGAGGTAGAGTTTCTTTGCGGCCTTTCCCACCATTTGCTTGACTTGGACGTCCCAGTGAAGGTTGTTCTGAATGTGAAGTCCGAGGATCTTGAGGCTGGGGGCGACAGCAAGTGGTGTGCTGTTGACTCGCAGTGGTGGCAGAGGAGGATAGTTCCGACAAAATGTGATGTGCATAGCGAGGCATTTAGAGTCGTTCAGTAGCATATGGTTGTTTGACGTCCATTGGCATAACAGATCCAAATCAGACTGTAGGGTTGAAGGTTGTTTGAGCAGTCTTGATTGGAGCATGTTCATATCATCCACGTATTTCCATACCGGACTAGAGGTGTCAGAAGCAGCATCGTCAATCAATACCAGGAATAGTATGGGGCCTAGTAGAGTTCCCTGCGCGACTCCGCATGTCAGGTGTTCCCACTCTGAGAGAGCTCCACGGTAGCGCACGCGCTGTTTCCTGTTGGATATGAAGCTGGCCATCCACGGTATAAGTTCAGGTCGGAGTCCCATGGTTAACAGTTTGGTAATGACGGTGTGATGGTGGACTCAAATGCGGAAAAGTCTGTGGCTACGAGAGTGCATATTGTAGATGGTTTGTCCGTCCCCTTGAATAGGCTGTCTACCAGGCTGACAAGTGCGTATACTGTAGACCGCCCCTGGAGGCTGCCAAATTGTCGGTTGTCGAATGTGAGGTCTTTCAGAATCCAAGAAAGGGCAAAGTGTTCCGCTATCTTTGAAAACTGGGAAGTCAGGGAGATGGATCTCAGTTGATCGATCTTGGCTGGTTTAGTTTTTGGTACCGGTACCACAACTTCTTGTTTCCACTGACAGGGTACTATGCCGCTTGCGAACGAGGCGTTGAGAACATGGCAGAAAGGAGAACTGATTTCACAGGCGAATTCCTTCAAAATTTTCAGTGGTATGTTATCCGGTCCCGGTGCCTTGTTTGTTTTCACTGCTAGGAAATTGTAAATGTCCCAGACTTGCAGGGTGGGCAGATGTTGTGGTGCCGGTAGAAGGGCGGGTAGTTGAGTAAAATCCAGCACAGGAAGGGCTTTGGAGACTTCAGCAAATTTGGCATTTATGGCATTGGCAATGGTGGTGCTGTCTTCAGTGTCAAGCCCTGGAAGTGTAATTTCACCGTCAGATTTTCTGACGTTAGCCATGTTCATGATTTCTTGATGCCACCGTCTTGGGTTAGCCGTTTGAGAGATGAGACCCTGTCTGTGTAATATGTCTTCTTTGCTTTGGCCAGTGTTCTTTGCGTTAGGTTTCTGTAGAATTTCCAGACGGTCGGAGACTGTTTGTGAAAAGCCTTCTGTCGGAGGCTAATCAGCTGTTTGATCTTGGGCGTTACCCACGGCTTGTCAGAGTTATGTACTTTGACGGACTTGGTAGGAAAGAAGGTGTCGATGGCGTTCTCAAGAGTGTTGTGAAAGGCACTGGCCTTTTCAGAGACTCCCTGTGCATTATACACTTCAGTCCATTTATGCGCCGTGATCCATTTGCCAAAGTCAAACATTCCAGTTCACAAAGTTTACGGACCTGCTTCTTTGTTAAGTTCGTTGTGTATCTTACAACCTGGATGCACATTTTAGATTATTCTCAATTTTCAACATCTTTACCTTTCGTGATCAGCCCCCAAATATTGCGTTTCACCAAGGAGGTGGTTTCACCATGAATGCACTGACCTGTAGATTCTCTGGAGTTGTAGAAGGGGTTGGCGTGCAGCTGGTTGATGACGTCTCCAACCATTCGGCCTCCAATGGTCACCTTTGGCCTGGTGTCCTGCGGTCCGCTGACTCCGGGGGCGTGGTTTCGGTCTGCCCGAAGGTTCCGGATGGGAAGGTCAGGAGGCCGCCGCGCCATGGCAGCAGGACGTACCGAATAGCCGAGTACAGTCTGTGCACGCAATATCAGCACGCAGCTCTAAAAAAACCCGCTAATTGTCTGCGAGGTTACTTCGACAGACCTTCATCTACAATATCATTCATTACATCCAGGAGAGGATTGGTGAGATAATCCTTGAACGCGTGTTCGTACTCACTGCCTCCGTCAGATGTGACACAGCAAAGAGCTTGCGGAAATCCCTTTCTTTCGCCCATAGATATCGATAAACGTGGATTTGGACCCACCCACGAGGCCACCACTGTTGCAGACCAATCTGTTGTGAAGTAGGGAGAATTTTAGCCGCCATAGCAGGCCATACCGGCTTTTTCTTGGGGGGGGGGGGCTTATACGGGCTGGCACTTTTTGCAGCCAACCCGTAACCATCAGCCAGCCTGTAACAGAGATGCTCATCGTAGGCAGCCAGTAAAAGATAAAAAAAAAAGGTGCCAGCTGTATCTGACGTCAGTAGGTTGGTGTTTTGATAGCTGTTTTTGTATGCCCTGCTACTAAAACGACAAGGAATCTTTCTGCACTATGTGCCACTAGGCACTACAAGGGTCTGAACGAATGAATCATGGAGATAATGACAGATTTTAACAATTATGAAAAATCACAGATAGCCTAGCCTCTCCACTTGAATATGCAAGTTTCCTGACCCCCTCTATCATGTTTATGTAAGGACACAACACTTCAGCTCATAATTTTCTTCAAGTGCTGAAGAAACCCTACCTGGTCTTTCGTTGACATACAAAGTATTATGAATTCTATATGTGACAAGACTATAGCTACAAAACAATCTGACACCATATGGGCAGTGTTAAATCACGACACACATCCATTGAAGACCCATTGATTAATGATTGGCCGCATAGAAATGCATTACGTTATGCATGCCGTTTGCTATATTCGGACCCATGTAAAGCCATTGGCCCGTGTACGTTTTAGTGAGGAGGCATGCGGCCCAAATCCTTCTTCTGTATGTCCTTTTTGCTCTCTTAACGAACCACGAGACTCTCGCATGGCGGCGCCGTCGACGTCGAAGATGCGACTGGCAGTGGAACAGTTGAAGCGCCTGTAGCGCCCCTTGTGGAAACTCAGGCACGCAGACGCGCACAGCTAGCGGCTGTGGAGCCCCGGGGCCGGAGACCCGTCCCTGTAACCGGTTCTGTCACAATGGAGGAACACTATTGGCTTCCTCGTGCTCGTGTCCACCCGGGTGGTCAGGCACCTGCTGCCAACGTGAGTGATCCTTGCCCTGTAGCCAGTATAGTCTAGACGTGATGTTCTCTCACTTAATGATCCTTTTCCTAGAATTGTGCTGTAAGATTAACGTGGTTGATAGCATTTCTAGTAATTTTGTACTCTCCCCTTATCAGGCGCCTGCACTTGGCAGTGGAACAGTTGGAGCTCCTGTAGCGCCCCTTGTGGAAAATCAGGCACGCAGACGCGCACAGATAGCGGCTGTGGAGTCCCGGGTCCGGAAACCCGCCCCTGTAACCGGTTCTGTAACAACGGAGGAACGCCACAGTCTTCTTCGTGCTTGTATCCACCCGGATGAAGAGGCACCTGCGAACGTGAGTGATCGATCCTTGTCCTAGAGCCAGTAGGCGTTATATTATCTCACTTTATAATATAGTTATAATAACATAATAATAACACCCCTATCCCCTTTTGTTTGTCAGAAGGCCTGTCCCTCAGGAATTTATTCCTTTGTTTTGCATAACTGGTAAACCGCCTAAAAGCGTAACACACCAGGGTTGTACTGAATAGTACAAGCTGCATATCCGGACAGATTCATATGATCCACTCACACCGGGAAGGACCCCTCCTTTTTTCGATAAGTGCGATGGGTTCTTATACGTGCTCCTCGAACATGGGACCTCCATTTAACGTCCTATCCAAGGGACGTCCCTTCCACCTGAGTGAAGCGAGGAAAGTTGTGTTAAGTGCTTTTCCCAAGGGCACAACGTCAACGGGACGAATCTGGGGACCCTGGATTCGAACCAAGGACCTCTGGGTTCTGGGGCCAAACACCCAGCCACTGTGCCACCGGGACGCCACGGTACAGCACAGTACAGAAGTGACGGGACTCACGTGACAATTATCACAATCCGAGGAGGAAACACTCGGGAGAATGGTGACGTATTAATCGGAGCCGACGAAAACAGTTGAGCGCGCTAATCTATCAAATGCCCAAAGTCCTGTACACAGATATGACCTTTGACTGCGATAACAGTGACACCTGCATAACTCGTTTACTTTGTTGACAGTCAGTGATAAATTGGCCTGTTTGGATCACACGCAGACTTTATAACAGGGAAATTTCTGACGTCTTTCGTACATTGACATCAACCGGAGATCAAGTTCACCCTTCTTGGATGTTCAGTCGATCTAGTCCAGAAGACACACCATTGTTGAGGATGATATCGACACTTGTCATATTTTTAGTTTCTACAGGTAAGGAAGCATTTCATTGTGCAATTATTTTACTCCATGCAACCCGCGGAGTCCCTATCAAAAGTGAAGATTTTGTCTCAACTCTGTAATTGTCTATCGTAAACCATCATATACACGTGCTCAGACTTATCCCTGATCCTTTTTTTAAACGAGTTACCGTCTTACCAACCTCGAAATTAAGAGGTCAGTGTCTTGTATAGGGTAATTTTGATCAAGAATAGGGTACTTTTTATTACCAGTTGTCGAACCTTCAAAATACTGTCACAAAAATTCGCGCTAGGCTGATGGGTGTCACGCCCAACCAATGGTAAAGGAGCTACAGTATACCTTTTGAAAAAGAGACAAGAACAACTGACGATTGCATTACTTTAACACCATGTCCATAGGGTAGCCATATACGTGTCGGTCATCCCGATAAGATCGTTAAGGTCATCGGTACTGGACTCCTTGGGCGTAGCGTTAATCGCCCCCATGTAGACCCTCTTTAAAGTTTGCTGCGTTGGTGTTGATCAACAAATACCCAAAGTCCTGCACACAAATCTAGAAATGACCTTTGAATGCGACAATATTGACAATTGTGTATCGGAATTTTATCAACGATTTTGCCTCCTGAGTCGCAGACTTTGCTGCTCTTCACAATGATGACAAGGCGGCCTATTCCCGATCTAACGCCGACGTGACGTCGGCGTGGCGTAACGGTTAGAGCGTTGAACTCAGAATCCGTAGGTCCCGAGTTCGATGCTCACCATGCCCCGACGGTGTGCCCTTGGGAAATGCACTTTACACTACCTTTCCGGACGGTGGAGTGACGCCCACCGAGCCTACTCGGCTAATCTGTCGAACTGGGTGCCCAAAACACCCTACGATTTGGTTGCCGATGTGCCAACATCTAGTACATTTGCCACCGAGAACCGTTAAATTTTTTTTTTTTTTAATTTTTTTTAACGCGTCATATCCTTGAATTAATCGCTATCCATTACGCCCCATGCGGACCCTTCTAAAGTTTACTGTGTCTGTCGTCCAAGGCGTAGTATCGGTGGCTCTCTAGATAAGAAACAGTTCCGTTCCTTCTACCTGAGAAAGAAACATCGACAACTTAGAGATGCATACGACCCGTGTAATTTTGGTAGGAGTCCTGGTCTTACTGATGAACTATGAGGCTCAATCGTGGCGGCGCCGTCGACGTCGAAGATGCACTTGGCACTGGAACGGTTGGAGCGCCTGTAGCGCCCCTTGTGGAACCTCGGGAACGCAGACGCGCACAGCTAGCGGCTGTGGAGCCCCGGGGCCGCAGACTCAGGCCTGTAACCGGTTCTGTCACAACGGAGGAAGACCACAGTCTTCTTCGTGCTCGTGTCCACCCGGATGGACAGGCAACTGCTGCGAACGTGAGTGACCCTTGCCCTGTAGCCAGTAGGTGTGATGTTCTCTCACTTTATCATTATGATATCATTTTGCCAGAATTGTTAAGTAAAATAACTTGGTTGGTAGCATTTGTAGTAATTTTGTACTCTCCCATAGGGGCCTGTACTTGGCATTGGAGCAGGTGGAGCTCCTGTAGCGCCCCTTGTGGAACCTTAGGCACGCAGACGCGCACAGCTAGCGGCTGTGGAGCCCCGGGACCGGAGACCCGCCCCTGTAACCGGTTCTGTCATAACGGAGGAACTCCCCTGGCTTCATCGTGTTGGTGTTCACTCGACTTCTGGGGCACCTGCTGCGAAATCCGTAGGTTCAAAAGTGATAAATTGGTCAAGTTACCCCCCTTTAGTTACTTGAGTCATACATCAACAACAAAGAGAGATAAAAATTTGTTCTGGGGCTCGATAGATTAAGGCGGTTCTTCACAGAAAAAGAATGGGCAGAAAGGTAAAGTATTTCATTACTTAACAGTCGCAGATGATATCATTTCAGGAAAGACTGAAAAAGTCCAACGAGGACTTATTTGAATTGAATTACTCATATCTGTTCCTATCCGAACAGATTTATATGATCCACTCACACCGGGAAGGATCCCTACTCTTTTCGGTAAGTGCTGCGGGTTCTTTTACGTGCTCCTCAAACACGGGACCTCCATCTAACGTCCTATCCGATGGACGTCCCTAACTGAAGCTAGGTACTCATTTACACCTGAGTAAAGCGAGAAAAGTGCCTTTCACAAGGGCACAGCGTCAACGGGACGAATCAGGGGACCCTGGATTCCAGCCAAGGGCCTCTGGGTTCTGGGGCCAAACACCCTGCCACAGTGCCACCGGAACGCCACAGTACAGTACAGCACAATACAGAATTGACGGGACTCACGTGACAATTATCACGATCCTAGGAGGAAACACCCGGGGAAAATGGTGACGTATTAATTGGAGCCGACAAAAACACTTGAGCGCGTTAATCTATCAAATGCCCAACGTCCTGCACACAGATATGACCTTTGGCTGCGATAACAGTGGCACCTGCATAACAGGTCTGCTTAGTTGACAGTCAGTGATAAATTGGCCTGTTTGGATCGCAAGCAGGCTTTATAACAGGGAAATTTCTGACTTTTTTGCCTACATTGACATCAACCGGAGATCAAGTTAACCGTTCTTGGATGTTCAGTCGATCTAGTCCAGAAGACACACCATTGTTGAGGATGATCTTGACACTTGTCATATTTTTAGTCTCTACAGGTAAGGAAGAATTTCATTGTGCAATCATTATACGCCGTGGTAACCCGCGGAGTCCCTATCAAAGGTGAAGATTTATGTCTGTAATTGTCCACCGAAAACCATCATACGCACATGCTCAGACATTCAGACTTATGCCTCATAAGTTTACGTCTTACCGACCTCTAAATTAAGAGGTCAGTGTCTTGTACAGGGTAATTTTGATCAGGAATAGGGTACTTTTTATTTTCTGTTGCTAGACTTTCAAAACTTTGCACTAAACTGATCAATAATGTCACTGACGCCCAACCAATGGCAAAGGAACTTCAAAAATGTATACCTCTTTGAAAAAGAGAAAAGAAGAACTGACGGTTGCATTACTTTAACACCATGTCCATGCGGGTTACCATGTACGTATACGTGTCGGTCATGCCTAGAAGACCGTAAAAGGTCATCGGTACTGGACTCCTTGGGCGTAGCGTTAATCACCCCCATGTAGACCCTCTTTAAAGTTTGCTGCGTCTGTGTTGATCAACAAATACCCAAAGTCCTGCACAAAGATCAAGAAACGACCTTTGGATGCGACAGATTTGGCCCTTGTGTACCAGAGTTGAGACGCATGCAGAAAAACATTTGCCTGTTTAAATCGCAGACTTTGCTGCCCTTCGCATAAATGACAAGGTGGCCCACTCCCGATCTAACGTGTAATATATCCTTGCATTAATCGATATCCATTACGCCCCCTGCGGACCCTTTTAAAGTTTACTGTGTCAAGTTTCCAAGACATAGTCTCGGCGGTTGTCAAGAAATGAAACAGCTCTGTTTCTTCTACCTGAGATAGAAATACCGACAGCTTAGACATGCATACGACGCATGTCATTTTAGTAGGAGTCCTGATGGTTTTACTGATGAGCTATGAGGTGCTTTCCTGGCGGCGACGAGGTTCAATTATGAGACGTCGATCACCACCATGCAGCTATTCCTGGAGCAGTTGGAGCGTCTGTAGCGCCCCGTGTGGAACCTCGGGCACGCAGACGCGCACAGCTAGCGGCTGTGGAGCCCCGGGGCCGGAAACTCGCGCCTGTAACCGGTTCTGTCACAACGGAGGGACGCCTCAGGCTTCATCGTGTTGGTGTTCTCTCGAGTATCGTGGCACCTGTTGCGAAACCCGTAAGTTTCATTCCAACGATTTTTCCCCTATTAATAAGTTTTATGTTGTTGTTTTTTTTTGGTGTTTTTTTTTACGTGCCGGTACATTAACTTCTCGGACTTGCAAAACAAGAAGGACCTGCTTAGGCATATCGCAACTTGCCACGGGCTTTGTGCTCTTGCTCAGAGAAAAAAAACAACAACTCAGAATGTACATGTAGGTATCAACGTGCTGTAGATGCACTCCCAAGCCGACAAAGATGAGTGATCACGTCTGAATATCGAAGTACAATATGTGCAAATGGATATAAAATTACAAATCCATATTGAAGGAATGCAGGAAAATTCATTAATGGCATGCAAGCATGATAAAAATAGCGATATCTTCACGTCACAAAGAGTTAAAAGATTCCACTCTTGTCTAAAACAGAAGAATGCTCCTGGTGGACCGAGGTTACGTGATGATCAGCACGAACCAAATGGGGAGCACGTAAATACTGTAATCTTTTGATGGAATAAAGACATACAGACGCCTTAACTGTTTTATGTAGAAATGACCTTTGAGCACAATAACAACCCAATACATATCAACAGATTTGACACACTGTAATATTCTGTTGATTGAATCATGCGCACACGTACTCAAGACAAACTGGATTTTGGAGTCTAACGGTCAGCAGGGGGGCGTGTTAGGCAAACAGTGGAACAACACACAACGACGTAATATAACCATCTGCGAGTACAGATTTGGAACTGCTCCTGTTTTGTGCACGTTCTGCTTGTTCGTTTACAATCGGATGTAAGCCGCTACAACACAGACAAGTCCCTAACAGAACGTAACATCGATAATCCATGATGATCCTGACAGTTGTCGTATCTCTAATTTGTGCAGGTAAGGGAGCATTCTGTTTTGCAGTCCTTTTAATTCTTGATACCATCTTGAGTCACTTCGGATCGATTTATTCGTCCTTCATCGGAGACGACTGTAGACTCTACACGTAACTGTAACTTTCCCAACTTAACTTAAGATGGCGTCGAGTGGCGTAATGGATAGAACATCCGACTGTCAAACAAGGGGACCCCAGTTCGATCCCGGGCTACCCCCAGACATGTCTGAACATGCGCCCCGACGTTGTGCCCCGACGTTGTGTCCTTGGGAAAGGCACTTAACACGACTTTCCTCACTTCCCTCAGGTGTAAATGAGTACCTAACTCATCTAGGGGTAGGGACGTCCCTCGGATAGGACGTTAAATGGAGGTCCCGTGGGAGAGCCACACCCCACGCACGTAAAAGAACCCACCACACCTTTCAAAAAAGAGTATGGGCATGCCCCGGTGTGCGATGGTCCAAAAACCTACAGTCGGCCTCACATGTATTCGCCCTTAGTAATAGCCTCCGGCTAGTCGGGCAACCCTGGCATGTGCATCCTGAACCAATAAATAAATAAAAACTTATTTTTTTATGAAATAGCTAGGCCTACCGCTCTACACTAGGTAACATGCTCACATTATTGAAGTTCACCCTAATGATATCTGAATTTTGTAATCAGCAAAATTATTACAATTATTCATTGTAGTATTATCCATGGAACGGACATGAAAGACGCAAATTTATGCATCATGCAAGTTTGCACTTTAGAAGTCCACAGAAAGATGAGGCCCCCTCGATTAGTATCATAATCTACACCAGTTATATTTGGTCAGAACCTGCGTGGGTTGATGATGTTATCCGCAGCATGTTTTCCAAATGACAAATAGTTACTTCAGAATGTACGGCAGCCTTACTGTTAAGGGGGATTCAACAGGAAAAAAAAACAAACAGGTGATCTGGCTCTGATGATAACATTTTTCTTAATCCAAAAAATAGTAATTGAATTGCCATTGGAATTTAGACTTTGCATTATGCAACCACAATATTCTAATAACCCCTCGAGTACCCTCCAGGTGGATTACAGTCAGGTACAACATATTACATCACAAACAACTGTTGTTGACTTCAAAGTGGGTGGTATTAAGAAATATTGTGTTGATCTTAAAAATCCTGTTTGCGATGTGTTTTCGGATACTCGTTTGTCAATTTAGAGGCTTAGGAAATTTATTTTGAACTTGCTTTGATCTTTGACAATCATCCAATTCAACCCAATACTTTAAAGCAAAAAACATAGCATCCAATGCGTTGGGAAGGTACCATTCCCACCATGCATCACGTATGGGTCTGTATGGGGTTCTACTTAGTTACTGGATTACAAATCTGTTTGATTTTGTGTTCTTGCGAATGTGGTGTTTGAGCGAATAACACCTGATTCTGCTATTGAGTACCCTGTACGTAAGCTTTATGAAACGATCAAGAAAGATAAATGATCATTGGCTGTTGCCTTGGTTGTTTTGTACTTGCTAAACAACCATAAATTGATAAACCTTCTACTCAAGGAAACGTTTTTGTAGAGGGTCATAAATATTCAAAGCCTGCAACGTTATAAGGAATTGCCTGGGCATTTATTCCAGTCCCTACACCGTAGGAAATATCATGTCATTTATATTTTACTAGAATAAATCGCGATGGTCCATCCATCGGCGCTTGGCGAGAATGCACAATAACAAAAATAGAAAAAAAAGAAACAGCAAAAAAACAGTATAGTTCTTTTCTCCAATAGGGGGTTGGTACATTTGTGAGGTCAGTTATCTACACCGATCCATTCACACCTAGTTGGAGTGAGGAAAGTCGTGTTACAAAATACTCTTGTATGTGCCCAGCAGGTTTCTTGCAGGATAAAAAGTTAAAGAAAATTCATTTATATTTCAATCACCAAGTTGCACAATGTTTGAGCACGGTTATTTTATCAAATGCCTAAAGTCCTGCACACAGATATGACCTTGGGCTGCGATAACAGTGGCACCTGCGTTTGCTTTGTTGATAGTCGGTAATAAATTGGCATGATAGGATCGCACGCACTGCAGGCTTAACATGTATATAACAGGGAATATATACATATATATTGACATCAACCGGAGATCAACTGACACAACCGTCCTTGGTTGTTCAGTCGAGTCCAGAAGATACACCATTGTTGAGGATGATCTTGACACTCATATTTTTAGTTTCTACAGGTAAGGAAGCATTTCATAGTACAATCATCTTACGCCGTGGTAACCCGCGGAGTCACTATCAAAAGTGAAGATTTTAGTCTCAACTCTGTAATTGTCTATCGTAAACCTTCATACACACATGCTCAGACTTATCCCTGATCCTTTTTTAAATGAATTACCATCTTACCGACCTCAAAATTAAGACGTCAGTGTTTTATACATGTATAGGGTAATTTTGATCAAGAATAGGGTACTTTTTATTACCAGTTGCCGAACCTTCAAAATACTGTCACAAAAATTCGCGCTAGGCCGATAGTGTATGTCACGCCCACCCAATGGCAAATGAGCTACAGCATACCTTTTGAAAAAGAGAAAAGAAGAACTGAAGGTTGCATTACTTTAAAACCATGTCCATAGGGTTGACATATACATGTCGGTCATCCCAATAAAACCGTTAAGGTCATCGGTACTGGACTCCTTGGGCGTAGCGTTAATCACCCCCATGTAGACCCTCTTCAAAGTTTGCTGCGTCTGCGTTGATCAACAAATACCCAAAGTCCTGCACACAGATCAAGAAACGACCTTTGGATGCGACAGATTTGGCCCTTGTGTACCAGAGTTGAGAGGCATGCAGCAAAACATTTGCCTGTTTAAGTCGCAGACTTTGCTGCCCTTCGGAAAGATGACACGGCGGCCCACTCTCGATCTAACGTGTAATATATCCTTGCATTAATCGCTATCCATTACGCCCCCTGCGGACCCTTTTGAAGTTGACAGTGTCTGTCGTCCAAGATGTAGTATCGGTGACTTTCAAGATATGAAACAGCTCTGTTCCTTCTACCTGCGAAAGAAACACTGGCAGCTTAGACATGCATACGGCCAAAGTTCTTTTGGTAGGAGTCCTGGTGGTTTTACTGATGAACTATGAGGTTCAATCGTGGTGGCGCCGTCGACGTCGAAGATGCACTTGGCACTGGAATGGTTGGAGCGCCTGTAGCGCCCCGTGTAGAAACTCCGGCACGCAGACGCGCACAGCTAGCGGCTGTGGAGCCCCGGGGCCGCAGACTCAGGCCTGTAACCGGTTCTGTCACAACGGAGGGATACTGCAGTCTACCTCGTGCTCGTGCCCACTCGACTTCAGGGGCACCTGCTGTGAAACCCGTGAGTTTAAAGTTAATGGGTTGCATTGATCAGGCTTGCAAGTTATCCCATTTAGCTGACGTTAAAAATCGTCCACTATTAGCTATCAAGCTTAAACATACACGTGCACTTAAACAAATTATTATGCAACTTAACAAAAAAATCCAGCATCCTTCATTTTGTTTGACATTGTCAGAAGTCTTTTTTAATTAACGCATGAATGAACAACAAGGGATAAGGGTCAAATGGTCGATCAAAAAGCTTCAGAGTCTCCAGGTCTCTTAAATCATCGAAGACAACATTAACAGACATTTATGATATCATGTACCAAAACATGCATTACAAGCCGCTCGTGTACAATTGACCCTTGTATTTTAAGCCAATCCAACGGAATAACAACCGTTATTGTTCACCTAATATATAATCTTGTTTGATAAGCATTCTGTGGTCTTCTCCAATAAGGAGTGTCAAAAGCCCATGGATTTACGACTTCGTGTTGTACGAGCCATAGAAGTGGTGTAAACGTCGAAAGACGTGGATCTAGATTATCTTCCCACTCGTACTTTTACGCATATGTTGTACATTATTCAATCGGGTGTAATTTCCAGACTTCCCTGGAAAAATACAACATGTTGGGGATGGTTTTGCCACTTGCCATAGGTTTACTTTACACAGGTAAGGAGTTCATTTTTGTCAAATTTGTTTGTAAATAACCGGTAAATTCATTATTGGGCAGGGGTTGATTTTACGTCAATCAATAGGCGGATGAGTAGAGGGTTGACATTTGTGTATTCCGAAAAGTGTTTTTCCTCGTTAATCATCTGGGTCTGTTCAGCTGAATCTGACACTGCCCCCTTCAGTTCTCCTAAATCTATACATCATCGTTTTGAATGTGAGTCGCCCACTGTCAGCTGTGTAACTAATATCTAAACTCTCAAGATCCAAACTTACAGGCCTGACTCTGAGCATTAGATTGATCAGGACCTGGGACATTTCCGTACAGGCTACCAATCGTTCAAAGTAAGGTACATGTATCGCCTACTCACAACAAAGCAATTCGTCAGTACTTCAAACCTTTAACAGTCTTTTATTGTTTGGACAGGTCTATAGCATATGATTTATCCCTCCCGTTTAGTTTGCTGTATAAAGCGCTTACGTCTATTGTACATTGCTCCTAGTTGATTTATTTTGCTACCAATACGTGTCGCAAGTAAGCAAGCACGTGTCGCACAAAATAAAACTCGGTAACTCTTTTGTAGTAACGGCGTTTTTACAGGATGCTAACAACAGTGGCACCTGCATTGCAGGTTTGGTTAGATGACATCAATAGATATAGCTATTTGGGCCGCGCGCAGGCTTCACAACAGGGACGAAGAATCTTTACCTTGAATTGTAAAATACAGAAAACACGTTTTTATAATTACTGTCCTAAGGTTGACTGACTTACGTGACAATTATCACGAGAAGGAAACACTCGGGAAAATGGTGACGTATCAATTGGAGCCGACGAAAACACTTGAGCGCGTTAATCTATGACATGCACCAAGTCCTGTACACATATATGACCTTTGGCAGCGATAATAGTGGCACCTGCAGAACAAGTTTGCTTCTTTGACAGCCAGTAATAAATTCGCCTTTTTGGATTGTATGTAACCTTTATATAACGGAAATTTCTGACGCAAGTTTTTTCTACATTGACATCAAACGGCGGAGATCAACTGACACAACCCTTTTTGGATGTTCAGTCGAGGTCAGAAGACACACCATTATTAAGGGTGATCCTGGCACTTATCATATGCTTAGTTTCATCAGGTAAGGAAGCATTCCATTGCACAATCAGTATACGCCGTGGCAACCCACGGGGTCACTATCAAAGGTGAATACATGTATTTATGTCAATGTCTATCGTAAACCATTATACGCACATGCTCAGACTTTCTTACCAACCTCGAAAATAAGCGTCGGTGTCTTGTACAGGGTAATTTAGATCAGGAATATGGTACTTTTTTATTACCAGTTGCTGAACCTTAACAACACTTCGCGCTAGGCCGATCGATAATATATGTCACTGAAGCCCGCCCAATGGCAAAGGAGCTACAAATGTATATCTTTTTGAAATAGAGAAAGAACAAATGACGGTTGCATTAATTTAACGCTATGTCCATAGAGTAACTATCCACGTGTCGGTCCTTCCGATAAGACCCTAAAGGCCATCTGTACTGGACTCTCGGGCCGTTTTGTTCATCGCCCCCATGTAGACCCTCTTTAAAGTTTGTTGCGTCGGTGTTGATCAACAAATGCCCCAGGTCGACGTCCTGAACAGATCAAGAAATAGCCTTTGGATGCGACAACATTGGCACTTGTGTATCAGAGTTGATGACAGTGCAACATGACATTTGCTTGTTTGAGTCGCAGACTTTGCTGCCCTTGGCAAAGATGACAAGGCGGCCCACTCCCGATCTAACGTGTAATATGTCCTTGCATTAATTATGTTTCTATAGGTATGGGCTAAACATATTGTCTCTACTCATGTTTCTTCGTCTTCTTCTTCTTCCCCTCAAATCACGATGGTCAAATATGGGCCCAAAATTTCCAGACTTTTTTAGAAATCGAACAACATTCTATTACGTTCGAAGTGACGTAATCGAATAGAACGTGCATTCTATTCGGGGTCACTCACGGTCATATGCAGGTTTTCACTGTAAATTCGCGCCAAAAGGCCCTTTCTGTCCTAGGTCCCTTGCACAAGAAGAAAAAAACACTTTATCACAAATACAAACTATTTTCTGGACAGTATATCTTTCCTGACATTTTGTTGTGGACATGGAACATGTAGCCAAGCTACTGGCGCCATTGTTGATGACTTTGAATGTTGCGGGACTTGTTTGCGCCGGCATCAAGTACCCCCTCCCCATATCCGTGAGGCATGACATTGGTCCAAAGTGGTATGAAAAACTCGAGCAATGTGCGTTCAAACTCACTCATCGAGGTCTTCAATTTTCGAGAACTAATATCCCCAGGCTTTTGTTTTAGGGATTTTTTTGATACGGCGGAAATTTTTATTTACGGGTGTTTGAGTTTAAAAAAAATGTATTTTTCGACCTATTTTCGGTCGTAAAAATAATTTGAATGAGAAATGAAAAAATTCCTAAAACAGAAAGTTTAGAATTATTGTTATTGTACAGAATATAGAAGATTTGGATTTTCAGTAACGTTTAGAACCGACTTATTTACACCATTTTGATATTTTTTACACCGAACATCCTTTCTATAACAGCAAACTTGGCCTATTTCAGAAAATATTCAGACAAAATGATGCAACATAAGTAAAACGGCAGGATTTTAGGTATACACATTGGCTAGTTTCATTTCCAATTGGCGAGACATGTGCGAGATATCGTTTGTCTAACTATCATGATATTTTAGAAGACGTTACAGCTCCCCCGGGGACCGCGCGGGAGTCCCGGTAACCTGATACGCTCCCTTACAGTGGAAATTTTCCCTTAGCAACGAACCATCGTGAATCTTCAAATCGATTCATCTCTGGCATTTTTAGACCAAATGACCTGAAATTTGGTCATTTTTTTGAAAATGATTTAATTTGTTTTGCTATTCTTAGATCAAAAATGTATATATTGGTCTCCTGCGCCCTAATATTTCAACCGAATTATCTGAAACTTGGTGTAGATGTGCCTTGAACAAATATTTAAAGGAACACACTCCCATTTTTGGCATACACCTCTTCAAAACGATTTATTTTGGGCTTTCTTTCGGCAACATTCTGCCACTTCTGTCCCTTCCAATACCATACAGTGTTGGAAGTGACAGCCAATGGGAGCACTGTATTTCAAAATGCGACCACCTGATTGGCCAATTGAGTTAATCTATTTGTCTTGCATTTCTGGGTGAGGTGCCCTAGTAATTATACCAAATGTGTTTTGGGACTGCCTTGGACATGTGCGTACAGGGCTTTGTTCACACTTTTGGCATATAAGCCCATTCGCAGTCCCAACTATTTCGAACTAGAAATATTTTTAAGATCAGGAAAAGGCCAATGCATGTTTTTACCTTTCAAGAACCATATTTCAACAGTGCATGCATTTTCGAAAAATCACCAAGACAGAAACCTTGGGAAAACCGTTGGCTTCATTTTAAGCCGTCAATGAGGTAAATTGAAAATTTTTTGGTGTCGATCTAAATATGGTGTTTGCATGCATGTCATACCACACGGGCAGTGAGAGGGGGTAACTAATATCTTTGAAACGTTTCACTTCACCAACAATGGCGTCAGTAACTTCTTTACATGTTGACTAAGCACAGCAAAATGTCAGCAAAGATGTATTGTCCAGAAAATGTTTTTTATTTGTGAAAAAGACGGTTTTTGTTTTGTTTTGAGGCACCCATGGAGAAAGCGCCATGATAGCGCAGGTTTTCAGTGGATACTTGCATATGACCTCAGGTAACCCCGAATCGAACACGAGTTCTGTTCGATTTTACGTCAATCATGTCTGATCGAACGTGATAGAACATAACTCGAATTCAAAAAAAGTCTGGGACTTTTGAGGCCCAATGCGACCACCGTGTATGCAGTAATTCTTAGGCTCAAGTTCGTTAAGAAGTTAAATTTATGTCTTCCAAAAAGACCCATGAGTACTACCTATGGGTTTTTACTGATATTACCTCCATGCCCACTAGAGTATAGAGCATAGTGGATTGTGCTCTAGGCTGAGAAACCTGAGAATTCCTAGACAGGCCAAAAGCGGGTAAGGCTGTCCCTGTCTGCATGTGCTCAAGAAAAACAACATACAGTGTTGGCGGAGTGATTTGTACTACCAATCCAAAAGTTATTACGAAATATGACTTTCAATTACGTTCAGGGACAAATATACCATGCAACGAAGCAAGACACCAACCTTTACAAACATTCATTTGATAGAAAATACACAGGACTACGTCTGTGTGAAAAATTGAACTCCTATTGAATTAAAATGATATCTTACTTTGACATTCTCAAAGCATGAAACAAAGCCAAAAAAACGTTTCGCATATGTGCAGAGTAGGGACTACTTTTAAGGACATTTCGCAACGAAACAAGACACTAGCCTTTACAAGCATTCATTTTATAGACAATACACATTGGTACTTCTGATGAAAGATTGAATTCCAAAATCATCCTACTTTGACATTTTCAGAACTTCAAACATTGTCAAATATGTTAATTTCCACATATGTCCAAAATGTGGCCTACTTTAAGGGGCAAGTACACAACAACGAAATATGGCACTAAACTTTACAAGCATTCATTGTATAGACAATACACAGAGTTACTTCTGTTTAAAAAATTGAATTAAACAAGAAAGCTTTTAAAAAAGCTGGCCATGCGATCTCATTATGGTGGGGATGAAATTGTTTGTGAAATGAGTGCAAGTGCTGTCAGTCTGGTGAGTAGCTGCACTGGTACATATGGTTGTGTACAAGTAAACAGTTTGGGACGATGGTAATCGGTTGATTTGAAGTGCAATGTTAAGTTTTATTCCGTTTTGTGAAGTTTGCACATTAGAAATTCATCTGCATAATTGGTATCTGTTGATGCTCTACTTGCCATGAAGTACATGTTACATGTATCTGAGTCTTATAATGGCAAACACTACAAATAGAGATTTTCCTCATTAGTTATGCAAATCAAATCCTAATTAGCATAATTTGCACTTAGATATGTATGTCTAAGCTACCTGCATACTGAATATCATGGAAATCCGTCGTTCCTTTCGTCAGTTATTCTCCTTAGACGTTTTTCTCCTTAGAACGCGCCTGCAGTTCTATAGCAAGCTGCTAGGGGGCACACACCTACACCAATTCTTCGTTACATCACAAGCTATCTGCCACTAAAAAAAATCAAGACCTTAGCACATCCAGGTCAAAAGATACAAAAATGGAAGTTCTGCTGCAGTACCAAGGTCCCATACCAGGGGCCCAAAATTAACTTTGACTTTCGGCTTCCCGACACCTGCCCACGTATCAAATATCGTTGTTATCCATCAAGAGCTTCTTGAGTTATGCTGATCAGTAGTCCGGAAGCACAAACACACACAGACACACCCAAAACACCATTTTTCATGGAAATAATAAACAAAGATTACTTCATGACACTTTGACATCATCAATATGAAACTGTAACAACAGGTACTTCCAGTTCTGTGAATGATTGGAATTGAAAAGCTGATGTCAGCTGTGCAGGTTCTGCATTTATGTCCTGCATTCATGACTAGAGTCCAGGTACTGCTATAGTATCAGTTATGCCAGTACATGTACGAAGCTTTTGACGTTTAAGGAACCTACTACTCTGCGGGATCAGACCGCAGTGCGTGACAGACGGCCCGGATTCGGCCACGCGTGTCTCATGATCGCATGTATTGAACTCTCACATCGCGAAATCATAACTAACCCCACACGTTATACATTATCAGATAGCTAAGAAAACGCTTGTTACACACATGGTTGTGCATTTTCGAAAAGTTTAGATTTCAAAAATAATCAAGGGTGAAAAATGACACCAAAATTTTCAAACTGGTGGCAAATCACCTTCTCACAAAGATCACGTGAACCCGGAAGTGACTTTGGCGGCTTTCATGGCACTTTTCCAAGAGCCGTGTCTCAACAATTTTTTGTCGCCTGGTTAAGGAATTTACATTGTCATGGCCTTCGTAGTGCAATCCTGGTAAGTTTGAAGGTCCAGGCCATTCTCATTCTTACACAGCGATCAATCAAAATCGCTGCGTAGAAGAAACATACCGCCGTGCGCCCGTACCATACTTGTGTGCGCTTCGACCGTCATGCTTTGCGACTCCCCCACCCGATATCCATTGAGTGTGCAGGGCTTTTTAACGATGCAAGGTCATTACAATACATAAACGTTTAAGGTGAACTAAATGTTAGTTTAACACATCGTTTGCACTGTTAAATATTAAATTACATTCTAACATTTTGAAACCGGGCACCATTTTCTATGTGGGCTGGGCCCACAGAAGAAAGTGCACGTGCCGGGCTCCGCTGTCTGACAGGTGTAAATAGCCGTCCGCCCGACAGCCCAACCTGAAACCGGGCTTTAATCCATGCGCATCGCATGGCAAAAATTTTGAAATAGTCAGACGTGCATTATCCCAAGTGCCTGAATTTCAACGCGTAGACCCCCCTTCCTGTTGAGGGCGGGGTTGTACGTTCTCTCATATGTTGTTTCTCTGACTCCCCGTTCGAACCAGCGGGCTTCACGATCTAAGGTGTCCGTGGATTCGAAATTGAATGAGTGTCCCTGGTTGTATTTTAGATGGTGGAAAATGGCAGAGGAGTAGCGGTTAGTGCCCTTTCTGCAATGTCCATTGTACTTTTCTCTTAGTGGTCGACCCGTCTCCCCAATGTACATGTTATTGCAGTTCGTTGAACTTTCAGGCACTTGGGATAATGCAATGCTCACTGTCTAACTTTCATCAACGTATCCTACTTTGACATTTCCAAAGCTTCAAACAGCCAAATATGTTAATTTCCACATATGTCCAAAATATGGCCTCCTTTTAGAGACAGGTAAACAGCAACGAAACAAGACACGAACCTTTACAACATTCATTGTATAAACCATACATAGTTTTACATTTGACATAGATTTAAACCAGAACAGGTTTTTATTTTATTTTCTCATATATTCTGTCTTGAATATGGCCCAACATCATATTTTTCGTCAAACAGGCCACTACTAAACTGTGCAAACATTCATTTGATAGCAAACATCCTGATGTACACATGGTTTGAATTTAAAGCCCCAAAAATCACCAGATTTGGACTTATAGTGCTTCAAAGTTAAACAAAAGCTTCGTTTTTTTGGCAAGCCTAAAACACTGTATTTTTCAAGGTTGCCCAAGCACTTCTACTTGACTTTCTGAAAATTTGAAAGCTACTTGTATTCTAAAAGAAATTAAAAGTTGGTCTTTTTAGTCCAGTCTTTGTTTTTCCGTTAAATTCGAGCATCTAGTCGTCATCATGTCAAAACTGTGTCAGTTTTCATGTTTTTGACATGACCAAATCCGGGAAAATGACCCGAAAACATATTTGGACTGTTGCCAAAGTTACAATATGAGCCAAATCGATTTTTGCGTTTCGGCGCCTTCAAACGCAATGTCCTGGCTTTTACCTTCGATGCATGCATGCAGGATGCTTCGATGCATGCAGGATGCTTCAACACTGTGTCGCACACCATATTACCTTATATGGCAATACATTCCAAAATTCTTGTATAGCCGTTGCCTTATAATTATATGGCAAGTGAGCAAGAAATTTCAGGCAGGCTTGATTTGCATGACACATAGGAGGGCGACCGCATCTAACTGCTACAACTGTTCGGAAATATCATTGCATTGTGGTTTCGGACTTTGATATCCTGAAAATGACCATATTACATCTATACCACAAGATTGCAAAAGAAAAAAAATGATTTCGTCAAGAATACGACCAAAAATCGACATAAATGATACCATGTCGTGAGGTTATAGCATTACGTACAGAGACCCGGGTTACACACCACAGCTTAGCTCATCTGGCAACGCGAAGCACTTCGGACCCAGGAGATACGGGTTCGTGTCCGTGCATGGATTTTTTTTTCTTTTTAGATATTGAATATCAAAAATATATATTGATATTATATTAATCTATCAATATCATATTTATGAATATCATTTTTTTCATTAATAAATAAAGAAATATTTCATATTTGTTATTTTTAAATATTCATTTAATATATACAAGGCCTTTGTCTTATGAACAGGACTTCATAGATTCCAAACCCGGCATTCGAATTTTTCTGTTCATTGTAATGGAAAATACCGTGCAGCGGCTCCTATGCGCCGTAAGATGATTCTTGCAAAACACTCGCCACTAAACTTCTATCCCCGATGTAAACAGAGGCTCTTGATGTTGTTTGCAAAACAGCGATCCTTTGTTACAGTAGCAAATGCTCCATTGTTCAGTATCGACTTCATTCAGACAACACGGACGTGGAAAGTGACGCCGCTCGGCACAAAACTATGGGAATTTTCATGAATTTTAGCAAAATGACCCAGGAAAATAAGGAAGAAATGTTGTAAATGCGGAAACCAGAATAATAGGGATGAGGTAGCTGTTGATTTGTTTGACATTTGGTAGTCATTTTAGATAGAACCTTAGCTGTTATGAACTTCTATTTCACTTAATTACCATAGTGCTGATGATTCAATGGTGCTTTTTCAAATTTTATGTTTTATTGCGTGCCATGTACATAATCACATTGATAGCTTTTATAATGAGCCTATTGTACATTTTAGAAATAAGTACAAGTTGTAGGCCAAGACCAGCTTTTTCAAAAGCACTTAAGTTAAGTGACGTAACTTCAAAATTGCTTTCCCCAATCTGCCTTTCTCTATTAAAACAGTACTCATTTCCCAAAATGACAATTTTTCTTATAGACTGAACAGCCCTTGAGTGACTTTCTCTGGCAGATTTTACTTCAAGTAAAGGGAAAAGACAATTCACACTCATAAACGTAGCCGAAACGCCAGCTTTTTTTAAAAGCTCTAGTTACCTTTGCCACCATTGTTTTACCCTTACAGACATTTGCTCTTAATAGAACACGCTAGGAACGTTTGCACGCAATATGGTAGAGATCGTATTGAATTTTGCCTTTCTGCAGCCGTGGTGTACGGAGACCCATGCAGCGACTACGAAGCGGTGGACGAACCCACCAGGAGTACTGGGTCCTTGATGAGTCCCGGGAATGTCAACTGTGACAGCGGGCTGAGGACCCAGTGGTACCGATTCGTCAGCCCTGCAGGAGGAGAGATCCCAACGGACTGCTCTCTACTCGGGCCAACCAGCTGTTCGACTCTCGGTCCTGTTTGGATGAAAGGTAGGGACATCACATTAATCTGTGAGAGAAAAAAAACAAGAATAGATGTTCTCTTCTTCACAAGTTCCGAAGAGAACTCCATTTCTTGTCTACTCACAGATAATACAACACAAGTAGGATAGTCACAAATGTCCGCAGTCTGCTTTGTTTTGTCATCCGCCCCTTCTACACAATGGAACAATCCACTGATCTCGTTCCCAAAATCTTGTGCAATAGCAAGGCACATCCACAATGGAAGTCATGGAATGATCCCACAGTGCACTGGACAAACCTCCTTGTTTTGAGCGAAGTTGGTGATGTTTTCACGGTACATCGCGTACGTTATTACAGATCATTGCGAGACGGGTATCTGCTGCCCTTCGTGGTTTAGATTGTCTTACCATTGATAAGATGGTCACTGGCCGTCTTGGACCACAGATGGCCGTAGATTGAGGATCATTGAGATTTTAGACCTCTGTTATAAAGTAGCTCATGACCTGCAAGGCACTATCGGGCCTCACGAGGCTTTTCTTGGCGGGAACATAAGAAGTCCACCATCCTGCTCTCCACTAAAACACGTTTTCTGAGCTGCCACATACGAGAACGACTATACGACCCTTTTCTGTTCTGCCAGCTCAAAAATCAAACCAGACCCTTGTTCATCATTTCACTAATTGAGATTTTCTTAACTTAGCTTACTCTACCAGCTCAATTTGCCTCTCAAAATGCAGGAAATAGCGTTTCAGAAAGATTTCAAAATTTTCTCCGACGTTAGCTTACTCCCGGACCGCCCTAGGAGTGTTGCGCCGCCAGGGTTTATAATTATCATATGTCGGGACGGCGTCGCCCAACAAGGCCCAAGCTGAAACCCTTCTGTATTTGTTTAATCTACTGTACCAGCAAAATTTGCCCCTCAAAATTCAGGTAAAAGCGTTTCAGGGGGTCAGGATTTCACAATTTTCCCGGAGGAGAATGTTGCCGCTGGCGCAAAATATATCGGAAGGGCTCGAGGGCTTCGCACCTTTGACGCCTTAGCTAATCCTCTAGGTTTTTTTAGTCCTGCATGATATATTGGGAAGCTTCAGAATTTAGCGTCAAACGTAGAGAGGCCTGCTGAATTTAGCGTAATGCGTGACACCGGCCCTCCGAATTTAGCGTAGAGCGTTGTCGGGACCCCCATGCAGGCCCTCATTTCTGGCCTGTCCCTCACCCCTAGGTGGATTTCCTACGAAAGACCAATGGTACAATCGGTGTGTGAGTAGCGAACAGGCAGCGTGAGCGTCGCGACAACAGGCAGCGCGAGCGTCGCGACAACAGAGCAGCGCGACGACGAGCCGTGAGACAGAGTTCACACGATTGATTATGCAGTTCGGAAAACAGTTTGATAAATCAACTGTAAACATAATCACATGATTTTTTTACATTAAACTTAACATACTTTATATTGAACTTTAGATACCTAATACTCCAATTAGAACTCTTCCTATGAGTTCCTAGTTCGTAAGAAGAGAATCGACAGCTATATATGACATTATAGATAGGTTTAGCTTTATACTAAACCTATCTACTCAGCAGTGACACTGTGGATATTTTAGAGTACTTTGGGCCACTTTGGGAGTATCAGGATATCAAGGCTTGGCTACCGTTCTATCCATTCACACCCGGTTTTGTGGACGGTCCCGCGTACAGGTCAGAGGTTATGTCAAAGGCACAGAAACAATTACAACAGCCTTTTCCGCGTCTCGTTTCATACAAGGACCTTGTTTCATAGTATCAGACTTTTCTGCACTATCTAGATTTTAACACAGTAATTGAAGGGCTCCCATTGATTGTCTGATCGAGTGTAGTGGGCATATAACGTCTGCTTGGAGAGTTACACATTACGCACTCCCACTGTGACTTCTGCACTGTGACGAAGAGAAACGAACCATAAAACTGTCACACCCAGGACCATTTCATATGGGAACTACAAAGAAATAGAACGTCTTACAAAATACAAGGGAACGCTTATTTAAGCGAAAAGTTATATCAATTAGTTATATGAGAGTAGAGTTATCTTGTTGTCTAGAATTTTGTAGAGCCTTGTTTCGAGTTTGCCGGCAAATTGAAATCCTGGCGCGCAAAAAGCTGTTGTTATTGTTTCTGTGCCTTTGACGTAACCTCTGACCTAATCCGCTATTCTGCAACAGGGTGTGAATGGATGGTATGGTATCCAAACCTATCTATACATGTACACATTGCTGTCGTGTATCTATACAATATATCGTTAACTCTACTCTACTCTAAATGCGCCGGGAAGAACGTAGGATTGTTCGTATAACCAAGGAGGTTAAAATTAACCTCCTTGGAATAACCTCTTCTCCAAGTAGAGGTTTCGATCGAGTAGGGTAGGAGTGTCTGGGGTAGGAGTGTTCAAGGGAGAGAAACGTTAAAAAAGGAAGGAATGTTACAACAAACATGTTTAAAAACTGTGACCTTTCAAAAAATACAAGGCAGTGGTCAGTTGGGTTCTCCAACGAAGGGGGAAAGACGTAAAAAATCACTGACACTCCTACCCCACTCGACTGGAACCTCTGCTTGGAGAATACAGTTGGGTCAGTGTGGGCCACACATGGCTATTCAGCCCAGCCGCCCAGCGGGGTGCCTGTTTACACTGTTTCTGCAAAACCTCCATATACCAGAGGTATTGCTATTCTCCAAGCAGAGGTTTTGGTCGAGTGGGGTATTGCAGCTTTGAAGGGGAAAAAGACCACGTTATCAATGACCTACAAACTTGGCTTAATTAATACATTTCATCCTCATGCGAAACGATTTGAGTGTTTCCAAAGACGAAGACCTTCGTAACATCAACAGATAGTCAATGTTTGCTTCACAAAAAGGTTCATGTAGTGATGTACAGTAGTACTCTCCAAGCTGAGGAGGGGTTTCGACTGGTTTTGGACGTGCTTTTAGGCCTTTTTGTCAGGCTTTCTAGTACATGTGTCGTGCAGACCTTTATTTACCTGTATTTGACTGTATTTGAAAGACTGAATGCAGCTGCAGGACGTTTCAACGACTGCAGATGCAGAAACCAGTGGATGATGATGATGATGATTTGTATTTGGTGGGATGGTATAACTTTCCAAGCAGAGCAAATTGTTATCAAAAGCCTTGTTTTCTGTCAGCACTCTCTCACGGATATGGAGGTCAAAATTTTCTCTACAAACGTCTGCTTGGAGACTGGTAGGATGGAATATTCTCCAAGCAGCTCGTTGTCGCGCTGCCTGTTGTCGCGATGCTCGCGCTGCCTGTTGTCGCGATGCTCGCGCTGCCTGTTGTCGCGATGCTCGCGCTGCCTGCCAGTGTCGCGATGCTCGCGCTGCCTCTGTTGTTGCGACGCTCGCGCTGCCGCTGTTGTCGCGATGCTCGCGCTGCCTGTTGTCGCGATGCTCGCGCTGCCTTTTGTCGCGATGCTCGCGCTGCCGCTGTTGTCGCAATGCTCGCGCTGCCTGTTGTCGCGATGCTCGCGCTGCCTGCCAGTGTCGCGACGCTCGCGCTGCCTGTTCGCTACTCACACAACGATTGTACCATTGGTCTTTCGTAATTTCCGGTCTTAGATCAAGGAGCGCTCACAGACCTTGCGGACAGTCCCATCAAGTTTTTATTCATCTCTCTAATCGTCTATATCCGGGACCTCCTCGGAGTCCCTGGAAGAGTCTATATATACAACAGGAGGGGTGAGTCCAATATTGTCTCTTACACTCTCCCCCCCCCCATGAACAAACATAACTTCTCCTGAAGTTAACAATGATATATAATGAGATACAATATTGCCAAAATGAAAGTTATATACTAAAAAAAATGACATGATGAAAGCAGTGCTGCAAAAGGACGAGACTGGGTAGGTTCAACTGCCGGTATGCAACCCTGGGGTAAGCCATGGGCGGCGTGAGAAGCACAATAAATGTGTACCAGAGCGTCCCGTACCCTACATAATTATGATAATAGAAAGCAGTGCTGCAGAAGGGCGAGACTGGGTAGGTTCAGCTTCCGGTATGCAACCCTGGGGTAAGCCATGGGCGGCGTGAGAAGCACAATAAATGTGTACCAGAGCGTCCCGTACCCTACATAATTATGATAATAGAAAGCAGTGCTGCAGAAGGACGAGACTGGATAGGTTCAGCTTCCGGTATGCAACCCTGGGGTAAGCCATGGGCGGCGTGAGAAGCACAATAAATGTGTACCAGAGCGTCCCGTACCCTACATAATTATGATAATAGAAAGCAGTGCTGCAGAAGGGCGAGACTGGATAGGTTCAGCTTCCGGTATGCAACCCTGGGGTAAGCCATGGGCGGCGTGAGAAGCACAATAAATGTGTACCAGAGCGTCCCGTACCCTACATAATTATGATAATAGAAAGCAGTGCTGCAGAAGGACGAGACTGGGTAGGTTCAGCTTCCGGTATGCAACCCTGGGGTAAGCCATGGGCGGCGTGAGAAGCACAATAAATGTGTACCAGAGCGTCCCGTACCCTACATAATTATGATAATAGAAAGCAGTGCTGCAGAAGGACGAGACTGGGTAGGTTCAGCTTCCGGTATGCAACCCTGGGGTAAGCCATGGGCGGCGTGAGAAGCACAATAAATGTGTACCAGAGCGTCCCGTACCCTACATAATTATGATAATAGAAAGCAGTGCTGCAGAAGGACGAGACTGGGTAGGTTCAGCTTCCGGTATGCAACCCTGGGGTAAGCCATGGGCGGCGTGAGAAGCACAATAAATGTGTACCAGAGCGTCCCGTACCCTACATAATTATGATAATAGAAAGCAGTGCTGCAGAAGGGCGAGACTGGGTAGGTTCAGCTTCCGGTATGCGACCCTGGGGTAAGCCATGGGCGGCGTGAGAAGCACAATAAATGTGTACCAGAGCGTCCCGTACCCTACATAATTATGATAATAGAAAGCAGTGCTGCAGAAGGACGAGACTGGGTAGGTTCAGCTTCCGGTATGCAACCCTGGGGTAAGCCATGGGCGGCGTGAGAAGCACAATAAATGTGTACCAGAGCGTCCCGTACCCTACATAATTATGATAATAGAAAGCAGTGCTGCAGAAGGACGAGACTGGGTAGGTTCAGCTTCCGGTATGCAACCCTAAGGTAAGCCATGGGCGGCGTGAGAAGCACAATAAATGTGTACCAGAGCGTCCCGTACCCTACATAATTATGATAATAGAAAGCAGTGCTGCAGAAGGGCGAGACTGGGTAGGTTCAGCTTCCGGTATGCAACCCTGGGGTAAGCCATGGGCGGCGTGAGAAGCACAATAAATGTGTACCAGAGCGTCCCGTACCCTACATAATTATGATAATAGAAAGCAGTGCTGCAGAAGGACGAGACTGGGTAGGTTCAGCTTCCGGTATGCAACCCTGGGGTAAGCCATGGGCGGCGTGAGAAGCACAATAAATGTGTACCAGAGCGTCCCGTACCCTACATAATTATGATAATAGAAAGCAGTGCTGCAGAAGGGCGAGACTGGGTAGGTTCAGCTTCCGGTATGCAACCCTGGGGTAAGCCATGGGCGGCGTGAGAAGCACAATAAATGTGTACCAGAGCGTCCCGTACCCTACATAATTATGATAATAGAAAGCAGTGCTGCAGAAGGACGAGACTGGGTAGGTTCAGCTTCCGGTATGCAACCCTGGGGTAAGCCATGGGCGGCGTGAGAAGCACAATAAATGTGTACCAGAGCGTCCCGTACCCTACATAATTATGATAATAGAAAGCAGTGCTGCAGAAGGACGAGACTGGGTAGGTTCAGCTTCCGGTATGCAACCCTAAGGTAAGCCATGGGCGGCGTGAGAAGCACAATAAATGTGTACCAGAGCGTCCCGTACCCTACATAATTATGATGATAGAAAGCAGTGCTGCAGAAGGGCGAGACTGGGTAGGTTCAGCTTCCGGTATGCAACCCTGGGGTAAGCCATGGGCGGCGTGAGAAGCACAATAAATGTGTACCAGAGCGTCCCGTACCCTACATAATTATGATAATAGAAAGCAGTGCTGCAGAAGGACGAGACTGGGTAGGTTCAACTGCCGGTATGCGACCCTGGGGTAAGCCATGGGCGGCGTGAGAAGCACAATAAATGTGTATCAGAGCGTCCCGTACCCTACATAATTATGATAATAGAAAGCAGTGCTGCAGAAGGACGAGACTGGGTAGGTTCAGCTTCCGGTATGCAACCCTGGGGTAAGCCATGGGCGGCGTGAGAAGCACAATAAATGTGTACCAGAGCGTCCCGTACCCTACATAATTATGATAATAGAAAGCAGTGCTGCAGAAGGACGAGACTGGGTAGGTTCAGCTTCCGGTATGCAACCCTGGGGTAAGCCATGGGCGGCGTGAGAAGCACAATAAATGTGTACCAGAGCGTCCCGTACCCTACATAATTATGATAATAGAAAGCAGTGCTGCAGAAGGGCGAGACTGGGTAGGTTCAGCTTCCGGTATGCAACCCTGGGGTAAGCCATGGGCGGCGTGAGAAGCACAATAAATGTGTACCAGAGCGTCCCGTACCCTACATAATTATGATAATAGAAAGCAGTGCTGCAGAAGGACGAGACTGGGTAGGTTCAGCTTCCGGTATGCAACCCTGGGGTAAGCCATGGGCGGCGTGAGAAGCACAATAAATGTGTACCAGAGCGTCCCGTACCCTACATAATTATGATAATAGAAAGCAGTGCTGCAGAAGGGCGAGACTGGGTAGGTTCAGCTTCCGGTATGCAACCCTGGGGTAAGCCATGGGCGGCGTGAGAAGCACAATAAATGTGTACCAGAGCGTCCCGTACCCTACATAATTATGATAATAGAAAGCAGTGCTGCAGAAGGACGAGACTGGGTAGGTTCAGCTTCCGGTATGCAACCCTGGGGTAAGCCATGGGCGGCGTGAGAAGCACAATAAATGTGTACCAGAGCGTCCCGTACCCTACATAATTATGATAATAGAAAGCAGTGCTGCAGAAGGACGAGACTGGGTAGGTTCAGCTTCCGGTATGCAACCCTAAGGTAAGCCATGGGCGGCGTGAGAAGCACAATAAATGTGTACCAGAGCGTCCCGTACCCTACATAATTATGATGATAGAAAGCAGTGCTGCAGAAGGGCGAGACTGGGTAGGTTCAGCTTCCGGTATGCAACCCTGGGGTAAGCCATGGGCGGCGTGAGAAGCACAATAAATGTGTACCAGAGCGTCCCGTACCCTACATAATTATGATAATAGAAAGCAGTGCTGCAGAAGGACGAGACTGGGTAGGTTCAACTGCCGGTATGCGACCCTGGGGTAAGCCATGGGCGGCGTGAGAAGCACAATAAATGTGTATCAGAGCGTCCCGTACCCTACATAATTATGATAATAGAAAGCAGTGCTGCAGAAGGACGAGACTGGGTAGGTTCAGCTTCCGGTATGCAACCCTGGGGTAAGCCATGGGCGGCGTGAGAAGCACAATAAATGTGTACCAGAGCGTCCCGTACCCTACATAATTATGATAATAGAAAGCAGTGCTGCAGAAGGACGAGACTGGGTAGGTTCAGCTTCCGGTATGCAACCCTGGGGTAAGCCATGGGCGGCGTGAGAAGCACAATAAATGTGTACCAGAGCGTCCCGTACCCTACATAATTATGATAATAGAAAGCAGTGCTGCAGAAGGACGAGACTGGGTAGGTTCAACTGCCGGTATGCGACCCTGGGGTAAGCCATGGGCGGCGTGAGAAGCACAATAAATGTGTACCAGAGCGTCCCGTACCCTACATAATTATGATAATAGAAAGCAGTGCTGCAGAAGGACGAGACTGGGTAGGTTCAGCTTCCGGTATGCAACCCTGGGGTAAGCCATGGGCGGCGTGAGAAGCACAATAAATGTGTACCAGAGCGTCCCGTACCCTACATAATTATGATAATAGAAAGCAGTGCTGCAGAAGGACGAGACTGGGTAGGTTCAGCTTCCGGTATGCAACCCTGGGGTAAGCCATGGGCGGCGTGAGAAGCACAATAAATGTGTACCAGAGCGTCCCGTACCCTACATAATTATGATAATAGAAAGCAGTGCTGCAGAAGGACGAGACTGGGTAGGTTCAGCTTCCGGTATGCAACCCTGGGGTAAGCCATTGGCGGCGTGAGAAGCACAATAAATGTGTACCAGAGCGTCCCGTACCCTACATAATTATGATAATAGAAAGCAGTGCTGCAGAAGGACGAGACTGGGTAGGTTCAACTGCCGGTATGCGACCCTGGGGTAAGCCATGGGCGGCGTGAGAAGCACAATAAATGTGTACCAGAGCGTCCCGTACCCTACATAATTATGATAATAGAAAGCAGTGCTGCAGACGGACGAGACTGGGTAGGTTCAGCTTCCGGTATGCAACCCTGGGGTAAGCCATGGGCGGCGTGAGAAGCACAATAAATGTGTACCAGAGCGTCCCGTACCCTACATAATTATGATAATAGAAAGCAGTGCTGCAGAAGGACGAGACTGGGTAGGTTCAACTGCCGGTATGCGACCCTGGGGTAAGCCATGGGCGGCGTGAGAAGCACAATAAATGTGTACCAGAGCGTCCCGTACCCTACATAATTATGATAATAGAAAGCAGTGCTGCAGAAGGACGAGCCTGGGTAGGTTCAACTGCCGGTATGCGACCCTGGGGTAAGCCATGGGCGGCGTGAGAAGCACAATAAGTGTGTACCAGAGCTTCCCGTACCCTTGTCCGTCAAGGACTGTACACACATCAAAGCGCAAGTGGGAAGACGAGAGGTTGTTTCTCTGCCGTCTTCAAAATGTCCCACAATTCTACAGTTTCTTAATCTGACATGTCTTACACATAAATATAACTATACATGTACATGTATTTAACCTTTCTATCACATCAATGCGGTAACATTTCCATCGGCATATTTCAGGCTACCAGTACTACAAACTTACAAACTTGAAAGAAACAACAATAGAGGCCCAAAAACATAAACTCCTTGTAGGCGCGGTTGCCTGGCAACAAACTTCGTGGTGGCACTTTCCCATGGTGTCGGGTAACATCAAAGGATCATAAACGTGATACAAAAGGTTCAAATTATTCCTCAATTTTGCCAATAACTAATAATAAAAGCTACCGTGCATTATATCAGGAAAGTTTGTATTAAAGTCATCTGTAGACGATGTAAGGAGTCTTCTGCAAAAGGTGTTGTAGTCCGACCGGGACGCGAGACACGTGTTGTGTTTAGCGCTGGCTGGTTGATGGGTTTGTCAGGGAGCCCGACTCGACTTGTAGCCAATGGCACCACATGGATGCCAAGGAAACTGGGTGGTCCGATTCTACCGAACATTCCAGCGGTTAACCTGGAGCGGGTGGGCCCAGAACGAAGTAACGGAACTGTCCTCAAGTCGCCAGGTGTCTTCCAGCTTCAGTCAGGTCTGGCGGTTATAAGTCCATCACTCAGTCCACTTAAATCAAGGAGGAAGCCTTGCTAAAATGGCGGTCGCTTGCTGTTAGGTGGTCGGTCGTCTGTTGTACATCCCACTAGGAGACTTTGCAGAGTCATTGACAGGGGTTGATTAGGAAAGGCTGGAAGTAAATAAAACATGTAGTCCAATTGTACATGTAGTGCTCTGTTGGGAGCTTCCCACATGGCGGGCGCATCATGGCGACGGTCTCAAAACAACGACAAAAGTTTTCTTCCTCCGACCTTGCGTCAGGGTGAGGGACAGGCTTACCGGGATCACGTAGGCCCAGATCTCGCCGCTGTCACCAGTGTAACGAGCCATTTCTAGCCTGCCCCCCACCCCTAGGTGAATCTCCGGTCTTAGATCAAGGAGCGCTCACAGACCTTGCGGACAGGCCCATCAAGTCTTTATTCATCTCTCTAATCGTCTATATCCGGGACCTCCTCGGAGGTCCCTGGGAGAGTCTATACATACAACGGGGGGGGGGGAGTCCAATATGGTCTCTTACACTATCATGCATGAAGGTAGATTACAATGTGATTGTTATATGAGCACTGAACAATTCAAATATTGTTCTCATCATCACAATTGCTTCTACCTAAGATAAAACCAATGGTGACCACGATTGCACTTTAAATACGGCTGCCACAAGTCCCGGTTAGAGAACCATTGCTGGAACCAATTAGATATATTGAGCCGGGTAAGCCTCCAATTGCAAATGTTACTAACTGTTACTAAATGCTACTAACAGTCTTGGATTTGCTAAATGAATTCAATACAATTTGAAAATTGTCTATAGTTAATTTTTGTTGATCTACATAAGCATGATTATCAAACCCCATGCTTTAACCAGGTACCCTTCCAACGGCGGCTGAGGGAGAAGTAGTAAGGCAAGCCTGCCGGATTGGAGTTGGTGTGTGTGAAGGGAACTGCTGGGACATTAAAGTGAAGAGCTGCATCGGAGATGGAGTGTCCTACTATGTCTACTTGCTACCCCCGACACCGGGCTGTCCGGAGGCGTACTGTGCAGGTACAAATAATGAACAAAGCTAACGTCATTGGTGACAACCACAACGCGTCAGATGCCCAAGTTGAACAACAACAAAAACAAGAAAAAGCACAAAAGATTGCTAACATCCCCCACTTTCCCGATCGCAGACAGGACTTGAACGTTTCATGTCTTTTTATAGCTGCATATGTCATTAATTAAGGCTTGCCATAACTGATTAAGCAGATGGTACTGTGTAAAGCGCCAAGTGTTTTGTAGCAATGCGAATTCATAGTGGAACTGTTGATAGTAAGCTGTATCTGGTACTGTTTTTTTTTACACAGGTACTGAAGTGCCTTGCCCAGCTGGACAGAGTTCAGAAAACTATGGTTTCACTCCGGGATGCTCAGGTGAGACATTTCTTGGTCTTACTTTGTGATACTGTATAGCTAGTCAGGACCCGACTAGGCAGCTCATTGTCATGCTTATAAAAAACTTACATATGATGAACATTGTCTAAACGTTGTCGTACTACCAGGACCGTCCAATTTTACACATCATAAGGATTTTTTGTTCACAAACGTCGGTGGAAATCAACACATCACATATAAACACTGCGGTCCTGGTAGTACGACAACATCTATACCAGGTACCATGAAGCGATCATCTTCAACTGATGACTTCATTGTATACCTAAAAAAAACTGAATTCATTCACAGAAAACTTCCCCAACATAACAACCAACCCACAGCTGACCAACAGCTCAATGCAGTCCGAAGTTGTGCTGCTGTGTGACTTCGACCGTCCGCCATGGGACAACCTGACCATGGAAGTCAACTGGGTTGCCGGCAGTGAGATTTTCCACCATGTCAGTTTGACTAAGGGAGAACGACAGGCTGTTCTGCGTCAGAATGAGCTGAGGCTGGGTATGGGGAAAACAGTAAGTACGGTCATATTGTGTAGAGCAACTTTGCATTACCCGACTCATTTATCTAAAGAATGTCTGAATGCTAACATTTTAAGAGTATCTCACACACACACACACACACACACACACACACACACACACACACACACACACACACACACACACACACAGACACACACACACACACAAACTCACCCAGTTTTCTCTGGCCCTGTGTAGTTGCCAAATATAGACTACGACTGTGCACAGAGGTCGTGATGATGGTTGTGGCTGCCTGAAGTCGAGCATTCAGGATTCAGTAAATGCGAAGGGTTGAGCACAGAAAAGCTTGTCACTTTAACAACCTATAAAGAACTATTATACAGCTTTACACGAGCATGCATCCGCAAGGTCATAAAGCATACATTGGGAAGTTTTTTTTTGTCTCCTGACATAGCTACAGCGCTTTCTGTCATGAATAATTTGTAAGGAACGAAGTGTAGTGATTGCAAACAATCCAAGTATTTATTCCATTGAAAATATAAGTCGTACATATTGTAAGCTGTTATCATAATATAGTTATGGACTACAAAGTTACGAATATACTGTGTTCAACATGTCTTAAAATATGTTTGTTTGTTTGTTTATTTGTTTATTTTTTCAGATCACTTGCCGAGTCCGCGGAAGGTTTAAGAGTGGAGGAGCGCCTGGGGAGACAGAAGTCAGCAATGAATTTTTTGCTGGAATTAAGGTTTCATATTTTACATTTTTCAGTAGATCTATTTGAAGTGTGTGTGTGTGTGTGTGTGTGTGTGTGTGTGTGTGTGTGTGTGTGTGTGTGTGTGTGTGTGCATAAACGTTTGCTTATGTTTAAGCTTAAGTGAGCCGTAGTAAAACAACATTTACAGATATATTGAGAAAGCATTACGCTAGGGTGGACAGAGAGATGTTAAGCTTTCATTGTGTGCTTTTAGTAGAGTCCATTCCGAGTCACCACAAGGGCATTAAAATGATATTTGTAATTAGTTTGAATTTATTTGAATAAAAGAATATCTGAATCACAGTAATTCTTGATTTTAAAAAATGAACATGAAAATTTGAATTTATTTGAATCCAATTAGATGTTTTAGAAACATTTTAGAAGGGACTGCACAAATATATCTTTATTTAGAATAATTTGCAAATGTCTATGTGATTCCCCTAAATTTCGAAATATAGAGAAATGTTTACAGCACTTTCTAAATAGTGGATTTGGGTAATTGCCCCTATATAATTAGGTGCAAATCCAGCCCCATTGTCTGCCTCTGTACATTTTTAGAATTCACTGCTGGACACTGTTAGGTCCTTTGTGGCAAGCCATCTACGCATGGTGCCCAATCATAATTCACAAAGATGTGTGAATTGCTTTCTTTACAGCCCACTGACCTATTTACAAAATCTTACAAATAATCTGGCAAATTATTATAAAGTTGAAATGACATTCACAATATTTCCAAAGTATGAAATCTCCTAGACAAATATTAACAAAGAATAAAAAAACAGTTGTAAATAATGACAATGACAAGCCTTTTGGTGACATGGAATAGACTCTATCTTCATCATATGCAGTATGTGATATTACAACATATTACATATCTGTCTCGTAGTCAACGCCCGGTCCTGATTTCTACCTCCTGGGTTGAAAATAAAGAGTTTCGTATTTTTTCGTTGCACTGAATTTTTAAGAAAAAATAGGTCCTTTTACGGATAATTCCCTGCTACATGTATTTATATGATAAACCTAAACATACCACCTACCCTTATCTCACAGATACTGACTGAGGTGGTTGAGGTTGAGGAAAATGGCGATGAAAAGTACATCCAGCTCCAACCGACCCTGCCTCTACTCTGTATCATACCCGAGTCAACCTTCCCCTGCACCGTATCAGTGCAAGTCGAGTTCAAAGATGTCGACTATGCAGCCGACCGTCAGTGCCAAGGTAAGACAGTGCCTGATGCACAATCGAGCCAAAACTGTGTGAGGGATTTCACAAAGGATGATTGGAACGGAATCCTGCAGTTTCCGGTGAAGGCAACTCGCGACCTCCAGATTGACGGCAGGAGTAACGGACTGAGGTATTTGAAGGTCGGGTTCCGTCCAATGTCATCTATGATAGCCCCGCTGTGGGATGGCTACCAAGTGGAGGATGTTGATGTAAGTTGAACATCTTCTGTCGGTGTGCACATTGTTGTGTTTTGTCTTTTTTTACTTCATCGGCTGTCAAATTACATTGAAAATACATTTTGGGAAGCTCCTTCCCCAGAACGAAGAAAAAAAAAACTTAATGATTTTATGTTAATATGAAGCGAATAAGAAGCTCATGATTACCAACAAACCTTTTGAACGGGATCATTTGACCTAAGGTGATACAGTTGGCACATGTGACTACTTGCAGCGGCATTACGTCTGTTTTTTTTTTTTTATAGGTGCTTACCCATGATCAGGACAGAGAAGGAACGGTCTGCTCATCGACAGGTGATCCGCATTACAGGTCGTTCGACGGAAAGTAAGTCAAACCTTCCGCTTCAAAGGCATCCAGAGCATTTTATGAGGCTTGAAGCTTGAATAAAAACCTCCAATTTCTAGTCATTCCTACACATAGTACGTTTCTACACATAGTACGTTTCAATAACACTATTCCATTACATATCGACATTAAAGGAGCAAAGATATGATGTCGTTGTGTATTGAGAACTGATGGAAAATCCAAGCCCTAAAAGACTGATCCTGACTGCCCATCACAATTAGCGGTTCGGCCATTGGGAGAATGACTGCATGTCCGGCAAATATTTGCATTCTACGTTTTGACGGAGGTGGGTGGGGCTATGGTGTTAGTCTATTTACACTAGGCGCGTGAAACTAGAAGATCACCATGTAGCTTATTTTTGTGCCGATTTTGAGCACCTTTGATAAGAAATCCGCACGCAAATGTGGTAAACAGTGGCATTAATTGCCATTTTCATAAAGATTACAGCAACTAGATTATTTCCTGTTTTCGAGCCTAATAAAATGCTCTGGGTGCCTTTGATGTTGTAGTCATTACCACATACACAACATTCGCAATTGATTAGCCATTGCCTGTGTGGCTTCGTCTCTGCGTATGTTCTTCATCAGCGATGTATAATTTTCCAGGAGGTTCCATGTGTACCAGGAGGGCACGTTCGTTCTCTACAGGCATCAGACTCTTCCTATAGAGGTAGGCTTGGGGTCTAATCAACACTAACTACCGACAAAGAATGTGAAGGGAAAGGCATACTTTGTTTGTTTCCCCTTTTCTACATTTAGCCCATTTTTGTAAAGTACAGAGATAAAACAAATTCTTTTACGAGAAAATAAATGCAACAGCAAATAGTTCATCAACAAGATGAGCCGTTAGTTAGTAATAAAATCATTAACCATACAGTGTAGGTCCGACAAAATATCAGTATTCACAATATTATCTGTTTGTGCTAACTTGATGCAAAATTGAATGATGGTGCAAAAGGCCAAGGGAATCAGGCTAGGCTATACATACATAACAAAGGGGATACTAACTCGGAATATATCGAATCGATTATCTGCTTTAAAGGTGCAGACTCGGATGAAGATGTGCAATCGCGGTAACGTTGCCTGTAACTGCGGGGTGAGCGTCAGGTCCGGAAATGAAGTGTTCATCCTCAACAAGTGCAGCGGAAGCAGACAAACGTTCCAGTGGCACACAGGCGGTGTAATTCGACACGAACTACCATTGGCTATGAGGGTGGACCATCACGGTCCCGTCGGCGAGGACACGCGCTTCTATATTCAAGATGGCGGAGATAAATATTTGGTAGGTCTCTCATTGAAACACAACTATCATTATTTTGTGGCGTTGTTGGTGCAAAGGAGCATCTGGTTAGTTACTTCTTCTATAAAGTCAATGTGAACATGCGACTTTGTAATTTGGTGTTGTTTAAAATTTGTCATACTACTACGATTTCCTAACGTTGAAAGCCTCAAAGGTTTGAAAGGTAACGGCAGGTATATGTTTTCATAGCTGTTGTCGTTGATCTGTCCTCGAGCAGACAAGAGACAACACCGTATATTTCCTTAGTATGATTATGACAATGATTTTAATGCTTCACTTCAGTAAGCAAGAAGATCGGTATCGATGATGATGATGATTTTCGCTTGTTTTCATACAGGTTTATTTTCCAACTGGGTCATGGATGAAGCTCATAGTAAACGGTCATCAGAAACAATATATGAACGTCTACATCTACCCTTCTACTGACGACTTCAACAACAAAACTGTTGGACTCTGTGGAACGTTTGATGGCGACAAAGAAAACGACGGGCTCCATTTCGGCACGGCTGCAACAGACGTCGTAGGTGACGGAGCTGTGATTAGCCACACGGCATTCATCAACAGCTGGAAGTAAGAAACAAAACCCCAGTTTTGACTCATACATGTATACATGACAATCGATTATCATATCCGCTTTTGAGGTAATTAGTTCTAGCCACGCCTTAACATTTCTATTATTATTCCTATTATCTTAGCAAACCAAGAGGTCCTCAACTGGCTGAAGTACTTGCACAAGATATAAGGATGATGAACATTATCAAAAGTTAGTGTCGCAACTAATCACCAATCATGGCAGGTGGCCACATATCCCCAAACGACAGAATAGAAATGACAAACACAATATTCTTTATAAAACTACATGTACGGACTGATTCTACTGGTATTTGGACTGATATTGTTAACGAATGCAATTGACAGGCTTCCGGAGGGTCAAACGTTAGTTGAAGGAGTACTTCCTCCAGCGCCTCTTCCCCTGGATGAACGTCTCTACTGCACGTGTAAGGACGACCTCATCCTCAACCAAACAACGATTTTCTGTAACTCCACCCTCGCCTACAACTGCCGATGGGAGGATGAGAAGAGGCGGGCCGGAGTTCGCCCTGTTCCCGACCAGCAGAATGCACGCAAGCGGCGGAGCACCAGTTACAACGACGAGGTGTACGACGACGACATGTTCGCGTTTGACTTTGACGATTCGCTGCCTACAGCTGTGAGTTACAACATCCATTAAATTTGTCGACATGGCTTTTTGCTTTTTTAGATGCCAATTGAAGCTCAGTCCTTTGTAGATCATAAATCAAATGACAAGTTTACATCCTAGTTTGACATGTTTTGATATGATTGACGAAAAAACATTTTGATAATTTCATCGCTATCCCATTTGAGCGTCTTACGAATATTTTTAAGATAACTGACTCTGTCTTTCTTGCTAGTGAATTATCATCAGAAATTCATATAGTCAGTCACCTACAAACGTTAAGAGGAATGGTGTTCGCGTCGTGCGATTCTATCATCATTGCGTCGCCAAACTAGCGTTTCTTGAATTGAGCAGGTCTGACAGCTTTAGTTTGTTTTGTTCAGCCTCCTCCTTCCTGGCCAGCACCAAACGGAATGACTGAAGCCGAGGCCAAGGCGTACTGTGAGGACGCGCTGCTGAATTCCCCGGCAGGGGCAGTGTGTTCATCTGCAATGGAAGGTTCCTCAGACATAGATGGAGTCGTGGAGGGGTGTGTGGCTGATATTCAGGTAATTGTACAGCTTTTGACATCATGTCAGACATTACAAAGAGAAGGTTCATACCATGTATCTGAACATCTCATGGCATCAAGCCAGGCAATGTAAAAGACGGGCAAATGTCACAAAATGTTTTCATTTCCTTTTTTATCTTGATCAGATGTAAAAAAAAAGAATGTGCCTAACGGAGAGAGGAAGTAACTGTTACCAATTTATCATTGTTGCAGAGGGTCCTTACCACAAATCCATTGCTAGTGATAAACTCAGTGAGAGAAAGGACCAAAAGACTGGAGAAGTCTTGTGTATAAAAGAACATCGGATCCTAATGATGGATTTGTCCACTTCCAGGCAACAGGTGATACTTCCTGGGCAGACGTCGCTGTTACCACAATGGAGGAAAGTTGTTCTGACATCCTCTACAAAAACACGTCCTTCTGGACAAACAACAACAACGGGACGAACAACGGCACGACCAACGGAACCCTCGCAGCCCCGTCCTTTTTCTTTGAAACAGTGTCCTGTCCGGGCAACTGCAGCCAGCGAGGCATCTGTGAGAAGGGCAAGTGTGTGTGTGAGAAGGGGTTTGAAGGGCCGTCCTGCTCGATAGAAACAGACAAACCACCAGACGCCTTCTTCATTCCGAAGGAGGGTCTGTGTGACATCAACACCCGGCCGTGCGAACGGACTCCTATCATAGGACAGAACTTTTTCGAGTCGGAAAACTTGACGTGTTCCCTACAGTCAGCAACGGTAGGACATCCGCTTTCGTTCTTATAGTTTTGGGTCTTGTGTACTACTGTTAGTTAGATCTAGAACTTACGAAGAGGATCCAGTAAGTTTCGCCTTTTGCTAAATGTGACCAAAAGAAACATTTGTCATTATACATGTGTAATTTCTGCTTCTTAAAGAAATCGAAAGTGACTCAAAGAGGAACTGATCTTGCTTCCGACGGACCAACCATAGTCTGGTCAGCTGAGATAGTTCAGTCTCAAGACGATATGTGCCTTTACATTGGTGCCAAATTTCAACTCATTTGATGAAAAAATGAGGCAAAAGTCGAAACTTACTAGATCGCCCTCGTAATCAATTTGTGAAATTTGGTCTACATGAATGTTGCTTTTGAATCCAAAGCAGAGAATCTTTGAACAGGTATCTAAAGCACTGTAACTGTCTTATATAACGTCATCTTACGTCATATATTTGGTCTTATATTATGTATGTTGTCGTCTAAAGGTTGACGAGAACGGCGTGCACGTTGTTGACGGAAACATCACCGTTGAGGCGGAGTTTGAGAACTTTGCCCGTGTGGTCTGCCCTCTCCCGCGGTCCCGTGTGAGGAGGAGTGCTGCAGCCGGACACAGGACAACAGCCGAGGCGACACTCGTCTCCATCAGTAACGACGGAGTGCGCTTCAGTCCGCCTGTCCTGCTCATCACGTATGATGCTGTCTGCCAAGACTGCAACGTCACCGGATTCTGCGTTCTAAGGGTAAGAGAGGCCGTTTTTGTAGGCTATAGATCATTTTTGTATTCTCAAACACCAGTCGAATCAACCATTCACTCAATTCGTGTCTGTCGTATTTGTTCATATATACAGAACAATACCTGTGAGATAGACGGATCTTGCTACGCCAGTGGAGACACACAGAACGGCAATTGGTGCAAACAGTGCGTCCCGTCAGTTAACGTGTCAACGTGGAGCGATCGGCAAGGTGAGTAGTTGTAGGGTAACTGAAAGCTAATGACTTGTTTTGCAAATGGCAAACATGTTCCTCGTTTTGATATTTTAGAACTGTTTCGTAGTTTTGTAACTTCTATTTGATATTTTATTTCATGGCTGATATTTGATATTTTCTTTCCACAGACAATGCACCACCTGTCTTTGAATCAACCGGCAACATCATTTCCTTCATCAACAACCAACTGGACTTCACAGTCAAAGCAGAGGATCCGGAAAACCGTCCCCATCTGAGCTACTCACTGGCAGGAGCGCCACCCGTTCCAGATCTATCCTTGTCCAGCAATGGTCAACTGAAGTGGACCCCCAAACAAAACTCAACCATAGTCATCAACGTCATGGCCGCTGACGAGTGTGGAGCAAGTTCTATAGAGTCTCTCACAATCATGGCTCGCAACTGTCCGTGTCAACATGGCGGTTCCTGCCCTTCCTTTGCGCTGGACAGTCCCGATAACATCAACTGCACCTGTAACGGTACGGGCTTCACGGGTCAGATGTGTGACGTGGATGTGGACGAGTGTCTGAACAACCCGTGTGACCATGGAGTCTGTAACAACACCGTCGGCGGGTTCCAGTGCGAATGTGAGCAGTACTGCACAGGTAGAAAAAAATCATTGTTTAAATTACTCTGACACTTCCCTAGTGATTCTTCCTTCAATTCAGGCATACTTACGTACTTAATATTTACCCGCACACTAAACATTGTCGCTCTGTTTAGGTCCTCTGTGTGATCAGGAGACGCCATGTTTCTCCAGCCCTTGCCCCGACAACGGGACCTGCGCAGACATCCCGGGCGCCATCCAGTGTACCATCTGTCCTGACGGGTCTCCTGCGGACAGCTCCCTGTGTGTGGTCATAGAAAGTAAGCTACAATCAAAGATTGAATTACATATTTGGTGTGTACATATAATTGTGTTTACACTGCTTAATTTTTCCATCAAATAAGATGAATTAAAATCTGTATTTAAAGCAACGATTCATTACATCATGCTGATCAGAGTAAATTGTGTACAAGAAGGAAACAAGTGTGTATTCTAGTTGGCAATATGTACCTGCTATTAGCATTGTATTCCAACAAAATTTAAAACACTATCTTCCAAGTTCCCTTGGACCCCTGCTCGTCCAACCCCTGCTACCCTGACGTCACCTGTGACGTAGTTGATGACGTGTACACCTGCGGACCCTGTCCTGCCGGGATGACTGGCGATGGAGTCAACTGTGTTGAAGATGTTGGTAAGCAAGACCTATTTATGTTGCTGATGAAACGTGCAGTCATCTGCAGTCAGACATAAAAGATGAACAGATTGGAAACGTTCTTACAGCGGTTGTTTGTCGTGATTTAAAACTGCATTGGACTATCAGGCATTAGAAAAGGCTCAGTAGAATTAGGTTGCTATGGACTAGAATTAACTGCAACTGACGCTTCTCATTTTATCATTTCCTTCAGGCTGTTCGTCCCAGCCGTGCTACCCGGAAGTGACGTGTACAGATGTACCAGGTGGACATGAGTGTGGGGACTGTCCGCATGGCATGACGGGAGACGGGAAGAACTGTACTGAGGACACTGGAGGTAGCTATCTTGGTACATCGATTGACACAAATATTAATTTGTAGATGACAACGTCTCAGTCGTAAAATCTTAATGTTGAGTGAGAAAGGCTTAACAAATGAAATGCACCTCGTTTTGCGAAAGGTTATTGGCGATAACTTGATAATGAGAGTCATCGCCTTTTAATGCAATTGTCCTATTTTCCCATAGTGGCTGACCAACAGGGGCCCAGCTGGTACGAGCAGCCCGCGTACATAGCGCTACTCTCTGTGGGGACAGTCGTCGTCGCTGCAGCGCTGATCGGAGTCGCTGTGTGGCGCGTCAAAGCACACAATGTCACCAAGGGCAAAGTGGGAGATCTGCCGCTGGAGGAGAGGAAGAAGAGCGACGGTTCTGAAGGTCACCATGTGGAGGAGATGTTGGACCAGGATGACGAACATGACTAGGGTACAATTGAAGTGTGACGCTGCTGTGGCTTGGGCTTCCTATGTATGGAAATGCCCAACGTAAATGCATAACAAGCCAAACTGTTATTCTGAATTACGTTTGGGAAATGGCATATCGCCAAGAGTGAGCACCGATCTTTAGTTTCGTTATGCTGTCCTAAAAGATTTGTGAGATGATAGTTTTCGATACAGAATTATGTTTTGATTTTACAATAAATGTTGAGTGTGTCAAAACCCTTTACTTCTTTTTTTCTTATAAAAGACAATGTCTGCAAAGAAAAAAAATATCTCTGCATATTATTAGGTAAAGCTAAACACAAACTAGAACAATGATGATCGAGTAATCCTTGTTTTATCATTTTTCCATAAATCTTCCTAAAAAAGGTAATCAACTTCTTTAACGTGTACCCAATATACAATCTCTTGAAACATGAACGAAAATTCCTGCTTTAGATATGTTTGAAAATCTATTCTAGATACACAATGTATTATGTAATTGAAATTAGGATGAAAATTAAAGATAAAAGAGAGTATTTTCAAAGAAAACGAACTGTTGAGAAAATTATCACATTTGAAGATTCATACACATTCATTGGAGGAGGAAATTCATCATCACAAACGGTTTCTTTTTTACATCCTTGTTTTTTTTAATGATTTAATCCTTGAACAAAAATATCATATTTCGGAGAGTCGTTCTGATTTGAATTCTTAATTTACACAGGTTGAAATGTTTGAAGCAAACAAATACATAAACACTGAAAACTTTCATATGATTCACACATGCACCACATATAGAGTGATTTGACAAGTCGGTAACTAGAACTTTGTTATTCTCTAAGCAGATCTACTTCGCGAAGACCGTTGGATACGGTCTTCGCAACCTTTAGATCTGCTTGTAGATTAGAACTTTGTCACTAGCTCTGATAGTCACACGTAGACTTATATTTCAAAGGTTTGGGTGGAGAACACAATGCACAAGAATGTTTTCATGCACATGTTAATTTAGATTTTGGCTGTAATCATTTAAAAGTCACTAGACAGCCTACATGGATTTTAGAAACATTTGGTGCTTCATCTGCTTTCAAGACAAAATAAGTGTTATGTTGTGTGAAATAAAGGTCCTAATACAAGTATGCACGTTTTACGATCTATTGTGGTTGGTACCTTTTGGTATTTCTGATTTGAACAGGCAAAAGTGATATATAATTGGATACTTACGAAATTCTGGATTTGTCTCTTGCTCTGTGTATGAATGTGACTAGAAGAAAGAAATTGTTGTGAAAAACAATACAAACAGGTAATGCGATTCTTTAAGTGTTTTCAGATCGACGGAGCAATCGGGTGATGTTATTTAAAAAAAAGAAAGACAGGTCCACCTTTTTTTCGCAAGCTCAAACATACACGTGCCACATTTTAGCACAAACTTTATGTTTGGCTTGATGTTTAAAAATCAGACAAAACCCTTCAACAGAATAGAATATATCACAGAATTTATAGTCCGCGCGGACCCAAGATATACCGTTGAGGGTTAGATCCTTTATTCTTTTTAGTGTCAATTGTCGATTCCCCAGCAAGCGTTTATTCATGGTACTGAAGTGCCGGCTAGTGATCCGTGGCGGTACTGCAAGATTGAAACTTTCGACAGTTCCAAGATTGCTGTTTCGCCACGAATCACTAGTCGGCGCTCTTGTACCGTGACTAAACGCTTGATGATCAGTCTTAGCTGTAATCATAGAAAGCTTTATTTTAACCTTGGTCAATATGATCGGAAGAGCGACTGAAAACAAGATATAAAAACCCATAAATACATTAAAGGAAATAATCTTTAGCCTAGGGGGTATTAACATTCGAAGGTAATAATTACTTATAAAATCAGACAAAAGTCTTCAGCAAAATAAAAATAAAATATCACAGAATATATAGTGCTGGGGTCCACGTGGACCCCAGATATACTGTTGAGAGTTAAAACCTTGTTTCATTTGTCGTCAATTGTCCATTCCCCAGCAAGCGATTAATCATGGTACAGAAGTGCCGGCTAGTGATCCGTGACGATACTGAAAGCTTGGAACTTTCGACAGCTCCAAGACTGCTGTTTTGCCACGAAACGCTTGATGATCAGTTTTGGCTGTAAGGCTACACCAAGTAATTTTTATGGATGACGTCCGCGCGCGCATTGATTTTGGTCTGTCCCCCCCAAAAAAACAAGAAATTCCGCTTCCTGTAACTATGACCAAAGAGTTACGACAGTGCCGCAAATCAATGGGATATGGAAAGAAACAGGACAGGACAACAACTACTGTTCAATTTCAACTGATTTATTCAAATTATTGCTGTTTTCATGATGAATAAAATAATTGTTAGTTGTTACACTGTGTTCTCTCATTCAATTTGTGTCCTAATATGTGTCGTCGACTATCATATTTCAAATGTAGGCATCTTGTTTTTTTCGGCCCTTCTTGGGTTTTTTTCGCGCTCTCGCATTAGATTTAGGGTCTCCAAAGGACGTCATCCAAAAAATTACTTGGTGCAGCCTAATCATACAAAGCTTTATGCTAACCTTTGTCAAGATGATTGAAAAGCGACTGAAAAGACGTAATAAAATTCCATTAATACATTAATCGAAGTAATCTTCTGCCTAGGGGTTATTAACATTTGCAGATATCGATCACTTAAAAAATCTGACAAATGTCTTCAACAGAGTAGAAAATATCACAGAATATATAGTGCTTGGGTCCGCGCGGACCCCATACATACTGTTAAGGGTTAAGAGCTGGTTTGGCTTTGGACATTTCTACTTTGGAAGGATAGGCCTTTGCTCATATTGCAAACTTTTATTAAGATACTACTGGTAGATATAGAGTGATATTCATTGAATAGTTTGGATGTTCTTAGCCCCAACAAGTTCAAATGATTCGCTCAGCGCACACTCTCACCATCAATGTAATTAAGAGGAGAGATTCAAGCAGAGGTCATGTACACTTTGAATCTTCTTGACGGCTTTAATTAAACAATTTTTTTAAATCTTACACTTGTCTTATCTCACAATCTAATTACTTTTTTGTAAATACAAAAATGCAAATACAAGAAAATGGAAGTACAAAAAATGGTGCAAGCTGAAATGATATACACTTTGAGTCTTAACTATGTAAACCAAACAATCTGAAGTTTAAAAATTGTTATCAGAATTTGCAAAGCTGGTAGCCATCTGCGGTGTCCTTCTGCAGCTCGCTGGTTCCTCCCCATGCAGTTACCAAACACCCCTTATACACAGAGATGAAACTAGGTCAGACAACATAAAGTCAACAGAAACGGAACAAACAGAAAGTCTATCCTGAATTAAAAAGGGTAGGGTAGTAATACACCAACTGTGTATATAAATTTCGCTACAGTCTAGTCGGAGGTCCTTTTCTCTCCGTCCTAACCTGACAAAAGTTGAGTAATTCTACAATTCCACTGACAGGAACTGCCCCGTCTCCATTTCAACTTATGTCCTTTCCTTGGCTGCTTCCTCGTCGGAACGGGTCCTCTTGCCTGGATCCTCCTGGAATCTGATCTTGACCCCGAACCCCTGATGGACCCTGCCTTCCTTGCCACGTGTAGACGCCTCTCCGCAGACAACCACGGAACACAATCAGCGTCCGTCCCTGCAGGCTAGCACACGGTCCTGACAGAACACCGCTTCTCCAAACGGCAAAGTTCGCCTATTCCTGACAAAGTTCCAAATTCCCTCAGCTACAAACCAGATTGGTCTGCAACAGTTGCGGCCATGGGTGGGTTCACCTCCATGTTTATCAATATCTACGGGCGAAAGGAAGGGATTTCCGCAAGCTGTTTGCCGTGACACATATGACGGAGGCAGTGAGTACAAACACACGTTTCAGGATTATCTCAACAATCCTCTCCTGGATGTAATGAATAACATTGTAGATCAAGGTCTGCCAAAGCAACCTCGCAGACAATTAGCGGTTGTTTTTAGAGCTGCGTGCTGATATTGCGTGCACAGCCTGTACTCGACTATTCGGGACGTCTTGCTGCCATGGCGGGGCGGGCTCCTGACCTTCCCGTCCGGAACCTTCGGGCAGGCCGAAACCATGCCCCCGGAGTCAGCGGACCGGAGGACACCAGGCCAAAGAGGACCATCGGAGGCCAAATGGTTGAAGACGTCATCAACCAGCTGCACGCCAATCCCTTCTACAACTCTACAGGTCAGTACTACATTCATGGAGAAATGTAATATTTGGGGGCTGATCACGAAAGGTAAAGATGATGAAACTTGAAAATGATCTAAAAGTTGCACCCAGGTAGTAAGATACACAAGATAACAGTTACACAAGCAACTGGACAGATTTTGAAAACAGTCAGACGTTTCAGGTAGCATCCATTATCCACTACCTTTCATCAGTGACTGGCACAGAGAAAAGGTAATGAATACTACCTGAAACGTCTGTTAGTTAAAATGCTCCCACACCATGAAGTGTATAGGGCGGTACCCATCCCCGTTTCATAGCCCTGGCCCACACTGTGGTGCAATCACTGCAGCAGGAGTGTTTTTAACTTCCATATTGTTTCATATTAGTTGCATGGGAAAGCTTTTCTCCCTCATCCTAAGCAACAGACTACAACACTTTCTAAAAGACAGCAATTTATTAACCCCATTCCAATCTGGCTTTAGAAAGAATTTTAGGACAAGTGACAATATCTTTGTGCTGAAAACTATAGTCGATAAACAGCTCTCTGAATCTCGTGGGAAGTTATACGCCTGCTTTGTAGATTTCAAAAAAGCTTTTGATTCCGTTTGGAGACATGGTTTATATTACAAGCTGCTATCGTCAGGCATAGGTGGGAATTTCTTCCGAATCATACAGTCCATGTATTCCAACATAAAATACTGTGTTAAAACACCTAATGGTCTTTCAGACTACTTTCAGTCGACTTGCGGCGTACGTCAAGGGTGCACCTTAAGTCCTATTCTATTCAATCGATTTCTAAATGACCTTCCATCAGAGTTTTCATCACCATTATGCGACCCCGTCATGCTTGGAGACACTCCAATAAGCAGCCTGCTCTGGGCGGACGACCTTGTCCTCTTCTCAAGATCAGAGCAGGGGCTAAAGGAGTGTCTCGAAATAATAAGTTCTGCACACGCTGGAAGCTTTCAATCAACAGAGACAAAACTAAAGTTATGATATTTTCTAAAAATGCGCGAACAAGTAATAGCCAAAAACCATAGTTTTCAATCACAGGGACAAACTTTAAACATAACTAACTTCTATACATACTTAGGGGTAGATATAACACCCTCTGGTTCTTTTCATAGAGCAACAAAACAACTTAGAATAAAGCCCTCCGGGCTTCATTTAAACTAAAGTCCATTCTCATGTCAAATCATAACCCGTCCATACCTTTGGCCCTTGATCTATTTAATAGCCTAGTTAAACCAATCCTGCTATATTGTAGTGAAATATTGGGAACAAATGTTCAGTCACGAGACCTAATACTCCATGGAATAACTGAGAATCCAAATGAAAACATTAGGAAATCTGTATCCGACATAATATCTCCGGTTTTAAGATCAGATGTGAGTATCCGTAAGGCAACCCGTGTCGGGAAAAAAACCGAACCATCTTCTACTCGACCTGTTCTTCTCCGACTTAATAGATACAGTGACAAGCTAGATATTATATATCGATCTAGTGATCTAGCAAACCAAAATATAACAGTGGTCCAACCATCAATTTCGTACGAAATTTCCGATCTGGAATATGTTTTACTAAATTTCTGCAAGATACTGCTTCGCGTCCCCAAAAGTTCTGTTAACGCTGCTGTGAGAGGCGAATTGGGTATGTATCAATTATACATAGATACTCAGACTCAAATGGTTAAATACTGGATAAGATTAAACAGCATGCCGAACGACAGGATTGTTAAAAAGGCGTATGACGAAGCCGTTAGACAAGAACAAGACTGGGTTGTTCATATACGTGATACACTTTGCAGACATGGTCTCCAAAACATTTGGTTGAACCCTACCGTTGATGCCAAATATTTCGGAGAAATGTTCAAGGAGCGCCTTAAAGGCGAGTTTCTTTCAAGCTGGCGGCAAAAAATAAGAAGCTTTAAGAAACTTGAAACATATTCAAAAATAAGAACAGACTTTCATATAGAGAACTACCTCCAGTCAGTCCAAAACAAATCCTTCATAACACACACGACAAAACTCCGTATTGGAGCACACTGTCTTGAAATTGAAAAAGGTAGACACAGAAATGTCCCAGCCAATCAGAGACATTGTCCTACATGTAAAGAAAATGTCGAAGACGAATATCACTTCTTAATGGAATGTCCAACATATAAAGATCAAAGAGTGAAGTTAATGCAGACAATAAAAGGCAAAACAAATGTAACATTACCGCAGTCGAAAACAGAGACTTTTCGTGTACTTATGTCATGTCCTGAAACAATATCTGTATAGATCTAGGCCAATATATGTATACATCTATGCAAAAAAGAATCCGTGAAATAGCGATTTGATTGTATAAGATATTCATCTCATCATCATGTAATTGTATAATTGACATATACGACTCCCTATTGTATCTCTTGTTGATATCGTCTACCTTTGACAATATTATATAGATTGTGCCTTCATGTAGTTTGAAATGGAGCATTGTACAGCCTAGAACCTAACCATTGTATAGCATAGAACCTACCTATAGCTTTTAGTAGTTTGATATAAGCAGCCAATAGTATTTTATTTTTGCCTTACATTGTACCTGTTACAATCGTTGTGCAATAAACTTTGACTTGACTTGACTATTAAGTATGTACCATTTTCATAAAGTCTTTGGTATGACTCAATGCGCCTCTTGTCCAGAGGTGTCCTACCCGGGAGTTGAACTCGGGCCTTCTGGTTCCAAGTAATCAGAACCAGATGTGGTAAGTAACGGAAGCGCAGACCACTACACCACAGGGTTATCTTGCGGATTTAAGAGGAACTTAACAATAATTGCGCCATTAGATGACAGAATGAAATTCTGAATTGAAGGAAACCGAGATAACGGGGTCCGCGGACCAAACGGCCGCCAGGACAGAAGTGCGGGCCAGGGGGTGCACGCCAACACCACTGACGGCTCGACTGAGTCCTCAGGTCAGTACATCACATGTAGGACGGTGAGCCCGTCTCCGATCAGATGTGGTGTAGATGATCTTGACGTTTTCTGGCACCCGAGATTCTCGCTGAAAGTCGACATTGGTGGTGTAACCCAACGTCTGCTTGGAGATTAGGCGAGACCATTCATATATGTAAAAAAAAAAGCACAACTAACTGTGAAATACACTAATCTCTCAAATCAGCGTCTGAGATACATCCGCCCTAACATCACGTCGTGATCCTTGTTGCTGGATCACGTTGAGGGCAACACCGCTCTCATGTAATTATGTTAATATTCAACAGTTCAAAACGTACGAATAGCGTTGTTTACACAAGTTGAACAACCTCCTATTGTTCATGAATGTTTGAACCGCGGTAAAAATAGTCAGGATACGTGTATTTAAGACTATCACTGTATGTTGCAGACTACCTAGGCGAAGAAAATGGCTGGCGTGGTCGAGTACGTGATTTTCTGTCGTTCTCCCGGCTGGTCAGCGTTGTCAAGACGACCGTCGTCATAGTTACATTGATTATATCTCTTGCATTCATCATTGTGCAAATCACCACCCCACAACCGGACTTTGATGTGGTGAGTTTATTCTTTGTCTCTTTGTCTGGCCGGCATAAAGATCCCTTTTTCTTTATTCTGGCCGGCATAAAGAAACAGGGCAAAATAGAAAGCTCGACAAAAACGCCTAGAAAGACGTCAAAATCAGCCGGATCCGAACCTCTGCTTGAAGACTATTTGCTTCTACCTTTCTTCTTGGGTAAATATGACTTTAGATGAAAAATTGTTTTGTCGCACATTCATCAGCAAATATTTATATGTATCAAAGGCTGGTCAAGAAATGAGCACTTTAAAACGGATGCTCTTTTTGTCAGAAACTTATGATTTTGCTTACTTTCACCACAGCTTGTCAGCCGATCATCAATGGTCGGCCGTCTTCAGAACCAAGTGTTGCTTCTCGAGAAACGTCTCCAAGACCCAGAAGCTATCTTCAGCCGTCTCGAGGACACAGTCACCTTCCTTAAAGAACAAGTCGAGAACCGGTCAGCATTCATCAATCGTCAAGGAGTCATAGTATCGACCCTCGAGAAACGACTTGACAACTGCTCAGCACTAGACAACAACCTGCTGGACCATCATAACCTTACTGAGAATAGCTCTGCACTGGCCGGCCATTTCAAGAACGAGGTATCAACCGGAGAGGGGTGTATTTTCTACCGTTCAGAACTAGGCCACTCTCTGGAGGACCGAGTATCGACCCTTGAAGAACGCCTTGAAAACCGCTCAGCCATTGCCAACCCTCTTAATAACCGAGTATCGACACTTGAAGAACGCGTTGAGAAACAGTCAGCCCTTCGAATTGCCAACCCTCTTGAGAACCGAGTATCGACCCTTGAGGAACGTCTCGAGAACAGTACAGCGCTGGGCAGCCATTTGAAGAACGAGCTATTAACCCTTGAGGAACGCCTTGATAACCGCGAAGCACAGGTCACTCGCCTGGAGGACCAAGTATCGACCCTTGAAGAGCACAGCAAGACCTGCTCAGCACGGGTTGGCCGTCTAGAGGGCCAACTATCAAGCCACAACCAACGACAAGAGCAAGGAAAAGTCCTGTCCAACCGCAGGCAACACAAAGTATCGGCAGTTGAGAAAAATATAAAGACGCGCTTAAATTCGGTCAACCGTCTGGTGGTCCAAGTATCGGCCCTGGAGGAACGTCTCGACAACCAGTTAGCACTGGAGGACCAAGTATCAACCCTTGAAGAAGACAGCAAGACCTGCTCAGCTGGGGTCAGAAGTCTAGAGGGGCAACTATCAAGCCACAACCAACGTCTGGAACGCCTAGCGACTACCGTGAAGGAACACCTCAAGTCCCGCTCAGCAGACGTCAGCCATCTGGAGGACCAAGTATCGGCCCTCGAGGAACGTCTCGACAACCTCGACGAACTGTCCGGCCGGCCAGCCCTTGAGACACGCCAGGACAAGAAGCAACCCGTCCACGTGCACCCGGCGATACAACCACAGACGAACTCGAAGGCTGACCAGTGCAACATGCCAGGTTCGTAGAAAGGTCATTAGAAAAGCGCTAACACAAGCACAATATGGCAATTATCTTCGAATGAAAGCTCATCTATGTTTGTAAAATGCAAAGGCATATATTTGGCTATGTGTGTACGCTTTGACACGACTAACATTCTGCAATCTTTGAGCAGCACCCCCTTTGTAAATCTAGCTTCCACCAGTTGGGGGGTTCGCTCTTCTCATGTGAAATTTTATAATGTTGACCTTTTCTGCAAAGCGTAGCATGAAAACAGCAGGTCATTTTTCCTTGCCTTTAGCTTTTGCAGGACACGTTTTCCAGATATGGTCACCAGAGGGCAAGTTCAAGTACACCTTTGAACAAGCTCGCCAGGCATGCGTAGAGAGGGGAGCCGTCCTGGCGTCCCTTGATCAGATGTTCAAGCATCCGCCGGGCACGAATTGGGTGTGCAGGTGCGGATGGTTGGCGGACGGCAGAGCTGGCATTGTCATGTACTCTGCCAGGTAAGTGTGCGAGCAGGGTAGCGCAGCTTTTAATACAGACAGTAGTCCATTTGGGCACAGCACAAAAGGGGTAAAATGTTAATCTTGTTAAGGGGCATCTCTCTAGGGTTAACTGCTCACCATCATCATTTGGAATTTTTAGCTTCGTTCACGCAAAGAAACAGGCGAAACTTATCGGGGAAGACGACGAACCAGCTATTAGCACCAGCAGATCTTGGGGGAGTCAGGGACTGCCTCGTTTTCGCGCGCGCTCGCGAGATCTCGCAAGTGACTTGTATCCGGAAAGGGGACTATTGTACGCACATTTGCTTTTCTATATACTTCGACTGTGTTTACACAAGCGTTTTCGGAGTCGACTCCAAGTTGCTGAATTGACGCTGAATCAACTTAGAGTCGACAATTACAAAATGCGCGTGTAGACCAGGCCATAGATGCACGGCAAATCAGATCTTTTACATTACAATCTGAGCACAAGTGTCCACTCTGCTTACCAGTGTTGTGTTTTTGTTAAAGGCCGGACTGTCTGAATAGGACAGGGTTCTACCAGTGCACCAGCCGCAAGTTGTGGAACGCCTGGTGCTTCTGCCCCACCGGCACTCGTCACGACTGATCCAGTGCGGAGGGAGGGTGAGCAGGATAAGATTAAGGTACAACTGAAGGGTGGCTGAGGACTTTTGGGATGTTATTGAAAAAAACCTTTATAAACCTTCCTCAACCTTAATTTTTTTTCAGGTAGTACCTTATAGCAAGGTGATAATTTATGCAAATGCCACGTTCCGTAAGGAAAAAAATCTCTCAGCTTTCAGGGTACTTGAAGTATATATTCTTGGTGAACGCTATTGGTTGCTTCAATAGTTACAAAGTTTCAGGAATCACCAATTGCATGACAGCTTGAACAAGAGTCTTAGGACCCAAAATCTCTATGGAACGTTTTTTTTTTACTAAACCAGTTCCCCCCATTCTATATCGCTCAATGGTATGACCCCCGGCCACCTGTCGGGGGCTTAGGAGAAGTGACCCACTTTCGCTATTGATAGCTACTAACAGCTGTTAGTAGTGCCACAATATACGATGGCCAACACTGCAAATATAGATTTTCCCATTACTTAGGCAAATTAGGTCCAATTTGCAAAATTTGCACTTCATTGTATACATCCCTCTCTAAGCTACCTGCCAAGTAAATAACATGAAAATCTGTCGCTCCTTTCTTCAGTTATTCTCCTTTGAAGGTTTTGACAAATACGCCATTGCAGTTCCAGTGACACATACCAGGGGTCCAAAATCGACCTTGACCTTTCTTCTCCCGACACCTACCCACATACCAAATATCATTACAATTCATCTACACGTTCTATAGTTATGCTGATTTTACGCATCCGGTGACACATACATACACACACGGTGACACAAACATACAAACACGCGCACACACACGCAAACACACTAACTTTGCATGATTTGCACTTCAGTGTGTACATCTCTATCCAACCTACCTGCGTACCAAATAAATGAAAATCTGTTGTTCCTTTCTTCAATTATACCCCTTTAGAACATTTTTACAAATAGGACATTGTACATGTAGTTCCAGGGAAAAAAACAGGGGGCCCAAAATCGACCTTGACCATTCTCCTCTCAGCGTATACCCACATACCAAATATCATTACAATCCATCTACACGTTCTACAGTTATGCTGACTTTAAGCATCCAGCGACACACATGCAAACGATTTACCTCCTTACTTATGCAAATTCGGTCTCATTTGCATAGTTTGCACCTAAGTGTGTACATCTTGGTCAAACCTACCTGTGTACCAAATAACATGACGATCTGTCTATCCTCTCTTCAGTTCTTCTACATTGAAGATTTTTACAAATACGCCAGTTCCAGTCACACATGCCAGGGGGCCCAAAATCGACCTTGACCTTCCTCCTCTTAACACCCACCCACATACCAAAAATCATTACAATCCATGTACAGGTTCTACAGTTATGGTGACTTTAAGCATCCGGTGACACATACATACACACAAACACCAAACGCACGCAAAACAGTATCTCCATGAAAAAGTCTTTTTTCATGGAGATAACAAATATGAAAGTAGCAGTATTTTTTCTGTATTCTATGTTATTCTCCTGATGTAAAACATGTACAATGTAAACAAATGTTTACCAGACATGATCCTCATTGTTAACTGACTGTGGACCTTAGCGATCAGCAGCAGTTGGAGAACGCACGTGGATAACAGAAACAGACTCACATGTACAGTTCAGGGCTGGGATGATATAGTTGTTTGTGGCCATGGAACCTATCAACAAGGTAACATCTAGAGCGACATGTATGTAAGTGGTTTTGAAGATGTCGATGTATACAAGTCATGCTGTTTCCTTTTGGAATGCAAAGTTTAGTATGTGTCCAATTAAGTTGTGGTATGGTAAGATTGCAATTGTAAGAAAATGATAATTTCCTTCATAGAAGGCTTCAGATGTGCTGAAACAAACCGTACCCTTAAAGCCATAGGTGTTAATTTAAAGGCCATGAACATGTTAGATGTATAAAAGATGTCGATGTATACGTGCTGTTTTTTAATACAAAGTTTAGACATACAAACTGTAAGAGTGATATATGTGTCCATTTAAGTTGTGTTATGGTAGAATTGTAAGAAAAAGGTCATCTCGTTCGAAGAAGGCTTCAGATATACTGAAGCTAACTATATATATATATATATATATACATATATAATCTACAAGAAAATTATTCTAGTAGAATCAAATTTTCAAGAAACAAAATCTTAAGGAAAACATCTGTAAGAATACCACATTTGACCAAACAAAAAAGAAACCTTATAGTAAGACTGAGAAAGCAATTTTTCTTATTTTTCTAAAGAACTCTTATCGGAGAACATCATACTAGAAATATTTTCTTCACTTCAGAAAAAAAAAAAATTCTTCGTGTAAGAATTTACATAAAAAAACTTTCGCAGAAGGTTTCTTGAATTTTCTTGTTTTTCTTTGTATAAGAAAATCTTTCTCAACATAAGAAAACAAGAAAAATGAGAAAAAAAATAAGAAAAAGATTTTTGGTAGTGTATCTATCCGTCAGGCTGGTAAGTCACTGAATGAAAAGACTCTTTGTACATAACCAAAACCAAGTAATCTATGTATCTAGATCGTCTTGTAATGAATAAATGTGGAGAAATCATCCGTGTGTCCTTCTTTATTTCGTTAGTGACCCGACAGAGAATTGTTGCCTAGATCCTGTGTTTTGCAGTGTTCCTTGTCACTATCCTTTTTCCAGTTGGTAGGCAAAGATCTGCCCATGTTTTGCAGTGATACCTGTTCTTTCAATATTTCCATGTAGTAGGTGGAGGCCTTCCTGTGAAACAAAACTTTGTGTTTGGATCCTGACAGTACTCTACTGTGTTCCTTGTTTCTTCATCATTATTTTCCATGTGGAACGTGGAGATATTCTTCAGTGTCCCTAACTGTCCTTTTCTTATTTCCCTGTAGTAGGCGGGGGCCTGCCAGTAAAAGAAGACTTGGTGTCTAGGTCTTCTTGTTGTTGTTGTTGTCCTTGTTTAACGTCTATTACATAGCTAGACGTGGTCTCTTGGTGCTGGTTTACGCTTGGTTCAGTTATGAGTCGATTGTCTCTCTATGTATTTAACTCTTGGTGACTTGTGCTTGCGTGATGCTGGAAGTGAATCTAGGAGAGTGCATCGAGTCTGTGCATACTTTTGATGTACCGGGACAATGCTAAGTACATCTGCTTGATGATTGTCTCGGGGGCGTCTTCTCTCATCCCGGCTAGAGTGGTGATATTCGGGTCTCTACTTTCCTCTGCAATGTTGTACGTCTCGAATAAGCTCTCAGCTTCTAGCAGCATGTGTCGTCTTTCTTTTTCGTACAGAGGGCAGTGATACAGGTAGTGTCTGGTGGTCTCTAGAGCACCGCAGTTTGGTGAGACCTCTGGGTTCTACAGTGGTGTGTTCCTAGTTACTTCCATGTAGTAGGCGGAGGCCTGCCAGTAAAGGAAGACTTGGCGTCCCTGCCCCTGCTCCCCACACTCAGGCCCAGCCGACTCTTGGTGTCCCTCTCCAGGATGTCTGCCTGCGCCAGGTCCTCATCATACCTAAATATTGAACAAAAAAGACTCTTTTTACACAACCAAGAGATGTATTCCACCAATGTGTCTTCAAGGCTATTCTGACTGGTTCACATAGCAATGCAGCCTATGGTATTGCTGCCTACAAATACATATTACCAATGTAATGAGATGCAATCCCAAATGTAATGTATTTACATATGTACAATCACAGGGGATGACATCACTATGCGGTCCCAAACGTACAGAAGTGTAACCTAAACAATGTTTGGGAAAGTTACAACTTACAGGTCTACTGATATCTAAGTATGCCATTATTTCTTTGGTATCGTTTTAAAGATGCAGCAATGACAGCAATTTGTTTATGTATGCACCGTCCAGTTTGTACATGTATGAACATGGGGGTATGAATGTTCTGTCACTGCTGTCACAGTCACTGATGCTAATTCTACTCTTTATTGGTCAGGCTGTACTTCTGGTTAGTTTTCATGGAGGAATATAGTATTACATTCCTGCAGGGTATAGTTTTCACTTTGTCTGTATTTTCAAAATGAATTTACCACTGTTGACTGTTGTGTACTTACAGAAGGTCATAGTTTCCTAGAGCATCCTTTGGGGGGACTTTGTTCCATCTCACACTGCAAGGAGACACAGATACATAATATTAGAACCTTCAGCACATCAAAAACAGATAGATATATAATCATTTTGCCAAATTTGACTGAGGACAATTCATGGCGCTTTTTTATAAGCTACATGTAGTAGTGTACCTCACATATTTAACCAAGCACACCTGGTCACGCCTACACTTCTTAATAAGTGTGTTGGGTTCTTTGCACAGGTTTGACACTTGAGGAGTATGCCTGAAGCCTCCTTAAACATGGGGCCGCCAGCTTTATGTCACCATCCAAGATAACAAATGCCTCCACCATGTCTGAGCTGGGGCTAAGACTGGGATTGAACCCCAATGTTGCATCATGTGGTGCAATCGGTAGGGTGTTTCGCCCACAACCGAGAGGTCCCGGGTTCGAAACCACCGATATGCCCCGATGTTGTGCCCTTAGGAAAGGCACTTAACATGACTTTCCTTCCTTCACTCAGGTGTAAATGAGTACCTAGCTTCGGTTAGAAACGTCCCTCGGATAGGACGTTAAATGGAGGTCCCGTGTTTGAGGAGAGACACACATCGAGACCGTTAAAGAACCCACCACACTTATCGAAAAGAGTAGGGGTCCTTCCCGGTGTGAGTGGTTCATAACCTACAGACGTATGACCGCACATGGGTTCGCCCTTAGTAATAGCCTCTGTCTAGTTGGGCAACCCTGGCATGTACATGCTGAACCAATAAATAAAATAAATAAAATAAAATAAGATTGAACCCCCACTCATGGATCCAATGAATTTGATCCAAATGGCCAACCAGTGGGGTTGGATAACCATTTGCGCCATGGGGACCACTACCAACAATAAGATCCAGCTTACTCAGGCAGTTCCCCGCTGGGCATGACGATGTTGAGAGAGTCGTTGATGAGGTTGTACTTCATGATGCGGTCGGCTGCTGTGGTGGAGGTGAGTGAGGGGGAGGCATTCACCTGGGGTAGAGGACAATCAAAGCACATTCATTAGACTTTTGTAGGAGATGATTGGAATTCGATGACTTGCCATAGAAACTTGTTCACAAATCCAACATTGGTGAAGATAAAATGACGTTTTCTTTTTTATACAAATACATGTACAAACAGATGATGTTTAAAAAGACCAAGAGTCAAACCTCAATCAGCCATGGCTTCAGGTTGTTGTCTATGATGATATCGTATCTGAAAAACAAAGCAAGAATAAAGAAATTAAACATATCAAATTTACAATGCAGAAAATGCACATACATACATACATACATACACAGATTTATTCACCCAGTGAAAGTGATGATTTTTACGTTGATTCTAAAAGTTAAAGCATGTAGTTTTACTTACCCGTAACATTCAAAGCAGTGTCTATCATTGGCCATCACACCCTGTGAAAACAGATTAAAAGTCTAAGACAGCTAACTCTGAGCTAAGAATAGTTAGTTTCCACCATTGTTGATATTCCATGTACGGCAAGAAGATCTAATCTTAAATTGTTGCAATGTACTCAGGGTGAAAAAATCAGGAGCAAAAGCAACTGAAATATCAACTGGTTACAAGAAAGAACAACTCACTGAGACGGCCTTGAGAGAATGTACCGTCAGCCAGTTTATGTCATCAAACAACTTGTCTGTCACCTATGGAAAAAAAAAAACACATATAAAAAGATGATTAACAAATCAGAAGACCCATCACTGAATTATTCTTTTACTCATCAAGACCCAACATATTTTAGCAAATACAAAAACATCCATGAAAGAAACAGATGAATCTGGAGTAACTGTGTGAGATACAAACCTCTTTCCCTCGTGTCCCTTCCAGAAATAATCTCATGTTCTTGATGGTCCACTTTCCTCCATGGACATTGTTGTATTCATCCTAGAAGAAGAGAAAAGTACATGCTTAAACTGATTCTGTTTAGAGATATATTTAGAGCTTGAAAAGAAAGAGGAGTAAGCAAAAACTATACATCAGCATGAAGTCCAATCCATTCATCATTGTGGAGCAATGTCTGTCAGCTACATGCACTGCCTAGCAATTCTTTCATGAACTGCAGACAAGAAACCTCGTATACCTGTTCATTAAGGTGACTTAGCAGAGTAATAAGCAATCCAGAGTCTACCTTCACTAGCACAGATTTGAAGGCTATATTTACTGACCCCATGTTTCTGTATGGACACGTTGGTGAGGTGGATAAACATGTTGTCCAGTTCACTGGTGCTCGACGTGTACTTCACGGTGCAGAATCGGCAGAACCCCAGGCGGTACCTGAATCAATCAATCAATCAATCAATCCATCAGTCAATCAATCAATCAGTTATTTCAATCAGTTATTTCAATCAATCAAAATTCTAGTAAGCATTTTGCGGATTTCTTATCAAAAGTGCTCAAAAGCGGCACAAAAATAAGCTACATGGTTATCTTTTAGTTTCACGCGTCTAGTGTAAATAGACCAATACCATACCTCTGTCAAAACGTAGAAATGCAAAATCAAAACATAAAAATGCAAATATTTGACGGACATGCAGTCAATCTCTCATTGGTCGATCCGCTAATTGTGATGGACAGTCAGGATCAGTCTATTACTAGGGCTTGGATTCTCTATCAGTTCTCACCACACAACGACATCGTATCTTTGCTCTTTTAATGTCGATATGTAATGGTTAAGGGTTATTGAAACTTACTATATGTAGGAATGACTAGAATTTTTTTTAAATTCAAGTTTCAAGCGTCATAAAATGCTCTGGATGCCTTTATACAAACAAGGGCCACACCACAAGTGTTCTTAAGGAAGTGACGTACATGTAACACTTAAGTGTTCTTAAAGAAGTGACGTACATGTAACACTTAAGTGGTCGATAAGAAGTCACCAGGACGTAGAGCCGCAGGTCAAACTTCTTCCCACCAATCAGAAGCGGGTTGTCGATGTAGCGGGAGATCACGTATGCGTCCTTACCGGAGGGAGCGGCGAACCTGGAGGAATGAAGCAGGCAGGATTTTGTGAACAAACACTGTTACAGTGCCAAAGTAGAAACTCTAGTCCAGAGAATCGTAATGGCACAACTCCATGGCTATTAGTTAAAAGTTTTTTAAAATCCTCCTACACCATGAGGTGTATAGGGCGGTGCCCATCCCCGTTTCATAGCCCTGGGCCACACTGTGGTGCAATCACTGCAGCAAGGGGCTAGTCCACTGGCAGTTGGGTGTGCTTAACTTTCATACTGTTTTAGAAGTCTAATAATGCACCATTTTTATAAAGTCTTTGGTATGACTCAATGCGCCTCTTGTCCAGACTTGTCCTACCTGGGAGTTGAACTCGGGCCTTCTGGTTTCAAGCAATCAGAACCAGATGTGGTAAGTAACAGAAGCGCAGACCACTACACCACAGGGACACCCCACTCCATGGCTATATCATTTAAGAATGTACAGGCAAATAGACAACAGTGTATGAACTTTGAAACTTGGACCTTGCAAATGAATCATAGGTGGCAAGTTGGTCCTGTGGTTAGGGTTGTTGACTTTGGCTTTGTGTTGGAATTCCTGTAGAGATCAGGTGTTTTTATCACTAAAGAAAGTTTATCTATTATGTGAAACAAACAGCTGTTGGAAGTTTTTAGACTTACGAGTTAGTTTTGCTGTCCCTGGACCACTTCTTCAGTTGGGAAAGCTTGTTGATGAGGAAGATTCCTATTCCTCTGGCTGCAATCAAGTAAAATTTTTTATGACATTTGACTATTAGAATCAATCAGTAAAAAGCATAAAAAGAAGTAGAAGAAAATAATAAAGAGGGTCAAAGGAGAAAAATACCTTGATGGAGACTTTAAAGAGGAGAGCAACAGCAAAACCACTGGACAGTTAAGAAAGGAAGAAAGAAAAGAATACATAGAACAAGAAGAAATCTATTATTTACATGAAAATTTTAACTCTATACTAAAACACTGAACAAACTGAAGAAAACTGAGGAAAGAAGATGACAAAATGATATGAGGACTTGCAAACAGAATATCTAAGGCCACACCAATTTGCTTTCTTGGTTAACCGAATTAAAAAAAAATGATAGATTGGAAAATCAACATTAAAACAGAATCTCAGAGGAAAGTTAACTTTGTTCTTTGGTGCACACAGTTTCAGGGTGTGAACAGGGTCAGGTGCAAGTTTTCACCCCAGCCTTCTGTTTTAATGATGTCCTCGTGCTAAAATTAAAAAAAATCTGTTAACCAACAAATTAAATTGGTGTGGCCTAAGTATTGACTATACCGACCTTTCCCCGTAGGTTTCATGATCCAGGTGCTGTTTGGGTTCTTCCTAAACTCCTCCACAAATAGGTTATAGTCGGCAGGGAGGAGGAACGTCACTGGGATGAAATCTGGGAACAGCGCAGGATGTTTTGGTTAATGAAGCTTTCTCCATCTGTCTCTTTAAAGAAAAGAGCATGCATGCCGAAATCTTATTTTGTATTTTGAACAAAATGTTATCATATCTGCATTTGTTTGCATAGACATATGGTAAGAACGCTACAAGCAACTAGTGTTGCAAGGGATCTGTGAATCTTATGCCAGAGCTTCTTGAAAAGTTTTCTGTCTTTTGCCATTAAGACAAATTATATACATTAGGATCTGTCACAAAGTAATAGTTTCTTTTTGGTGCACACAGTCTGTCAGCACTGTCAACATAGCAACCTGAGTTTCTACCCTTTCCTAATAACTATATTTGTATCAAACATGTACCTACTAGTGAAGAGATATAAGTATACAGTGGCGTCACGGTGGCGCAGTGGCAGGGTGTTTGGCCCCAGAACCCAGAGTTCAAATCCAGGGTTCCCTGATTTGTCCCGTTGATGTTGTTCCCTTAGGAAAGGCACTTTACACAACTTTCCTCACTTCACTTAGGTGTAAATGAGTACCTAGCTAGCTTCGGTTAGGGACGTATCTTGGATAGGATGTTAAATGGAGGTCCCGTGTTTGAGGAGAGCCGCATCTCGAGCACGTTTAAGAACCCACCGCACTTATTGAAAAGAGTAGGGGTCCTTCCCAGTGTGAAAGGTTCAAAACCTACAGTCTTATGGCTGCACATGGGGCAATTGTCGTATTGACTAATTGAGGTCAGTGTCCTGCGCGCCGAATAGCAGTCGCTACAGACCCTTGCCATCTAGTGCCACCAAATGTGCGCTCCTCGCAATTCAGCCCCTGGCTGCGAAGAGAGAGTAGTCAGCCCACACCAATAATAATTAATACCCTATGAATATCGATCATATTTGTACCTAAGTACTTGTATCTCCCCTCATCGTCCCTCTCCGACACAGGGTTGCCCTCCTTCTCCAGATCCTTGCGGTACCGTTTGAGGTTCTTCACCATCAGGTCCTTCCTGGTCAGCTCGTAGTGGTTCGGGAAGTGGTTGATGACTCTGTGGAGAACAAACAACAATTATCATATTATGTACCCAAATAAAAACTGCCGAGTAAAAACTGTCATCACGGCCAAGTGGTTTCTTTTCCATCCGTGAATAGTTTCATCAGGTTGGTAAGTCAGTGAATAAAAAGAATCTTTTTACACAACCGAGAGATTTATTCCACCGACGTTTCGGTGACCATCTGTCACCTTCTTCAACAAGTTCAAGGCGATTCTGACTGGTTCACATAGTAATGCAGCACAGGTGTTGCTGCTTATACATAATGAGATGCATTCCCAAATGCACGATATTTACATATGCACAATCACAGGAGGTGACCTTGTCATTATGTATAAATAGCAACACCTGTGCTGCATTACTGTGTGAACCAGTCAGAATTGCCATGAAGAAGGTGACAGATGGTCACCAAAACGTTGTTGGGTCACCGAAACGTCGGTGGAACGAATCTCTTGGTTGTGTAAAAAAAGTCTTTTTATTCAGTTTCTTTTTCAGTTAACAAGAAAGGTAGCAAATGATGCCAATTGATGTTATCAATTGGAAGGACACTGGTAAAGTATTTTGTGACTTACTGGTCATCCTGAAGCCTGTACCCATTCTCAATGCTGAAGATGTTTCTGGTGGTCTGCACACTACTCCTGGAACAAGAAAAATCAATGCATCAGTAAAGAAGTCAACTACTGTAAATCCCTTTAATATAGTGCACGGCAGGAAAGTATTGCTGTTGGAGGAAAATGGAGTTGGTCACGAGTCACAACACTTTATTTTAACAGTGGGAAGAAACATTACTGTCTCAAATACATGTATTAGTGATCAAATATCATTAGCGATGATGAAATTTTAGCTGTTGACTAGTGACCGTTAAATCAGCTAAAATTAAGTTACAGTTAACAAATCAAGAATTACAGTAACTAGTGAACTCCGTTTTTTTTCCTACTCGTACAAGCCAATTGTCTTTAAGTATATGTATTCAGTTATCATTATCAAATTGGTTGGCATAAAATGTATTCAGTACTAGTAATCAACACAAAGTTGTGTTGGATGAATTGCAGCAAACACAGTTGTTTTGAGTAAACGTCGTAACGGCGGAGACAGTGAACAACTTTAAGGCAAGCCAAAAAAGCAATTACTCAAACAACTGGATATGATTTTAAGGAGTAATTGCTTTTTTGGCGTATCTTATTACCTGGATGTCTAATCTTCATCGACGTAACTTTAAGGCAAGGCTCGATGCATGGTGGAAGGATAGGATACACACAGAGCGAGAAGAGGGTGTCTAGAAGGCAAGAAGATGCCTCCTACACCGAGACGTCCTAAATAGCCGTATCCTAAAGACAAGTAAGTACAGTAAACAGGTGGGCAGGTGCAGAGCTTACCAGTAAAAGTTCCAGTCCTCGTCCGCAGAAGCGCTTGTCCAGCCTCTTTTCTCGAAATTATTAATCAGCACAGACTTCTCGATGTCACAGGCATATTTCACTTTCCCCGCCATCCTTATCTACTTCCTATGAGCTCCGAGATCGTCTGCAAAACATGAACTCACAAAAATTTGACAGCCAAACCGCCATTTTGGATTTCAGCCAGATGATTTACATCACGTGACCTCCGTTGGCCAGGTAACTGATATTTTCAGCTGGCAATTTATTTCGTATTGATAAATTCTATGTCATATTTGTGAAGATATGTAGCTCTTTCACACTATTTTAGCTTTCTAAAGACGGTATTTCAAAGATTTTTACACACTTCCCAGAATTTCCGGTTACCTTTGACATTTCGGTCCCAGAATAGGAATATTTCATTATCGCTTTGTAGGTGTGAGTTTTAAAATTAAACTCGATGTAAAAAGACAATTTCCTATAAGGTGACGCTTGGAACATACAATCAGCAGTATTAAATAATTATATTACTAAGATATTGAAAATATAATTTGTAGAATGTAGATATCACATTTTATTTGAAACCTTTGTGTAAGACGGAAACCCCCACGGGTAAGATGTAATATTCCTAAAGTGTCATGGCCGCTTTCCAGTCAGAAAAGTCGTCCGATCCCGGCTTGGTCGCCGGTTCTGTGGAAAATCACGTCCCAGGAACGACCGTTCGCCCTCCCAGTCCTCTCGGAGCTACACCGAGACCTCCTCTGATGAGAGACCGCCAGAGTTTGGCCAAGTCTACCGCACAGGGCACAGGAACGGCCCGCGAAGAACCAGGTGGAAACCATGACATGTCATCGGGTATGTTTCCTCGGGCCATATGAAGTTAATATGTTGTTACCCTGACGTGAAAGATAGCCATATTTGAGAGGGGGCGGCCAGATTAAAGTGAGTTTGTTAGTTTTGCCGAACAGTGATTGGTTTTAGGTCAGGAAACAACTATAGATTAGGAGATAAAACGTCCAAAGGAAGTTGAATAGAATCATATGTTGAAGTGGGCCTTGTAGTCTTGAAAATAAACAAATTTCAAATGACAGGTGTTTTAGCTTTTAAAGTTTTTCCTTTAAGAAAAAAATGTCCCTTCCATGATACCCTGTTCATTTTCTTCTTATTCTTTTCCAGAGAAAGTAGACAGTAGGTCTGAAGATATCAGCCAGGAAGAGTCTTCCAAAAACTTCACCATCCTGGCCTTCATCTTCGTGGCATCTCTGGTTGTCTTAGGTCTCGTCTACTGGAACTTCCCAGACCTTAAGGAGTGAGTAACTCACCTGAACTGTACTGGAAGTGGCTCACATGATATGAACTTATCTTCAGACCCCATAAACTTGGGTTGGGGTTTTGTTCACGTTAAGAATTTTCGCGTACGCGTGGAAAATTTTCGCGTTGAAAATTTGAAATGGAGAATTTATTCATAGGTTCAAAATATCAGAGTAATTTTATCATCAAAATTTTTCTCCCTTGGGAATAGACTTGAGTCCCTTGGGAATAGCACACACCAAACCACACCACACCCTGTCCACACCCATGCAGGGGAAAAGTTTGCCTGTAATTTTGATCATTTGCGCATTAAAATATGCAAATTAGTTGATCCGAAGGGAATTGAAGGTTTACAAATCAAAGGTTTCATGCCCCAAAATTTCAAAGGGTTTTTGAAATCTAAAAAAAGCAAGTTGATTCCCAAGGAAAAATTTTTATGATAAAACTACTTTGATATTTTGAATCTATAAACAAATTTTCCATTTAAAATTCTCGACGCAAAAATTTTCCACGCGTACGTGAAAATTCTTAACGGGAACAAAACCCGTTCCCCATAAACTTAATCTTGCACCGTGTTACAGATGACAAATAATGAGGAGACCTCAAAATCTGCTTCGTCCCTAGTACTAGTATGTAGTTTTGTTTCTGAACCTTAATCAATGTTCTGAAATCAACCTGAATAGTTGGATTCTATGTTCAATGTCCCTTGTAAGTTGTAGCATGTAAACCTTGAAGCGGCTATTTGGAGATGTCTTATGAAATAAACAACTTAATGGTTAGGTTTTAATGGCGGCCATTGTAATGTAATGCTAATTTTCCTTATTGTGTCTTCTCTCAATAATGCATAACTTAAAAACTACATCATACACATGTATTTGTAGACTCTACAAGAGTAATGTAACCAGCCAGTAATCTTACACAACACTTTGCCTTACATTGTACCTGCTGTAATTGTTGTGCAATAAAATTTGACTTGACTTGACTTAACAGGGAGGAGAGAGCAGCAGTGAAATTGCCAAGAAACATAGAAGATGCCAAAGCACTTGGTCGTGTGCTGTCAGCATACAAGGAGGCGTACTACTATGAAGTCATGGCAGGAGTGACTGTCACGTACATATTGTATCCTTTCAGTCCCAACATGCATGTTTTAACATTTTTTTCTCTGTAGTTCTAGAAGGTAATACGGACTATGATTTACATATATTTGAGTTTTTGCTAGCCATGGCAACTCTCGGAGGGCGTATAGTTGCCCTCATCTGATAAGGGCTACTATTCGGCTTTTAGCTAGAATTTATAGACAGGGCATCCAAAAATTGGAGCTTCCGAATGTGGAAATCTATGGATTAACAATTACCTGGTAGTAAATTGCATGTCAATCATTTTACATGTTGTCTTGTATGTGGAATGGTCCATTTTGCAGTGAGTGCGTGGGGGGAACACATGTGCATGTGTACTACATGTAGTACGTAATTACCAGGGATACAGGGTGTCCTCTGGGTGTCCTCTGCAAAAGAAGGGCATCCAATTTCCTTGTTTTCTAAGTGTAGGGCGTCCAAAAGACACCCTGACGCCCTGCTAGCTAATAGCCTGGCTACTATATAATTAGGTAAATGATATAAAAAAAAGTGTCCTCCCAAAGTTGCCACAATTGCCAATTGAGATGGTGACTGTCACTGTTTGGATTGTGTCACAGTCTTTTCTTTAGTAGTCTAACAGGGTTTGCCCGGTAAAATTGTTTTAAACACATCATAAGATATAGAGATGGTTTATACTTTGACTTTCCTTGACTTGCTGATCACAGTTTACAAACATTTGCCATACCAGGGTCAATCTTCCTCAGCATCCTGATAGGCTACATGTTCCCCTTTCCTCTGGCACTGTTCATTGTTTGTTTGGTGAGTCAACTAGTAGATCTACTATTTAGGGTGGATTATTGTGGTATCACTGCATCCACTAAGGCCACACCAATTTAATTTCTTGGTTAACAGATTTTTTTTATATTAGCACAAGGACATCATTAAAACAGAAGGCTGGGGTGAAATCTTGCACCTAACCCTGTTCACTCCCTGAAACAAAGGACAAACTTTCCTCTGCAGTTCTGTTTTCATGTTGATTTTCCAATCTAGCATTCTTTTAAAAATCTGTTAACCAAGAAATTAAATTGGTGTGGCCTAAGGAAAGGAAGTTATGAAGTTATATTTCTATCAAAAGTAGAAGTGAAATAAAAAGCTTTGAACGGTCAATGTTGTAATGTTCTGGCAATGTTTTTTCAAAACTGTTCATCATTCAGTAATTATCTTTGGAGATTTGATTTAGACTTACTGTTTGAGCATTCCATGAACTGATGAACAATATAAACTTATGAACGCTTATGAACACTCCTTGTTTCCACACTATCTTCAGCAACTGGTGCCTCCTTTTGCTATTTATTGTCGTATTTACCATTTTATTCTTTATCATTCAGTAGATATTTTTCTAGCCTGGGTGCCATCTTATTTCTACCGGGGGCTCCTACACTTACTACCCCCCAAAAAAATTTAGGGTTATAGGAGCCCCGGTAGAAATAGGATGGCACCCTGGCTACTTATCTTTGAAGGTTTGATTTAGACTTATGAAGATTCTTCATTTCAAAGGTGTTCTGCTACCAGTGCTTCTTTCTACTGTTTATTGTCATATTAATTTTTTATCAGTCAGCAGTTATTTTTGAAGATTTGATTTAGACTTATGAACATTCTTTGCTTCCACAGTGTTCTGCGACTGGCGCCTCTTTCTGCTATTTATTGTCGTACCTTGTGGGACGCCGACTCGTCCTGCGCTACATCCCAGACAGAGTTAAGCAGTGGTCAGCAACGGTAAGTGTGGACTAGTAAAGATGTGTGACCAACAAAATGTGCACAAACCTGTCACAAAATCAATTCACATGTCTGGGAGCTCTAAATAACATTTTTGGTAATAATACGTGTTCTCTTGATCATTGATTGATTTTAAGAGAATGGTTAATGTTTGCAAGTCCCTAAGCCCCGTCCAATATGATGGGGTCTTTATCTTAATTTGGCAACCATCTGGTGATCAACGAATGTGGCCGAAGCACAGGGGGAATAGGAAGGTTTTGTAAAACTATGGCAAATGAAAGCTGACAGCATTTTTTAGTACTCTCAAAGCAAAGGAGTGGTTCCTGCTGGTTTTTGACGTGTTTGTCTGGTTTTCTACTTTGTCATGTAATTTTTTGTCTCTGTGTTTTATAGGGACAAAAACAAAAAATGACGAAGTAGAAAGCCCGACAAAAAATGCCTAAAAACACGTCAAAAACCAGCCCGAACCCCTCCTCTGCTTGGAGAGTAATTTTTTGGTAGATGCAGAATATCAGAAGAACAAGAGACTACTAGCAGTTATATCAAGATTGAGTTTCGGAAGGCTCCATTCATATTACAGGACATGTACCTCAATTACATGTACCTTTCAGAGTCAACAAGTGTTGACACACATGATTGACATCTTCTCTTTGTCCCTTGCAGGTAAACCGTCACCGTGACAACCTGCTGTGGTACATCATCTTCTTGCGCATCACTCCGTTCCTGCCCAACTGGTTCATCAACATCACCTCTCCGGTTATAGACGTGCCTCTCTACCCCTTCTACCTGGGCACCTTCCTAGGTGAGAATGCCCTCAAGCTCATCTTCTAAGTGTACTAGAAGATGAAAGAAGTACTTTGTTGTCTTAAAGGCCTTGTTTTTTTTGCAGACCCCTCTTAGTCTTAGTAAGAATAGAATATCCGTCTTCTTAAAGGGCCTGTTTGTAAGTTTTGGTTAAGCATCTAGTGTTGAAGAATTTATCCGTTGTTGGTCTTTGGAATCTCTTATTCTATTTGGATAACATGAAGCTTTCAATGTTTCCCTTTGAATCATATCAACGTGTAGTTATAGTTCTTGTAGCTTTCAATATTTCAAAATGATAACTTCTTTTCAAGTCACTCCACCATAACAGTTCAGGAGATTACTATTCATCAAGTAGATTAAACTTATCAAAACTTAACATTTCAACGTGAGAAGGATCAGAGGACTGATCAAAAGCTTGTAGGTAAGTGCTTTAAGTTTTGTACAGAAATACACTGTAGTGTATTAAATCTTAACAATGTCACAGATGAACTTTCATTCTAATGTAAACTGATCTGTTGTGCCCCTTCTTTCCCACAGGTGTGGCCCCACCCTCCTGTATAGCCATCCAGACGGGCACCACCCTGTATCAGCTGACACACTACGGCGCTGCGGTCTCGTGGAAGTCCATGAGTTTCCTGGCTGTGTTTGCTGTGCTGTCCCTCCTCCCTACTCTCTTCAAGGGGAAGCTGAAGGAAAAGTTCGACTGATGTTGTTCCTGGTAGATTTTATATGTTGAGCTGTAGCATGGAATTAACATTCTCAAATGCTCAAATTGAATTAGTCAGAAGTCCTTAATAGATTTAACACTTTTAAAGGATTTGTGTCCCCAAAAAGGATGCATGCTGGTGCCAAAGTTTGGACGCAAACTTGAGGTTTTATCACACAACCTACATCTTGTCAGTACACAGGGATTTATACAGTCTCAACTTCTACTACTTGACTGTATATTAAAGGACAAAGTTCTGAGTATGTGCTTTGTTAAAGGGAGGCTAAACTCTGTCATTTGTAACTTGGGCCGTTCTGACGTCTACTCGCCTGATTATAATATGTGACGTCAGGTTTCAGCATTTCCCATTCAGTATGAACAAGGATTTTGGATCTGGCTTTCATGAGAACGGGTTTCAAGGAATTTTCCGAATTCAAAGCTCACTATCTACTTGATTCCCTCGGATTTGCCAGAAAATCCCTCTAAATCCATCCCCAGAAAAGCCAGTTTGAAAAGCCCTATTCACTTTGGTTCGGAAGTATAGTAGATCAGTTTAGCTTCCCTTGAAAGATTTGAATTTATGGTTTCTTTTTTTATGCTGCTGAAAAAGTTGACTAAAGACTTATATCCAGGGGGCCGAGGACCAAAATGTAGCTAGCAGTGGAACTGGACAAAAAATTTTTTGTCCATTTTGTAAGATAACAAGGTGCAATTCTCCTCAAAGTTTTTTTTTTTTTTTCAAACATGATCTTTATGTCCAGCTGAAGATTTGAGTGAATAGATCTATACTGCCTTGGTAGAGGTTTGCATTCTCCATTGGCTGTCAGGTTTTTTAAAATTCCTAGAATGAATTTCTGGGGATTGCTTTGTTAGCCTTTATTTGCCTAGCCTCCTTCACAGACTTCCTAAAACGGCGGCGTATATATTTGGGGGAGGGGGGTGACGCGATTTCTTACACGGGCCAAGGTTCTCTCTAATGCCGGCAAGGGACTTTTGCCGTCGAGGGACGACGTCTCGTGGCGACACAACTTCCTCGGCCGCAAAAGTCCCTTGCCGGTATTAGAGAACCTTGGCCCGTGTAAGAAACCGCGTCACCCCCCTCCCCAAAATATATATGCGGTCGTTCTTGGAAGCAAAGGAGGCTTTTATTTGCCTACCTTCTGGCCCTGTAGCCAATACAAAATTTGTGCCAAATGGCTACCTCAGCAGCAGACTATCAACAGTAATAATGCATGTCTGTCAGTAGACCTCTGTAGGTTTTACTTTTATTACTTAAGGTGAACATGTCACTGGTATAAGTATAGTAATATATATATGTGGATAGGATACAATCTAAAAATACACGATGTTAATCTCCAAGCAGATCTACATGGTGCCAAAATCGTACAAGCTAGCCAGAGAAGCTCCAGTCAGGCAGAGAAGCTCCAGTCAGTATGGTGGCTGACTGGAGCTTCTCTGGCTGACTGGAGCTTCTCTGGCTAGCTTGTACGATTTTGGCACTGTCTAGATCTGCTTGGAGATGAACACAATGTATGATTGTATTGGGGAATGGTGTATGGAATTCATAGATGTTTAGAGATCAGTATAAAGATAGGAACTTCTGTTGACCAGTGGGATAGAAATAATGATGAGGTGTTTATTAGTGTTTAAGTGATTAAACTTTACAGGAAGCAAACCTTCCTAGTCAAGGTTTTAATGGGATTGTGTAATATCAGCTACATTTAATATCAGTGGAAGTCTTTTAGCACAAGGGGCAAATTCTGAGGACTCAAAGGGGTACTTTTATATAATATGTGCCATCTGTGAATAGACAAGACCAATGAATCTTACAATACTTCATTGCCTCCTAAGTTCAAAGGCATCCAGAGCATTTTATGAGGCTTCAAACTTGAATTAAAAAAAAAAAATTCTAGCCATTCATACACATAGTAAGATTCAATAACACTATACCATTACATATTGACATTAAAGGAGCAAAGATACGATGTCGTTGTGTGGTGAGAACTGATAGAAAATCCAAGCCCTAATAGACTGATCCTGACTGTCCATCACAATTAGCGGTTCGACCAATGAGAGAGTGACTGAATGTCCGTCAAATATTTGCATTTTTATGTTTTAATTTTGCATTTCTACGTTTTGACATAGGTGGGTGGGGCTATGGAATCGGTCTATTTACACTAGGCACGTGAAACCATAAGATCACCATGTTATGGCATGTAGCTTATTTTTGTGCCGCTTTTGATAAGAAATTTGCACGCAAATATGGTTAACAGTGGCATTAAATGTCAAATTCATAAAGATTATAGCAACTAGAATATTTCCAGTTTTCAAGCCTCATAAAATGCTCTGGGTGCCTTTAGACCAAGCCCAAGTTCATTAAGACAACTGAAAATAATAGGACAATTGCTTAATGAAGTGTTATGTCAACCTGAGAGTTGCTCACCCATCTTAAACTCAGGTATTTGCATGTCCCAAGATGTGAGACACCAAGGCCTTAAATATAGAGCTTTGTTCATCTCAGTTCTTGACATGGTACAGCAAACATTCCTACTCCTAGTGCACATGGACTCAGGTTTTGGTTACAAACTTACCAGTGAAGCTCTTGCAACAATGATGTGAGTGACCTATATATATATATCCTTTGTATTTAAATGGCCTGGGTGCATAGGAGGTCGAGAGTTTGTGCAATTTTTTGGGAGGCATTCATTATATAGCCCACATACAAAAAACATGTATCTTTTGTTTCCAATTTGTTGAGTTTTCATAGCTACCTGGACAGATGATGTAAATAGCACCATATATACAAGTATATGGTATGGCTGTGAAACATATGCAGTAATTGTAAATGTATAGTGTTGCACACTCTTCACTTTGTACTTTAACTTCTTGAAGTACAAATTTACTGGTCCACCTGCATAGGTATGGGCACTTATTTAATGAAAATTGTAAAATGAATTGCTGGACAGAGAAATGCCATGTATGTAATACTGTTGTGTACAGTTATGTTAGGTGTAAGGTTATGGCAATGTTCGTTTACATATTACACTGTATGTATATGCTGATGAAGAGATTGGTTACAACAAGGTTAAGAAAATAATTCCTTGGTTAGAAGACTGGAAAGGTGCTGCATATTTCAACCCACCAATGCCATGTTGTATTAGTCCTAACTAGATCTGGACCCTCCCATTCTTTTGAATTGTTTTTAAATGCTCCAGATGATAATCTAACTGCTGGTATTCCAAAAGAACCCAGTCCAGTGCAGTTTAATAGGTGGAAGAAAAATAATGGTTTCAAATGGGTGGTGCAATATACATTGTATGTGAAATCTGTTACTGATATGCAGTCTCTACCTGAAATTCGATTATTAAAGGTTCATACTACACATCCACTGGAAAATAACGTTTCACATGTGATGCTTCCTCAGTGCATCTTTCTTTTGTCCAATACAATGAAAAACTCTATATTAATACATGTCGGAAGTGATGATTAAAGGCATCCAGAGCATTTTGAGGTTTGAAACTTGAATGAAAAAACTCAAGATTTCTGGTCATTCTGACACATAGTAAGTTTCAATAACACTATACGATTACATGTTGAAATTAATGGAGCAAAGATACGATGTCGTTGTGTGGTGAGAACTGATCCTGACTGTCCTTCACAATTAGCCGTTTGACCAATGAGAGTGACTGCATGTCCGTCAAATATTTGCATTTGTATGTTTTAATTTTGTATTTCTACGTTTTGACGGAGGTGGGTGGGGCTATGGTATCTACAGTATTTACAGTAGGCTTGTAAAAGATCAACGTGTAGATTATTTTTGTGCCGTTTTTGCGCACTTTTGATAAGATATCCGAACGCAAATGTGGTAGACAGTGGCATCAATTGTCAATTTCATAACGATTACATTACAGCAACTAGAATATTTCCAGTTTTCAAGTCTCATAAAATGCTCTGGGTGCCTTTAAAGAAAATGGCTACTTTATCAAGGTGGTCCTTATGCAGAAGTAATCACTAGTTTCACTGTATTTGGAAATAAATACTCAGACCACACGAGACTTCAGATTCCTGAAATCAGTGACAGCAGGTTTATTGAACCGAACAGGTGTTACACACAGAGTAGCGTTCTCTAGACCATGTTTTGGGTATCAAGTTGCCATGGCGACACAGCATCCCTTTAACTCTTTCCATCACACAGAAAGTTCTGATATGGGAATTTTAAGAAGTTAGTCCAAGACAGTCTTGATGGGACTGGGAACTGGGTAGATCTGGACTCTGGTGACTCCTCTGTTGCTGCTAACTTCAGGAAGGGTGGTTCTAGAGTGCAGTCACTTACAGGCCCAGCTTGGTACGCCTCCAGTGCCTTCTCTTGGCATTGTACCTGGAACGATACGAAAGGGTGTGAACCAAATGTACTGACAGTATTTCCTGGAAAACGTACTGCTGTAACATGGGATTTCAAATACAGGAAACACTAAAATTAGACAAATAACATTGCTTCTGCAGCCTACATGTGTATAGCTAGCCGTTCAGTTAACCATTTAAAAAACTGACACTCCTTGCATCACAATGCATGCACAGTTATCAAACACAGGATTGAGGTGTGCACAAAAATATGTTTTTGCCAATAACTATCATAGACTGGACCTCGTTGTCACCAATACTGTATGGGGCACCCTCATTAGATAGCTTTCAACAATTTGCTCGCTGCCAGATGTGCAAAGGACAAGCATCGTTTGGTGAAATACATTAACAAGCTGCTGCAATCCAATGTGTCTGTGAAGCTGGTGTGTTATGCTGAAGGACCGGTATACATGTAACAGCTATACAGATACAGAACAATCCAAACATCATCATGTATGTGATACACTAGCTGCGGCGACTGTTGGAGGGCTTCTCTTACTTGCAGTCTTATACATAAGCCCGTACAACAGTCGCGGTGCCCTCCATTCTGGCCTAAGAACAAAGTAGCGAAAATCCATGCAGGAACACTTGGGAGTCTGAACTCTGGAAGTCCCTAAACTCCTAACAACCTTGCCGAGCCTACCGGAGTGTTTGCGGGGTCCACCGCCCCCTGCGCTAGCCGTGCCGCCACTGTTTGTGACCCGTCCCCATGCAATAACATACGCGATGGCGGCCATCTTGTCCAACTCGGGATGTCATCAGCGCAATGAATCAGCTGCGCGCTGATAAGCGACTACTTTTCTGATAAGCCATTCCTTTCATGAGAAATCTAGTCGCTTATAGGTGCGCGAGCGACATTCCGAGTTGGACAAGATGGCCGCCATCGGGTATGTTACAGTAGAATCCGCTTAACTGCACCACCCATTTGTCAGCGTTTTTGGTGCAATTATCCGGCTGGTGTAATTATGCGAAATGCCCATATGTGGAGTCACTTACAATGCAGTGAATGGGAACCGGTTTTTGGATATTGGGATTCGGTGCAATTAAATGGAAGGTGCGTTTATCCGAGGTGCAAATAAGTGGCTTCTTCTGTATTACAAACTTTGCGAAAGGGGCTTTAGTACCTGATGGTGTTGCCAGTCTTCATGCGGACCCACTGTGGGATGGGACGATTCTGCTTCTGCTTCTTAGCAAGCTTCTTCTTGATGCGGAATGTCTTATTGGCTCCCTGGGGACACACGTCATGCCATCAAATTAAAACAATTCAGATAACAACAAGTTCAAGCACAAACCCACTAGTACTAGTACTAGCCATCATGGTACTAGTACAGTACTTGCTTAGGTAACCCTTGCTTACATGTATGTCTGGTTTCTCCAGTCTCAAGAAAAATGGTGACAAAATAATTATAAACATGAACAAACCATACTGCTACAGTAACTACAATGACAATGTTTACTAAAAGTAATTTAATGCATATTTAAGCAAGTTTGTTACTACAGAGGATTCACATTTTGCTCTTCATTAAGATTTTTTTTCTGCCAAGCATTTAGCTTTGCCCCCCTCCCCACAAACATAACTTTGCTAGAAAGCCAGGAAAGTTTAATCAACTCAAATAATTCGATGACATACACGTGCTGACAATTAGCTTTAACAGGTTCTTATGTTATCAGAGGTGCATATAGACGTTGCTGTATATAATGACTGCTAGTGGGAACCTAACACGAGCTCGGATCCGGTGGTAAAATCTAGCATGTACTGGCGGTGACGACAGCTAGTATAAAACTGGCGATTGTCGAGGTAAATCAAACCATCCACAAAGGACATCTATAAAATCGTAAGCATCAGAGCTTTAATTTTCGCAAACAAGCAAAATTATCACGTTAAGTCACATCTAACTCTCCAAAATGGCCAAATATTCCTCACCATTTTTTGTGTTTTCGCTACTCGTCTGCTCCAAGATGGCTGACGATGGAAAAGGGTGGATCGAAATCGAGGCTGGCCGACCATACCACCAGAACAGCTTATAGGGATGTTGAATTTAGAAAGATTATATTGATAATGCTACAACGACATACAATGTCATAGATTTTGTAAATATAATGAATATTGCACATATAACTTGATATCTTTAGAAATGTTCGTACCGTTGGTGACCACACTTTCATTTTTAGCGTATTCATAATTCGCAACAAGTAGATGTGGTTTGCCCCAGATGGAGGTTTATGATATTCTTCCGCGATCAAAGTCCATATTCCATTAATTTGTCTATTTCAAAGTGATAGCATCACAAATATACTCCAATAAGTTCTAACCGTTATCGTTTTGAATTTTTAGTGTAGACATTTTGAATGATATGCTTCAAATTAAACGAATTAGGATGGATATTCTGGCACTATTTTCTGTGCGTAGGGCCACCATTGTTGTCCTAGCATGTGTGTTGTGCGGCTCCAGCTGAAAGAATGGCTCCGACTGAAAACTTTGTCTCCGATGTTTGCTTGTTGCCGAGATACTTTCCGTGTCGGATTGTCAAACATGGGGGCCCAGAGTAGGGTTTCGAGGACTTGTATTTCAGCTGAAGTACGATCCTAGGGGTCAATTAGGCCATTGATACGCCTAGGTCGGCTTGCTTGGGTTGTTTTGTACAAGTTGGAGGTGAAGAGAGCGGGTAGCCACAACCATCGAACCCCAAGATGAGTTTCTCTCTCAAGCCCGATCCTGAGTATGAGTTCGGTGTGGTAAGTTTTTCTCGACTTCCTTGTTCTATCTTTAACATTCCCCTCGTTTCCTACATTTTTCTTACGATGTTTTAGATCCTAAAGAGAACTTTTTATTCCCCCACAGAACTCGTACGATGCGTTTATGAAGAAACACCTGCAACACTACGGTTACTACACAGGTGAGTGCTTTTTTTTTCTTGTCCATTCAGAAAATTTAGTCAACAGTACAAACAGGGCTTCTGTCCATTGTACCATGCCAATTGATCTAATTAGTTGTGTCGAACACAATGGTATCCTGTCGTTTTTGGTGAGAAAACTTGAGTAGACAACATTTTTAGTCGTCTGCACTTGGCCCACGACTTTCTCAAAAGATTATGCGTGCTTTCATCTTAGAAACCAGAAATATGTAAACACGATTAAATTGTGTGGGATCCAAGTGGGCCAAGAATGTGAATTATAGAAATCCCATTACTTTACATGAGTGCTAATCGCACGATCCCACTAGTTAGATAAAGTAGAAGAAATACAATTTGTACTTGCATAAATGTAGTGTTTTGCTGTGTAGTGAAAGAAAATGAAGTATTCTCTATTGATAAACAAATCACTAAAAAAATCAATCAAGGTTTCTGTTGAAAGTTTTGTTGTAACTTCTCATTTGTCCAACATTATTTCATTTGTCCAATATACATGTATTGCTATCTTCCAATTTCAATTTCCAGTTGTTGTTGATATGGGTAATAGGTTGTGTTGTCAGGTCACAGTGACACTTAACATCATAACCTTTAGTTTCAAGGTTCAATGTGCCCTGGTAACACTAGTAGCAGTTGTTTAGTGTTCTATCAGTGTTTCTTGTCTTCTACAAACTTTTCTGTGCCCTCCATTCATGTGCATTTGCTAGTACTTAAAGTAGGTCAGTATTTTGGGGACAGAACAGTCAGTGTGGTTTACCCCAAGGGAATTAAGCGGTACAGCCATCCCAACTCAAATAAAGCACAATGGGTTGATAATTGGTTAGCTAAATTGAGCTGTGTCACTGATAGAATGATAAGGTATTGGCAAAACCAATATTAAAGCAAAGGAGCTTGGTTTGTTCTATTATTTCCGGTGTTAGAAGCAAGGTTGTGCAGTGTTTGTGTGTTGTGTAATGTTTGTAAGCGTCTTAGGAAGGATAAGTATAAAGTAAGTCCAACCTTTACAGGTATCAAGGTTTCCTTTTGATTGAAGATATTTAGGCAGGTGTGTTTGACGGGAACACACTACACCTTTGATATACATGTAGTAATAGTACTAGTATACATGTGAGAGTGCGTGCTGAAGTGTTCTCATCATGCCCGTAGCCAGGGGGGTTTGGGGGGTTCGGCTTGAAGGTCCACTTTCACAGGCTTAAAGGTCCACTTTTTAATGTTCAAGACTTTTTTTCAAGGCGGATCTATTTGTATCACCAGCAAGGCCACAGAAGCTAGAATCCTAGAAAAAAACTGCTCACTTTAATTTGTTTCTGATTTGTCCTCTAAAATTCTCTCAAAAACACAGGAAATGCCCTTTCAGAAGGTTCAATTCATAGAATTTGAAATGCTCCAGGGTCCACTTTTTATTGTCCAGGGTTGTTTTTTTCAAGGTGGACTTATTTGTATCATCAGCGGAGCTGGAATCCAAGAAAAACTGCTCGCTTTGTCTCTGTTTTCTTTCTTTGAAATCCTCTCAAAAACACAGTAAATTCCATATCAGAAGGTTACATTTTTTTAATTCTTAAAATTTTTCCCCGGACCCCCCTAGGAAACTCGTGCCTGCGTCGCTCGTCTCGCACCTACGGCGCTCGATGGTCCCTCAAACAGTAAAAAGAACCCCCCCCCCAATCAAAATCCTGGCTACGGGAATGCTCCTGGCCCCAGGAAAGTGGAGAAAAGTCCTGAATAAATAAAGACCAAGGCGCAATCCAGAATGTGCAGCCATGAATAAGGTCTGGGGATGAAAAGCAGCTTTTTGTTGAAAGCGTGACGCTAATGCGAGGGGTCGGTAAATACCATGACGGTTTCTAGGTGTCCTGGGCCCGCGATGTTTACGTAACAGCTCTTGTACAAACAGATGAGCTGTAGGTCTAAACTTGGCACGCAAAAGTTGTTGTCAAGCAAAGGCATAACAATGGTGAGAAGTCTGGTTAGGGCTCCAATGTAAGTATTTTACTTCCTTTGTAACACACTTACTGACCAAGTGTAGGCTTAAAAGTTAGTCCATTGAGTATGTCCCAAATTTTACCTGAATTTCATTGAGTACAGATATTCCTTTTAACTTCTTCACAAAGCTGTGGTACCTTAATTCTTTTCAGAAAGGCAAAAATCTGGACAGAAAGTCCTGTGTTTTTTTCCACACTCAAATGTTGAATGTTCCTTCCTGTTATAGACACGAAAGGTTTACATATAGATCACTGTTCAAAGTCCTTGCAACAAAATTATAGACAGGTAATCATGATATAATGTAATAATGATTGTTGCATATTATGTGAGGCAAATCATAGTCTTTTGTAGCTTTTGTGTTCTGACTTGAGTCCCAGGTGTTCTCTGACGGTACCTGAGAAAAACACCTGTATTACACTCAGGTGTGATCATGGTGTGTGGTGACCCTCCCTTATATGACTAAGGCCACTTCTGCACAAGGTCACACTTAAGCACTTCTATCAAACTTGAAGTGGAACTGAATCATCTTTTACGTTTAAGTGCAGTCATAGCGCTACTAGTATGTGCTCCCTAGGCGGAAGGTCTAAGTGCTTCCTTGTGGATGTAGCACACTAAGAACCATTTGAAGGAGCCTGTTGTTGCGTGGGAATGTCTCAAGTGGGGGATGTAAATGCAAGTTTGAAGGAGCTACGATGTACCTCAAACTTGGGAATCATGCCGCAGCTAAGAACAGGTAAAAAGTCGTCTTACTCTGGTACTGGGTACAGTAACATTTGCAGAGGACATATCTTCATTCCTACTAGATTTTACTGATGTTGGTTCGATTGTAAGTTAGACAGGGTAGACTAGCCATGGTTCTAAAGATAAGTGACCTCGAGAGCTTAAGATTTAATACCTTTATCCAGGAAAGACGGTACGCATAGAGGGCCTAAGGAATGAGTGTATCCTTCCTTGATCTTCAAGGACTGTATATTCTTTTGGCTTCTTGTTGGTTGTTCTTATGAGTTAGCCCCTTTCCTGTTACAGTTGGTAGAATGTACAGTCAGACCTGTGTTGGCGTCTGTGTATATAGTATATATGTAGTCTGCCACTGTGAAAGGAAAACTTAAGGGCTTTACAAAGTCTCTTTTTCATGGAGTTAATCCTTCCTGTGCACTAAGACTCCCAATCCCAGCTGGATTGTGCTTGACAAGTTTCATTTGTGTAGAGTCTGGAATTGCCGGAGGGCCATAGCAACATGGCAGGGAGTCAGCCTGACAAATTGACTATGTTGTAATAACAAGGTCTGCCATGCTGAACAATTTTACACCTGGGTGAATTTAGGTACATTCAGGGAAGCAGTCAATTGCAAACAGCAACTCGGAAGAGAGTTCGGCTCACATTGGAAAAGAATTTGATTTGTTTTCTATAGCATTTATTTTCACAGTAAATGTCTTATAATTCTTATTCAAAGAGATATTGGTTGAGATTGAGAGAAATGTAAAAAAAAAGCATAAGATGGTTTGTGAATTTTCTACTAAAGATTTACATTCTGAAATATCTTTCATCATACTCTGGATGTTCTTATAACTTTGTTGAAGTTGGGAGTGAAGAATTAATTGGGTTTATCAATATACAGTACTGTATTTTCAAGATTTGTAAGCTCAGCTGCTGAGGCCATGCCAATTTAATTTCTTGGTTAACGGATTTAAAAAAAAAAATTAGCTACAAAAAAATCATAAAAAGGGAAGGCTGGGGTGAAAACTTGCACCTGACCCTGTTCACTCCCTGAAATTGTGTGCACCAAAAAGTACAAACTTTTCTTTGAGATTCTGTTTTCGTGTTGATTTTCCAATCTAGCATTTTTTTAAAAATTCCGTTAACCAAGAAATTAAACCGGTGTGGCCTAAAGGTAAAGATCTGTCATCTCAGCTGCTAAGGTCTTAAATGCACTACAAATCTTCTTACTGGTAGTTGCCACACCCAAATCCTGGTGCATACATAAGCGGATGAGAGATTGCCCCCCTTATCATGAAATGTAGGGCAGTAATACTGTATATGATTACCCGAGAACAGACTCTCTGTCAGATGTATCATTCAACACCTTTTGTATGAGGGTAAACATCTTCTCGTGTTGTGGTTGTCTCTGTCTATTTAGGAATATCAGATAGTGTCAGGGTATCTGTTACGATTAACCTAATTGATATACACATGCAGGTTTTTACATCAAAACATTTTCAAAGCTCCACAACCCATTGCTAGGACCTGTCAGAATCTTGTAGTTGTACCTATGCCAGCTTAAGTTGCGTAAACACCGTAAACGAATGATATAAATGTTTAAGGGTCGCTTGAGGCTAGCTGTCAGCGATACGTTTCTGTGGGGTCGACAGCTCTTCAGAGCCGCTAAATGTCGTGTTTTGAGAGAAACAAATCCGCTGGCCTTTGAGTGGTTTTAGGAACATGATCTTCTTGTGTTTTCAGCTGAGAAACAGTTATCTGTATGTATGAAGGGGATGTATTAGCTACAGTAACGAGTTTTCCTGACGATCAAAAAGTTTTCAAGATTTTCCTTATCGTACATGTGTGCCGAATCACTGTTAATTTTTCATCACCGACAAGTAAGTCTTCTGTGATTTTGTTTTGGAATATGTTCCCTTTGAAAGTGCTAGCACAGGGGGCATTGTTACTTGTTTACCAGCCAAACAAGACGATAGTAACAAAAACAGAGTCCGGAGATCGGGTTGCCGGCAACATGTGGTCTGCCCCCTTCTTTGGTAACATTACCAGTAATGTTTTTATGTCAATATTTCCATATAATTCATATGTATAGGATGAAAAATGACTTTTTAAAAGCTTTCCAAGTTCTTTCAACACAGGGCTGTGAGATTTTTTTCCGTCCTCCTCGTTGTGTTGGAGCCCATTTTGTTGATATTCGTTGTTAAATCTGTCATTTTAAGCTTACAATACAAGAATACATTTTTTTATCATTTTTCCTGTCATGATGTCCAGTTTTTTTGACAGATGGTGAAATTTTGTCGGTCTCAAGAAGAAAATTTGGATGCTTCCTGGAAACAGCCCTGTTTCAACATTATCGCTTTCCTCAAGTGAACTTTGACATTCCCAGGTTGCAGGTTGTTATGAATCATCCGGAAAGTACTTGGAATACAGCAGGTTCCTTATCGAGGCACATTGACTCAGAAACTCTGAAATCAGGTTGCAAGCTTGCAGTCTTCTATATTATACTTTTGCATCCTGGTATTGCATCTGTTATCTATGTTTTCAAGTGTAGTTAAGCCAGCGTCAAAATTCATGCGAGCGTCAGCTGAATTTGTAGATCGCCCAAAGCTCGCCGAATTTCAAAATCGCCCGAGTGTCTACCATATTTTTGGGTGACGTCTGTCGAACACTAAAAACTAAAAATCCCCCATGCATGAGATGGTACCATCTCTTGGACATGGACGAAGTCAGAATTGACTAACCTGGTAAAATGCCAATATTTGGATCAACTTTGATTTCTAAAAATCGCCCGAAGCCTGTGTAATTGACAGGATGTCGGCCGTTCTTCTGCCGAATTCACATTTGAAGCTCGCCAACACGTCAGCTGGGCTGAATTTCTTATTTGTGATGGGGTCTTAAGCATCTCCTGTTTCCGAAAGAAGGACAAATAACAATAAGTTTAATCCCAGACACAAATATCTTTCCCTCATTCTTTCTCACTCAACCCAGAAGTCGCAATTAGTTTACTTTCAGATATTGGCATGAGAACTAAGTGGGGAAAGCCTTATCCAAACACTTCAGCTGTGCTTAACAAAAAGTCTTTGATCCCACCTGGACACAACGTTACAAGATTGACGATTATAGAACAAACAGGGGAACAAAGAAACAATGGAAATTCCTGGGGTTGACTTAAACAGCACTTTCCCTCAAATAAAAGGCTTTTAATTCAAGACCTCCAACTTGCCACGCTCATTTACCTCATTTGTTACCTGCTTCGCTGCTAAGACAATGGATTGTTTTTGGACACAGGTGTGCTCGGTACATGAACCTGTAGACGTTGCGCCGACAATGCCCCACGATTTCTTAACAAAAGTGAAAATTCCTTCACCCCGCCCAGACGTTGAGTCACTTGTATGTGTTATTTGCTTTACTATGATGTGTGGCACTGATTTGCAACTGGTGGTCTGTTTGTGAGACCAGTAGATCCCCTGCAGACCATGAAAGGTGAAGGTAACTGTTTGGTTTTTCTTACTTAAAGTACAATGTATCCTTTTACATACAGTCTAACTGCTTAAAATCCACCATCAGTGTAGTATATATTCGTTTTATGTACATGTTGTTAGAAAAGGGCTTACATGTATATAATGCTCAGTAAATTGGACTTGAAAGGTTTAGAGAAAGATTACATTTTTTGCTGCTTAGGCCCGTTGACACGGTAGTAAGATTTTGAAGGGAATTTGAAACCTCGAGATCATTTCGGTGTGCCACTGCCACTGTCTTTTGCTCTTTGAATGTTTGACTTTTAACAATACATGTACTTTGTTCTAAACTATTTCATCCTACATTTCAAATCAGACAAACTACGTCTGGGACTGTTAAAGCATGCAAGGCTTGACTACCTGGGAATTAGAAAAGAAATTACTTTGCCCAGAAGAAACGTGCAAAAACTGACATTTGAGCTCAAATTTGAAGCCCCCAGAAGACTGTATCCGGATTACCAGACACATTTGACAGCCTTTCTGTGTAGCTATCAGTTCAAAGTCACGCACAGTTCTACCTTTTGACAGGTGTTGACTATTTCTGGGCGTAAATGTCATCTGAAACTGCAAAGACAGGCGAACTTGTGGCACTGAGTTAACTTGAGTTGAGCAGCAGCACCACCTGTTGGAATTATTGAGTACTGCAGTTCTCCAAATCAACAGGTGGTTGCTCTATGTTACAATGGATGAGAGCCAAATTGTTGATATACATGTATATCTTTAGGGTAAATGTCTTCTGAAACTGCGTATACATGTAGGTGAACTTGTGGCAGGGTTTACATTAGTTGAGCAACAGCGCCACCTGTTGGAATTAGTGAGTACTGCAGTACCCAAAATCAACAGGTGGTTGCCTGCTGTTACAAGGGATACAAGCTAAATTGTCAATATATTGTTAAGGGTAAATGTCTTCTGAAAATGCATATAGGTGAACTTGTGGCAGGGTTTACATTAGTTGAGCAGCAGTACCACCTGTTGGACTTGTTAAGTACTGCAGTACCCCAAATCAACAGGTGGTTGCCTGCTGTTATACAAGGGATACAAGCTAAATTGTCAATATATTTTCAAGGGTAAATGTCTTCTGAAACTGCATATAGGTGAACTTGTGGCCGAGTTTGAATCAGTCGAGCAGCAGCACCACCTGTTGGAATTGTTAAGTACTGCAGTACCCAAAATCAACAGGTGGTTGCTCTTTGTTGCTACAGAAAATACCTGAATTGTTGAATCAGATGTATTTTTAGCTCTGTCAAGCCAGGAAGAAAGTATTTTCAGCTCTGTCAAGCTGATATTGATGTATTTTTAGCCCTGTCAACCTATGATTTCTGTACACATGTACATTGTATATTTAGCTCCATCACTAATCCATACAAAAACAGCCAGCCCTTCCTAATGGAACAGAAATTGCCATGAAAATTGAAAAGGTATATGTAAGCATAGGGGTCATGTTAAGATCAGAGGCCAAGGCCTCTGCAATGTTTCAGATGTGCTTGCTTAAACGAGAATGAGAACCTGTGCACCTAATTTTTGACTGTGGGTGCACTGGTGCACCTAGATATATTTGTACTCAATATAATAGGGTAAAGGTTCTCTTGTACACAAGCATACAGAGTATTCTTGAAATGTAAGTATCAGATAAGTATCAGAGAAAGCAATTATATAACCTTTTGTTGTACTTTATTTGATGTATTACTTGGTTGAAATTTTAAAGTTCTCTTTATTCTTCCTGTGCATCTAAGTTGTTTGGTTGGGTGCACCAGTGCACCTATTTCCAAAAATAAATTTCGAGCCCTGACAGGTAGCCCTCCCTCTCTCAGAAAAAAAAGTGGTGCTTGGCTGTTGGTAACAAAGGCATGAATTATGTAACAGTAGAGGCAGGCTTTGTGATGCAGGTGACACAGAACACCGTGTTTGGCCACCAGTGTACAAGCACCCTCGGAGGGTTAAAAGCTGTGTTTTGACAAACAGGCGACCGCAGAAGCTGTCCACAAGGGTCAGTAATGGGTCTGTTTGCCGGGTTTTAGCCAAACAACAAGTGCTTTTGTGCGTTTTGACCCAGTTGTTAGCTTGTCATTATGTCAGAAGTTAAGTAATATCACTGATGCTAAAATGTGTTCTTGGGATATATCATTTAGCTAGTATAGCAGGAGTGCTTTAGCTGATTTTTCTGGGACGTATCGAGACCATATCTCAAAACTCGATAAGTGAAAATAGAGAACTGTATGCAAACAAGAAAAGGAGTTAACTAAATAGGCTGATTCACTGATATAGACAGTCCTGTTTTTCTATAGCTATAGGCTAGCTTGTGCATTGGAATAGCCCCACCTACACTTTGTGAGTGGAACTGCATTCCATTAACAGTACTGGTGGCAACTATAACTTGTATAAGACTCATTGACTAAAAAGCTACCGGTATCTGCAAACTTTGATTCAAAGAATGATATTGGCCAACTTGCTTTTTGGTGATTAGTTTGATACATGTATGCAATTGATACATATATCATAAATAAGAATGAGGATGTGCACCTATTTCTGTTACTTAGCTTTTGCCAATGAAAAATTGAGTGAGAATCATTTTTATCAATTAACACAAACCACACCATAAACTTTAAAGCAATGTTTTAATTTTTACAATCTTGGTCACCCTCTTCTGATCTGCCCTAAGTGGTTCTTTAACAAGATAGGTAAACAACAGAATTTGTTTGCAGACAAATAAATGTAGCTGTAGTAGTATTAGTAGTCAAAATAAAAGAAGAAGCAAGTACTAATCAAGTAAAGATGGTTTGACATATTTAGTGTTAACTATGCAACTCTGAATCCTTCCAGCTGACTGTATGCACCTTGTCTACTCTCTCACATCATATCACAGGGCTCAAAATTCATATTTGAAAATAGTTGCACTGGTGCACCCAACCCAAAACATTAGGTGCACAGAAAGAATTTTGGGTGCACCACATAAAATAAAATAATTAGAAAAGTTAACGCTCTTAAGAACTTCAATCTGTGATTCTATAGCTAACCTTAAAATTTCAAACAAGACATTAGTGATACATCAAGTACAACAGACGGTTATATTACTTTTTCTGATACTTACATTTCAAGGATATTCTGTATACTTAGACAGTGTACAATAGTACCTTAAATACTATAGCTTACAAAAATATCTAGGTGCACCAGTGCACCCACAGTAAAAAATTAGGTGCACAGAAAGAATTTTAGGTGCACACAGGTGCACATGCACCCAGTATTTCGAGCCCTGTAACAGTTTACTTGCAATTTAAGAAAGTATATTGGGGCCCAGGCAGCCTCCTCTGGGTAGAGTTAATGATGTTTACTGTACTAATGGCTTTATAATTTGTCAACATCCTGTCAAATTTGCATTAGAAACTATCAGCCTGTAAAAATTGCCATATGTTTGACATTTTAACTCAACCCATCCTTGTCCCATCATTTTTCCTGTAGCGCAAAGAAGATGTTTTTCAATGATTAAGGTTAGCCTCACTGCTTTGAAGTATCCTGAAAGCAGATTGTATGTACATGTATTCGGAGTGTTGCCTACTAACGCCACACCAATTTAATTTCTTGGTTGACAGATTTTTTAAAAGATTTTAGCTGGGGTGAAAACTTGCACCTGACCCTGTTCACTCCCTGAAATTGTGTGCACCAAAGTACAAACTCAGACTTTCCTCTGAGATTCTGTTTTCCTGTTGATTTTCCAATCTAGCATTTTTTTTTCAAATTCTAAAATGGTGTGGCCTAATAAGACATTTTTGCCACCCCCTTGCCAGTATTTTGTAGCTCGAGTGTCATCATGACACTCAGGCTAAGACTAGTATATTTTCTAGACAGGTTGCTTTCAACATGGAAGTTGTTAATGCAATTAACCATGCAAACCTTGTGCTTATGTCATATCATTTTGCCAACAGTCAATCAAATTAACTTCATCAATAGTCAACCTGAAAAAAATGATTGTGCAGTGACATTTCCACACATTTACCCCCCACAAGTCTTTCTGGTCTGCTTGTAACAAGCTTAAGGAGGGCCTGCATGGGGGGGTCCCGACAACGCTCTACGCTAAATTCGGAGGGCCGGCTATGTCATACGCTGAATTCAGAAAGCCTCCCTACGCTCTACGCTGAATTCAGAAAGCCCCCCCTATGCTCTATGCTAAATTATGGAGTGGTCGGCAACGCTCTACGTAAAATTAAAACGGCTGATTACGCTCTCCGTAAAAGGGGCATGTAGGCCCTCCTTAAGGTTTCTCTTAGAATTAGAATTTGCCTCACCGTAAACTTACATGTAAGAGGTACTACAACAGTTACTTACAATCAGAGTTCAGGATCGTCCTATTGGATGGGGACGTAAAGCCGGCGGTCCCGTGTGTATATAAGGGAGCTTTAGGGCGCCAAACCTCTGCATTCAAAAGAACCCAACACACGTATCGAGAAGAGTAGGGGTGACCCGGTGTGCTTGGTCAAAAACACGCGAGCCGTAGCGAAGCCGCATTGCAATACTAAGCTAACGAAAAAGAGCCATGCTTCGTCCTCAGTCTGAGGTTCGACCGCTTTACTTTTAGAGTTCAGGGTGATTTTGAACCACAACTTGTACGGTACTTTGAGAGCTGTCTGCTGACAAGGCAGTATTTTTCCGCCCACTTGCAATTTAACCTGATTACAATTAGTTACGGAAAGCATCTCGCAGCCAGGTTTTGCTTTCAACCCCCAAAGCTAATGACATTTACCTAACCCCTCACTAATGGTTTATCATAGTGTCAACAGTCTGTCATCGCTTAGCAACAGCCATTGTCCTCGGGATCGTCAGCAGTAGAAATGTGAAAGAGAGTTGAGCTGAACCAACATGTGTGCGGGGGGTCAGTTTTATAAAAATTTAATAGGGCACTGTTTGAACAGAGGCGAGGGTGAAACCCGGTGCTTGAAGGCAAACAAGGGTCCGCTTACAAGTGTATCAGGGGGTGAATAACGGACGATCGGTCACCCGGGCGGAGGGCGAAACCCGAGCTGGCCCTCTTTGATTAAGGACGGAGCATACCACCTCGGGAAGGGGGAGGTTAAGGAGGCTACGTAAGCAAGAGTTTGTCTCCACGAGACATTTACACGCGGATCTGAACGCTTTGCTTTGTGCGCTCACCCTGAGAGGACAGCTATGTTAAGTTGTTACATTGCGGAGACAATCGGTTGCCGTGGTAACGAGGACGTCTCCGCCCTGCCCCCACCCGGCTGAGCACACAGTGCGGCGGACCGACTTCCCGGGACCCTATACAGTTTCCATGTCCGAGGGCGCCGGAGGTTTATTCAGTTGGTCGAGCCGTGGTGGACATGTGACCTGTGTCGGCAAGAGGGCCCTCAGTCGGTACTCACGCAGGGTGGAGACACTCACGGCCACTAACAAGCGTCCTCGTCGAGTGGGGAAAAAAATCAATGTAGGAAGGAAAAGGCGTGGTCTCTCTCCCTCTCTCTCGGTTTTCCGTCAGCGAAAAAAAATGGAAGACGAAGAGGAAGACTTGGTACGGAAGGAGCGGTGTCACACGGCACCTGCTGATGCAGGTAGGCATGCACGCTGATCTCTTGTTTTGTAAACATGCAGTTCAAATCCATTCACTGCGTGGCAACGTTGCGGTTTTGTGATTGGTGGTAAAACCCCAGATGTGAGCATGATATACACCCTTCCCTGCAATGTAGTTCTGTTTAAGAGATTCTATAGTATGTACAGATAAGCTCAGCTGTAATCCGTCACTTTAATCTTCGTGGAGTAACATTGAGGACTTTGGTTGAAGGACTGTGTCTGTAATTGACAGTCTGTTCTCTAACACTCTATATGCGAGTGCCAGTCAAGCATAGTTGACGTATTGTCCATGTTGCAATAATCCGTGCAGAGTACGTTATTGCAGCGCGACATACGTGTATATGCGACCACTCGGCCGCATTGTTGGTGCCCCGCTATGCCTTTATTTTGCCGTCTGTTTTGACTACTGGTTCTGCTTTAGGAGGGACAAGTGTGGGATTGTAGAGTGTTGTATGGCGACGTGGAGGGCTCTTGGAGGGGGATCGGAAAGTTTGCGAGAGAGATTTTGAGTCCTTATGAGTAACCTTTTACTTTAAAGCAGGATGTGTGCTGATTTGTCACTGGTTAAACCATCTGTCACCCATACATACATGTCAGCTTTCCATAAACTTAGTCCAAGAGAAACAGTCTCAGTAGAGTGGCAATTTCACTACAGAGATATTTTGCTGTACTGCAGCAAGTTGATATACAGTTTACAGATTACATATTTGTTTGGCTGGTAACTGGTGAGAAATATGGCATGTAGACAGGTCCTCCCTCCTATAGGTGAGTTTTCTCATTAATTTGTGCTCATCAATTTTTCACTAGTCATAAATTAAGTCCAAGAGATAGAGCAGTGCTTTCACTACAGGGTAGTACGTTAGTTTTAGTTGTATAGGGCTACTTTAGAAATTCATATTACCTTTCACCTACATGTACATGTAGTAACCAGTTGTGTAGATATTCTGTAAGCTGTATATAAGTTTATTATCATTGTTATATACAGTGACTGTCTAGAATATTTACAAAACATGGCTACTTGGAGAAAAGTACATTGTGTATGCCCTTCGTCCACCTATAGGTAAGCTTTCTCATTTGTGCTAATTAATTTTTCATTAGTTAGGAAATGGGGGAACACAGTTATTTGACTCGAGCAGAATGTTTAATGATTAATCGCCCCGACCAATCAAACCACAATGAATCGCATTGAAACTCAGATTCATATCAGCCATTTCCCCGACAAATCCCTTTCTAACTTGCGTTAACGACTATATCTGACAAAACAAACTCGCCAGTGAGATGGTGGAGGGTGTCAGCTTTCCAAAGATGTTTTCAGATTGGCAATTTTGGCACTTTGGAAGTGATTGAAAGCGACCGCGATTTAACTTCTAGTTTCTACTACTTTTCTCTTGAATCTTGGTCGCTTTCAATCAAAGTGCAATATTTTTTCCAAAATTAATCTGGAGGGTGTTGAGATCTCTTTAATTGCACCGCTATTTTAATGTCCAAGGGGACCTTGCAGAATTCTGAGAGTTGATATTGATATCCTCAGACAACCTGTTCTGTATCAATGGCATTAGCTTTGTTAGACGTGTGTTATGGCTTTAAAGGGTTGTTGCTAGGAACCGTGGCAGTGCATATTTGAAGCATGTATACTTACTTTGTAAATTATTCATAACAACTGTCAAATAATATCAGAAAGTATTAGGGAACGTGACAGTTGTGCTATCGACATCACAGTTAACGGAATAACTCTGTGGAATGAGGTTGGGGTTTTGTGCGTGAGAAATCTGTGCTTCAAAAATTTGTGCACGAAAAAATAAAGTGCAGGAAATGTGTCAGAAAATGTGCACTACAAAATTCTTAGATAGAAAAATGTTACCCCATGATATATGATTTTGGAAACAAAAAATTCAGGCGACAGAAGGAAAATTGTATCATGGGATCACATTTTTATGCCTGAGAATTTTCTACTACACATTTTCTGACGTATTTTAAAAAATTTATTTTTTCACGTGCAAATTTTTCACACACAAATTTTCATGCTCAAATTTTTCATGTGCAGAAAACCTGTTCCCTGTAGAATGTGGGTTAGGAAATGATATTAAGTGACTACTGACAGTTCTAACACTTTTACACTTGATAGATGTTGTATATCCCATTGAGCACTTGAAAAGGCCACACCAATTTAAATTCTTGTTTAACAGACTTTTTTTAAAATTTTAGCAAAAAAGAATAATGAAAACAGAAGGCTGGGGTAAAACTTGCACCTGACCCTGTTCACTCCCTGAAATTGTGTGCACCAAAGTACAAACTTTCCTCTGAGATTCTGTTTTCATGAGGATTTTCCAATTTAGCATTTTAAAAAAAATTCTGTTAACCAAGAAATTAATTTAAAATGCTGTGGCCTAAACAATAACAGGCCATACACCATGGGTCCAACCTTTATCTAGGGCAGTCCTGTCGTTATTGTTTGCGCGGTCTTTATTAATGGTTTCCAATATTTCACACTTGTACAATTAATGGGTAATTAAGGTTCAGTATGTTTATTTTGTGATGCCTATATTATATAAAGCTTATAACAAGTTCCTGTTGTTAAAAACAGCATGTCCGTAATGAGGTCTATGGTCTTGAGTTTGTTATTGAGTGTGAAATAATATATATTTTCAAATATTCATTCTCAATAAGACAAAAGCTGATCTAGATTGAGACTTTTTTCGAAAGATTAAGAAATTTCTCAAGCAACAGACTCGTGTACTGACATTCAAAGAAAGGTGACACATGGATTTCGCGTTCAAAATTCAACTATCCATGCAGCAAAAAATATACATGATCTATATTCATCATTCTGTCCTTGCCAGTCTTAACAACAAAACAAGTCAGACGCTGTCTGAAGTGAAAGCCCTGCAAGTGACCCCCAGCTGGCCCTGACGTAGTTGTCTGCCTGAAAGGTTGTCTGATCTAATTTCGACAGAAGGGATTTAACGACTAAACCACACAATGATAGATGAGACAAACGTACAATATAGCCTGTCAGATAGAGTCAGAAAGAAAACAATTGAAGATAGTTTTATAGATATTTTTTTTGCATGTGCTGTAAAAAAGATGTGGGGTTATTGTCCTGTATGTGTCAAGCAGAAATACACTACATGTAAGTCTTGGATGTACAAGTCATGTAGTTTCATTGATCTTGATTTGTTATGATTTGTCATGTTACGTAGGGCTCCCTTGGAAATCAGTTACCATGCTAACTGAAGGGACTACCCTAAAGATTGATAAATAAATAAATAAATCTTATTTGTTGTTCTGATTTAAGTATCTGTTCTATTGAGAACAGCTTGTTAGTAATCTCTACATTTCAACAATAAGCCCTTTGAAAATGAGCCATTGTCTGGTTAATGAAATACCAATAACATGTACAAATATCTATTTGAATGATGTAGTATTGAATGGGCAGAAGTTGATAGAAGTAGCATCTGGATCAGGAACTATACCTGTGGATTGTTCTCTGTGTCAGTTTTAGAGCTGTGATACTGATAGACAGACCATTCAGAAAAATAAATGGTACACTTTTTCCCCTTAGAGACGCTATTCAATATTATTATAAACAGTGACTGTGGTACTACTGCTGGTAGGATGTTCAAAATATGCTTAGTTAATGCCAGTACTCCATTATGATTGAGTCGGACATGATTTAATGAACAGTTACTGGATCTTGTGACATGAATTTGTAGTTGTACTCAAAATCTGTATACAGAGTTTTAGATGAAACTTCATAAGAAGAACTGAAGCATTGAATGTGTATTTGTTAGAAAATGTTTCTCTTCTAATACAGCGTAATTCACTTTATCTTCACGGTAGCAGAATTTCACGGTGTAAGGAAAATTGACATTTTCACTTAACTTTAACTTCACGGTGGTGGCAAGTGATTTACAGAATGGATGTGTGAAGGAATCATAGATAATTACAACAGGTTTTTCACGATGATGATAAGTTCACGGTACAGAGGTGACGGTGAAAACAGTGAACATAAAGTTACAGTGAAAGAAACAAGAATCACACTGTAACAGATGTGGCAACAACCATAAAAACAGGTGTGAGCTTTAAAAGCAAACAGGTGTTAGACTAGCTTTGCCATTTCTGAAATAATGATGGGCCACTCACTATACACTGTGAAACGATAATCCCTCAAACAATTGATTACATGGGCACAAACATGTTGATGTTTGAATATGAAACCCTATCTTGTTGAATTCTGGTACCGGTGTTGCTACTACAGCTAGTGCGGACCTTCATGAATAAATAAAAAGTGCTTTATAAAAGACTGTGTAGTATATACAGACCCCTCGTATAACAGTATTCACTTGAATGGCAATTTGTATTATCTATAGAACATGGTTTTCTTATTATACATTGTATGTGACCTCCAGTAACATCTATCCGCTGGGTCATATCCATGTATATCTGCCGCCTTGAAAATCAGTGTGTTTGAGAGATCTCTATGCAGCACCCCCAGGTATGCATGTAGTTTAGATATATAGGTCTGCGTTGAGTGTATATTGCAATTTTTTCAGGGTGACATATATATAATCATGTGACCTTGGGGGATTATACTAACTACTAGATGTTACATATAACCATATTTTAAGTTTTTGCACACAGCTGTTAAATCAGGACAGCACTTTTGGAAAAGATCATCCTTTTAATTATAGTTAGTGTGATTGTATTGATACAGGCTTGGGGCCATAACAGGTGACATCCATAGATAGCTATTAAAGATTTAAGCTGCTTTGCTACATGCTATGATATTTTGATCCTCATAAACAGTACTCTACATTTTGTGGCCTTCATGAGAAACACCGCGATGTTTAACTTGTCTACAAACCTTGCTCTCAAACTCCATTGGGACACAGTAAGCACTTGAGTGGTACAGGTAACATGGATACCCTGCTATGTTACACAGGAATGGCATGTGGACCGCTGAACTCAATACCCAAAGTGCATCGGTGCATGCAATGGCAGAGGTTCAGGTTGGAGTAAATGTTTGGCTGCCTGGTAGTGATAAAGGTCACAACTGTGGAAAACCCAAATATGTAAACTCTGAGTTAGTTTCCGGTTTGTGGTGTTTGGAAATCCACGACTTGGTATTTTTGACTGTGTTTGGACTCATTTAACCCAAAACCTTTGCTCGACTCCATCCCTTATTGTGAAAACTCTTTAAAAGACAACAAATTACTAATAACATGTGTAAAGGAAATGAAAGTCACTGTGAAAGTTTTTTTTCTTCTTATTTTCTGCTTTTCCTTGAATATTGTTATCTAATGTGCTCAGTCCTAGAGTTCTATTCTTATCAGGGCCATTCTTGTTTTGTGAAATAGTTGAAATTCCTCGCTCTCTGCCACTTGGTCCGTGTTTCGTAGACCGCGGCGATAGTTTCACAGTTTGGTAATCTCTCAGTCACCTGTTATGGTGACACTGATCCAAACTTTCCCTCATACAGACCTTTTGACGCCATGTTTGTTTGCATTTCCCCGAATGTTCTGTGTTATAGTGAGACCCTGGTCACTGCTGGTGTATGCCCGGGTTTTCAGTGGTAATTTCGGGGTGTGAATGGCCAGATGAAACGTTACCCCGGGGCCGAAAGGCGATGCTACAGTGGGCCCTACCTCCCCTGCTTCATACTTCACTGAACCCATTGTTGTAGTGTAACCACTATTCACCTGGACCGGTCCAACTAAAAATAGGGGTGTATGCATGGAAGTCTAAAGATTGCAACCACTACTAGACGAGATTAAACAATGTCTTAATTTTTCATGCCCAAGTGATTTTATATCAGTATACAGAGTACATGACTGTTAACAATGGCGTAAACTTAGAAGGGATAAAGTTTGTGTTTACAGAGATCGTAATTTGGGTCTTTCCCCGTGAAAGCATCTGTTGTCAGTGCGCCCCGGTATCATGGTTACTTCACACACAATCAAGGCTCGCTTTTCCCGACGTGGTGCCACTGAGGCGAAAAACGTAAACTTCCAAGCCGCGGCGAGTGTTTTCACCTTACCCGCGGACCGCGAGGACGTCTTTAATTGAATTTACGAGTCTTTTCACTTGCTGGGATCTTAAAGATGCGACGTCTGGGGAAGGAGATGTTTGTGTATTGAGGTCTTTAGCTTGAGGGATTACGACTGAGATAACATTACACAGCAGAATGGCTTTGGTGTCTTTGCACGGCAAATCCCAATCAAACGTGCCACCTGCCTGCAAGACTCTCAGAACTTAAGGTGCTTGGTACCGCCTAATTCCGTCCAAGACGTCTCCCAGGTGTGATTCTTGCGGAGACAGGTGTGTGGCAGGTGCAATATGACAGGTGAGGGCCGGACAGGTGTGAAAGTTGGTAAGGGGTCGTTAGGTGTTTATGTTTTGTAACTGTCGCTCTTTAGTTTGTCTGTTCCGCTGGATTTGCTGCCAAGTGTGGTAAGTTTGATCAGCTTTGAATGTCTTTAGTGAGTATTTTACATCTGAGCTAAATACATGTAGTACTGAGAGTACCTGCTGATTTGGGGTTTGCTAGGTTTTATGTCTATGAAAAACAGCTGGTAGTCTTTTTACAATGTTTTCTGACAATGTGTGAAAGTTTATTTTGGTGTAAATACATGACATTGTACAGTCAAATCTGCACAAGTGATCGCCTCCACATAAGGACCCCCTAGCCAATATTACCACTTTTTGGTGGTCCCTTAGTTAGATAATTTTTCCCGTTGACCACCTATCTAAGTCGACAATATTTTATCGGTCCCCTGAATGGTATTCTATTGCAGACTTAACATGTCTTTTTTTCTCTAAACTTTCTTGATTATTATCCAGTGCCAATAATGTTTTTGTTTGCAATGTTTCCACAAGACAGTATGGAACCGTATGACCATTTCTGATCCATTCTAAAGCATTTATTTTTTAGTCCGTAGTTCATACTTGTTGTGACTGTTAGAGTTATTTGTTTGTTGCAATTGAAAGTTGCAGTTAGTACTGTCTGACAGGTTCTGTGTTTACCAATTCAAAGTACAAGTACATTGTATGCTTACCTCAGGAGTCTACCAAACAAAGTTGTGTGCTATACTTAGAGAAGCCCTTGAAATGACAAAGTACATCCAGCTAATGTTTTCTTAAAGTGACACTGTCTAACCTTATTTGTTTACCACTTTTATGCTAGATATGTAAACAAATAAATCAAAAGTACAATTTATCATTGAGATCAAGTATTCAAGTACCTTTAAGAATAAGATATACATTATAACCTACAAATGTACGTATGACTATCTGTCCACATTCAGAGCCACAATAGCCTCAGGACCTGAGTAAACTTCTTGGTCCCCCAACAGTGTCTGTACATAGATCACATAGCTTGTCCTCTGTTGTCCATTGAATACACATGCTGCATTGGAACTGAGGGACTGTAGCCATTACACATAGTGTGTACCAAGGTGTGAACAGCTTGTACCCAGTCTTTTAAAAAACAGTGCTTTAGGTGTGACTTTCTTAAAACATGGGACCGTGATGAATGTCTTACAGTTGCATCATCCTCGCTGAGGGACGGCGTTACCCCTAACAGTTGCTTTTGAAGTGGGATGTAGTCCTCAGGTTTAAGACGTACCAACACCAGCATTATGATGAAGAACTTAGAAGGGGGTTGCCAGGCACTAGCCCTGTGTTACGAACACTGGCTGCGAGGCTACTGCAGGGGTTTCAATGACCACGTAGTCATAGATTATGAATTTTCAATACTTCATTGTAGACTGTTCTTGTTTTACTGAGAAATGAAGGCTACAGGTCCAGCTTCTCAGCAGCTAACGCAGGGGTTATAGCAATCACATAATCATGGAATATGAAATTTCATGTAGGCTGTTCTTGTTTGTTGTTCTTGCAGGGAGAAATGAAGGCTACAGGTCCAGTTTCTCGGCCTTCGAGCAGTGGCAGCGGACGCGAGGCTACCGCGGGGGTTACAGCGACCACGATGCGATGGACGTGGACGAAGAGGATGAGTATGAGAACCACGCTCTTGTCAAGACCGTCAAACGGTCCAACAGCGTAGGTGAGTAGAGGCCCTATTCCACGGTTTGTAAGTTTTTGTCTTTGATTGAATTAACTTGACAAGTGTAATCTCTACTTAGATTTTAGTTTTTGAGGTTTACAACAATCTTGATTTGGTTTATAACTGGAATATGGATTTTAATGATTAAATTGAAAAGTGGAACTGATCTGAAAATTTCTTACCATCACAAATGTAGGCCACACCAATTTAATTTCTTGTTTAACAGATTTTTTTTATTTTACAAAAAAAAAAATTATGAAAACAGAAGGCTGCGGTGAAAACTTGCACCCGATCAATTGTTCACTCCCCGAAACTGTGTGAACCAAAGTACGTACATGTACGAACTTTCCTCTGAGATTCTGTTTTCCTGTTGATTTTCCAATCTAGCATTTATTTAAAAAACCATTCATTTAATTCAATTCATTCAATTCAATTCAAAATTCTGTAACCAAGAAATTAAAATGGTGTGGCCTTATTATGCCGAATTTGAACAATTTGTGCCACCTTAGCAGAGATTACAATCTCAGCTGATCATGAGTGCTGTCTAGGTTGGTACAAAATGTATGCGAGTGCAACAGCAAAAAGTTGATACCATCAGAAACCAGCAGTGTTTTCCAGATATTCAGATATTCAACTAACATTGGAGTTATGCTATGCTACAACACATGTATACCGTAAAATTTGAGTTGAAACGTTCAGAGGAAAAACCCTCCTAACGTACGCACCCCCTCTCCAGCATTTTGGTGGATAGTCAAGAGGTTGACATGATCATCCTTCCGATGATGTTTACTGACTTAAAGGGTTACTGAGAAAATGTTTCTGGGTAGAAAATATCAAACAATTTTTATTACTGATTGATTGTGTGGTAGCATTCTACACTCACTTGCATGAAGATGTACCATACTCTCATGCTGATATGCGATTTTTCCGAGGAAGAACCCCTCCTAACGTAAGCAACCCGACTTTGGCGTCGGCCTGGAGCACCTGCTTGCAACTTGAAAAGTTTTAAAAGTGCCTTCGTAAATAGGGGTTTTACGGTATTACTTTACAGGACTAAAATTATCTTCCTCTGTCCACAGATAACAGACTATGTGACGACTTGCTGAGAAAGACCACCCAGATCGTGTTCCACTACCAGCATGGCAAGCGCGTGCCGAAACTGCGGGAGCCCCGGAACCTGTACGCTCTCACCAAGGAGATGGGGCCGCAACAGGCGCCCAGGTTTCCCGCAGAGATGCCGGTCAGTTAACAGCATGTTTTGAGTCAGTTAGCTATGACATACCGGAAACTTAACATTAACCATGTTTGTATGTTAAAGGCATAGTTGTGTGAGGTCGTTATATGAGAAATATTCTTGACTGTTGATTTTTCTATATTTCAACTTGTTTGCTTTTTGCTTCTAAGTTTCCTATTCAGAGAACAGCAGAAAATGCATTTATCAGAGTCCGTTTCCAGTTAAAATCAGTGTTCCAAGTTACCAATGTGTGGCTCTCCAAAAAATTGGAACTGACATCTTATAACATCTTCTGCCATGAACTACATGACAGTACAACTCCTATCTGTATTATGTGTATGCGTGCATCAAGGTTTGTGTATATGTATTTGTATTTGATTAAGTATATGTATAATTATGTATTTGTATTTGTATTTAAGGACCACAGGAAGAATAGCTGCACATTGTAAGCTAATTGTGGATCCCAATAAAGTCAAAGGTTTATAAGAACTCTATGTACAGGGTAAGCTGGCAGTCAATTTTTCAGCCACAGACCCGTTCTAGTCAGAAAGCAGGGTTGCGAACCACTGATTGAAGTAAAATCAAAACCTGAAAGTACCATAATTTATTCAATGATATTATTTTCCACCAGCCGAGGTCCTGAAGACGATAATGAACCATCAGACCACTGGAGTAAAATCAAAACCTGAAAATAACATAATTTATTCAATTATTTTATTTTCCACCAGGTCCTGAAGACGAGAATGAAGCACATCGAGTGGACTCCCCCCTTCAGGGAACCGTTCTACGTACAGACCAACCAGGAGAGAACCCCGATGGTGCGAGGCATCGAGGGGGAGGGCAGGGTGGTGTACTTCTGTGAGACTCTCAGGGAAGCTTATGTGAGTAGTAGTAGTAGTAGAAGTCCACTGTTTTCTGCTGCTGCAGTAGTTGAAACATCCTGCAGCCGCATTCAGTCTTCCTTCAGTCCCTTCCACTTTGCCTTATTCGCTGCGAGCTTCCTTAGCTCCCGTAAGTTTCTTTCTGTCCGCAACGGTCCTTGACCTCTTTCCTTCAGGTCTGCCCTCAGTAGGCTTAGTAAGTTTTTGCAGTGTCTTCCTTTTCTGGAACTATGTCTGTTGCATCCTATCAGGGCAAAGTCTAAAGCCTGTTGTGCAGGTGTGTCGGTCGGCATTCTCAGAATGTGTCCGAACATAGACCACCTGGCGTCTTTCACTTTTATGTGAGTACAGGGAAGAAATTCTGACAGATCCACATGCATATAGTACCTCAACCTTTAAGCTATAAAAGCTTGGACAATAAGAGGATGTTGCCTAGTATTTGAACATCAAGCTAATAACTGTATAATATTTGAATTAAATGCTGTATTTGCTGTTGTATATTACACTTACTACCAAAAATCGTAAGTTAACTTAAACCAAGAAAGTTCAAGAAAATAATTCTAGTGGAATCAAATTTCCAAGAAAAAATCTTATGGGAAGAATCTGTAAGAATACAAATTTGACGAAATAAAAAAAAACAAATCTTCTATTAAGCCAGGGAAAGCAAATTTTTCTTATTTTTATAGGAAATTCTTATTGGAAAACAGCATGCTAGAAATATTTTCTTGAAATTTCTTGGTTAAAGTTAACTTAAGAAAAAAAATCTTTGTGTAAAAATTGACATAGACAAGACTTCCCAGAAGGTTTCTTGAATTTTCCTGTTTTTCCTTTGTATAAGAAAATCTTTCTCAACATAAGAAAACAGGAAAAATAAGAAAAAATAAGAAAAAAGATTTTTGGTAGTTTAAGCCTGTGTGTCCCAACATTTTACCTTTGCTCTGATAACTGTACATGATTGTACTTACATGCTGCAAACTGTATAGGGAGGGAAGAAACCTGAGGTACCAGAAATATCTGCATATTTGATGCTGCACAGAGAACTTACATTTCACACTCTAATATTCTTCTCTAAACCCTCTTCATGATCAAGTTCATGACGATTGTCACCTTTTCTCATCTACCAAATATATAATCACATTGTATCATGATGACAAATTCTGCTTTGAGCTCAAGATGGCAATTGGAACATAAGCACAACTTGACTACATGTATTTTGTACCACACAAGTACCATGGTACATGTACATACATGTAGGTTATAACATCTTCACATAAAGTATTGAATCACATACAAGTTTGATACAGTCAGCACATGCAATGGGCTTCCCAGAGTTTCTGATGTCACTGTGAAGCACACCTTGATAACACCAGCCGAGCAAATTCTTGAGACTTGTTACACACTTATATTTTTAGACTTATTAAATTTTCTTTCACATTGATTGTCTGTGATTAAGACCTGACCAATGTTTCATTCCTATACCTGCAGTTCATGCGGTCACGGGTAGGGGGCAGTAGAGGTCCACTAAAGGACATCACTGTGAAGTTGAAGGATGAGAATGACAAGACGCTCATCTTCGAGTCCAGATTCGAAAGTGGAAACCTCATGAAAGTAGTGCAAGTGTAAGTGTTGGAGTATTATAATGAAGTTATTATTATACAATAGAATTATATTGAATTTCATTATAAACAGCGAGCAGATTAATATTGTAATGAGCAGAGCACTTTGGACTAATGCTTCTGACTGTTCCCAGCTTAAAGGTACATTATTCAATATTTTGTGAAACACTTCTCTGTTACACAGTGGATCATTATGACCCCCAGCGGGGGTCTTCACGCTTCGTTGAAAATGAAAAAAATCTCAAAATTTATTCTGAAAATCTCAAGATTGTCTCGTAAAATCTCAAGATTGTCTCATAAAATCTCAAGAATCATCACAAAATCTTGAGATTTTCAGAATAAGTTTGCAAGTAGCAGAATGAATTACAGTCTGTATACATGTCTATCTTCTTCACTAGCCTTTCAATGTTGTTAACATAACATAACATAACATTAGAAGCAAAGTAATTTCAAAAATTGATTCCTACAAGAAATTTGTAATATTTGTAATTCGTGTAGGTATTGTTCATTGAATTTACACTTAACCACTTAATACAGTTGAATTTGATTATGAGAACAAAAAACAGTAGACAGCAGAATCTGTTTAATATCCTGTAATAGAACTGAGTACTAATACAGGATACTAAACAGATTTTGCTTGCATATAAACCTAACGTATGTGATTTTCCCCTTCCGCAGACTGTTACATGATAGACTTTGCTTGCATGTAAACCTAACATACAACATTTTCCCCTCCCCCAGAGGAGAGTTTGAGTATGAGCTGTACCTGCGACAGGACCTGTACACAGACAAGCACACCCAGTGGTACTACTTCAGGGTACAGAACGCCAGGAAGGGACACACCTACAGGTTCACCATAGTCAACTTGTTGAAGGTAGGAACTTCACTTTTCACATGTCTATGTCACAGTAGAGATTGGAATCCAGTAGAGTCCGGAACTCTACTAGTAGAGATTGGAATTCCAATCTCTACTAGTAGAGACTGGAATTCCAATCTCTACTAGTAGAGTCCCGGATTCTACTAGACTAAGTAGAGATTGGAATTCCAATCTCTACTAGTAGAGATCGGGATCTGGATATTGGGATTCCATCAAAATGTTTTGGAGAATAGACTTAATCATTTCACACCTAAAATTGCAGCATAGCTAAGCCTACATTCACCATTACTATTTTAGGTGAATTATTTCATGTTTTAGATATCTGATAACTTTGACATCAACTTTGGAACTGGCTTGGCAGGGGTGAATTAGCTCTTATATACCGAGTCACTAACGAACTGGAAAAACTGGTTGAGCATATTGAGTCACTAACCCATAATGGCCATATGCAAATGTATCTGATTGACATATCAGTGGCATTTACAAATAGCCATTGACTAAGGTTGGACCGGACGGCAATCCGCATGGTTACAATGTGTCTTGACAGAAGGTTTATTAGATATCTAAAACATACAGTATTTAACCTAAAATAGTAATGGTGAATTTCTAAGGCTAAATTTTAGGTGTGAAATGACTCAGTCCATTTTCCAAAACATTTTGATGCAATCCGAATTTCTCCTATCAGAATTGGAGATTGTCCTGGTAGAATTCCAATCTCTACCAGTATAATCTGGAATTCTCCTAGTAGAGATTGGAATCCCAATATTCAGATCCCGATCCCAATCTCTACTAGTAGAGATTGGAATTCCAATCTCAACTAGTAGAATCCGGAACTCTACTAGTAGAGATTGGAATTCCAGTCTCTACAAGTAGAGATTGGAATTCCAATGTCTACTAGTAGAGTTCCGGACTCTACTGGATTCCAATCTCTACTGTGACATCTACATTTATATCTATCTTGTAATATCCTCCTTTTTTTTATGCCCTCTAGGTATGATTATGATCTACTGGGTGTAAAGGATTATGTACATGTAACTCTCAATACACTGTATAGGTCAGAATTTCCTATAGGCTGTCACCGTAGTGGCAAGACCACACCATATACTGTATCGTACAAGATTGTCTCATAAAATCTCAAGATTGTCTCCAAAAATCTTAAGATTCATCACAAAATCTTGAGATTTTCAGAATAAATCTTGAGATTTTTTCATTTTCAACGAAGCTTGAAGACCCCCGCTGGGGGTCATTGTGATCCATTGTGTATCAGAGAAGTGTTTCACAAAATATTGGATATGTACCTTTAAGCTGTAAACGGTCAGAATCATTAGTCCAAAGTGCTCTGCTCATTCCAATAATAATCTGCAGATTATTATTGGACTGAGCAGAGCACTTTGGACTTAAACTAATGCTTCTGACCATTTACAGCTTAAAGGTACATATCCAATTATATGTAATTTATAGTTTTACGGTTACAAAAAACTGTACAAATGTAATGTTTTATTTCTGCGCAGGGCGGCAGTCTCTACAACATGGGTCTGAAGCCCCTAATGTACAGTGAACACGACGCACAGACCAAGAAGACCGGCTGGTTACGAGTAGGGGAAAACATCAAGTACTACAAGAACAATGTTAGGTAAGGGCACATCTTTTTATTCAGGTTTATTGACGTACCTCATACTAAATCCTCACCTCACCAGTCCCATAGCTATTCAGCAGCCGTAGGGTCATGTAACAATCAATCAACCGCAGGCATCAGGGCAGATGCATGGCGGCTGTAGGCATCTCCCTCCAGGATGTTCTGTTTTCGTCCAGAGCTCTCCAGTCAGTTATGCTGACTCCCAAAGTGTCCAGCATGTAACAAAAGTAGACAATACCAAGGCTTCAGATGACTTTATATTTACTGTGATTTTAACTTGAGTTCATTGAAAAAGTGTCAAACACATGCTTTGCTGATTGCTTTGTCTATCTCTTACTGCTGCACGGTAAAGGAGGTAAACCTGTCTATTTTTTTTCAACATAATTATAGTAGTTTCATAATAAAAATGTAAGGAGAGGGTGATACTACGTATTGTTTACAATGATCCTAAAACATTTTTGAAATATACAGGTAAAATTCCTTATCCTTGGATTTGATTTTGTTAGAATTGCATCGGTGCAATACAAGTGCAACACAGGCAGCTACATGTGTATTGCTGGTATCGTGACCCGCACATGATATAACCGTTTTTAAACCTGGGTTGGGTGAGGATAGTCGTGTAAAGTGCCTTTCCCAAGGGCACAACATCGGTGGCGTCAGGGGATTCAAACCCAGGACCGCTGGTTTTTAGGCCGAAAACCCTACTGTTACGACACACGACCCCACATGTTGGGGTATCCTTGTCTCACTTATAGTTTTGTTGTCTTGTGTTTCCAGAATAAACCTGCGGAGTGACAAGTGTTACTACTCCCTGACCTGGACCTGCTCCTTCCCAAACGACAACGACTCCTACTTCTTCTCCCACTGTTACCCCTACACATACTCAGACTTACAGGTAAGACAGTCATTCTGTAGTTTCTAATAAATCTTGGATCATGTTGCATACTGAAATTGCTGCAGACTACATGTACATGTAAGTGTAGACACTACAATGTATTTTACTAAAATTCCAACATACAGCTAAGGGAGATACATAATTGATGTAATCAGGAAGTGATGGTTTGCAAGAGAGCAAAGAATCTGAGACCTGCATTGTTGTCTGAAGAAAATTCAATCAGTCATTGGACGTCCATAATAATATTTGTTTTTATATACATGTATGAGATATCATGATAAATGCCAATTTTGAGCTTTGTTTCTTGAAAGATACCCAACATGTACAAAAAACGCTTTTAGTGGCTTTTGAAAATGAAACTTCATAGTGTAGAAACTTTCATTTTCCTTGGATGTACAAACATAATTGAAAACAGCAATGAAAGAAATGCTACAAGCTGTTAATTTAAAAGATACTTTTTAATGAAATTGTGAACAACTGCACACTTATCCATGCAATGCATGTTAGTACTACACTTTCAGGACTTTCACGACTTACAACATGTACTGCAAATATTACTGTCTATCCCCAGGACTACCTCTTGAAGATGGCCAATGACCCAGTGCGGTCGAAGTACTGCAGACAGAGGGTCCTGTGTAGAACTCTGGCAGGAAACCTGGTGTACGTCCTCACCATCACTAATCCCTCCAAGAACCCGGAGGATGCAAAGGTGAGAATCAACAACATGTGCCATAATTGTACTGTTAAAGGAGTCCTAAACCCCAGAGGGGGGAGTTATTTTCCAGTGGATGGTAATTTTAGGAAGTGGAAATGAATATTTTTTACAGTATACGATAAAGTACCCACTAGTCCCGTGCGCATCCAAAAGCATTCAGTATTCTACCAAATTCCCCAAGTGACCCTCTAAGCCTATGTATTTTTTACAATGTGCCTGACAATGCCTGACAAATTTAGATTACAAAAAGAATGTCAGGGAGGTTATGAAAAACTTGTCTTGCTATGTGTTCTTTTATATCTTATTAACAATTGGCCTTCTTATTGTGCTTAACCACCCTCATTTACGCCGAAAATATCCACGTTTGAAAATGTATGTTTACCCATAGGCAATACACTGGTAGGGTCTGCAGGGGTTTAGTGAGTATCATATTGTTTTAAAAAACACACCTTGTGTAATTCACCACAAGCGGAATTCTGTACAAAGTCGGCTGATTATGTATTGTCTATGGTTGGGCTGGAGAAAGATGATTCAACCTTTTTTATTACTCAACCTGCCCTCACCAACTTGGTAAACTTTATTTTTGCCTTTAAAATAACATGGTGCTTGAAGTCCATTCCCCTATTTCACTTAATATACACATTTTAAGCAAATCATGTTGAAACCAACACCCAGAACTGGTTAACTTTCTTTCGAGTGAACAGCTAACAAGCAATCACAACTTAGTGATTAAGGACAAACAAGAAATTCTGGAAAGACCAGTGAAAAGGGATGCCACGCTTTCCCTGTGAAAGTTCAATTATAGTGCTGTTGATTCGCTCTCTTTAATGATTGTTCTTGCTATGTTCCCCAGGTAGAAAAAGCTGTTGTTCTGTCAGCTCAGGTTAAAGTTAGAGTTGAGGTTGCTGGAGAATTCCTAGTATGCTAACTGTTGTTGCCGTGATTCCAGGTTAAGAAGGCTGTTGTCCTATCTGTATCTTTTAATAATTTATATACGCCAGAATAACCGCCATTTGTTGTAACACACCAGCTTGTGTGTGCAGTTAGCTTGTGAAGGTTTGGGTTTATGTTGATGGAGAATTTCTTCGCTAACTGTTGTTGCTATTGTTTCAGGTTAAAAAAGCCGTTGTCCTGTCTGCCCGTGTCCACCCCGGGGAGACAAACGCCTCCTGGATGATGAAGGGCTTCCTCGACTACCTCAGTGGCAACTCTGCTGATGCAAAGGTCAGGAAACCGTCTTCTTCAGTTCTGAACAGTGATTTACGTTTGAATGGCATGGTGTATAATTATCCAATGACATGCAAACCTGATTTTATGGATAACATCATGATCATAATTTGATTGTGAGTGACAATTTTTGTTGTCTTACAATGGAAGATTACTTTATATTTGACAAAACTTTAATGTCACTGTGATATGATAGTGTAAAACAATTTTGATATAATCTCATTTGGTGCTTAAATGATAGATTCATGACTGTCACAATTTCAAGACTAAACACTCAAATTGGGGTAGTACTATAAAGAGCTCACACTAACTTTCAAATTTGTTGCCATTGTGAGCAGTGCCATGTATCGTTGGTTCATACCGTACAGGTTCATATTGTACCTCACTAAACTCTGAATTTTGACCAACCTCCGGTCTAGTGTTGTTTCTGGTGTTATCAAATGAAAGAATGTATAAAATATGTACCTTCAATCCGTCTCTACAGCTTCTACGGGACACTTTTATCTTCAAGATTGTGCCAATGTTGAACCCCGACGGGGTGATCGTGGGAAACTACCGCTGTTCGCTCGCTGGCCGAGACCTGAACCGCAACTACAAGTCCGTCCTGAAGGAGTCCTTTCCGTCCGTCTGGCACACCAAGATGATGGTCAGAAGGTGGGAACATGTCACGACTTACCTCGTCCTGGCAGCTTTATAAATTCAGGGCTCATCTTAACTAGAAACATTCCTCTTTCCTGTCATGTCTGTATACATGTATGCCTATGAAAGATACATGGCTCAAAAATTTGCACAGCTTACTCTTGAGAAAAAAAAAGCTGATTTAGAAGCTTAATTATAATGTTCTCTGTTACAGTAAAGAAAACCCTGTCAGGTACATTTTTTAAACATCTTATCTTGCAGCTTTAATAATGACATAATCTACAATGTTGTATTGTCACAATCATTGTATTAGAAAATTACACGTGAAAGAACCCACCACACCTTTCGAAAAAGAGTAGGGGTATGCCCCGGTGTGCGATGGTCCAAACCCTTCTGTCTGGAGTTGGTGATTCACTACAAATCACCCGGATGGAGGCCTTGCAAACCTCCGTCTCGTATCAGCCTTACGGTGATTTGCATCATTCACCCGGACGGGAGACCAAGTGTGCATCCCCGTCTTGTATCAGCCAATGAAAGGGTATGTCACCCCACAAGGGGTGGTATAACGCCGACGGTGCAGGTCGCACGTTAACGCTAACTACCTAGTACCTACTACATCTCTCAAACTACAATCCTTGTACTACTATTGGTTTGCAAAGAGAGATGTAATTTTGTAGAACATAAAAACATCTGCGACAAGTCAATGTGTTATTAAGACATGTTTTTCATGATCATTTCCCCAGATTGTGTGAGGAGAGGGAGGTGATCGTGTACTGCGATCTGCATGGCCACAGCAGGAAGCAGAACGTGTTCATCTACGGCTGTGAGAACAGATACGACCCCGAGAAGAGACTCAAGGAGCGCGTCTTCCCTCTCATGATGCAGAAAAATGCTGGGGAAAAGGTGCATAAATCTACTGACTTTATTTGTTTCAGTGTTTTGCAGAACTGGTAAACTGCCTTTATAATGTAACACAGCAGTTTTGTGCAGAAAATCCAAGCTGTTTTAGACAAGACTGTAAGGTTTGATCCACTCACACCGGAATTAAGTTTAAGTGTCCCATACATCTTGATAGGGTTGGGGGTGGCGCCCATCTCCATTCTTAGCCCCAAGTGTAAGTCATTACAGCAGGGGGCTGGTCTGCTGGTAGTGATGTGTGTGTTTAACTTCCGTACTCTTTCCTAAATGCTGAGTGCTACATGTAAGTAGAGAAAGAAGTATGTACAATAATTTTTAAAGTCTTTGGTATGACTCGGCCAGGGATAGAACTCACGACCTACTGTATGCAAGGCAAACACTCTACCCACTAGGCCATTGCACCGATGCACCAGACAGTACACCGGAATGGATCCCCCCTTTTTTTTAGTGCAATGGGATCTTAAGAAGGTCTGGCTCTCCTCAAACTCGGGCTTATTGTCCCATCTGAAAGGAGGTGTAACTAGACCCGAAGGCCACTTTATATAATTAGAGTTAGCACTGGGAAAGCTTCTCTTCTCCCTACGAGTCAAAAACATGTTTGATTGCTCGAGAACTGTCACTAATCTTAAACTATTGGAGCCATCAATGCAGTGCACTAAGTTCCAAGTTTCTCTTGTGTTGTTCAGTTCTCGTACAACGGGTGCAAGTTCAAGGTGCAGAAGAGTAAGGACGGGACCGGCAGGATCGTCATGTGGCACACCGGCATCATGAACGCCTACACCATGGAGGTAGGAATATTTCATACAACATCTAGATCTAATGAATGATGAAGTTTAGTACTCTCTCCTGCCTCGCCATTTTGTTTTTTGTATCTTACACAGTACATGTATACATTACACTTTTGGGATCACACTGTTATCTTTATAGATCTTCAATAGCTTTAGATCAATCAAACAGGCTCAGGTTAAGGAGAAAGTCAAGCTTTACTCATTCTTACCCTGTCCTTAGGCGACTTTTGCCAGGTTTGTGCAAGGTAATTGTATTCCCGGTACCCTGGAAACCACTTCGTCAAAGCCAAAGGGACTATGCTTTTGTTTTAGATTAAAAGATAGATAGATTAGATTAATTAGACAGGCCCAGGTTAGGGAGAAGGTTGAGGTCTTTTTTGTCCTGTCCTTACGTGACCTTTGCCAGGTCCACGCAAGGTAATTGTATTCATGGGTACCCTGGAAACCACTTTGTCAAAGCTGAAGGGACTGGCCTTTTGTTTTAGATTAAAAGATAGATTAATACTAGTAGATAAGATTGATCATATAGCCCCAGGTTAGGGAGATCTTGAGGTTCAAGTTCTCTCTTGTCCTGTCCTCAGGCAACCTTTGCCGGGTTCACACAAGGTAGTTGTATTTGAAATGGCCACCCTGAAAACCTATTCGTCAAAGCTGTAGGGATTACACTATTGTTCTCACAGATTAGATTGAGCCCAGTTTATAATACTATCTCTTGCCCTGTCCTCAGGCGACCTTTGCGGGGTCCACGCGGGGTAAAATGAAGGGGTACCACTTCAACACGGCAGACTTCGAGGCCATGGGCTACCACTTCTGCGACACGCTGCTGGACTACTGCGACCCTGACAGGTCAAAGGTCAGTACATGTATAAGATTAGATTTAAGTCAAGACTTAAGTGGTACACTGTTGTACTAGGATTATTGTTGTAGCTTGCAAAATTCCTTGAAGAATAAAGGGAAAAGAACAAGGGGCAGTCATACCAAAATGTCATGAATCTGTCTGTGGAGTCAATATATGAACCAATTAGTTACTGATCGGACTGAGCTATCATTATAAAGCCAGGGCAATGCCCCTACTATAGTCAGTCAGTGTGGTAAGCTCTTTAAGTGCTCATTATGTAGTTGTTTTGTCCCATTGGATCAACTTAAACATTCAGACATTCATGCAGGTTTTCTCAAACTTGTGGTCCCAAAGAAGAATTTTCAATCACTTGATCACAACAGGCTTTTAGCTAGGAATTATAGACATGGCATCCAAAAATTGGGAGGGGGTGTGAACCAGAGTTTTCCAGTGGGATATATCGATAAACAATTGCCTCACAGCTTTGTATGCACGTCAATTAATTTACATTCTGGCCCTGTGTCTGGTATGAGGAAAAAACAACAGTGGCAGTGTATGTAGAGGGAACACAGTGATTTACTGGTTATGCGTTCTGATTACCAACTTGTATCCCTCCTCTGTATCCCTCCTCCTGCAGGCTAACCAGGTGATGCAGGAGCTGCAGGACAAGCTGCGACAGGAGATCCTGCGGAGGATAGAGCTCTCCGGGAAGGCGCCGCCGGTCGGCGACCCGCTGGAGCTGGAGGCGGAGTTTGGCTCGGACCTGGAGTCCGATACGAGCGGGTCCGACAGCTCCGTGGACGATGGGCTCCCTGTGCACCTATTGGCTATTGCTCCCAAGGTACGATAGTTTTTTTTTGTTAGAACCTTTTTTTTATTCATGAGAAGCTCAAATCGGCCTGCAGTTTGATTTTCATTAAGGACAATGACTTGAGGGAAGAGTTGAGGGTCAGATGAAATATGAAGTTACAGATCGTATGATTGAAGTCCTGTGATAAGATTAAAATTTGAGTTTCTTATTATTTTTATTTTTTCAATAAATTTTTTAACTACTCTTCAAGTGGTTCAAATATCTCAACATTTATTATTGATTTGCTGGCTATTGCCATGCTTTGGGAAAGAAAGGAAACTACGTATTGTTATCTATCGTTTTGTTTGGTTTTACTTTCAAGTGAGACTAAGTGAATCAATTCTGTAGTAACTTTGAATTCTTTTTCTTACCAACAGCTGAACAGAAAGAAGAAGCTGCGGTCAAGGAAAGAGAGAAACAAGAACAGGAACAAAGAGATCAAGACTAAACCTTCAAAATCAGAGGATAACAAGGTAGGAATTGCGCTTAAAACATAATATACAGTATTAATATATAAACTTTTATAGAAATTCAGTAAAGTGACTAGTTTTCCATTGTGCCTGAAACGAATGAAAAGCTGCTCATGACTGAATCAGAATCATTCATTGCTCTTACCAAACTTTTTTCTGTATGTTTTCAGGAACAAAGTGAGGAGAAGAAGAAGCCTAAACCTCAGAGTGCAGACAAGGTAACATGTTTGGATGTTTGTAGTAACAGGCTCTATCACATGAACATGTACATGTAGGAGACAATACTTGGACTGCTGGGCATTGTTCAGACTAGTGGCAGAGAGTATGTTTAAAAGAATTAGGAAAAATGGTGTAGATTGACTAAGGGATATGCAAGAATGCTGTAACAGTTATTACCAAGTAGATGACAAGTTGTAGAAGGTCGGGCATAGATTTCACAAATAAAAACTCTACTAACAGGAAATTTTTTTCGTCTTGCAATCTTCAGAGACCAATCAGAACGCAGCACAGTGACGTCCACTCTGCGAGGAAAAGGAGAGACGACCGGAGTAATAACGGAATCCCGGTGTTCGCCGATGAGAGGGTAGAACTTAGATCCGCCAGGAAGGTAAAAAATTTGTCTGTGGCAATGCAAAATCTAACTAATAACTTTTCATAACCACTCACAAAAATTTGAAGTCTAATTTCTCATTCAACTTGTTTATACATGATATTATAAGTGATCTATATTGATAGGAACATTTTCTGTAGTTGTGCCGATTTACATTTTTGTAAATTGAACATTGAAATTGATGAACAGTTTTGAACTTCTTCAATAGTACAAAATCTTGATTTTGGAAAAGATTCTATCTGTTGTACTTTTTTCCTTGTGCTTGAAAAAGTAATGCAGTGTCTGAAATTGGTTTTAACATTATTGGGGATAGATTAACAGCACTGCAAATTTTTTGAATGTGGAATTCTATAGGAAAATGTCAGTACGCTTATTTGGTCCGATACTATATAGTACATGTATATCATATTTTCTTGCTACATAATGTGATCAGCCGATGGTTGGTATAAGGTTTCTGTGGCTTTCCACTGACCACCTGCTTCTGTAGTGCCTGTTGGGATGTAGCCATGTTGGAGCAACTCGGTTGCTGCTGCCTCTGTCACATAACAATATTTGCAATGTTTTAATACCATCTATTACAACATCAAACTATAAGGAAATCCTCTATACCCATACGGAAAAGTGGACTGGACTCAAACTCAGAAGAATTACTGATGATACTAATACAGATTACAAAAATACCATTACAATGCAGTATGTCATTGGAAAATTCCGCAATGGAATGCAAGAACTTTTTAAAATCCTCTTACAGTCTTTCTGAAATTTTGAAGAAAAAAAATTCCAACCATTTTGCACCAGTGAACTAACCTTAGCACCATTTCAAACTAATCTTTTTCCTGGAAGAAAGGTGTGAAAATCACTAGTCTTGATTGGTTTTACTTTGATCATATTAAACACTGCACATTCATGATATTTTCCGTGGGTAAAAACCTGGCTACATTCCCAGCTTTGGGGTTCGAAGGTTGCCTAACCACTGCTTGTGATGTGTATTAATATTTCAGGAACTGTTTTAAAGTAGAGGAAACAGTTTAAATACAATTCTTCCTGCTGGATGTGTACAAAGAACAAAAAAATTATGATCATCTCTTTATTTGTTGAAATTTCAAATCGTCAAACAGGTGTCCCAAATTCTATCTTAAAGTTTAAAGATTATTCTTTCATTGTAAATCACAAACTCTAAAGCAAAATTGTTTCACAAGGTTACCTGGAAAATTATTGAAAATTAGATTAATTTAAAAAGTAACATCAAAGTCTAAAAAGGAAAGAAGACAGCCAAATTGGACTGTCTTGTTGCCAGATCATAATTCTACTTTTCTTGGAAAATATGCAATTGTTAACGCCAGTTAACACCTGACTTGGGGAGGTAAAATGCGGTGGAAGGAGAAGGTTGGGCTCCACCTTCAATACTGTGCCTTAGACACAGTGCATAACAACCCACTGCCCCTACGGCCCAAAAAAAGGCCACAGGACTATCTTTACCTTAAAGCCGGCGTCACAATTCATGCGAGCTTCGGCCAAATTTGTAGATTGCCCGAAGCTCGCCGAATTTCAAAATCGCCCGAGCGTCGACCTTATTTTCCAATAAAAATTTCGGGTACGTCCGTCGAACACTGAAAATTAGAAAAATTCCCAATGAGATGGTACCATCTATTGGACATGGACGAAGTCAGAATCGATCGCGACTAACCTGGTAAAAGGCGAATATTTGGATCAACTTTGATTTCTAAAAATCGCCCGAAGCCCGCGTAATTGACAGGACGTCGGCCGTACTTCGGCCGAAAATGCTCATTTAAAGCTCACCAACACATCGGCCGAGCTGAATTTCTTATTTGTGCCGGGAGCTTATCCCCAGTAGTGAGTGTTTCCAGCAGGAGATGTTGTGTTTAAAAGTTGTCCCTGCCTTAAACCTTTTCCAGACTGCTCACACAGAGTGTACCTGCCAGAGTAGTGCAAAAATCCCATATACCATGAAGGTAGGGTTAGGGAGCTTAGGGGGTTCATCTCAGGCACTCTCACATCTTCCTCAACAAAGTCTATTTCATTTGATCAATTAGTGCTGCAGATGTAGTCAAAACAAAGCTTTCAAAGACAAAGCAATGAAAGGCCATGATAGTTATCCTGGCTAAATCTACATTGTACCCCATATTTGACACATTTGACAAAATGTTATCTTTCAAACCAGTATGGCAGTACTGATTTCATTTTGACACAAGATTTGACAAAGTATTGTCTTTCAAATCAATCCTGCCTTTCTTAACCAAGTTTCTGGTTTGAAAAATTACTGTTATGTCAAATGTGTCAAAATATGGGATAGATTTAACCAGGAAAACTAAAACTGCATTAGATTTAATTACATCCTTGGCCAGTGTTCAGCTAGAAAAAAGATGATTAAGAAATGGATTTTGTTTTGAGAATTTTGTGTAGAATCGTCTGAGATGATCCCCAGACTAGCGTTAGCTCACTGTTGGACCCTGCATGTCACCTTGCATGTTGAGCTGGTTCAAACCTGCATGTGAACCAGCTGCACGTTAATGGCTACTCATCAGATCAACCCATTTCATCCATAGATTGGTTTTGTTTCTGTCTGACAGATATCTTGTTTGTTTATGAAGGTTAGACATCCAGATATTAGAATTTTTAGATTTGATGCAATCGCAACAACTGGATAAGATTTGGAGATCTGTAAAATAGATCTTGTTTGGTTCCTTACTTGATTTCACCTTGTATTGACCGTTGGTTGATTTCACGATTTTTGGTAGAATCAAGATTTTCATTGGCTACTTGATAAAATGATTGTTTTGGAACGGTTTAAGCCAATTAGTCTACAGGACAAGAAACTTGAAACATTGTTTATATCAAAAAGTTCCCTGCCACCAAAACCCAGCCCACCCCAAAGGAATTTAAATGCAGTGTACAGTGTATGATGCAATTTCTTTAACATTGCCTTTAGCTCATCATGCACACTGGGCATTTTTGAAACATTTAGTAGAAAGTTCCCGGTAGAAAATCAGCGTGTAATGTTGTTATGATATCAGATTCCTTTTTCACCAAGGTACATGTGTTGCATTTGATCTTTTTTTATGCACATCTCTTTTCAACTTATTACATAAATTTCTGATATTTGTCATGAACCAACATTGATATCTGTGAGACAGAATGACCGCCCATCATCACATAAACCACATGCATATCTCCCATCTCACGGTTAACTGCATGCCCCACGGTTTGCACTCTCTGGTGTTTTGTGTTGAAGTGTTCATTCTCACCAGGAGTGAAGCAGGGCACATTTGTCTGCTTGCGTCTTTCCAAATTACACTTTTCGGCCTGTGCGATGGTTCAATCCTTCTGTCTGAAGTTGGTGATTCACTACAAATCACCCGGATGGAGGCCTGGCGAACCTCCATCTCTTATCAGCCATACGGTGATTTACATCATTCACCCGGACGGGAGAACTGGCGCATCCCCGTCTTCTATGACAGCCAACGAAAGGGTATGTCACCCTGTAAAAAGGGCGGTATAAATAGCGAAAGCAGGTCAACTGATGATGATGATGAGATCTTCAATGTGAACTTTCATATCCAAAATTTGAGTTGATAATTGAAAAGAAATTGTAAAGCATTTCCGCAGCCAGTTTGACTACATATATGCCCAGCTCCACACTCTGCATGTTGTGTTGGTTGGTTTGGTGTTGTTTGTTTGCTGTGTTTTAATAAGGCTAGTCCACTGAAATGGTTGCGTTGGGGGGACAGAGGAGAAAATTTTCCAATTCTTTTTTCGCTTCTTCCTAATTTCACAACCCCACCATCTATTTTTTTTACATTTTTTGTTCTCTCTATGTAACCCAACTCGCACTTACCTCAAGTGCATTGCTTTATCCCTTCTGACTGCCCATGTCCTTTTTTAGATTATTATATAAACACTCATTCGTAGAACTCTTTGACTATCTTTCTGTTCGCTTTATCTTTTATCATGAAACGTCCCTACCAACGCTATATTCACAATCATCATCTTAAACAATGTTCAGCTCTTTTTCTTCCGTCAGCCTTCAACCCCTCTCCATCCCCATCACACCCTTGAGGAAAATTCTCTGTTCTGCCCCTCCCCCACCCTTGTAAGTGGACTAGCCCTAATTGTGGTGTGTTGTGGTGACTAACACTTGCAGCAAGTCTCACAAGTGGACCTTCCCGGGGAGTTACTCAACCAAGTCATGGTCATATCCTTACAGAAGAGCAAGGTGTTTGTGGCTGTTTGTTTTCACGGTGTACTACTCAGAACCGCACTCGTAATGCATGACGCACTGCACTTCTGTGTCGTACAGTAGAGCACAATACTGTAACATCTACTAACATAATTCCACCAGGTTACTTATTTCTGCTACCCTGAAAAGATTCGTACAAACAGATCTCTTACCCAACGTCCCCCAGTATGATGCACTCCTGTATATCTAAAACTGTGCATACCTGGGGGATGCTGCACTAGAGATCTCTCAAACCCACTGTTTTTCAAAGTGGCGGATTTATTTAACCTGGTGGAGTAATGTTTATGGAGGTTAGATCTAGCAAACTGAGCATTTTCTGCTGTCATTCAGTTCATGAGAGTTCTCACTGTCATTTTGCTTTGGTTTCAAAGATTTTTAGAACCATGCACAACATTGTATTTTCCCGATTTTTTGTTCTGCTGATTGTATACTACATGTACATAGTGTAGACTTCTTATAGAGGTTGTGAATTGTCTGACTTTTAGTCAAGGCTTACACCATAACTTATAGTATTCATAGAATAGTTACTGTAGTGTTTGCTATTCTATATTGTCAGTTAAAGTGTTCTTAAGAAACATACTACCATACATGTAGTAAGCATGTCACATGTTTGAACAACCTTCCCCACTTGTGCATGGTGTGTCCTTTACTGATTGAGACTTTTTAACCATATCTAACACTTCCTAAAATTAACATCCACTAAAATCAGTTTCTCCACTACTCACTGCACTAAGTTAAACCCTTTCTGTCAGAAATGTGTCAAGCATTAGTGCAATATTGCTCAGCAAGTTACTGTTTTGTCACATATTGCTATCAATATTTTGATAGGCATTAGTGCAGCCAGGTAAAACCCTGCTTCGTTCAACCAAACACAGTAGTCACCTGCCAGGAATCTTGCCATCATCACCACCATCCCTGTCACACCCCTGTTTTAGCTTGATGTTCCTAGTCAGTGTCATCTCTATGACTTAACAATGCTACAGCAAAAACCACAAAAAATGTTGTTCCTGTCCACGGTGCTGAAACATGAGATGTAATTGCATGATGTGCTCAGTTCAGTTCAGGTCGTCCTCATACGAGGTGCCATTCAAAGGAAAATATTACGTTTTAAAGGGTTAACATCAAAATTGCAAACCTCTGTGGACTGACTATACATGGTACATGTATTGTGGCCTTGTCTCTGTAAAATTGAGACTATTCAATACTTGGTACACTTCTGTCCAGGCAACTAAAATCAGTCCAAGAGATTTCCACCTTTTTTTGTCAAGGCCCTGTATACTGTCTAAGATGGCCACAAGCCATAGAGAAGACACTGGCTGACATCTTTCCATTTCCTTCATACTGACTCTTGTCAATTGTTCATTGGTTAAGTATGATATATTTGACCCTGGTTTAAGCATGTCACCTTTGCCCTTGCCCCCCCTCCCACAGACGGATTATCTGGAGGCCATTACCCAGGCTTACCTCAGGAGTGGAGTCATGCTGTCCAATGAACAAGCAAAAGGTACATGGATACACTCATCCCTATACAAACTTACCAACTATGTGGTAGACTTTCATTTATAAACAAATGATAAACTCCCTCTGCCTCTTCCATTGGAGAAGTAGTTTGTAAAGTTTTTCAACTAACAGTTTTGTACATACTTTTGACAAACATTTAAGCCTTACACACAGCATAAAAAAGGATTGCTCTGGGGAACTTTCGAGACAAACTCTCTGTCTCTTCGTCAACCCGGTATTAGGGTCAGATCTCGTCTTGGAGTTCTCTTGTCATGTGACTTGATGTTGATTATCATGTGACAAGAGACAGTCATATACAGGCTTGAGATAGTGACGCCCCCTGTCCCTGTTTAAGGTACTGCGTTGTCTGTGGATTTGGATCGCCTCCCGAACACCCCTTGAAAACCAGTCGGAGTCCTGATCTAGCACTTTCACACTGCCCCAGTCTATCTTGTGTTTGTCCTTTGCAATGTGTTCCACCACAGGTGATGACACACAGCTGGGTCTCTTGTGTTCCTGTAGACAGGCGCGCAGTGGCCTCTCCGACTCCTCTACGTATGTTTTGTACATGTCATGCTGAATATTGAACTGGAGGAAGGCTGACTTTATCTGAGATAAGGAAATAATAGGAGAGCCAGGAGTCTAATATATTGATTTTTCTACCCATACAGAAGTGCCCCATTTCCGGTACGCCAGTGGTCAGAAGCACCTGATCGAGGGCCTCTGTCCGCAGCACGACCAGAACTTTGCCGCTAACTACGTCGCCAACCACCTTAGCGACAACTACTCAGGTAGGAACACTGTGTGCGGTGTGTCTGACTAGATTTCCTGTTCGCTTTCATTTCAGCTTTCAGCTCCTAAAATGTTCTACAAGTAAAGTAGGACTATCTCAAATAATGAACAGCAAAATAAGCCTGCGGTGTTTGAGTGCATTTAGTAGTGGTGACTTTGAACACTTGAAACTATGGTGAAGTACTTCTAAAGATACAGTTTAAAAGTGCTGGAAGATATATGTGTACTACCTAAAAACTGTTCCAGTGATGTATTTCGTAGAATAAAAATGAAATAAACATTGTGATTTGTAAAAAAACAAAAGTTGTCAAAGTAAGGTAACGGATAAGAAATATGTGAAAATCATGATTGGTACGATGCTCCCTGAATCTTCCTTAATTTGCAACAGGACAAAAAAATACAACCAAAAAGCCTGTTATCTACAGTAATAAAGGGAGTAAACTTCTTAACCATATGAGACGTTCCTTCTCCCATCTGCACCCTGTATCACCCTGACCCTGTGTGTGTAGCGTCTGTGTAAAGGTGTTGTGTTGTATTGTTGTGGTGGTGGGTTCTTTCTCTCCTCTTACCGCACCTTGCACCGTGTCTGCCACGCCAGAAGGAGAAAACGGCGGCGAGGACCACGATACGGACCCAATCCCGCCCGTTATGAGGGACGTGGCCTGTCAGTGGTCACCCACGCAAGCAGGTTAATGACTTAACCACACCATAACTAACCAACTAACCAACCGACTGATGATTTTCTGATCCAACCAAGGGTGTGATGTGCATGATTACTAACTTATTTTTCTTAGAAAATTATGCATAGGGATTTTTTACTAACAACATGAAAGAAATTACCAGCACTAGCTCAGGTTGCTATCAGTTATTTAGTGTGCAATTCAAGGTCATTCTTAATTGTTTTTGTATTTTTGATTAAAAAAAAAACAGAAAAAATTAAGAGCAAATTAATTCTTCCCAAATCATCAATATGCCGATGCCAAATTACGGACAAGAAAAATTATTTTTTGAAATATAGTGCCTGTTTTGTTCGAACAATTTCAGACATTTTGTAATGCATGTACTAATCTGTAACTACTCATATGAAAATGATTGTTTTGTTAAGCATTTTTACTCACATAAGAAATAATATGGAAACTGTAAAGGTACCACTTGGATGTATTGAACTTCCTGTGTATCTGTATCTATATAGCCATTACAACTGCCAGTAGGCTTAACACACCAGCTTTGCAGGCACCGGCGCGGGAGCAGCTGGTTATATTACACGGAACGGTCACTTGGGTTACTACTCAGTCGTGTGCACTATTCTTTTGAGGCCCTGTCTGGCCCTATAATCAAAAGATCCCTGGAAGTTCAATATATCTAAATTGACAAAACTAACCAACATTGCTAACTTTGCAGTGTCTTTGTGGAGAGGTGTTGTTGTACATGTACATGTCATATTGTCTTGAATGTGGGCATGAATTATGTTAAACTACTGTGTATAATGCATGTACATGTCTGTTCACATGTTTGTATCTACCCTGTCTCCTGTTGTGGTCCGTACTAGCCCCCCTCCCCACCAGGCAAAGTGCGTCAGCAGAGAGGAAGAGAAGACACCGGTTTTTCCTTTCACTCACACGTACAGATGAGACCGTATTTGTGCCCGTTTTGTGTGCTGTGCTTGTGATGGGGTTTTACTGCAGCTTTGGTGTCTAGAAATTTATTGTTTATTGTTTATTTGCATATATGTACAATTATAAAAAGGTAAACAGGGCAAAAAGAAAACATGCAGGGGGGGGGGGGGGTAGAAGCCTATGTGGCTTTTCATGGGCCTCCCCTAAACTAGACAATGGGAATTTTTACAAAGTTATACATATTAATCAAAACTAAGCAAAATTAACGAAAGAACAAATTGAAATTGTACCATAAATCCTAATGAAACAAATGGAAAAGAAGAGGAACTACAAAATAAATAAGTAAATAAATAAATGAATAAAGCAGCTTTGACAGAACATTTCCAAGATATCTAAGATCTTGAAGAGTGTTACTTTTGGAAAAGTGCTCATCTTGAGAGTGCTACATTATTTTTACTTGAAAACATATAGTAACTCTTTCAAAGTCTTGGAGAATTCATTATATATATTACAGTGTTCTCGCCAGGCCTTTTCAGCATAGGGGCCCCCCATGCTGTGATTTGGACCCCCTATGCTGTGATCTGGACCCCTATGCTGTGTTTCAACCAGCATAGGGGTGTTTCTTTCTGGGACAAACCTTGTGACCCTTCATAAATCTTATAAAAAGTTCATATTTGGCTTTAGAATGAGGCTGTGACAGAGGAAAAAGTCTACTTCACAAAATTTATCCCTCAAAATGCATGAAATAATGTCTCATTGGGTTATGAATTGACAAATTTTCCGGGGGAACATGTCAGACTCCCTACTCTGGTCATGTCTTTGGCACTCCATGCGTGACTTGCACTGCGTAAAGTTGGCCTTCTGTACCTGACCCCTATGCTGTGAAAAAATCCTGGTGAGAACACTGTATTATAGATGTATGTATCAGTTGTATCTCAAATGTTCAAATCTATAGCGTCCGCATTGTTCCATTTGAGCCATTACCGTTTGTTAGGGTGATCATTGTTCATAATGCAAAATGTATGGTATCAAATTTGGCTACAATAGCCTGGTAGCTACATGTACTTGTATACATGTACATGTATGCCAGAAGTTTCTTCTGTTGTGTCAAAAGTCCTGTTTCATTCCATACCTTTCTAAAGTATCTTACTGCCTACAGTTCATGTGTGCAATTTTACATTATTTATGCCCAGCCTCTTCCCAACAAGGAACTAGTTGCAGGTTCAAGTGCTATTGGAATATATCAGACCATACATGTATATGGGCTTTTGCATAGAAGTTTTGATGTCGTCGAGGCAATATACATGTATGTGAATTTACAATGTAACTCAGAGTCATCATCATCATCATTTGAGTCAAAAATACATAATTGCAAGCCTGACAGATTTCTTTAACTCTGTTTTTCAGTTATGCAAAGTTCTAGATAAGAAAAAAAAAAGTTTTACTAGATTCTATCTTCGATCTGTGTTTGACGTGTTCCTGACTAAGATTTACTTCCAGCTTGAATATTAGTAGTTAGTGACTGAAAACGGGTCTCCCTATGCATTACCACCAACCACAGGCAGCCAGCCCCCCTCCCGCAATCCCCAGCTCAGCTTCAAGCTCGTGGAGTCCATGTCGCTCGACAAGCAGAACCTCCAGAGAGGCTGCCAGAGAAAGCTGCAGGAGTACCTCGCCTGGAAGAGAAGGAACTCCCTCCCGAGCCCCCTCGGTAGTCCGCAAGCAAAGGAGAGATCGGACAAACCGACGATGGCGATCAACTCGGTCGGGGTAGTTGTGGAAGCAGGTGTCCCCTTCCAGGTGATGAGCAGGCCGACCGATTCTGCGGTATCGCTCGCGGCTAGGAGAGCGCTGCCTGGGATTGAGAAGGCCCTTTGCGTGGAGACGGCAAGATCAGAGGGAGATGAAGATTACAGCATTGCCAACGACACAGACCTGTATGACTTGGAGTTGCCGCAGCCAACCCTGGGGGATGCCAGGTTTGGAACAAAGGGGCTCGACCACACGGTGCTGTCTGCCGGACTCAAACGGCTAGTGGCCAAGCCAATACAGTGGAAGAAACCATCGAGTAGCTATAGAGTTCCCACGCCGTACAACGTTTCCCCGACAGCAGTCAAGCAGGCGGTGTTCGGCTTTCCCGGGGAGAGCGTAGTAGGAGACGAAGGGCCTCCTCTCTGGAAGAACCCTGTAGATTCAGACGGAGCGAAAGACGTAAAGTGCCGAAGAGCAAAGGAGGCTGACGCTGTATCCCGGGAGGGAAGTGGTAGAGGGAGAGCCAACCAACCCCAATCACTGAGGATGACGAACGCAGTCATCACGTTTCCCGGGTCAACCAGGGACGTGAGCAGAGAAGCAACCGCAGAAGCAGCACAGGCTAAGAGTTCCAAAGTTAACCACAGGACAGTGCAATGTGACATGCAAGAACAGAGCACAGAGGAGACTGTAGAAGACCTTGAACAGCGGGTAACGCTGAAGCAAGCCGTCTTCATGTTACCCTTCCCAACGGCCAGGACGGAAGAAGAGGGGGCGTCTCAGTGGTCCGATGGTAGAGAGGAGTTTTAGTTCAGCTCAGGTGGTCAGGTGGAGGGATTGGTGCAAAGTTACTCACTACTCATCATCATCGTTATCATCTAAAAATCACAATGGTTGGAGATGTTCAGCACACTCACTACTAACAGATATGCACTTAAGCTCTAATATCACATAAGCATTTATTTACAGGTACAGTTACCTTGACACCTACATGTAACTGTACAGCACTTACCAGTGAGTCTCTGGATGATCCCATAGAAGTTCTTGCAACTGTTCCATGAAGACGTGTAACACAGAAAGTCCTCTAGACAATGTACATTTTGCAAGAAGAGTATACAAGAAGTCCACGTCACAAGTAGGCATTGCTGTGCAAGGGTTTGATATCATTCATAGATGAACTTGTAGCCAGTTTTCCTTTGCTTTAGCTTCTTAAAAGAATTCCTTGCATTTGTTGTAATTCTCACAACTGTTGAAGATTGATACTTTGGAACGATGTAAAATTCTACATATTTTGGCATGAATACAGTCTGATAAATCCAGTTTAGGCAGGACACATTTTTTGTTGTACGAGAGTTTAGAGGACCCGAATGATGAGGATTACAGTCAGTAGTTTCATATGTATGTGGTGAAGTAAAAGTCTCTGGGAAAATCAGATGCTCATTTCTGGAACAGGTGGTAAAAGACTTCACCATCTACAGACTTTTGAGGCATTCATAAAGGTAAAACAGTCATCTTTAATTGAGGTGAAGCGTGGTGCTTTTTCAAGTAGCAAGTGGTAGACTACAGTGCAATGCGGCTTTGCCACATCTCACATTTTTGGCCAAGCACACTGGGTCACCCCTACTCTTCTCGATAAGTGTGTGGGGTTCTTTTACTCCAGGAAATACTTTACTGATGAATTTCAAAGAGGTCGTCTTTTTGACAAACAATTTTTTAGAAACCAATACTGTCGGCTGTTTGTAGACTACAATAGAAGTTCAAGCAAAAGTAGTCAGGAAGATTTTTCATCTGGTCTCAGAACTTAGGATATAGGAGATTCTTTCTTTCACAACCAGTAATTCTCACCTGCTGGCATTTCGGTGTCTGTCAGACACCAACCTCAGAACTGCTTTAAGATTAATATGTACTCTTATGTGAAGAAGTTTTCCTGTTTAACACCCAACAGGAACAGGAGGGTTGTTTTTTTAAAGAAATAGGTATTGGCAGCTTTGTAACAATTAGAAATTGCAATGTCTTATCAAAAGGCACATAATGCTCACAATTGTACTAATCAAATACATCTTCATCATTTTGCACATTACTGACCACAGGCAGGTATCTCATAAGTTCCAGACTGGTCAAGGCAAAGTCCATTTGAACAGTAAACCTAGATTACCTGTATAATAATGCTGAAAGTAAACCAAAGATACAGTCCCTCTTTTGAGGGTACTAAGAGATCTGCACTCTACTAACCAGTTTGATGTTAAAGGTTTTCCATCCTTTAGGCCACACCATTTTAATGTCTTGGTTAACAGAATTTAAAAAAAAAATGCTAGATTGGAAAATCAACAGGAAAACAGAATCTCAGAGGAAAGTTTGTACTTTGGTGCACACGATTTCAGGGAGTGAACAGGGTCAGGTGCAAGTTTTCACCCCAGCCTTCCGTTTTCATGATTTTTTTTTGTGTGCTGAAATTTAAAAAAAAAGACTGTTAACCAAGAAATTAAATTAGTGTGGCCTTACAGACATGTGACGGGGATATAAGGTCTGTTTCAACAGTAAACCCACTCCATAGACAATTATAATAACCCTCACAGCAGAACAAACATTGTCACACAGTCTGTCGTTTAAACATCATAAATTGTATACACAACCTGCACTAATTAACCAGTAAAGGTTTCTCATCCTTTACAGATATGTGATGGGAATAAGGTCCATTTCATCTTGCCCCACTCACTCTATGGATAATCACTTTCTCAGTAAAGCACAGAAATTGTGCTCCATTTTGAGTGCACTGAACGCCTCGGCTTGTTTTCCCCTCCCCTCTAGAAGAGCCAGTGGAGCCCATGGAGGTGGAGAAGAGACACAAGGAGGATCCCAACAAGAGACTGATGTCACAGAAACACCTGGTCGAGCTGTCGGCCAAGGTGCAGAGGCAGCACGAACAGTCCATCCAGGTGCGTTTTGTGTCCCTGTTACAAGCTCAGTTTATTGTTTATTCGCATATATGTAACTTTACAATTATAAAAAGATAAACAGGGCAAAAAGAAAACATGCAGGGGGGGCCAGACGCCTAGGTGGCTTTTCATGGGCCTCCCCTAAACAAGACAATGGGAATTTTTACAAAATTATACATAATCAAAACTAAGCAATATTAACGAAAGAACAAATTGAAATTGTACCATAAATCCTACCGAAACAAATGGAAAAGAAAAGGAACTACAAAATAAATTGAGTTTACGCTTTATATATTAAACAAGATTACGCTATATAATAATTGGGATAAGTCTATACATTATAAAATTACCATTTACAATTCATAAAGAAATAGATCAAAATTATGCAAAACAATAATCATATGAATTATTCTGTCATCAAATATCAAAGGAAAATAATGTAACCATTGTATGATTTTAAAGCCTTAAGTATTTTATCATGTGTAATTTGTAATTTGTAATGAACATGTAATTCAGCCCCCAGGCTGCAAGGTGTTCAATGAATAACCCCCCCCCCCTCTTATAAGGAAAACAAACAAAACATCACAGTTCAGTTCAGTTTGGCCATTGATCTGATGGCACTACATGTACTGTATGTCCCTCCATAGATCTCTATCGAGCATGATGATTAGAAGATCTCCATTTTACAGATCCATCAAATTTTAGCAAAATACATGACATTGCACAGCCATACAAAATCTCGCCAGGTCTGCGCACTAGTAGGATGTGCAGGACACATTTAGTGCTTACTGAAACCTCATAACGATGATCTATTGACCTGTATACAACGTAGATGTTGAAATACATTTTTCAGGTGAAAAATGTATTTCAGCAGCAGTTTAATCAAAATACCGGATACTACTATATGGTCACCTGACAGATAATGACTGTTACAGGTACATGTACATTGTATTACCTGAGGAAGAAGGGGGCATTGTAGGCTACTGCGCATGCATGCTTTCTGTTACATCAGAGCTTGATTTTACTATTTTGTGTTGTGACTTCACCACACCGTAGTGACAGAAGCCACCCTTGACAAGTTTTTCATAGTATACATCATTTCTCCCCCCCCCCCAACTCCCCGTTTGTCCCCCAGGCTCAGAGGGACAGGAGAACCCATCGCGCACAAAGCCCCATCAAGCAGCATCCGTCCCCGTTTGATGAGGGGCACTCCAAGGCAGCTTCCAGAATAGGTGAGCAACACGTCAACAGAACAGAATTTTTAACAACTGTGAATCCATTAAAGGTGCCCTAAGCGATTTCGGGGGTAAAACTGGAAATATTCTGGATAAAGCAATCTGTATGAAATTGACATTTACTTCCCCATATTAGCACATTTTCATCATTATTTCATACTTTGCATTTTAGAAGAGAACAGAAACAAGTCGCAAAAGGAGTATTTTATTTATTGGTACCGCCCAATAATCAGCCCACAATCCAGCCATAACCCTTTTCTGTTGACAATTTTCGGTACCTTCGGTACGCGTGACGTCACAATGCCCGATCACATTGAGCCATGACCGCGTGATTATCTCTCCGGAAGCGTTCGGGACTTATCGGACAGAATCGCGCATGTTCGCAATATTGCTTAGGTTGCCTTTAACATGACGTCTCTACATTGTATCTGTTGCTCTGCAGGGTCTTCCATAGACAGAGAAGCCAGGTCTAGAGTTGGCTCAGCTACAATAGTCAGCGTGCAAAGCAGGTGGGTCAGGTCTTCCCTTTCATACTTCCAGTGTCTTCTTGTAATACTGCCATATATCAGTCTACCCTTAGGCCACACCATTTTAATTTCTTGGTTAGCATATTTCCGTGCTTTAAACCAACTTGTAACCACTGCTCCTTCCCATAACCCCCACAGAGCACCCACTGTGCAGTCCAGAGTCAGTTCCGGCGTGGCACGGGTTGCGGAGAGAATCGGTAGCGCCACCTACAGCATGCCGAAGGGATCGCAGGTCTTCACCGGAGCGCAGATCATACCGCGGGCCAGGAACGCGGAAGAATCCAGTGACTCCTCAGACACTCACATCAAGTCTTTCAAGACAGAAAGTATGAAGACATGATTGTGTGCTTAGTAGTACAAATGTAGCAGTAGTTAGTTACTCTTAGACTTTCTAAAGGTCCAGATAGGGGTTTGAAAACTATTACTTCACACTCACCCTCCTGAAAGCAGAGCCCCTATCGCTCGATTCGTTAGCTCGCTCGCGTAGGGGCCCTGCTCTTTAGCCCCGGTAGACACGGTTCTGGCAACGTTACTGACAGTTGCTCATGAATGATTAATGAGCTATCCTTATTTGGCACAATTTGGCTGTTAATTTGTTCTGAACCTAAAGTAACGATGTGAGACGTAACCTGATTGGTAGATAGCATCCCAGCATCCTTTGCGCTTTTGCTCTCGACGAGGCTTAGCAAACCCTCTGATTGGCTGAAGCTGTTTTGGTGGCGACGTCGCCAGAACCGTGTCTACCGGGGCTAAAGAGCAGGGTCCCTACGTGAGCAAGCTAACGAATCGAGCGATAGGGGCTCTGCTTTCAGGAGGTGTTCACACTCAATAGTACAGTCAAACCTGAATTCAGCAACCACTTAAGGGACTGTAGAAAAACGGTTGCTTGGAGCAGGTAGTTTCTCAGGAAGAGGGTGGGGTTCAAAAACTTTGTGGTAATTAAAAGGTTACAGAGCTGATCATGGAAAAAGTCTAATTTGCGCAGGACCAACTTTTCGTGGCATCGTGTCGCGCAATCGGTAGAGTGTTTCGCCCAGAACCGAGAGATCCCGGGTTCAAAACCCCGATATGCCCCGATATTGTGCCTTTGGGACAGGCGCTTTACACGACTTTCCTCAATCCATTCAGGTGTGAATTGGTACCTGACTTCGGTTGGGGAAGGTAGTATTGAGGTCACCTGCTGGTGCCCAATGGCAGCCGCCCAGACCCTTGAGACAGTTCCACAAAGTGCAAGTGTGGAGCAAATATGTATCCGTTCTGTATCATATTATTGTAAACCCTGCAGCAATTCAGCACTGGCTGCCATTGCAGGCGTAATTTCTGACCAATAAACCATTATTGTTATTTTCATGGAGTCTCAAACCTCCTAAATGGAAAAATGCACAAAATGAGCTAATATTGGTGTATTTTACCAACATTTAGTAGTACGCTATGTTTTTGTGGTGTTATAGAGTAGTGCAAAGTTACTCACCCACTCTCTAATCTTACTTTTACAGTAGCCAGTAGCCAACCCCCGCCTAGCGGTGTAGCTCAGTCCCACTATACTCCCCCGTCCAAGGCCTGGAAGTGTAAGTCTCTTCCTAGATCTGGGCTTCCTTGTGTGTGTTGAACTCACTGTATAAAGGGTACACTCCATACCTTATAACATACATGTATGAAGTATGAAGTCTACACAGTAACTTAACAACCTACTTGTTTGTATACTACCTTTGTAAAAGTCACCCTCCTAAAAGCAGGACCCCTATCGCTCGATTCGTTGGCTCGCTCGCGTAGTGGCCCTGCTCTTTAGCCCCGGTAGACATGGTTCTGGCGCCGTCGCCACCAAAACGCCTTCAGCCAATCAGGGGGTTTGCTAAACCTCATGTAGAGCAAAAGCTCAAAGGAGGCTGGGAAGCTATCAACCAATCAGGTTACGTCTCACATCGTTACTTTAGGTTCAGAACAAATTAACCGCCAAATTGTGCCAAATAAGGATTCATGAGCAACTGTCAGTAACATAGCCAGAACCGTATCTACTGGGGCTGAAGAGCAGGGCCTCTATGCAAGCAAGCCAACGAATTGAGCGATAGGGGTCCTGCTGTAAAAGTGTGACCCATCTTTCATTATTTTCGTTATCTTCTAACAACGGTTTCTGCAAATAACATCATTCCCATGTCCGAGTGCATTATGTCTTTTCATGTTTGCCAGCTCCATGATGTAAGATGGTTTTGTTAGTTGTTTTTTTGCCTGTAGCTTGCAAGATTATGGTTAACCTTTATTTTGACAGCTATTCATCAAAAACTCGTATGTTCCCACAGCCAAACAGTACACAGTCCCCTCCTCCACTGCTATTACTGAGGTCACCAGACAGGGCACACCTGGTAAGAGTCAAGAAACATGTGTTTAATCAATAATATTCATAGTGTATGGTGATCTATGTGTTGCATGTAGTTTTTGGACAAAATGTTAGAAATGTCATAAATGAGTTTTCTAGACTCTAGGTCACACCAATTTAACTTCTTGGTTAACAGATTTTTTTTTAATTTTAGCAACAAAAAAATCATGAAAACAGAAGGCTGGGGTGAAAACTTGCACCTGACCCTGTTCACTCCCTGAAATTGTGTGCAACCAAGTACAAACTTTCCTTGGAGATTCAGTCTGTTTTCATGTTGATTTTCCTATCTAGCGTTTTTTTTTAAATTCCGTTAGCCAATAAATTAAATTGGTGTGGCCTTATGGTGGTAAGAAAGGAATTGTGACAACTGACATAAGAAATGCCAGAAAACTGCTCCTGGACAGAAATCGAGATGGGTCCATGTCAAGATTTGTTTAGAATACATTCAATTACATATGGACCAAATTTGGTGCTTTTAGACAAATTAGCACAATTTGACTAAATTGGGGTCTTCTTTGTACAACTTTTTTTAAATAAATATCATTTCCTTTTCCAGCTGCTTACCCACCGCGGGCTCCAGATAAGGACCCCGTCACCATGACGACAGTTCCAGGCTTCGCCTCCATTCCGGTCAAGAAGGTCATGCCAAAGGACATGAAGGTGACCTTGAAGTTTCGATATGCAAAATCAGAAATGATGTCAGGGCTATAGCTAATTTGAACCCTTGAAGAATTAGTTATACCAGCTGTGAAAACAACAAGACATACATGTAGAACTGTTTAAGTAAGTTAGTGTTAAGTCCAACTTTTCATTATCAAAAAATTGTACAGAATAGTTGCATGTAGGTATTTAAAAGAAAATGTCTTCTATGCAGAGATTAGTAACTTTTGTTTAATGTACATGTTTGGGGAGAGCCACATACACCCTGCGCACATACTAAAAGAACCCACCACCACCTAAAAAGAGTAGGGGCATGCCCCGGTGTGCGATGGTCCAAACCTTACTGTCTGGTCTGGGTTGACATCTTGAAAAGGTGATAGTCACCTGTTATGTCAAACCTTCCACAAATGTGGAAAATCAAAATACAGTAGATAAATAAATAAATGTGCGTATACCTACATGACTTGTACATGTACATTGAGTGTTATAAATCCCTTACTGCAGCTATATTAGTGTTCTCTTCCTTGTACATGTATATGGAATATACTTAGTATATTTATACTTAGTATACCTATTTAGAATTGTTGCAAGGAAATGTTTTTTTTTGCCATGTTTGAAGTAGACGACTAATCTTTAACAGTTTCTTATCATAAGAAAGTACTTGCTGCCAAAACTTGCCATACTTTCTACCTTGTAGAACCGTTGTGCCATAAATTCCATTCAAAGTTTATACGTGTTATATCCCTCGAGCCCAAACCGACACCCTCCAAGCCACCTGCACGGCCCGCTGCTAACAGCCCAGACCCCTCCTCAGCCCTTGCCAACATCGGCGACCTCAGAAAGTCTCTTGTAGAGCCGCCTGACAGGGCTAAGGTGCCACCAGAAAAAACATCTAGAAGGTAAGAGTGATTCTGGTACAGACGTTATACATTGCTGCTAAGATATCATCTTGTATCTTTGAATGTGTCATAATGCATGTAGAAAAGAAATGCCATGCATTGCATACTTCAAGAAGAAGCAGGTTAACCTCCTTGGTTAGAGCAACTCTTGAAACAGTTTGGAGCTCATGCAGATACATGTACAACATATAGCATCCAGCCAAGATAATATATATAACTTCATTGTAAGAAGGTAAAAAATAGTTCAATTTCAAAACTGGCTATTGTGCTCAATTTAGCATTAAAAGCAGCCACTCTCTAGACCTTTGCGCTCTAGCCATATCAGTTGCAAGCTCTTGCAGTATAAAATGTGACTGTAAGGAGAGGTCACACCTCCCAAATCAATACACAGTTAGCTTGTTCTTGCTTTCAAGTTGAATTGCTGTCATCTGTGTAAGCATTTAGCAGCAGCTCTACATGTAAATCTAGACCCTTGGGCTCTAGCCCGACAAGTTGCAATCTCTTGCAGGACAATCTTTGACTGCAAGACGAGAGGTCAGACCTCTCAATACAATACACAATTTGCTTGTGCATGTTGCCATGTGCCTATTTGCACTGACAAAGTGTTTTCCTGTTTCCAGAGAAACATATGTTCGTGAGCTGCATGCCAGACACCCAGACTCTGACAACACAGCAACCAACCAGGAGGCAGAGGAGAGAGAAGAAGCAGACAGGGTGAGTGGGGAATCTTTTACCCCAAAAGTAGTTGTATTAATATTCTGCTGCTGCAGTAGTCTGAACACCCTGCAGCTGGAATCAGTTTTTTTTCAACTCTCTCCACTTTGTCTGGTTCGTCAGCAAGCTCCCTTAGCTCCCGCAGTTTTCTTTCTGACCGCAATGGTCCTAGTCCTCTTTCTTTTAGATTTGCCCTCAGTAGACTCACTAAATTTTTGCAATGTCCTCCTTTTCTGGATCTGTATGTGTTAGATCCAGTGAAGGCGAAGCTAAAAGCCTGTTGTGTTGATGGCGATATCTATTTTGTCACACTCATATCAGACACATCATTGGTTTATTAGTTGGTTGACTCCTTTAGCTGTCAGAAGTGGGTCAAAGTTGCCTGCAAGTCTGTAACATCCTGGCTATTTCACTTTGCCATAAAATACTTTACATTTCAGTTTGTAATGATTTATCTATCTTCTGATTTGACACTACATGTAGTTCTGATCTTAGATAACAAACCAGCAAAAAAATCACCTGTCAATTTTTCGGTGACCGTCTGTCACCTTCCTCAGGGCATTACAAACTGATCTTACTTCGCACTGTAGCTAGGTGTTGCTGTAGCAGTGTAAAGAATGCAGTCCTGATACGGTCAATATCACAGCAAACAGTCCATGTCCAGTAAGATTTGCTTTTTATTGTTTCACATTATGTGAAAATTTAAACATTTTTTTCAGACGGGGGACAAGTCGCCTGACTTTGACCCTGCCCATCAGAACCTGGAGTGGCGCCACCGCGACCCTCGACACCGACCCATGCCGGAGTTCATCCCCGTTGCCATGGAGAAGATCAGCATGAAGGACCTGGAGATGGCTCCGCGGAACGCCCCGCCGAGGGAGCGACCGTCGACGCAGCAGTACCTCCCCCAGCAGTACGCGCTGGAGCGACCACAGGCGCAGTCACGGGAGGAGAACCCCAAAGTGCACAGCTTCGGCGTGGGCAAGATGGCAGGGCCGTTCAGGTAAAACATCAACAGCAGCGCATCTTTCATGACATCAGTCACCCCGACCAACCGAATCACGTGAATCGCATTGAAGCTCAGATTCGTATCAGCCGTTTCCCGACAAATCGCTTCCTAAGTTGTGTTAACGACTACATCTGACCAAACAAACTTGCCAGTGAGATGGTGGAAGGTGTCAGCTTCCAAAAGACGTTTTCAGATAGACAATTTTTGGCACGTTGGAAGTGATTGAATCCGCCCTCGATTTAACTTCTAGTTCCTACTTCTTTTCTGTAAACGTTAAATCGCGGGCGGATTCAATCACTTCCAAAGTGCCAAAATTGTCAATCTGAAAACGTCTTTTGGAAGCTGACACCTTCCACCATCTAACTGGCGAATTTGTTTGGTCAGATGTAGTGACGTTAACGCAAGTTAGAAAGCGATTTGTCGGGAAATGGCTTATACGAATCTGAGTTCAATGCGATTCACGTGATTCGATTGGTCGGGGTGATCAGTGTAACTTGGTCTCCCTGGTTCCACAATCTTGACATTATGTTTATTCTACATTGTATATGGATGGCAGTCTTGTCTTTTGGAAGGACCAAAATTTCATGTACAATGGCATTCAGACCAAACAATTTTTAATTATTTTCATCATTGTACTTTCATGCACAGGTTCAAGCATGTCTAAATCATTTCAAGCTGTTTTGCCAAAAGAAGCTTCTTGGAAAGGTGTTTTATTTTGGCAAATCTAGTAAATTTGCACTCAAATTTCCCTGCCCAATGTAAACATGAATACACAATTACAGTGGTGTCTTCCTGGGCAAAACCATAAAAACATGCTTGCATTTCCAACACATTTAATGTCACTGATCTCGTCTTTCTCTTACAGTAGAGAAAAGCTGCCAGCAACTTTTGGCGTCCAGTTTCTGGATACACTATACTTGGACACTGAAGATTGTGAAGTCCTGTCAAATCATGTTAAGGCCATTCCAAAATAACTGTGAAGTTGCTGATCCCATTCTCGCTGTTTCTCTTACAGTAGAGAAAAGCAGCCGGCAGCTTCGGCGAGCAAGCAGCTGACGTCCAGTTTCCAGGACATTGTGTGCCGGCGGGACCGGGAGGGCGCCGGGGCCACGGACGACACGGACGAACAGCAGGAGTCGCGGGAGAACAGCGGCAGCAGCCAGGAGGGCAGGAAACTGGAGACCACCATAGAGAGGGCCAGCACAGTGCCTGTTAGACAGTCAGAGGTAGGTGTGAGCTTTAGCAAAAGCTACAAGATCTTGATCTTGATAGGACACTTAGCAACACTCCTCTGTTAGAGTAAAGTGCTTAGGGAGGAGTGTATTTAAGACCAGTCCTGATATAAGCCAGGAGGGCAGGAAACTGGAGACTACCAAAGAGAGGGCCAGCACCGTGCCTGTTATACAGTCAGAGGTAGGTTTAAAATGCGTATAACACCACAAACTTAGGCCACACCTATTTATTTTTTTAGTTCTTGGATATCTGATTTTATTTTATTTTGTTTCATTAGAATTGCAACAGTGCAATACACGTGGGACACAGGCAGCTATTGCTGGTGTAGTGACCCACACACATGATATACAGTACTGTACCCATTTTTACACTTGGGTGGAGTGAGGAAAGTCGTGTAAACTGCCTTTTTCCCAAGGGCACAGGATAGTTGCATCAGGCCTGGGGATTCGAACCCAGGACCCATACGTTTTAATAAAATTAGATAATAAATAATAAATCCTAGAGGATCATACGTCTATGTATGGCTACATACTTTGTAAATCCCAAGACCTTCTTTTATGTTGAGCTTTCAGTAAAGCATTACGAAGTAGATCTAATTACTGAGGTCTCATATTGTAAAATGTGTCTAGTGTCCAGAGGCTAGGAAAGCTTTTTTTCTAAATTATTGCCTTAATTTTGTTTTTTTTCATCATCTTTTGATGTGTTTTGCATTTTGTTTTTGTTTATTTTGTAGTGGGTAAACTGTAAACTGCCTCATGTAGTAACACACCACTTCCATACTCTAGACTTGGTAAGTATGAGTTAAACAAGAGATTGGTTGCTTAAAGCCAGTGCACACAGGGTCACACACCTCTTGATAAGTGTGGTGGGTTCTCTAAGGTTGTGGTGTACACGTAGGTCTTTTCAAGCAGAGGTTGATGTCTTCAGGTTCCCTCCAAGAAGAACTACATCAAGTAGCACGCCTCTTGGGGTTTGGAACACCAATAGAGATCCTAGCATGCAGCCTGGTGGTTCAGGAGCAGGGTTGCTAGCCACTACACCATGCATGATGCATCACTAACCTTGCTGTCATAAAGTAGTATCACAAACTTGTAATGGTGAAAGACTGAGGGAGAACTTTGATGCACTTCTTTTCGCAAAAGATGGCAGAACTGATGTTCATAAATCAGTTCCCACTGGGTGTGATTTGGGTTGGGGATACTTGAATCTTTTGTAGTGAATGTCTTTTTTTTTGTGTATTTGCTAGTTTTTAAGTTTTTTTTTTTTCCGTCATTACAGCCAAACATCTACTACGGTCGTCTGGCATCCCCCTCCCGCACGTGGCGCATGCCCACCATGTTTGACCACCTGCAGCCAGGTAAGGTTTCCTACATGCACACCTGTTTGTTCACACATAGTGAGCCAAGAAGACAATGGTATAACAGTACAAACAGAGCCATTGGAATCTGTGTTATGAGTATTTGAATAAATTACTAGCTTGCTTGCTTATATGTACATGTGTGTAGTATTATTAGATATTTACCAAGTCACAAATGCAGTCGCACAGAAAATGAAACCGGATTCTTACATTCAGAGCAAATGAAACTCCCTATAGTATCTTTTTTGAGGGGATTTGGGGGATTGAATTGAATGTTTTGACGGCTACTCGCCTGATGATTGAATTAATCAATTATAAGGTCACAATGTGTGACATCAGGTCTCGGCATTTCCAAACCAAAGTGAATAGGGATTTTCAATCTGGCTTTCCTGAGGATGGATTTAGGGGAATTTTCGGACGAATTCGAGGGAATCGATAAGATAGTGAGCATTGGATTCGGAAAATTCCTCGAAATTTCGTCCTCATGAAAGCCAGATCCAAAGTCCTTGTTCATACTGAAGGGGAAATACCGAGACCTGACGTCACAGACATTTGTATTGTGACCTTACAATTGATTAATTCAATCATCAGGCGAGTAGCCGTCACCCGGCGTCAGAACAGCCCAAGTTACAAATGACGGCAGAGCCTTAACTATGGCGGACTTTTGTGAAACAAGTGAGGACTTGACTTTGGGGTACATTTAGCAAAGTATAGTAGACTTTTCAATTCTAACTTTAGCCTCACTTTAATGTTTCACTTACTGTCATGCCTAATACATTCGCTGATATCATCCTCCCATCTTATCCATTGCGTACACTCATTCGTCCTCCCTGGACTCTTGCTATGCCAGTACCTTGTTGAATGTTTGATGCTTGATGTCGTTACCTTTGACCCGACAGAGTACCGTCGTCAGGACTTCACCATCCGGCCGGAGCCCATCTCCATACCCTCCTCCAGGAAAAGGATCTCGCGAGCTCAGAACATGTGATTGCCGTTTTCACTCCTCGAAACAAAAACTCATCCTGCATCTGCTTCGCACACTGATTGTATTCATTTTGTTTTCAGCCGCACCGCATTTATTTTCAGTTTGTTGTTTTATTTTATACATTCCTCACACGCTTTTACTAATAGCAAGAAAACATTGAGGACAACCATCAGACGAACAAATTTGATTTTGTGGATGACATCAGCTTGAAGATTTGAATTGATGATTTTTGTTTTGCTCATTTCGCATAACCTGTTTACTGCATAACACGTCGGTCTTGTACAGTAAAGCCCCCGTCACAAATAGGAAATTCAGCTCGGCCGACGTGTTGGCGAGCTTCAAATGTGCATTTTCGGCCGAAGTACGGCCGACGTCCTGTCGATTACGTGGGCTTCGGGTGATTTTTAGAAATCAAAGTTGATCCAAATATTGGCCTTTTAACAGGTTAGTTGATTCTGACTTCGTCCATGTGCAAGAGATGGTACCATCTCATGGGGGATTTTTAGTTTTTAATGTTCGACGGACGTCACTCGAGATTTTCATTGGAAGATACGGTTGACGCTCGGGCGATTTTGAAATTCGGTGAGCTTCGGGCGATCTACAAATTCGGCCGACGCTCGCATGAATTGTGATGCCGGCTTTAGGACAAGCTGTGCCATGTAAGACGGGGCTGTAAGGTTTTATACACTCACACCTGATGAACCCCTACTTTTTGGATAAGAGTGGTTGGATCATCAGGTGTGGCTGTCCTCAAACTGTTGGCCTCCGGCCGAATTTGTAGATCGCCCAAAGCTCGCCGAATTTCAAAATCGCCCGAGCGTCGACCGCATTTTCCAACGACGTCCGTCAAACACTAAAAACTGAAAATCCCCCATGAGATGGTACCTTCTCTTGGACATGGACAACGTCAGAATCGACTAACCTGGTAAAAGGCCAAGATTTGGATCAACATTGAGTTCTAAAAATCGCCCGAAGCCCGCGTAATCGACAGGATGCCGGCCGTACTTCGGCTGACAATGCATATTTTAAGCTCGCCAACACATCGGCCGAGCTGAATTTCTTATTTGTGACGGGGGCTTAACTGAAGCTAGCCTATGTGACTGTGGAACACTATTTCATTTCTTTATGCATTTCAACATCTGCTTGATGTCATCCATTTGAATCAAATTTGTGTAGCCACAGTCGGTTTACCTAACTTCCACATGGATGTGTCCAGTCCTCTGACATCTGGTTGTTCACATGCAGACAGGATGGAGAAGAGGACAACGGGAAAACTGCTTGCTTTTTTTCTTACGTTTTGTTTTGCCAGCTGCTTATTGCACATTATGTGACATATTCACACTCAAATGCTGCTTTCTTTTTTACATTGCTTGAATTCATTTGAAGAAACACATTACTAACTTTAATTTGCACTGTTTGTTTAATCGTCAGTATTCATGGTGGAGTATAATACTTACCAAAAGAATTGATATTACATGATATTTGTATGAACATCATACATGTATTTCTGAAATACTGATTTCAAATACACAACTTTGAAGCACTACACAAAGAGATAAATAGATTGCTCAAACATGTGTAATAAAAGAAATTAAGATTCTTCCATATTTACCGAGTGTCATGTATAGTTTACTTGCTTAAAGACGTGAGTTTTCCAAGGAGTCCTTGCCAAGCAGTTTGAACCTCACAAGTCCTAAATCAATTATAGATACTATTAGATTACATTCTATCACAGCATGCATAGTTTTACTGTTTCCTGACTATTTTTGATTCACACAAAAAATGAAAGCTGTATTGCATACCTTAGATAATATTGAGCATCGTTTTTCCAGGTAATAAAAACATGCATGCTTTACACATGTATGTCAGCCCCACTGGAAATACAAAATTTAACAAAATCAATATCAATAACCTACCTAAGATGGAAGCACGTCCAGTTTCACTGTTTCTGACTCCTGCCTTTTTTTTTTCTCCAACCCTACAGGAAGTTCCCATCCGTCCATGGTTTCTCTTTCAATCGGCCAAATGCCCCACAGTAGAAATGATCAGGACCATCGCAGCTCCGGGTTCCTGGGCCAGAGGAAACTCTACCCACCCCTCCTCAGGTACAAGCAGACCAAGAGGAAGTAACAGGACCTCACACAACGGCTCCTGTACTTAACGTAATGCCTTGCCCAACGGAGGAAGCAATGTAAACGGAAGAAGACATTTATGGCTACAACCTAGCTAAAATATCTTGTTTTACACCGCACTACTTGGAACGAACAGACCAAGAAGAAATACTAGTAGCATGACCTTTGGTCTCACCACAGCTCCAGTACGGATACAAATGTGGAAGCAAAGAAGACAGCTTTGACTCGAAAAGACTGGAAACATCTTGTTCTACACCACACCATTTAATACAAACAGATCAAGAAGAAATAACAGAATGTTTGGTCATCACCACAGCTCTAGTACGGATACAAACATGGAAGCAAAGTAGACAGTTTAGGCTAGAAAGAGGAAGTTATGGGTTAAAAACCTGAAATGTCTTGTTCTACACCACACCATTTAATACAAACAGATCAAGAAGAAATAACAGAATCTTTGGTCTTCACCACAGTTCTAGTACGGATACAAACATGGAAGCAAAGTAGACAGTTTAGGCTAGAAAGAGGACGTTATGGGTTAAAAACCTGAAACATGCTGAAACACCATTTGGTAAAAACAGACCAAGAAGAAATAACCGGATCTTTGGTCCTCACCATACTAAGTTAAGTAGACAGTTACGGCTAGAAATGGACAACTCTGGTTTAAAAACCTGAATTTTGTTGTTCTAAACACACCATCCGGTACAAACAGACCAAAAGAAAATAACGTAGTTGAAGGTCGAGATTTTGAGGTGCCCTGAACAGCTAACGGAACTGAAGTAACTTGGAAACAAGAAAGCAGTTAGAACTTTAACCTCCCTGTGCTGCCTGTTGCCAATACAAAACTTGGTGTCAGAAGGCTACCTCAGCATGGAGAGGGTTAAAGATATATATTACTATGTACCCAGGATATGCAGACATGCTGCTGAAACTAACATATCCTCTTAACCCCTCCAGTAGAAGGCATTGCTCTAATACAGTTAACATTTTGAGGGTTAAGATCGTATTCAGCTGCATGTAAAAATTAAAGCAGTTACACATTTTACATGTCTATACAAAGTCATAAAGTCATATACAAATAAACTGTATTGTACAGATTGATAGAAAAATTATACTATACAATAGTTATAAGTTTTGTATTGCCAAATATCACAACTGTGCACGTTTTAAACGCCTTGCCAACGAATGTTGTAGGATGAGCTACAAGTAGGGAACATGTTATATAATGCTCAAGTTCACATTCAACTGCATTTATCAATATTTGGTACTGCAGTTTTTTGCAGGGTATCTTTGCTGCAATAAAAACCGTCCATGCTGCAAAACATCGTAACTATCAGAGATGTACAACTTTCTTAATACATTTTTTTTGTTTCTGAGTTGTATTCAATGTTTATCAGACACTGTAGTAGTTACATGTTTGTATATAAGCTTTGTTGTGTATATACTATATGTTTATTTTGTGAGATTTGCTTTCGGCATGTATGTTGCTGTTTCTAACAGTTTGTATGTGAATCCTTAAAGTGCATCCAGAGAATTTGATGCCATTGTTATGAATGTTGCAGTTTTTCTCATGCTTCTCTCCAAACTAGGGGGAGAATATTTTTGTAACAAGTAAAGAAAGTTGGTCATTGCATACTATACATGTTTCCTGTCTTGTTGCCTTTTGTTTTCTCTTGTTAACTGCAAACCTAGGATATGATTTAAGATATGGGAGCCATAGATTATGATCTTGGGTGGTTCACGTTCTCTCATGACTATGGCCATACCTTGGCAGGACAGCATTCTGTTCTACAGAACCGAAATTGCCTTATTTAGACTTATTTAGAAAAGACAATGTCCCCATCCCCTTAAGCCAATCCAGCATCGCGTTGATGAAGGTTAACAATCCAGGTAGTAAGATACGCCAAAAATAGCTACTCAAGCACCTGGATAAAATTTTGAAACAGACAGATCGACGTTTCAGACAGCCTCCGCTGTCTTTCGTCAGTGACGGCATCAATCAAAGACGCTAAAGGCAATGCGGCGCAAAGCATTTCCTATGAACAGAAACTTGTAGCGGTCAGGCTCTGTGGTTGCAACATGACTTCAGAAGTCTTCAAAGACCCCATTCTTTTACCAAGTAATAGTATTAGATACTGTTACTCTAAACCAGAGGTGGGTGGAAAAGATTGTGACATTTTTTCCCATTTTCTGTCGGCACTCTCCACCAACTAAGAGCTCAAAGAGCTAATCCTCCCCTTGTCCTTTGAGCCTCCGACCTGGAAATGACAATTACTGGCGTTTGAGGAATCCGATGACGAATTAGCCAGTAATTAAGTTTCTGTAGTAACAGCAGGTATGCTACACAGGTGAGAGATCACGTGATATGATCTCCAGGTGAGGAATGGGTAGACAATAGGCACGAAGGTGCGGTCGGCATTCGACGCTGAGTCCGGCACCAAGCAGGCTGCAAGTTTGTTCGTGTCAACATGGAGGGTTCCGAGCAGAATGCCATACAAGAAGCCATACAGCGCAACAATGTAGAGCTCCTAAGAGCTGTTCGTTCCATCATGGATGACAAAAATGGGCCAACGACGACACCGCTGAGCATCAGATGAGCGAAATTAGAATATGAAGAAGGGCGAGACACCTAAATTCAAGAAGAAAGGCAACTACGACCAGTACGGATTCACTCAGCCAAGGACGGCATAGCATCCGGTAAGTTGGACAAAGCGATGGAAGCGTTGGAGCAAGGTGAGAAATTGGTTATTTTCAGGCAAAAATGTATTTTGCTAGCTGACAAATCCGAAACAGGATGGTTGACGGTAGCAGAATACTTGAGAAATGAATTAGCAGATAACCCTGATTATGAGAAACGTATTCAAATAGCGGAGTTTAGAGCCAAAAAGAGAAGGAAGGAGGCTGAAGACAAGAAAAAGCGGGCAAGAAAGTTCCGCTCTGACAACTAAATTCAGAAGCGTTCAGTGCGAAGGCAGAGCCGACCGCTACACGTGTGAAACCTGGAAATTGTTTCGCATTAAAAGGATTTACCGCTTTCTAGATTTGCTCAATAATAGAAGTGCAAAGAGTAACTCTGTCTTTTTTTCCCACGCAGTCAAAGAGTTTCTTGAACTTGGTTGTATTCGATGCGGTGCAGGTGCCCAAGCACTCGCGCACATCCTAACATATGTGTCCGTTAATTGCTGTGTGACTAATGAGTACGTATCGTGAGATGAATGTTCCTACGAGTGATACAGAAACAGAAGTTGGTGGAGTGACGACAGAAAACGGCAAAAAGGTCACAATCTTCTCCACCAACCTCTGCTTGGAGAGTACTAAGCTGCACAATACCGTGAGGCGGACGGTAATTTCAAATTACAATGTAATAGCACGACTAGAGAGAAAATGCAACATATATAGCATTAGTACAAAGGTAATCAATGATATTGACAGAATAACAGAAAAAAAGATTGTTGTTCTGCCAGATTGGTTTCAATTGACTCGTATCAAATCCCGGTTTTACGTGAACTAACGTTACCACAAAGGCATTATAAAATTTTCTAATTGATTATGCGAATTGCACCCTTGTTTGCATAATCTACATCCATTGATTTTCTTCTCAAACCAAGTTAGACGTGTAATAAGCTAAGGCGTATGAGATTCCTGTCATTAACAATGTAGAACCATTGATATCTAAGTTGTCTAATTAACTCTACAGATTATATCATGACATCATTTAATAAAACAACATAATGGCCATCTTTTCGGGTTGTTTTATTTCACGGAACAGTAAACTTCGAAGGCTGCGAAACTCAAAACATGCCAACTCAGAAACTGCGGCACTTCTGAAATTGCTTCAAATATTTACCTAAATGATGCATCTACAAGTTACATCATCATTATATCATTCAACAAACCAAAATGTATGTTCAAACTAAACTAACAACTATTTAGAAATATGGTGCACAGAAAAATTGGCGCAGTGATGTACAACAATATAAAAAGAATTGCTACTATAAAAAAACTACCATACATTCTGAGAACAAATGTAGACAATATAGAATGTATAAGTAATGTCTTCACTACTTTGAAGTTTGTACTTCACTACTCTCTGTACCTCACTACTTTGAACCTTTAACTTTGAACTTCCACTACTTTGAACTTCAACATTAACTTTGGACTGTGTACTTAACTACTTTGAACTACACTACTTTTCAAAAGAACAAAACTGAACTACTATAAACTACGAGCTTAAGAATCAACAAGCAGATGTATACAAGAACACTTGAACACAAAGTGTTTATACCTATGATATTTTCCATCAATCGTCATTTCTATTACTTCGCTGTTGTGTTTCAAAAGAGATTAAGATTACGATCAATGAAAAGCATAACATCTACAATGATTAGGATTCAGAAAAGATTTCTTATCTACCTCAAGGAATGTTGTGCCGAAACAGAACCAACAAGAATGACAAAAACCAATTTTACCAACTTAACACTCAATGCATTGTTTTTCTGCATATCAATCATGTAATAAGTCCCATTTAACTGCTTGATGGGTAAAGTGGTCTGGCCTGTGAGTCTCCGTTGCAGGCCTTCCCACAAGCGATTTTTTTCGGAGGGGGGCGTATCTGCTTGAGCCCCCATATCTGCTTGGGCCCCGTATCTGCTTGGTATCGTGGTAATCGCTGTTGTGGGCAAAAAAAAATTGAGGAAAAAAAAAAAATTACAACAAAAAAATCGATACAAAATATTGAGAAAAAAAATCGCTACTGGGAAGGCCTGCAACGGAGGCTACTGGCCTGTGGGATTTCTCCCCAGTAAGACTGACTGTGTTCCTGAAAGGTATCCAGCTGAATGTACTGTTACATTTTTTACACCCCTACGGTTTCTCACCATTGTAAATGTGCACGTCTTTCTTCAGATCATCTTGCCTAATGTACTGACTGTTGCACACCTTACACCTTTTAGAGTGTGAATCTGCATGTGTTTCTTCAGATTACTCAGTCGACTGAACTGCCTGCTACACTCCTCACACTTGTAGGGTTTCTCACCTGTGTGAGTCCGCATGTGTTTCTTTAGATCACTGAGGTGACTGAACTGCCTGCTACATTCCTCACACTGGTAGGGTTTCTCTCCCGTGTGAGTCCGCATGTGAGTCTTCAGATGACCCAGCTGACTGAACTGCCTGTTACATTTCTCACATCGGTAAGGTTTTTTACCCATGTGAGTCTGCATGTGAGTCTTCAGATGACCTAGTTGACTGAATTGCCTGCTGCACTCCTCACACTTGTAGGGTTTCTCCCCTGTGTGAGTCCGCATGTGCCTGTTTAGATCACACAGCTGACTGAACTTCCTACTGCACTCCTCACACTGGTAGGGTTTCTCTCCTGTGTGAGTATGTATGTGAGTCTTCAGATTACCCAGCTGACTGAACTGCCTGCTACATTTCTCACATCGGTAAGGTTTTTCACCCATGTGAGTCTGCAAGTGAGTCTTCAGATGATCCAGCTGACTGAATTGCCTGCTGCACTCCTCACACTTGTAGGGTTTCTCCCCTGTGTGAGTCCGCATGTGCCTGTTTAGATGACCCAGCTGACTGAACTTCCTACTGCACTCCTCACACTTGTAGGGTTTCTCCCCTGTGTGAGTCCGCATGTGCCTGTTTAGAGCACACAGCTGACTGAACTTCCTACTGCACTTCTCACAACTGTAGGGTTTCTCCCCTGTGTGAGTACGCATGTGAGTTTTCAGATGACCCAGCTCAATGAACTGTCTGCTGCATTCCTCGCACCTGTAAGGTATTTCCCCTGTGTGAGTCCGCATGTGAGCCTTTAGATGACTCAGCTCTCTGAACTGTTTGCTGCACCCCTCACACGTGTAGGGTTTCTCCCCTGTGTGAGTACGACTGTGAGCCTTCAGATTACGCAGCTTACCAAAGTTCCTACCACACTCCTCACACCTGTACACTCTCACACCTTTGTCTCTCCTACTGGACTCCTCCCCAGACTCCTCACGTCTTTCACCTTGCTGGGTGGAAACACTGTTGGAAGAACCCCCTGCTGCTCCTCTGCTGACGTCATCCAAACCTTGAACGCTGTCTGTTGTTGCCATGTCAACAATATCTGGATCAATTCCTATACTGTAAGTAAAAGGCCAACAATCAATCGAGAGGCAACTGAACAAGGTAATTATGTCCTCTCTGTCAATATTGTCGGCTATTATTTTTACGATTGGATAATGTTTTGACAGAAAACAAGCTCTAACTTGGTCCAACTATTCCCCATAGATTGTGGTGTGTAAAAATCATGTATAATGCAATTCACAACATTGAGACTGATAAGAAACCCTACAAATGCTGGCAAATAGTGATCTGTCATGCAATTGTGTGCAATTACTGGTTGTATGACGTTTTCCGAAAGTAACACTGCAATAGTTAGTGAACCGTCCCCTAAAATTCACACTCTCCACGTCTGGCTTATGTGCGAAAATTGAATCTAGATGTGAGAGTTAGGCGCGAAGTTTCGGGGACGAGGCCCACGTAGGGGTTTGCCGTATGTCGGCACTTAATAAACATAATAACTAAATGTTGATTTAAAACATCATGTGTAGGTAAGTCAATGTGACTATGCTGCATTTTTGCCCCCTTAAACTTACCAATCCAACAAAGTCCAAAACCCCATCACGACCCTCTCCCTGTTTACATTTTCTACTTCCCAGTGCCAGCTCCCGAGCAATCATACTTTCTGACAGCCAACCAGTACAAACCATCACCAAACATAATATATTTTACATGCTTTCCTCATTCCCGCTACGATATGTTTTTACGAAGCTGCACGAAGGAAAAAAATAGGTTCGACAGACTGATGACAGTCCAGAGAAAATGCAATATGTCGACGTGACTCTTTCTTCTCCTTCTTACATTGTTTTACACAACTTTGGATAACGATTTACAAGTCAAGTCTTCTTACCTGGGACTTAGCTGACACACAGGCGCCTGATGAATCACTAGAATTCGCTACGGAACAAATGCGGACTCCTTCTCCAAGGACGAAAAATGACCGTGAACAACAAGAAAACTGTATGCTAGCGGACAGGAAGTCGTGATTCTATGACCCGGAAGTATTGCCGAGATGGAGGTCAAATCGTATTCCCTGGTTACCCATGAGTTGTACATGAGCGTCCGATGACCTTATGTAGACTGATTCGCTAACAGAAGTTTCCAACAATCCACATTTTTCAAGGCCACCACGGGAAAGCTCTGCGTAGGATAATCGCGCTTCGTTACTTGCAGCACATGTCGCATTTCCTCCCAGGACTATCGTATTACCACCAAGTACTGCAGAAGCATCCTTATTAGATAGCTTACCGCTAGATATGTGCCGGGCAGCTTATGGGAACGAAGAATATGATACAAAATACACAAAGCGTTTGCTTTTACCCATATATTGTGCATTTTCTTGATGCGCATTTTTTATTTTTCGTTTTCGCGAGCAGCCCGGTCGGGCCCCGAATTTGAAATGAGACCGAAGAATAAGTTATGGGTATTTCCACTGAAATATGCAAATAAGGTCCCTATTTGCATAACTTCTATTCGTCATCTCCAGCCAAATCACATACGCCTTCAGTCCTACTGTCCTACCGTAGAAGGTTAACACAGTATTTTCGTGTTCATTGTGCAAATTTAGCCCTGTTTGATGCGCCTATATATGCTACTAGGAAGCCAACAGTTGAATATGTTTTGTTTTGCTTTTTTTTCTCTTTGTCTCTACAAATTATATCATCAACACATTATTGAATAAAACAGCATAATCTTCATATATTGTGGTTGTTTTATTTCACTGAACAGGTTGCAAAACTCAACTAATAAATAGCAACTAAGAAACTATAGCACTTCTGACATAGCTTTAAATAACCATTACCTGAATGATGCCTATACAAGTTATATCATCATTAAATCATTGTGCAAACCAACAGAGCATGCCTAAACTAAACTGATAACTTTATAAGAAAAATGTTGCACAGAAAAAAAGGTGAATTGATGTAAAGCATTGATATAAAAACCCCAGACAATTGCTACTATCAAAAATGTTACATCTGTTAGAGAACTAACACAGTACATTGACATTGTCTTCACTACTTTGAACCTTGTACTTCACTACTCTGAACTTTGTACTGCACAACATCAAGCTCTTTACTCAAACTCTCGCTGTTTCATCATTGAACTTTTGTGTTACAAAAGATACAGGTTACGATGACTGATTTTGAATAATACCATTACGTCTACAATGATTAAGATACAGACTAGATTTCCTATTATGATGGTAAAACAAAAATCAACTTAACCAACAAGACCTCCAACTAGACAAAAAATCACTCTCACCGGAATTCATCAACTGTTATGTAATTAACCAACTCAGATTAACTTTCATGGCAATATTACCAACAGGTTGATTAAACGTTGCATGTGGTAGTCGTCATGTTTATTTGCTATCTACACTGCGTGTTACAGATCCAACCTTCAAACCTCTGTGATTTTGGGGTGAAATACGTGGTAAGGCTGCTGCTGAACTGATCTCCACTAAGTACTAAACACATACGTTGTGTTTGTCAGCATGTTATTAAAGAAGTTACCTGTCCTACTAAACCGCTGATAGGCTAAAGTCTGGCCTGTGGGGTTAATTCTCCCTTGTGAGTCTGCACGTGCTCCTTCAAGAGTCCCAACTGACTAAACTGTCTGCTGCACACCTGTAAGGTTACTTAATGGTGTGAGTGCACATGTGTGTCTTCAGATTACACAGTACACTGAACGATCTGCTGATGACGTCTGTAACTAAGGTTTCTCACCTGTGTGAGTTCGCATGTGCTTCTTCAGATGATGCAGCCAACTGAACTGCCTGCTGCATTCCCCACACTTGTAGGGTTTCTCACCCGTGTGAGTCCGTATGTGCCTCTTCAGAGTACCCGGCTCCCTGAACTGCCTGCTGCATTCCCCACACTTGTAGGGTTTCTCCCCAGTGTGAGTTCGTATGTGTCTCTTTAGTAGACCCAGCTCACTGAAATGTTTACTGCACTCCTCACATATGTAGAGTTTCTCACCAGTGTGAGTGCGCATGTGTCTCTTCATATTTTCGAGCTGACTGAACTGTCTGCTACACTCCCCACATCTGTACGGTTTCCCACCTGTGTGAGTCCGCATGTGTCTCTTCAGATGACCCAGCTGACTAAACTGACTGCTGCACTCCTCACAACTGTAGGGTTTCTCTCCTGTGTGAGTACGCATGTGAGTTTTCAGATGACCCAGCTCAGTGAACTGTCTGCTGCATTCCTCGCACCTGTAAGGTTTTTCCCCTGTGTGAGTCCGCATGTGAGCCTTTAGATGACTCAGCTCTCTGAACTGTCTGCCGCACTTCTCACACGTGTAGGGTTTCTCCCCTGTGTGAGTACGACTGTGAGCCTTCAGATTACGCAGCTTACCAAAGTTCCTACCACACTCCTCACACCTGTACACTCTCACACCTTTGTCTCTCCTACTAGACTCCTCCCCAACCTCCTCACGTCTTTCTCCTTGCCAGGTGGAAACACTGTCGGCAGAACCCCCTGCTGCTCCTCTCCTGACGTCATCCAAGCCTTGAACGCTGTCTGTTGTTGCCATGTCAACAAGCTCTGGATCAACTTCTGTAAAAAATACAAGACAAACAATCATCAACAATGAGTAGAACAAACTGATTCTGTCCTCTCTGTCAATATTGCTAACTGCCTTTTACAAACAATCGAGTAAGGTTCGTTGTTTTTACGTTTCCACACAAACAAATCTTTTAACTGGGTACCCCTGTCAACTCGGGTGTATTTTCGTATCGCCGTATCAATCATTTTCTGTCAGCCACACCATGGGACCGAGCCAATTAATGCTTCTGATTCTGCTAGTAGCCTATTTCATCACTTCCACCCTACATTCTGCCACTCTGCAATATTCGCAAAACTGAGGATGCACACAAAGACAAGCAAGACATCAAGAACCGATGGCCGAGTGGGTAGAGTGTTCGTCTTGCATACGGTAGGTCGTGAGTTCGAACCACGGCCGGGTCATACCAAAGACTATAAAAATGGAACAAACTGCTTTCTCTGCTTAGCAATCAGCATTTGGGAAAGAGTACGGCAGTTAAACACACACCACTACCAGTGGACTAGCCCCTTCTGTATACATGTAGTGACTTGCACAAAGTTGTGTGGCCCAAGGGCTTTGGAATCGGAGATGGGCGCCCTTTATGCACCTTTAGGTGCGGGAAGGACTTTTAACTTTTTTTAACACAAAGACAAGCACACTGTCACCCACAAAATGATTACACAGAGGTAACATGCTGGGGATGTAACACAGGTGACATCACTCTGGTCAGTCTTTGGCTCTTTTTATTTGACGTAAGTCTAGAGGACTAGTTCCGTTCCTTGCAGAACACACTGTAAGCGTATAACTGGCAGTAAAGAAGATGGGGAAAGACCGGCGACACCACTCTGCATTGCGGATTCATTGATCTCCAAGCAGATGTGGCAGTTGGTCTTGTTTTGGGGCATATTTGGTGGCATTTTGAACATTTTTTTCTGGAGAAAACACGATACGCTTTCTCAGATTCAGTAAAATTTTTGGAAGGTGTAAAAATCCTGTAATCTCCGGAAGAATGCACTACAAGGCACCGCTTAACACACCCAAACCAAGCACCCCTGCAATATCTACTTGGTTGACCAGTGTAATCTCCGGGGGAAAACGTACAAAACACTGCCAAATAGTGTTAATCTACCGTGAACATTAAACCAACAAGAACATGCATTCACAATATGCTGAGCCCATATAATGACATACTTGTATATGGGTTGTACATTACAGAGCCTATATGTGGGTCCCGTATAGGTACGGCTTGGGTAATCTCGAAGCAGATCTAACGGTGACAAAGACCGTATTCAACGGTTCAACCGAGTTTGAATGAGTTTTTTAAACCACCCGGCCTTTTGCCAGTTGGATACGGTCTTTGCTAGTCTCTACCAGACTCACCGCGCCGGCTGTAGGGAGAACATTTGCCGGGGGACTTTGACCATGGAGGGTTTCATATTTGACCCTCTCTCCGTAGCCGACTCCCTCCATACAATTGACTCTATTTGGCCAATTTTTATATTTCACCATACCCTAGTATGGTGGAATATATTGTTTTCTCTCATGTTTCTTCTCCTGTCAAATTTTCAAATCGATTCATTTCTGTCATTTTTGGACTAAGTCACCTGAAATTTGGCATAAGGGTAGAGGAGGCAAATACCCACTAACGATTTTTCATTTGTTTCGATAACTGGCTTTAAAAAATTTTTATTGAGGTTTTTGTGCCAATTTCTGGCCAAAACTGTGTTTGGGGGGGCTTCTGTGCTCTAGTGTCAAAAACATATAATCCGAAATTCAGTATGTGGATAGCTTGAACATATATACTCAAAGAACCTTGTTCATGTTTTTGTATACACCACTTCAAAATGATTTATTTTGGTATTTCTGGGCGATGTTTTGCTACTTTATATTGACTTCTATAACCACGTGGTCCTGCGGAGAGAACCAATAGGCGCGCGGCATGTGGACGCGACCATTCAGATATTGTGGGGGGGATTGAGTATATTCTTCATATAGGATAAGAACAAGGTATTTATGAATGTAGGCCTAAACGAATTTAATAAAGTACATATACTATATAATATCATGAAATACAAATAGAAAGGCTATACTCCGGGTTCAACACTTTTTAGTATCGAACTTGCATACACATCCCCCCGCTGCATGTCGGTTCGTTGGAAAGCTTCTGCGGAATTTTCCATCAGCAGCACGCTAGCAGACGACACTCCGCGTCAAGACCAGCATTTTTTTCTCGTCAGATAGCAGAAAGTACAGTACTACCAGGTATTATGAAGTGCTTATCCTGAATTCCTTCCCTACATTATTATCGTACGTATAGAGATATTTGTGTTAATTGACAACGCCAAATAGTTTGTGTCGGCTATCGCTTAGTAAACACATTTGAACATGCGCGGTCTGGAATTTTCCATAATTAGCGACCGCAGGCAAGTGCTATACGCAGCGTCGTAGTGTTTTCGCAATAAAATCCCCGTGCTAAGTTAGAAACGACCGTCACTCTGCAGTTCTTTACATTTTTAGTAAGTTATGCTTATCTGTGATTTAATGAGCAAATAAATCAATAAATTTTATTTCTTTTCGTAGTCACGTTTCGTATGTACGTTTTACGTTTTGTTGTTTTCATCACTAGCACGCTAGCAGACTCTTAGCAGACGACATTCCGCGTCAAGACCAACATTTTTTTTTCTCGTCAGATATCGGAAAGTACTACCAGGTAAGAAGTGCCTGCTATCCAGAATTCCTTCCCTACATTGTTATCGTACGTATAGACATGTTTATTTTAATTGATAACGCCAAATAGTTTGTGTCGGCTCTCGCTTTATAAAAAAAATATTCAACACATTTGAAAATTCGCGGTCTGGGACCGCAGCCAAGTGCTATGCCAGCGTCGTAGTGTTTTTGCAATAAATCCCCGATTTCCGTTAGAAATGACACTTTTGGGTGTCACCCTGGACCTTTTAACATTTTTAGTAAATATTGGTTACCTAACATTTCATTAATAGATAAATCAATCAATGAATAAATAAATAAAATTTATTTCTTTTCGCGGTCACATTTCGTCTGTTACGTTTTGTTGTGTTCAAAGTTGGAAATTTCCATCGACCACTCATATTTTCTGTTTGTCGGACTTGTATATTAAATGAAAAGTAGTCTAGAGTGGAGTAGAGAACACTAAGAGTAGAGTCTTCAGCCAACTACGCTCCCCTCTAGAAACTCAAGAACCAACGGTTCAGTAACATATACATGTACTTCGTAAGATAGCGGACAATATTTTATCAGGTAAGAATTTGCTTGGCCCTTCATCATGTTGATTACGTATCGTAGTTATAGCAGACATCTTATTTCTTTACATGCAGGACTTTAGTAGCTATGAAATCGGTCTTACGTTAGAAACGACTAGCTTAAAATAGAGGTTTCTGTATCATTTCTGTTTCATGATGGTTATAAACTGGACATATATTTTGTTTTGATGGTGACGTCTTCCTGTGTTCCTCAGATTTTTGTGGGAGGGGGAGGGGGGCTTGTTTGACAAACTGCCACACAAGCCACCACATTTTCAAGGACACGGAATGAACATGAAAATATTCTAAAATGCGTCATTGTTGTGGTTACATGTGCTTTGTGATGTTTAGTATGCTAGGAGCTTAGTTGGAGACTAGATAATTTTCGAAGAGGTTCTAAACTTTTAGCATGTACATTTCTATACTGCTTCAGAATGTACATTCTGGTACTTTCATTTTTTTAGCAGAAATGCCAAGACGCAAGAGTAAGAAAGTACTGAAGGGGTTGAATGAGTGGAAGGCAAAGCAGCAAATCAAGGATCGGGTTGACAAGCAGGAGTTACACATAAGAGGAGAGAAACCGGCTGATGACCAGGAATTGGAGGTAAGAGGAGAGGATCTGGCCAACGAGCAGGTATTGGAGGTAAGAGGTGAGGAGCCAGTTGATGAGCAGCCATTAGAGGTAAGATTGGAGGACCCAGCTGGTAGGCAGGAATTAGAGGTAAGAGGGGAGGAGGGGGAGGAGCAGGAATTAGATGTTACTGGGGAGTCGAAGGTTGGAGATTTCAGGTTCAAGCCCTTCACAGAAAATGATCAATTGCAACTTGCAGGTCAGTTGAACCTTCCTGTTGAAGGATATCTCAATATTGAACAAACGGATGTCCCTTTGGATTCCAAACCACCGATCAATCCCATTAAAATTGATGGGGACGGGAATTGTTTTTATAGGGCGATAAGCTACCATATTTGTGGCACAGAAAAGTATCACGCTATATTAAGGCAGCGTACGATTGAATATATGGCAACATTGTCTGAAGATGTTTACAGACCTTGGTTTGTGTTCGAGCCAAATGGACGAACCATGGACCAGTACCTGTCTCGTGATGGTCGAACTGAGCTGAACCCTCATCCAGCAGATCTTCGTACATGGGCCACACAGGTAGAAGTAAATGCGATGTCTTTACTGCTGGGAAGAAACATCTTTGTGTACAGTGAGTATGGCTATACGTGGGAATGGAGTAAGTATCCGTGGTGTGACAGTACATTACAAACTAGTAATGCTTTATACTTGCACAATAAAGACAGGAATCATTTTGATGTTGTCACAACAGTTTTCAGCAGAAGACACAGTATCACAGGGTGCCACAGAGAAGAAGCTGCAGCGGCCTCACAAGTTGCCAGCAGCACGAGAAAGATGTTACAGAATGATAACGATGATGAGGACGCAACAGTCTTCAGCAGAAGACAGACAAGGAGTATGTCACGGTGCCACAGAGAAGAAGCTGCAGCGGCTTTAGAAGTTGCCAGCAACAAGAGAAAGTCAACACAAGTAAATAACAACGCTAATGAGGACCAGAAAAAGGCCAGACGGGACCGAGAAAGGAAACGATACCAGCAGGATGAGAAGTATGCCCAGGCCCAACGGGATAGAAAGAAGGGGCGGTACCACACTGATGAAGACCATGCCCAGGATAAGCGAGACTATGAAACGGATAGATATCATACAGATCAAAATCATAGAGATTTGAAAAAAAGAAATGTGCAGATTAACAGAAACAGAAACAAGAATTTACCAGATGTAGAGAAGGCAATTGAAAAGTTTCGAGTGGAATGCAAAAAGGGACCAGAATTTGTTTGTACAGTATGTCATAGGCTTTTGTTTCATGAACAAGTTGTAATCTGTAACAAATCAAAGTATGTTCAGGCTGTTCACCACTGTCTTACAGGTACGTATGTACATCAATGCAATGTAGACTGCAGCCCACATGTGTGTCACACAGCAAATTCATCCAGGGGGAAAGAGTGGATATGTCACTGTTGTGACCAGCATTTGAAGACAAAGAAAGCAGTTCCATACCAGGCCCAAAGTAATAAAATGAAACTCCCAGAAATACCCGCTGAGCTGAAAAGTCTCAACATTCTTGAGTCACAACTCGTAGCTAAGCGAATACCATTTATGAAAATTGCCGCTCTCCCAAAAGGGGGCCAGAAAGGTGTTGTCGGCAATGTAGTGTGCGTCCCAGCAGATGTAAGTCAAACACATGCAATCCTTCCCAGAATGCCTACTGAAGCTCTGTTAATCAAAGTAAAACTTAAGAAGAAGCTACAGTATAGTGGCCATCACATGTATAGACAAATCAGTCCAAAGAGGGTCGATGTTGCTCTTAGGTATCTTGTGAAGAATCATGAACATTACACTGGTACATCTATTGACGCAGACTGGGCTTTGTCTTGGAACGAAGAACAAGGGCTTCTTGAACCATCTGATGCTGAACATGGAGAGGAGGACGACTCAGAAGTTTGTATCACCCCAGACCACCTCGCGTCTGTCAGTGTTGAAGGGGATGGCATGGAAGGACCACCTGGAGATGCTATGGAAGATGATGAAATGGACAACATTCTTCAACAGGTGAATGTGGATGAAGCAATGGAAGAAGCAGGTCTGAACGAGGAAGAAGAGCTCGACAGCCGCTTGCGGGGTCTGCCCCATGACACTTGCCTTCAACCAGTAGACATAGGGCAGGAATTTCTTGACCACTACGATGAATGCGTCCTGTCTGTGGCTCCAGGAGAGGGAAACAAGCCAATTTTTGTATTCCAGGAGGTTGGAGGAGAGGCAATGTCGTTCCCTGTTCAATTTCCCACTGGGAAGTTTTCTTTTAATGATAATCGCGATGTGCGTATTACACCTAGTAAGTACTTCAAGGCACGCCTTATGGGTGCAGATACACGGTTTGCGAGAGACGCTAGCTACATATTCTATGCACAATTTGTAACAGAGCTGCACTTCATACAATCAAATATTTCCATATCTATGCGAAAAGGTTCACCTACAACAAGTGATGGCCGTAGAATATCTTCTAGCATGTTGTCAAACAAAGAGGATTTACGTGACATTCTTAAGTCAGATCAAGGCTATCGCTTCCTGCAGCCAGTCAGGGGCACCCCGCAGTTTTGGGACAGGGCGCTAAATGAACTGTTCGCGATGATAAGACAGCTCGCTTCGCAACATTTTCTGCCGCAGATTTGCGCTGGCCAGAAGTCTTAGAGGCGATTCGACAAGACCATGGTACCGTACCAGTAAGTGAGTTGTCGTGGGAAGAGCGTTGCAACATTTTGAGAAGTAATCCTGTCACTGCTGCTCGCATGTTTGATTGTAGAGTCAAGCTGCTTTTTAAACATCTCATTGAATCTCCATCGCAACCAATTGGAGAAGTCGTAGACACCTTTACGCGGACAGAGTTTCAACAGCGCGGAAGTCCACATATCCACTGTTTGTTTTGGGTGAAAGATGCGCCAAAATTGAACGTAAATTCTGACGAGGAGGTCTGCTCCTTTGTGGACAGGTATGTGTGCAGTCAGCTACCGGACTCAGAGACAGATAAAGAGTTGTTTGACATAGTTAGTCAGGTTCAAATGCACCGAAAAGGTCACACATCATCTTGCAAGAAAGGTGGCAAGGTCTGTAGGTTCGCATTTCCAAAACCTCCAGTGAAGCAGACATTTATGTGCGACCCCGTGAAACTGCAGGATCTAACCGATCAAGAAATGGCAGCTTTCAAAGGAAGAAAGAAGGAAGCTGAGGTCGTCCTCAAAAAGTTCTGGGACGTGTTGGACAAGACCACAGAGCCAGAAAAGTGCTCCACTGATGACATCTTGAAGGAGGCAAATCTCACCACAGCACAGTTCTGTGACGCTTTCAACTTGATGGCAACCAGGAAGCAGGTAGTGCTCAGACGTGAGCCAAAGGACATATGGGTGAACAATTACAATCCGCATCTACTCCGGGCTTGGAATGGTAACATGGACATCCAGTTTGTTCTCGACGCATACAGTTGTGTCAGGTACATTGTATCATATATCAGCAAAGCAGAAAGAGAAATGGGAAAGCTACTCAAACAGGCCCAGAAAGAGGCAAGGGAAGGCAATGAGGATGTACTGAGAGAAATGAGAAAAGTTGGCAGTGCCTACCTTCACCATAGGGAAGTGAGTGCCCAGGAGGCAGTGTATCGAGTCTGTAGCCTTAAGTTGAAGGATTGTTCCAGAGCAGTCACTTTCATACCAACAGATGAGCAAGCTACTCGCTTGTCAAAACCTTTGGCGGAAATTCAAAAGCTTCAGAATGAGGGAAACTGTGATGAAGCAAGCATCTGGATGCCAAGCATTATGGATCGATACAAGGCAAGACCACCAGAAGAACCCTTCCGATCAATGTGTGCTGCAGAGTTTGTCTCTGAGTATCGTGTCGTTTCTCGTTCAGGCAAACAAAGTAATGTCGAGCAATCTTCTAGAGGAGTAGCAAAGCATGTGCTAAGGGATAATTTGGGGGTTGTACAAAAACGTACAAGATCTAAGCCTGCAATCATCCGTTATGCCAAATTTAGTAGAATGAAAGAGCCAGAGCGATTCTACTTGACATTGCTCAAGTTGTACTTGCCACACTACATTGACACGCAGTTGAAACCACCACCATTTGCAAAGTATGAAGAATTCTACTCTGATGGGTTTGCTCCCTTGTCAGTCTCGGAGGATAGGGTCAATGTCATTGTGAATGGGAATAGGCACAAATTTGAGCAAAATGTTGAAGAAATTGAGCAGGCACGCAAAGATGTAGAAAACGGTACTTATGTAGAAGATGTATGGGCCCAGATCTTCCCCGAACTTGAGCAAGAAAGACTTGAGTGTCAAAATATGAGAGAAGAAAATGAAGCAAATGAGGGTAATGAAGGCACAGAGGACGACATCCCTGACCTAGCAACAACTGACAAATCCAAAGAAAGAAGCTTTACCCTAGAAGGCTGCCAGACGAAAGTCTCCTCGAAAGATGCGATCCCCATGATGCAGTCGCTCAACCCAATACAACAGAAGGTCTTCTATTTTGTACGTAAGTAGTGTATGGACATTGCAATGGGAAAACGACCAGATCCCTTCCATATTTTTGTAACGGGTGGTGCGGGGACTGGAAAGAGCCATCTTATCAAATGCATATATTATGAGGCTACCAGGTTACTACATCAGATACAAGAAAACCCTGATAATGTCTCTGTCCTTCTTACAGCACCCACCGGAACTGCCGCATTCAATATTGGTGGAAGCACTGTCCACCATGCGTTCCATCTGAATGTTATGACCAAGTATCAACCCCTTGCTGAAAGTACCCTTAACACTTTGCGTGCACAGTTTGAAAGCCTGAAAATTGTGATTGTAGATGAAGTATCAATGGTCGACAAAAAGCTACTGTCCTTTATCCACGGTAGGTTGCGTCAGCTGACACAAGGAAGGCCAAATGCAGACTTTGGAAATGTAAGCATCTTGGCAGTGGGTGACATGTATCAGATACCTCCAGTCAGTGGAGGAAGTCTCTACAAGGAAAAAGAAATTGGTGACTTGTGGAGTCGAATCTTTGAAGTTATTGAACTTGAGGAAATCATGAGGCAGAAGGATGACGCTTCCTTTGCAAAGCTTTTGAATAGAATGAGGGTGAAGAGAAAAGAAGACAAACTTTCAGATGAAGATGACAAACTTTTAGCATCAAGGATTTTAGCTGTAGACTTCGCATCGGATGATTATCCTAAGGATGCACTTCACATCTTTTCCAGAAATGATGCTGCCACAGACCATAATGACAAGATGTTGAATCTCAGGTGTTCAGATATAAGATGCTTTGAAGCCTCTGATTTTGTCAAAGATCTCACCACAGGTTCAATGTCAAGACGACCTCATGTAAAAGGAGAAAAACAGGACCTCCTTGATGTGGTCAAAGTTGGGGTTGGTGCTAGGGTCATGCTTTGTAGAAATGTCAATGTTGAGGATGGTCTAGTGAATGGTGCGTTTGGAACAGTGACTGGTGTAACAGGTGGTCAGAATGATGCAAATGAAGTTGTGACTGTCTTTGTGCAGTTTGATCATCCGAATGCAGGCGCGCTTGAAAGACAAAAAAGTGCAGTTCCAAGCAGTCTACCTGAAAATTCAGTGCCTATACATCAGATTGAGGACAACTTGAAGAGGTTGAGTAAAGCCAAACGTTACCAAATTCCTCTCAAGCTAGCTTGGGCCTGTACAGTACACAAAGTACAGGGCATGACTGTTCCTGAAGTAGTTGTCTCGATGAAAAAAATGTTCGCATCAGGTATGGCGTATGTTGCATTGAGTAGGGTATGTTCCATAGGCGGTCTTCACATCACAGACTATAAGCAGGAGTCCATCTACTGTGATGAGGCTGTGCAGAAGGAAGTCAATAAGATGATGCACTTCGAATATCTATCCAACCCATTTACAAATGTTTGGGACAGAGCTGTAAATGAGGTGTTGAGGTTGAACATTGTCCATCACAATACTGAAGGACTTGTAAGTCACTTAAAAAGTCTGAAGTCAACTTGTTTGGTTACAGCTGATATCATATGCCTGACTGAAACATGGCTGTCAGAAAATGTGCAGTCCTCTCAGGTGCAGTTGGAGAGTTTTAACATGTTTCGCAAAGACAGGTCAAGTGAGTATGTTTGTGACGAAGGTTCTAATAGGACAATTGATTCCCCTCGTGGAGGCGTGGCAGTATATGTCCGTGACATATACAGGTGTTCTGAAATTCCCATCCCAAATGACATCGGCCTAGAATGTGAGGTGGTTCAAGTTTCTGCTGACTGCATGCCCATGAAACATCTCATTGTAGCAGTTTATAGACCACCAAAAGTCCCAAAAAAACTATTCATATCCGGTTTGGAGAAACTGTTGGAGCACTTGTCTGCAGTAGAAAGAAATAACACAGTGATTGTTGGTGACTTCAATGAGAATTTGATTTCAAGTGGAAACAAATCAATCCTATCATTCTTGATGAAAAATGGCTTCAAACAGTTGATAGAGGCTGCTACAACTTTAAAAGGAACTCTCATTGACCATGTGTACATTTCACCACTTGAAACTGTTGTCAATCATGGTGTGATACAGACATTCTACAGCTACCATGATGCTGTGTACTGTACGTTGTGTTGTGATCATATACATTAGTACTCAGAGTCAAAGGAATAAGAGAGTACTTGTATTGTACCAGCTCCAGCCTTCTCAATCTGGATGACAAGGGTGAGCCCAGTGAGTGTTCCATGACAGGGAGCCTGTGAATGATATATTTGCGCCGGCGTCCGACCTTTGCCCCTAAGCACATTTGGTGGTGGCAAAGGGAATGGGGAAGGACAAAGGGTCCTGGACTGGCTCTGGCCAAAACAGCCTGGCAACGGGGGATCTGGTGGATGTAATCTCCAAGCAGATCTACACGGTGCCAAAAATCATATATGCTAGCCAGAGAAGCTCCAGTCAACCAGAGAAGCTCCAGTCCGCACCGTCTGGCTGACTGTAGCTTCTCTGGCTAGCATATACGATTTTTGGCACCGTGTAGATCGGCTTGGAGATTAGATTGATGCTCCATGACTGGAAGCCTGTGAATGACATATTTGTGCCAGCGTCCCGGCCCTTGCCACCCGGCACATTTAGTGGTGGCAAGGGGGATGGGGAACGACTAAGGGTCCCGCTCTGGCTCTTGCCAAAATGACCTGGCAAGGGGGAGCCTGGTGAGTGCTCCATAACTGGGAGCCAGTGAATGATATATTTGTGCCAGCGTCCCGGCCCTTGCCACCCGGCACATTTGGTGGTGGCAAGGGGGATGGGGAACGACTAAGGGTCCCGCTCTGGCTCTTGCCAAAATGACCTGGCAAGGGGGAGCCTGGTGAGTGCTCCATGACTGGGAGCCTGTGAATGACATATTTGTGCCAGCGTCCCGGCCCTTGCCACCCGGCACATTTGGTGGTGGCAAGGGGGATGGGGAACGACTAAGGGTCCCGCTCTGGCTCTTGCCAAAATGACCTGGCAAGGGGGAGCCTGGTGAGTGCTCCATAACTGGGAGCCTGTGAATGACATATTTGTGCCAGCGTCCCGGCCCTTGCCACCCGGCACATTTAGTGGTGGCAAGGGGGATGGGGAACGACTAAGGGTCCCGCTCTGGCTCTTGCCAAAATGACCTGGCAAGGGGGAGCCTGGTGAGTGCTCCATGACTGGGAGCCTGTGAATGACATATTTGTGCCAGCGTCCCGGCCCTTGCCACCCGGCACATTTGGTGGTGGCAAGGGGGATGGGGAACGACTAAGGGTCCCGCTCTGGCTCTTGCCAAAATGACCTGGCAAGGGGGAGCCTGGTGAGTGCTCCATGACTGGGAGCCTGTGAATGACATATTTGTGCCAGCGTCCCGGCCCTTGCCACCCGGCACATTTAGTGGTGGCAAGGGGGATGGGGAACGACTAAGGGTCCCGCTCTGGCTCTTGCCAAAATGACCTGGCAAGGGGGAGCCTGGTGAGTGCTCCATGACTGGGAGCCTGTGAATGACATATTTGTGCCAGCGTCCCGGCCCTTGCCACCCGGCACATTTGGTGGTGGCAAGGGGGATGGGGAACGACTAAGGGTCCCGCTCTGGCTCTTGCCAAAATGACCTGGCAAGGGGGAGCCTGGTGAGTGCTCCATGACTGGGAGCCTGTGAATGACATATTTGTGCCAGCGTCCCGGCCCTTGCCACCCGGCACATTTAGTGGTGGCAAGGGGGATGGGGAACGACTAAGGGTCCCGCTCTGGCTCTTGCCAAAATGACCTGGCAAGGGGGAGCCTGGTGAGTGCTCCATAACTGGGAGCCAGAAAATGATATTTGTGCCAGCATCCCGGCCCTTGCCACCCGGTACATTTGGTGGTGGCAAGGGGGATGGGGAACGACTAAGGGTCCTGCTCTGGCTCTTGCCAAAATGACCTGGCAAGGGGGAGCCTGGTGAGTGGAAGCCTGTGAATGACATATTTGTGCCAGCTTCCCACCTTGCCACCAGGCACATTCAGTGGGGGATGGGAACATTGGGAAGACCTGCTTAAGGGGGAGCTTGGTGGATGTTCCATGATTGGAAGTCTTGTAGATTAAGAACCATTTGTGTCAATACTTTATTGTTACTGCCAATTTGTCATTTGCATTGATTGTGTTTTTAGAGTGTTATAACAAATCTCAGGTCATTTGGCTTTATTTTCCTTACAATATGGGCTTTATTTTCCTTACAATGTGTAAGTGTTTTCATATTTCTGTCATTGTCATATTTCGTATCATTTTCCCATTGAAAAGCATTTTGAGAGATGTCCAGTAATGTATACAAGAATGAATGAAGTGTTTCAGATGATAAGGGGCAGTTGAAAGATTATGCTCGTGGCACACAACAGGTAGGGCCTGTTGTCTTCTGTCACTACACGTACATGTAGATGTAGAGACAGGTCTGGCATGGACATCGAAGAGAAGATTATCTCCAACACAACTAAATGTTAAGTAATGTTTTCTTCTGACAACAGACAATATGTACAGTTTGCAAATGAATGTAATTTCTTAATTATATGTTGATGAATGTTTCTACTCTGCATTGTGATGCTAAATCTTGCGCTCCTGTTTGTGTTCTCTAGACGGGACCTCCTGTAGAGAAGCAGAACCTGGTCCGCGATAAACCACATTTGGAGGAAGTAGACAAATCTGGCCCCAGCCATCCACACGAGATTGTAAGTAATTCTGGAATCATGCATGTTTATTTGGACACATGAACAGATTCCATATCTGTCTATAGTTTTTTTATCAGTGTTTCAGCTCTGTATTGAAATGTTAAATCTCACTCTTCTGTTTCTATCCTCCAGACCCCACTAGAGAAGAGAAGCAGATCATGGTCCAAGTCAAGTTAAAGTTTATTGCACAACAATTGTAACAGGTACAATGTAAGGCAAAATACTGCTGGCTACTTGTTCTAATCTAGTACAAACTGCAGCAAGGTTCCAGGCTATACAATGTTGTTAATGGTAGATAGTATCAGCTGGCTACTTACATTGTATACTGATTCTCCATATGAAAGTCTGCTTTTATTTTTGAATATGTTTCAAGTTTCTTAAAGATTCTTATTGTTTGCCGCTTGACAGAAAATCGCCTTAAAGGCGCTCCTTGAATATGTTTCTGAAATATTTTGCATTGACTGTTCGGTATCCATGAGAAACTGCCTGTGGAAGAAGCAGGCAGACCCTGCCAGCCAGAAAAGGATATACTACTAATAGATTGCAGCCAATTCCGAAAACATGTATATTTTGACATGAATGTAGATTTTCTGCGATGTAATATTCATGTAATATAATTTTGTGGGTAAAGCTTTGACATGGAAATGATTCAACTCGCAGTATTCGTATCTACATAGAGGAAATAATAAGAGAATGGGAGAAGACAAGTGTTAAGTTTCAATTTTGTGCTTAAGTAAAACTGTCAAGATTCAAAGTGTTATGTTTGCATTTTTGCTCTTAAGTACAAAAATGGTAAGATTGTGAGTGAATGTGTATGTGTGTGTGGAGAGAACCGGTCTGATCTACATACCGTCACGGCGTGTGCTATCTAACCAGCCATCACCAGTTTTCTCTCGAATAGAAAGCTAGGGACTTGATTATTCTGAATTGCAAAGAAAGACCTGTGAGTATCTATCAGAGGCATTTCCATACCAAATTTCTGGTCATTTGGTTTAAATATCATGGTAGCGAAGCCACAAATGTGCATTTTGATTATCAAAAAAGGCCATCCTTGCATCTTGCATTTTCAAAAATTGAATTTTGGACTGGTAATCCATTTTTTTCGGTTGATGTGTCTATGGAATGGTTCATTATGTGTGTGATTGATCACATTTTGAATGGGGAAGGCGATGATGGGTGAAATATGTTGTATTTGCCCGCAAATGTTGCCTCTCTAGTTTCTACTATTTTCCCAGCGATCCGCGGAGGCTGGTAGAGCATTTGCCACCGCTAGATCTGCTTGGAGATTACGGCTTGGTGGTATTTTCTAACAAACGGCAGCAAAACACACCCAATGCGGAAGTAAATACGCCACAGCAGCGCAGAAAAGGGGCCAATGACCTAATTTGGAGATTCAAATTAATGAAATAAAGTTAGCAGTACAAGGGTTAAAAGCATGCAACAACAGTATCGTATAGTATACTGTACATTTACACAGACCTCTGATTTCTATATCGTCAGGTCGTCATTTTGACACCCTGAGCCAAATAAGAAAACCTGACGAAATAGAAAGCCCTGCAAAATCACCCCAAAAGGACCCCAAAAGGCTAACCTCTGCTTGGAAAATAGGTTCTGTTATGAAAGTGTCCTGAGTGACAATCTCATAGTTAGTGAACCGTCCCGTGGAATACACACCCCGCCGTCTCGCCTCATGGAATCCAGATGTTTCGGGGCCGGGGAGCAAGTGGGGGTTTCCAGCATACGTAAGACAGATAACTGGGCCCCTTGACACGTTTTAACATCTAGTGATCAGGTTCCACAAATGTTAAAACATCTGTGGAACCTGATCACTAGATGTTGATTCGAGATCCTGTATGGGTGTAGGTATTTCACGAATCGACAAATCTTCATGTTTTGCCTTCCTTGAATTTAACAATTCAAGAAAATCCAATAACCCCTAGGACCCTCCCTCTGTTTACGTTTTCTACTTCCCCATCACTAGCCGTGGCGACTCTTTAATCGGGTATATTTTGCTGTATGTCTAAAGACTCTTTTACATTACCTCTTGTGAGGGTAATGTAAAAGAGTCTTTAGACATACAGCAAAATATACCCGATTAAAGAGCCGCCACGGCTACCCCATCACCAGCTCCTGAACTATCATTTAGATTCTTGACAGCTAAACAGTTCAACACAGTAACAAACATATCACATGCTTTCCCTTTTATCAACTACGGTATGTTTTTACGCAGCTACACGAAGAAAAATAGGTTTGAAAGAGAAAATACGCGGCGTGCGTCATATTTCATTTACATTTTCTTCTGCTTCTTACAACGTTCTACAAACCTTGTAAATATATATATATATTATACCGATTCACAAGTCGAGTCTTCTTACCTGGACCTTAGTTGGCACACAGGCGCCTGATGAATCACTAGAATTTGCTACGGAACGAATGCGGACTCCTTGTCCAAGGACGGAAATTATACGGCCGTGGACTACAAGAAACAGTATCTTCGCGGACAGGAACTAGTGACTCTACTCTTGTAATGGCCGACTTGTCGGCCGATGGACATTAGCGGAAGAAGAAGACTCTGTAACCCGGAAGTATTGGCGAGCTGGAGGTCAAGTCTCCTAACCTGATTACCCATCTGTTGTACATGAGCGTCCGATGACCTTTATAGACCGTTCAGAATAACCGCTAGTTTCATATGTGTGTCCAAATACAAGTCTTATTCTAGCACAGAAGGATGATACAGCATTTTCTTGTTTATTGTGCAAAATAACCCCTGGTTTGAAAAATCTGTGTCTAGTTGATTTTAACTTGTACGTTCACCAGACTTTCAAACACCAAAAATACGAAATTTCCCTGATTTACTACTAGTCTTTGACCACTTTCAGCTGTACATGAGCGTCCGTTGACCTTTATAGCCTGATTCGGTAACACTAGTTCCAGCAGACCACGTTTCGTCATTATCCAAGGCCGCCACGGAAAAAAAAAACACAATTGAACTTTTTTTCTGACTGACTGTACAAGTCATATCATCACATCATTGAATAGAACAACATAATCGTTATCTTTTTGGGTTCTTTTATTACTCTCAACAGCGAACTTCTTTTATAACTAGATTGCAAAACTCAACGAAACATGGCAACTCAGAAACTATGGAACTTCTGACATTGCTTCAAATATTTACCAGAAGGAGGCATCTACAAGTTACATCATTCAACAAACCAAAATGCATGTTCAAACTTAACTAACAACCATATTAGAAAAATGCTGCACAGAAAAATTGGTGCAGTGATGCACAACATTAATATCAAAAGAATTGCTACTATGAAAAAGCTACAATACATTCTGACAACAAATATTGACAATATATATAGACAAATATAAGTAATGTATTCATTACTTTGAACCTTGTACTTCACTACATTGAACTTCCACAAGTTTGTACATCAACTACTATTCTACTAACTTTGAACTAATTTAAACTACGTTAAACTTCACAAAAGAACAAAACTGAATGACTTATCAACTTCGAGATCAGGAATCAACAAGCAGATGTATGTAAGACCGTTTCAACACAAAGTGTTGATACCTATGATATTTTCCATCAATCTCTCGTTTCATTTAGCTGGTGTGTTTCAAAAGACACATATTATGATCAATAAAGTTGAACAGCATAACATCCACATGTACAATGATTATCTACCTCAAGGAATGTTGTGCCAAAACGGAACCAACAAGAAGGACAAAAATCAAATAACAAGTTGTTGACATGTTTATGAGGTGGTCTTTAGGTTCACTTGCTATCTGCACTGTGTGCTGCATATCAAACCATGGACTTCGAGGTAACCAAAATACATGTAGTAGGACTGCACTGATTTCTGCACAAATGTGCACTACTCATACGCTATGTTTGTATGCATATCAATCGCAAAACAACTTCTCGTGCTAAACGTAGTTAAAGTGGTCTGGCCTGTAGGGTTTCTCCCTTGTGAGACTGCATGTGTTCCTGTAGGGTAACCAGTTCACTGAACTGTCTGCTACACTCCTAACCACACTGTAAGTGTGCGTTTCTTCATATCATCTAGCCTACTTAACTGCCAGCTACACACCTCACAGATATAGGTAATTTCTAGTGTCCGCATGCGTCTCTCCCGATTACTCAACCTACTGCTTGCTACACTCCTCACACGTATAGGGTTTCTTATAATTACCTGTGTGCGTCCGCATGTTTCTTCAGGGCACCCAACTCACTGAACTACCTGCTGCATTCCAAACACTTATAGGGCTTCTCTCCTGTGTGATTCTGCATGTGTGTCTTTAAATTACCCAACTGACTGAATTGCCTGCTACACTCCTCACACCTGTAAGGTTTCTCTCCTGTATGAGTCCGCATGTGTCTCTTCTGAGCACCCAGCTGACTGAACTTCCTGCTATACTCCTCACACTTGTAAGGTTTCTCTCCTGTGTGAGTCCGCATGTGAATCTTTAGATAACTTAGCTCACTGAACTGTCTGCTGCATTCTTCACACTTGTAGGGTTTCTCCCTTGTGTGAGTGCGCATGTGTGTCTTTAGATGACACAGTTTACGGAACTGCCTGCTGCACTCCTCACATCTGTAGGGTTTCTCACCCGTGTGAGTCCGTATGTGTTTCTTTAGATCACCCAACCCAGCGAACTGCCTGCTACACTCCTCACACTGGTAGGGTGTCTCCCCTGTGTGAGTGCGCATGTGTCTCTTCTGGGCACCCAGCTGACTGAACTGCCTGCTACACTCCTCACACTTGTAAGGTTTCTCTCCTGTGTGAGTCCTCATGTGAGTCTTCAGATCACTTAGCTCTCCGAACTGTCTGCTGCATTCCTCACATCTGTAGGGTTTCTCACCTATGTGAGTCCGCATGTGTCTCTTCAGATTACTCAGCACACTGAATTGTCTGCGGCACTCCCTACATTTGTATGGTTTTTCCCCTGTGTGAGTCCGTATGTGACTGTTTAGAAAACCCAGCTGACTGAACTTCCTACTGCACTCCTCACACTTGTAGGGTTTTCCCTCTGTGAGTACGAATGTGAGTTTTCAGATGACTCAGCTCTCTGAACTGTTTGCTGCACTCCTCACACTTGTAGGGTTTCTCCCCTGTGTGAGTACGAATGTGAGCCTTCAGATTACGCTGCTTACCAAACTGCCTACCACACTCCTCACACATGTACACTCTCACACATTTGTCTCTCCTACTAGACTCCTCCCTAACCTCCTCACGTCTTTCTCCTTGCCAGGTGGAAACACTGGTGGCAGAACCCCCTGCTGCTACTCTAATGACGTCATCCAAACCTTGCATGCTGTCTGTTGTTGCCATGTCAACAATATCGGGATCAATTCCTGTAAGTAAAAGACCAACAATTATCATGTTACAATTGGATAATGTTTTCACAGAAAATGTTTTCACAGAAAACAAGCTTTATATAAGCCCAACTATTCACCATAGATTGTGTATACAAACTGTCTGTCAAACAATTCACAACATTGAGACTGATGATATAATGTAAAGTTTGAACATTCTGATAAAGAGATTGAATTTTAGACCGGAGCATTGAATTGGTCTATAATGCTTTATAAGTATGGGGTGGGGGCGTAACTTTGGTCAGCTATTACTCCCTAACCATGAATGAGAAAGTAAAGTGATTTCATTTCCTCAAATACCCGCCAAGTGCCCTATCGTTTGAATGTAAAGTTTGAACATTCTGATAAAGAGATTGAATTTTAGAGCGGAGCACTGAATTGGTCTATAATGCTTTATAAGTATGGGGTGGGGGGCGTAACTTTGGTCAGCTATTACTCCCTAACCATGAATGAGAAAGTAAAGTGATTTCATTCCCTCAAATACCCGCCAAGTGCCCTATCGTTTGCATGTAAAGTTTGAACATTCTGATAAAGAGATTGAATTTTAGACCGGAGCACTGAATTGATCTATAATGCTTTATAAGTATGGGGTGGGGGGCGTAACTTTGGTCAGCTATCACTCCCTAACCATGAATGAGAAAGTAAAGTGATTTCATTTCCTCAAATACCCGCCAAGTGCCCTATCGTTTGAATGTAAAGTTTGAACATTCTGATAAAGAGATTGAATTTTAGAGCGGAGCACTGAATTGGTCTATAATGCTTTATAAGTATGGGGTGGGGGGCGTAACTTTGGTCAGCTATTACTCCCTAACCATGAATGAGAAAGTAAAGTGATTTCATTTTCTCAAATACCCGCCAAGTGCCCTATCGTTTGAATGTAAAGTTTGAACATTCTGATAAAGAGATTGAATTTTAGACCGGAGTACTGAATTGGTCTATAATGCTTTATATGTATGGGGTGGGGGCGTAACTTTGGTCAGCTATTACTCAATAACCATGAATGAGAAAGTAAAGAGATTTCTTTCCCTCAAATACCCGCCAAGTGCCCTATCGTTTGAATGTAAAGTTTGAACATTCTGATAAAGAGATTGAATTTTAGAGCGGAGCACTGAATTGGTCTATAATGCTTTATAAGTATGGGGTGGCGGGGCGTAACTTTGGTCAGCTATTACTCCCTAACCATGAATGAGAAAGTAAAGTGATTTCATTTCCTCAAATACCCGCCAAGTGCCCTATCGTTTGAATGTAAAGTTTGAACATTCTGATAAAGAGATTGAATTTTAGACCGGAGCACTGAATTGGTCTATAATGCTTTATAAGTATGGGGTGGGGGGCGTAACTTTGGTCAGCTATTACTCCCTAACCATGAATGAGAAAGTAAAGTGATTTCATTCCCTCAAATACCCGCCAAGTGCCCTATCGTTTGCATGTAAAGTTTGAACATTCTGATAAAGAGATTGAATTTTAGACCGGAGCACTGAATTGATCTATAATGCTTTATAAGTATGGGGTGGGGGGCGTAACTTTGGTCAGCTATCACTCCCTAACCATGAATGAGAAAGTAAAGTGATTTCATTTCCTCAAATACCCGCCAAGTGCCCTATCGTTTGAATGTAAAGTTTGAACATTCTGATAAAGAGATTGAATTTTAGAGCGGAGCACTGAATTGGTCTATAATGCTTTATAAGTATGGGGTGGGGGGCGTAACTTTGGTCAGCTATTACTCCCTAACCATGAATGAGAAAGTAAAGTGATTTCATTTCCTCAAATACCCGCCAAGTGCCCTATCGTTTGAATGTAAAGTTTGAACATTCTGATAAAGAGATTGAATTTTAGACCGGAGTACTGAATTGGTCTATAATGCTTTATATGTATGGGGTGGGGGCGTAACTTTGGTCAGCTATTACTCAATAACCATGAATGAGAAAGTAAAGAGATTTCTTTCCCTCAAATACCCGCCAAGTGCCCTATCGTTTGAATGTAAAGTTTGAACATTCTGATAAAGAGATTGAATTTTAGAGCGGAGCACTGAATTGGTCTATAATGCTTTATAAGTATGGGGTGGCGGGGCGTAACTTTGGTCAGCTATTACTCCCTAACCATGAATGAGAAAGTAAAGTGATTTCATTTCCTCAAGTACCCGCCAAGTGCCCTATCGTTTGAATGTAAAGTTTGAACAGTATGATAAAGAGATTGAATTTTAGACCGGAGCACTGAATTGGTCTATAATGCTTTATAAGTATGGGGTGGGGGCGTAACTTTGGTCAGCTATTACTCCCTAACCATGAATGAGAAAGTAAAGTGATTTCATTTCCTCAAATACCCGCCAAGTGCCCTATCGTTTGAATGTAAAGTTTGAACATTCTGATAAAGAGATTGAATTTTAGACCGGAGTACTGAATTGGTCTATAATGCTTTATATGTATGGGGTGGGGGAGTAACTTTGGTCAGCTATTACTCCCTAACCATGAATGAGAAAGTAAAGAGATTTCATTCCCTCAAATACCCGCCAAGTGCCCTATCGTTTGAATGTAAAGTTTGAACATTCTGATAAAGAGATTGAATTTTAGACCGGAGCACTGAATTGGTCTATAATGCTTTATAAGTATGGGGTGGCGGGGCGTAACTTTGGTCAGCTATTACTCCCTAACCATGAATGAGAAAGTAAAGTGATTTCATTTCCTCAAATACCCGCCAAGTGCCCTATCGTTTGAATGTAAAGTTTGAACATTCTGATAAAGAGATTGAATTTTAGACCGGAGCACTGAATTGGTCTATAATGCTTTATAAGTATGGGGTGGGGGGCGTAACTTTGGTCAGCTATTACTCCCTAACCATGAATGAGAAAGTAAAGTGATTTCATTTCCTCAAATACCCGCCAAGTGCCCTATCGTTTGAATGTAAAGTTTGAACATTCTGATAAAGAGATTGAATTTTAGACCGGAGCACTGAATTGGTCTATAATGCTTTAAAAGTATGGGGTGGGGGCGTAACTTTGGTCAGCTATTACTTCCTAACCATGAATGAGAAAGTAAAGTGATTTCATTTCCTCAAATACCCGCCAAGTGCCCTATCGTTTGAATGTAAAGTTTGAACATTCTGATAAAGAGATTGAATTTTAGAGCGGAGCACTGAATTGGTCTATAATGCTTTAAAAGTATGGGGTGGGGGCGTAACTTTGGTCAGCTATTACTTCCTAACCATGAATGAGAAAGTAAAGTGATTTCATTTCCTCAAATACCCGCCAAGTGCCCTATCGTTTGAATGTAAAGTTTGAACATTCTGATAAAGAGATTGAATTTTAGACCGGAGCACTGAATTGGTCTATAATGCTTTATAAGTATGGGGTGGGGGCGTAACTTTGGTCAGCTATTACTCCCTTACCATGAATGAGAAAGTAAAGTGATTTCATTTCCTCAAATACCCGCCAAGTGCCCTATCGTTTGAATGTAAAGTTTGAACATTCTGATAAAGAGATTGAATTTTAGACCGGAGCACTGAATTGGTCTATAATGCTTTATAAGTATGGGGTGGGGGCGTAACTTTGGTCAGCTATTCCTCCCTAACCATGAATGAGAAAGTAAAGTGATTTCATTCCCTCAAATACCCGCCAAGTGCCCTATCGTTTGAATGTAAAGTTTGAACATTCTGATAAAGAGATTGAATTTTAGAGCGGAGCACTGAATTGGTCTATAATGCTTTATAAGTATGGGGTGGGGGCGTAACTTTGGTCAGCTATTACTCCCTAACCATGAATGAGAAAGTAAAGTGATTTCATTTCCTCAAATACCCGCCAAGTGCCCTATCGTTTGAATGTAAAGTTTGAACATTCTGATAAAGAGATTGAATTTTAGACCGGAGCACTGAATTGGTCTATAATGCTTTATAAGTATGGGGTGGGGGGCGTAACTTTGGTCAGCTATTACTTCCTAACCATGAATGAGAAAGTAAAGTGATTTCATTTCCTCAAATACCCGCCAAGTGCCCTATCGTTTGAATGTAAAGTTTGAACATTCTGATAAAGAGATTGAATTTTAGAGCGGAGCACTGAATTGGTCTATAATGCTTTATAAGTATGGGGTGGGGGGCGTAACTTTGGTCAGCTATTACTCCCTAACCATGAATGAGAAAGTACAGTGATTTCATATCCTCAAATACCCGCCAAGTGCCCTATCGTTTGCATGTAAAGTTTGAACATTCTGATAAAGAGATTGAATTTTAGACCGGAGCACTGAATTGATCTATAATGCTTTATAAGTATGGGGTGGGGGGCGTAACTTTGGTCAGCTATTACTCCCTAACCATGAATGAGAAAGTAAAGTGATTTCATTTCCTCAAATACCCGCCAAGTGCCCTATCGTTTGAATGTAAAGTTTGAACATTCTGATAAAGAGATTGAATTTTAGACCGGAGCACTGAATTGGTCTATAATGCTTCATAAGTATGGGGTGGGGGGGCGTAACTTTGGTCAGCTATTACTCCCTAACCATGAATGAGAAAGTAAAGTGATTTCATTTCCTCAAATACCCGCCAAGTGCCCTATCGTTTGAATGTAAAGTTTGAACAGTCTGATAAAGAGATTGAATTTTAGAGCGGAGCACTGAATTGGTCTATAATGCTTTATAAGTATGGGGTGGGGGCGTAACTTTTGTCAGCTATTACTCTCTAACCATGAATGAGAAAGTAAAGTGATTTCATTTCCTCAAATACCCGCCAAGTGCCCTATCGTTTGAATGTAAAGTTTGAACATTCTGATAAAGAGATTGAATTTTAGACCGGAGCACTGAATTGGTCTATAATGCTTTATAAGTATGGGGTGGGGGCGTAACTTTGGTCAGCTATTACTTCCTAACCATGAATGAGAAAGTAAAGTGATTTCATTTCCTCAAATACCCGCCAAGTGCCCTATCGTTTGAATGTAAAGTTTGAACATTCTGATAATGAGATTGAATTTTAGACCGGAGCACTGAATTGGTCTATAATGCTTTATAAGTATGGGGTGGGGGCGTAACTTTTGTCAGCTATTACTCCCTAACCATGAATGAGAAAGTAAAGTGATTTCATTTTCTCAAATACCCGCCAAGTGCCCTATCGTTTGAATGTAAAGTTTGAACATTCTGATAATGAGATTGAATTTTAGAGCGGAGCACTGAATTGGTCTATAATGCTTTATAAGTATGGGGTGGGGGCGTAACTTTGGTCAGCTATTACTCCCTAACCATGAATGAGAAAGTAAAGTGATTTCATTTCCTCAAATACCCGCCAAGTGCCCTATCGTTTGAATGTAAAGTTTGAACATTCTGATAAAGAGATTGAATTTTAGACCGGAGCACTGAATTGGTCTATAATGCTTTATAAGTATGGGGTGGGGGCGTAACTTTGGTCAGCTATTACTCCCTAACCATGAATGAGAAAGTAAAGTGATTTCATTTTCTCAAATACCCGCCAAGTACCCTATCGTTTGAATGTAAAGTTTGAACATTCTGATAATGAGATTGAATTTTAGAGCGGAGCACTGAATTGGTCTATAATGCTTTATAAGTATGGGGTGGGGGCGTAACTTTGGTCAGCTATTACTCCCTAACCATGAATGAGAAAGTAAAGTGATTTCATTTCCTCAAATACCCGCCAAGTGCCCTATCGTTTGAATGTAAAGTTTGAACATTCTGATAAAGAGATTGAATTTTAGAGCGGAGCACTGAATTGGTCTATAATGCTTTATAAGTATGGGGTGGGGGCGTAACTTTGGTCAGCTATTACTCCCTAACCATGAATGAGAAAGTAAAGTGATTTCATTCCCTCAAATACCCGCCAAGTGCCCTATCGTTTGAATGTAGAGTTTGAACATTCTGATAAAGAGATTGAATTTTAGAGCGGAGCACTGAATTGGTCTATAATGCTTTATAAGTATGGGGTGGGGGGCGTAACTTTGGTCAGCTATTACTCCCTAACCATGAATGAGAAAGTAAAGTGATTTCATTTCCTCAAATACCCGCCAAGTGCCCTATCGTTTGAATGTAAAGTTTGAACATTCTGATAAAGAGATTGAATTTTAGACCGGAGCACTGAATTGGTCTATAATGCTTTATAAGTATGGGGTGGGGGCGTAACTTTGGTCAGCTATTACTCCCTAACCATGAATGAGAAAGTAAAGTGATTTCATTTTCTCAAATACCCGCCAAGTGCCCTATCGTTTGAATGTAAAGTTTGAACATTCTGATAAAGAGATTGAATTTTAGAGCGGAACACTGAATTGGTCTATAATGCTTTATAAGTATGTGGTGGGGGGCGTAACTTTGGTCAGCTATTACTTCCTAACCATGAATGAGAAAGTAAAGTGATTTCATTTCCTCAAATACCCGCCAAGTGCCCTATCGTTTGAATGTAAAGTTTGAACATTCTGATAATGAGATTGAATTTTAGACCGGAGCACTGAATTGGTCTATAATGCTTTATAAGTATGGGGTGGGGGCGTAACTTTGGTCAGCTATTACTCCCTAACCATGAATGAGAAAGTAAAGTGATTTCATTTCCTCAAATACCCGCCAAGTGCCCTATCGTTTGAATGTAAAGTTTGAACATTCTGATAAAGAGATTGAATTTTAGAGCGGAGCACTGAATTGGTCTATAATGCTTTATAAGTATGGGGTGGGGGCGTAACTTTGGTCAGCTATTACTCCCTAACCATGAATGAGAAAGTAAAGTGATTTCATTTCCTCAAATACCCGCCAAGTGCCCTATCGTTTGAATGTAAAGTTTGAACATTCTGATAAAGAGATTGAATTTTAGACCGGAGCACTGAATTGGTCTATAATGCTTTATAAGTATGGGGTGGGGGGCGTAACTTTGGTCAGCTATTACTCCCTAACCATGAATGAGAAAGTAAAGTGATTTCATTTCCTCAAATACCCGCCAAGTGCCCAATCGTTTGAATGTCAAGTTTGAACATTCTGATAAAGAGATTGAATTTTAGACCGGAGCACTGAATTGGTCTATAATGCTTTATAAGTATGGGGTGGGGGGCGTAACTTTGGTCAGCTATTACTCCCTAACCATGAATGAGAAAGTAAAGTGATTTCATTTCCTCAAATACCCGCCAAGTGCCCTATCGTTTGAATGTAAAGTTTGAACAGTCTGATAAAGAGATTGAATTTTAGACCGGAGCACTGAATTGGTCTATAATGCTTTATAAGTATGGGGTGGGGGGGCGTAACTTTGGTCAGCTATTACTCCCTAACCATGAATGAGAAAGTAAAGTGATTTCATTTCCTCAAATACCCGCCAAGTGCCCTATCGTTTGAATGTAAAGTTTGAACATTCTGATAAAGAGATTGAATTTTAGACCGGAGCACTGAATTGGTCTATAATGCTTTATAAGTATGGGGTGGGGGCGTAACTTTGGTCAGCTATTACTTCCTAACCATGAATGAGAAAGTAAAGTGATTTCATTTCCTCAAATACCCGCCAAGTGCCCTATCGTTTGAATGTAAAGTTTGAACATTCTGATAATGAGATTGAATTTTAGACCGGAGCACTGAATTGGTCTATAATGCTTTATAAGTATGGGGTGGGGGCGTAACTTTGGTCAGCTATTACTCCCTAACCATGAATGAGAAAGTAAAGTGATTTCATTTTCTCAAATACCCGCCAAGTGCCCTATCGTTTGAATGTAAAGTTTGAACATTCTGATAATGAGATTGAATTTTAGAGCGGAGCACTGAATTGGTCTATAATGCTTTATAAGTATGGGGTGGGGGCGTAACTTTGGTCAGCTATTACTCCCTAACCATGAATGAGAAAGTAAAGTGATTTCATTTCCTCAAATACCCGCCAAGTGCCCTATCGTTTGAATGTAAAGTTTGAACATTCTGATAAAGAGATTGAATTTTAGAGCGGAGCACTGAATTGGTCTATAATGCTTTATAAGTATGGGGTGGGGGGCGTAACTTTAGTCAGCTATTACTTCCTAACCATGAATGAGAAAGTAAAGTGATTTCATTTCCTCAAATACCCGCCAAGTGCCCTATCGTTTGAATGTAAAGTTTGAACATTCTGATAAAGAGATTGAATTTTAGACCGGAGCACTGAATTGGTCTATAATGCTTTATAAGTATGGGGTTGGGGGCATAACTTTGGTCAGCTATTACTTCCTAACCATGAATGAGAAAGTAAAGTGATTTCATTTCCTCAAATACCCGCCAAGTGCCCTATCGTTTGAATGTAAAGTTTGAACATTCTGATAAAGAGATTGAATTTTAGACCGGAGCACTGAATTGGTCTATAATGCTTTATAAGTATGGGGTGGGGGCGTAACTTTGGTCAGCTATTACTCCCTAACCATGAATGAGAAAGTACAGTGATTTCATTTCCTCAAATACCCGCCAAGTGCCCTATCGTTTAGATGTAAAGTTTGAACAGTCTGATAAAGAGATTGAATTTTAGAGCGGAGCACTGAATTGGTCTATAATGCTTTATAAGTATGGGGTGGGGGCGTAACTTTGGTCAGCTATTACTCCCTAACCATGAATGAGAAAGTAAAGTGATTTCATTTCCTCAAATACCCGCCAAGTGCCCTATCGTTTGAATGTAAAGTTTGAACATTCTGATAAAGAGATTGAATTTTAGACCGGAGCACTGAATTGGTCTATAATGCTTTATAAGTATGGGGTGGGGGCGTAACTTTGGTCAGCTATTACTCCCTAACCATGAATGAGAAAGTACAGTGATTTCATTTCCTCAAATACCCGCCAAGTGCCCTATCGTTTGAATGTAAAGTTTGAACATTCTGATAAAGAGATTGAATTTTAGAGCGGAGCACTGAATTGGTCTATAATGCTTTATAAGTATGGGGTGGGGGGCGTAACTTTGGTCAGCTATTACTCCCTAACCATAAGTGAGAAAGTAAAGTGATTTCATTTCCTCAAATACCCGCCAAGTGCCCAAGATTTAGATGTAAAGTTTGAACAGTCTGATAAAGAGATTGAATTTTAGAGCGGAGCACTGAATTGGTCTATAATGCTTTATAAGTATGGGGTGGGGGCGTAACTTTGGTCAGCTATTACTCCCTAACCATGAATGAGAAAGTAAAGTGATTTCATTTCCTCAAATACCCGCCAAGTGCCCTATCGTTTGAATGTAAAGTTTGAACATTCTGATAAAGAGATTGAATTTTAGAGCGGAGCACTGAATTGGTCTATAATGCTTTATAAGTATGGGGTGGGGGGCGTAACTTTGGTCAGCTATTACTTCCTAACCATGAATGAGAAAGTAAAGTGATTTCATTTCCTCAAATACCCGCCAAGTGCCATATCGTTTGAATGTAAAGTTTGAACAGTCTGATAAAGAGATTGAATTTTAGAGCGGAGCACTGAATTGGTCTATAATGCTTTATAAGTATAGGGTGGGGGCGTAACTTTTGTCAGCTATTACTCTCTAACCATGAATGAGAAAGTAAAGTGATTTCATTTCCTCAAATACCCGCCAAGTGCCCTATCGTTTGAATGTAAAGTTTGAACATTCTGATAAAGAGATTGAATTTTAGAGCGGAGCACTGAATTGGTCTATAATGCTTTATAAGTATGGGGTGGGGGCGTAACTTTTGTCAGCTATTACTCTCTAACCATGAATGAGAAAGTAAAGTGATTTCATTTCCTCAAATACCCGCCAAGTGCCCTATCGTTTGAATGTAAAGTTTGAACATTCTGATAAAGAGATTGAATTTTAGAGCGGAGCACTGAATTGGTCTATAATGCTTTATAAGTATGGGGTGGGGGCGTAACTTTGGTCAGCTATTACTCCCTAACCATGAATGAGAAAGTAAAGTGATTTCATTTCCTCAAATACCCGCCAAGTGCCCTATCGTTTGAATGTCAAGTTTGAACATTCTGATAAAGAGATTGAATTTTAGAGCGGAGCACTGAATTGGTCTATAATGCTTTATAAGTATGGGGTGGGGGGCGTAACTTTGGTCAGCTATTACTCCCTAACCATGAATGAGAAAGTAAAGTGATTTCATTTCCTCAAATACCCGCCAAGTGCCCTATCGTTTGAATGTCAAGTTTGAACAGTCTGATAAAGAGATTGAATTTTAGACCGGAGCACTGAATTGGTCTATAATGCTTTATAAGTATGGGGTGGGGGGCGTAACTTTGGTCAGCTATTACTCTCTAACCATGAATGAGAAAGTAAAGTGATTTCATTTCCTCAAATACCCGCCAAGTGCCCTATCGTTTGAATGTAAAGTTTGAACAGTCTGATAAAGAGATTGAATTTTAGAGCGGAGCACTGAATTGGTCTATAATGCTTTATAAGTATGGGGTGGGGGCGTAACTTTGGTCAGCTATTACTCTCTAACCATGAATGAGAAAGTAAAGTGATTTCATTTCCTCAAATACCCGCCAAGTGCCCTATCGTTTGAATGTAAAGTTTGAACATTCTGATAATGAGATTGAATTTTAGACCGGAGCACTGAATTGGTCTATAATGCTTTATAAGTATGGGGTGGGGGGCGTAACTTTGGTCAGCTATTACTCCCTAACCATGAGTGAGAAAGTAAAGTGATTTCATTTCCTCAAATACCCGCCAAGTGCCCAAGATTTAGATGTAAAGTTTGAACAGTCTGATAAAGAGATTGAATTTTAGAGCGGAGCACTGAATTGGTCTATAATGCTTTATAAGTATGGGGTGGGGGCGTAACTTTGGTCAGCTATTACTCCCTAACCATGAATGAGAAAGTAAAGTGATTTCATTTCCTCAAATACCCGCCAAGTGCCCTATCGTTTGAATGTAAAGTTTGAACATTCTGATAAAGAGATTGAATTTTAGACCGGAGCACTGAATTGGTCTATAATGCTTTATAAGTATGGGGTGGGGGGCGTAACTTTGGTCAGCTATTACTTCCTAACCATGAATGAGAAAGTAAAGTGATTTCATTTCCTCAAATACCCGCCAAGTGCCATATCGTTTGAATGTAAAGTTTGAACAGTCTGATAAAGAGATTGAATTTTAGAGCGGAGCACTGAATTGGTCTATAATGCTTTATAAGTATAGGGTGGGGGCGTAACTTTTGTCAGCTATTACTCTCTAACCATGAATGAGAAAGTAAAGTGATTTCATTTCCTCAAATACCCGCCAAGTGCCCTATCGTTTGAATGTAAAGTTTGAACATTCTGATAAAGAGATTGAATTTTAGAGCGGAGCACTGAATTGGTCTATAATGCTTTATAAGTATGGGGTGGGGGCGTAACTTTTGTCAGCTATTACTCTCTAACCATGAATGAGAAAGTAAAGTGATTTCATTTCCTCAAATACCCGCCAAGTGCCCTATCGTTTGAATGTAAAGTTTGAACATTCTGATAAAGAGATTGAATTTTAGAGCGGAGCACTGAATTGGTCTATAATGCTTTATAAGTATGGGGTGGGGGCGTAACTTTGGTCAGCTATTACTCCCTAACCATGAATGAGAAAGTAAAGTGATTTCATTTCCTCAAATACCCGCCAAGTGCCCTATCGTTTGAATGTCAAGTTTGAACATTCTGATAAAGAGATTGAATTTTAGACCGGAGCACTGAATTGGTCTATAATGCTTTATAAGTATGGGGTGGGGGGCGTAACTTTGGTCAGCTATTACTCCCTAACCATGAATGAGAAAGTAAAGTGATTTCATTTCCTCAAATACCCGCCAAGTGCCCAAGATTTAGATGTAAAGTTTGAACAGTCTGATAAAGAGATTGAATTTTAGACCGGAGCACTGAATTGGTCTATAATGCTTTATAAGTATGGGGTGGGGGGGCGTAACTTTGGTCAGCTATTACTCCCTAACCATGAATGAGAAAGTAAAGTGATTTCATTTCCTCAAATACCCGCCAAGTGCCCTATCGTTTGAATGTAAAGTTTGAACATTCTGATAAAGAGATTGAATTTTAGAGCGGAGCACTGAATTGGTCTATAATGCTTTATAAGTATGGGGTGGGGGGCGTAACTTTGGTCAGCTATTACTCCCTAACCATGAATGAGAAAGTAAAGTGATTTCATTTCCTCAAATACCCGCCAAGTGCCCTATCGTTTGAATGTAAAGTTTGAACAGTCTGATAAAGAGATTGAATTTTAGAGCGGAGCACTGAATTGGTCTATAATGCTTTATAAGTATGGGGTGGGGGGCGTAACTTTGGTCAGCTATTACTCCCTAACCATGAATGAGAAAGTAAAGTGATTTCATTTCCTCAAATACCCGCCAAGTGCCCTATCGTTTGAATGTAAAGTTTGAACAGTCTGATAAAGAGATTGAATTTTAGAGCGGAGCACTGAATTGGTCTATAATGCTTTATAAGTATGGGGTGGGGGCGTAACTTTGGTCAGCTATTACTCTCTAACCATGAATGAGAAAGTAAAGTGATTTCATTTCCTCAAATACCCGCCAAGTGCCCTATCGTTTGAATGTAAAGTTTGAACATTCTGATAATGAGATTGAATTTTAGACCGGAGCACTGAATTGGTCTATAATGCTTTATAAGTATGGGGTGGGGGGGCGTAACTTTGGTCAGCTATTACTCCCTAACCATGAATGAGAAAGTAAAGTGATTTCATTTCCTCAAATACCCGTCAAGTGCCCTATCGTTTGAATGTAAAGTTTGAACATTCTGATAAAGAGATTGAATTTTAGAGCGGAGCACTGAATTGGTCTATAATGCTTTATAAGTATGGGGTGGGGGCGTAACTTTGGTCAGCTATTACTCCCTAACCATGAATGAGAACGTAAAGTGATTTCATTTCCTCAAATACCCGCCAAGTGCCCTATCGTTTGAATGTAAAGTTTGAACATTCTGATAAAGAGATTGAATTTTAGAGCGGAGCACTGAATTGGTCTATAATGCTTTATAAGTATGGGGTGGGGGCGTAACTTTGGTCAGCTATTACTCCCTAACCATGAATGAGAAAGTAAAGTGATTTCATATCCTCAAATACCCGCCAAGTGCCCTATCGTTTGAATGTCAAGTTTGAACATTCTGATAAAGAGATTGAATTTTAGACCGGAGCACTGAATTGGTCTATAATGCTTTATAAGTATGGGGTGGGGGGCGTAACTTTGGTCAGCTATTACTCCCTAACCATGAGTGAGAAAGTAAAGTGATTTCATTTCCTCAAATACCCGCCAAGTGCCCTATCGTTTGAATGTAAAGTTTGAACAGTCTGATAAAGAGATTGAATTTTAGACCGGAGCACTGAATTGGTCTATAATGCTTTATAAGTATGGGGTGGGGGCGTAACTTTGGTCAGCTATTACTCCCTAACCATGAGTGAGAAAGTAAAGTGATAACATTTCCTCAAATACCCGCCAAGTGCCCTATCGTTTGAATGTCAAGTTTGAACATTCTGATAAAGAGATTGAATTTTAGACCGGAGCACTGAATTGGTCTATAATGCTTTATAAGTATGGGGTGGGGGGCGTAACTTTGGTCAGCTATTACTCCCTAACCATGAATGAGAAAGTAAAGTGATTTCATTTCCTCAAATACCCGCCAAGTGCCCTATCGTTTGAATGTAAAGTTTGAACATTCTGATAAAGAGATTGAATTTTAGAGCGGAGCACTGAATTGGTCTATAATGCTTTATAAGTATGGGGTGGGGGCGTAACTTTGGTCAGCTATTACTCCCTAACCATGAATGAGAAAGTAAAGTGATTTCATTTCCTCAAATATCCGCCAAGTGCCCTATCGTTTGAATGTAAAGTTTGAACATTCTGATAAAGAGATTGAATTTTAGACCGGAGCACTGAATTGGTCTATAATGCTTTATAAGTATGGGGTGGGGGCGTAACTTTGGTCAGCTATTACTCCCTAACCATGAATGAGAAAGTACAGTGATTTCATTTCCTCAAATACCCGCCAAGTGCCCTATCGTTTGAATGTAAAGTTTGAACATTCTGATAAAGAGATTGAATTTTAGAGCGGAGCACTGAATTGGTCTATAATGCTTTATAAGTATGGGGTGGGGGCGTAACTTTGGTCAGCTATTACTCCCTAACCATGAATGAGAAAGTAAAGTGATTTCATTTCCTCAAATATCCGCCAAGTGCCCTATCGTTTGAATGTAAAGTTTGAACATTCTGATAAAGAGATTGAATTTTAGAGCGGAGCACTGAATTGGTCTATAATGCTTTATAAGTATGGGGTTGGGGGCGTAACTTTGGTCAGCTATTACTCCCTAACCATGAATGAGAAAGTTAAGTGATAACATTTCCTCAAATACCCGCCAAGTACCCTATCGTTTGAATGTCAAGTTTGAACATTCTGATAAAGAGATTGAATTTTAGACCGGAGCACTGAATTGGTCTATAATGCTTTATAAGTATGGGGTGGGGGGCGTAACTTTGGTCAGCTATTACTCCCTAACCATGAGTGAGAAAGTAAAGTGATTTCATTTCCTCAAATACCCGCCAAGTGCCCTATCGTTTGAATGTAAAGTTTGAACAGTCTGATAAAGAGATTGAATTTTAGAGCGGAGCACTGAATTGGTCTATAATGCTTTATAAGTATGGGGTGGGGGCGTAACTTTGGTCAGCTATTACTCCCTAACCATGAATGAGAAAGTAAAGTGATTTCATTTCCTCAAATACCCGCCAAGTGCCCTATCGTTTGAATGTCAAGTTTGAACATTCTGATAAAGAGATTGAATTTTAGACCGGAGCACTGAATTGGTCTATAATGCTTTATAAGTATGGGGTGGGGGGCGTAACTTTGGTCAGCTATTACTCCCTAACCATGAATGAGAAAGTAAAGTGATTTCATTTCCTCAAATACCCGCCAAGTGCCCTATCGTTTGAATGTCAAGTTTGAACATTCTGATAAAGAGATTGAATTTTAGACCGGAGCACTGAATTGGTCTATAATGCTTTATAAGTATGGGGTGGGGGGCGTAACTTTGGTCAGCTATTACTCCCTAACCATGAGTGAGAAAGTAAAGTGATTTCATTTCCTCAAATACCCGCCAAGTGCCCTATCGTTTGAATGTAAAGTTTGAATAGTCTGATAAAGAGATTGAATTTTAGAGCGGAGCACTGAATTGGTCTATAATGCTTTATAAGTATGGGGTGGGGGCGTAACTTTGGTCAGCTATTACTCCCTAACCATGAATGAGAAAGTAAAGTGATTTCATTTCCTCAAATACCCGCCAAGTGCCCTATCGTTTGAATGTAAAGTTTGAACATTCTGATAAAGAGATTGAATTTTAGAGCGGAGCACTGAATTGGTCTATAATGCTTTATAAGTATGGGGTGGGGGGCGTAACTTTGGTCAGCTATTACTCCCTTACCATGAGTGAGAAAGTAAAGTGATTTCATTTCCTCAAATACCCGCCAAGTGCCCTATCGTTTGAATGTAAAGTTTGAACAGTCTGATAAAGAGATTGAATTTTAGAGCGGAGCACTGAATTGGTCTATAATGCTTTATAAGTATGGGGTGGGGGCGTAACTTTGGTCAGCTATTACTCCCTAACCATGAATGAGAAAGTAAAGTGATTTCATTTCCTCAAATACCCGCCAAGTGCCCTATCGTTTGAATGTCAAGTTTGAACATTCTGATAAAGAGATTGAATTTTAGACCGGAGCACTGAATTGGTCTATAATGCTTTATAAGTATGGGGTGGGGGGGCGTAACTTTGGTCAGCTATTACTCCCTAACCATGAATGAGAAAGTTAAGTGATAACATTTCCTCAAATACCCGCCAAGTACCCTATCGTTTGAATGTCAAGTTTGAACATTCTGATAAAGAGATTGAATTTTAGACCGGAGCACTGAATTGGTCTATAATGCTTTATAAGTATGGGGTGGGGGGCGTAACTTTGGTCAGCTATTACTCCCTAACCATGAGTGAGAAAGTAAAGTGATTTCATTTCCTCAAATACCCGCCAAGTGCCCTATCGTTTGAATGTAAAGTTTGAACAGTCTGATAAAGAGATTGAATTTTAGAGCGGAGCACTGAATTGGTCTATAATGCTTTATAAGTATGGGGTGGGGGCGTAACTTTGGTCAGCTATTACTCCCTAACCATGAATGAGAAAGTAAAGTGATTTCATTTCCTCAAATACCCGCCAAGTGCCCTATCGTTTGAATGTCAAGTTTGAACATTCTGATAAAGAGATTGAATTTTAGACCGGAGCACTGAATTGGTCTATAATGCTTTATAAGTATGGGGTGGGGGGCGTAACTTTGGTCAGCTATTACTCCCTAACCATGAATGAGAAAGTAGAGTGATTTCATTTCCTCAAATACCCGCCAAGTGCCCTATCGTTTGAATGTCAAGTTTGAACATTCTGATAAAGAGATTGAATTTTAGACCGGAGCACTGAATTGGTCTATAATGCTTTATAAGTATGGGGTGGGGGGCGTAACTTTGGTCAGCTATTACTCCCTAACCATGAGTGAGAAAGTAAAGTGATTTCATTTCCTCAAATACCCGCCAAGTGCCCTATCGTTTGAATGTAAAGTTTGAATAGTCTGATAAAGAGATTGAATTTTAGAGCGGAGCACTGAATTGGTCTATAATGCTTTATAAGTATGGGGTGGGGGCGTAACTTTGGTCAGCTATTACTCCCTAACCATGAATGAGAAAGTAAAGTGATTTCATTTCCTCAAATACCCGCCAAGTGCCCTATCGTTTGAATGTAAAGTTTGAACATTCTGATAAAGAGATTGAATTTTAGAGCGGAGCACTGAATTGGTCTATAATGCTTTATAAGTATGGGGTGGGGGGCGTAACTTTGGTCAGCTATTACTCCCTTACCATGAGTGAGAAAGTAAAGTGATTTCATTTCCTCAAATACCCGCCAAGTGCCCTATCGTTTGAATGTAAAGTTTGAACAGTCTGATAAAGAGATTGAATTTTAGAGCGGAGCACTGAATTGGTCTATAATGCTTTATAAGTATGGGGTGGGGGCGTAACTTTGGTCAGCTATTACTCCCTAACCATGAATGAGAAAGTAAAGTGATTTCATTTCCTCAAATACCCGCCAAGTGCCCTATCGTTTGAATGTAAAGTTTGAACATTCTGATAAAGAGATTGAATTTTAGAGCGGAGCACTGAATTGGTCTATAATGCTTTATAAGTATGGGGTGGGGGGCGTAACTTTGGTCAGCTATTACTTCCTAACCATGAATGAGAAAGTAAAGTGATTTCATTTCCTCAAATACCCGCCAAGTGCCCTATCGTTTGAATCCGCGTTTTGGATGCGCACGGGACTAGTGGGTACTTTATCGTATACTGGTAAAAATATTCATTTCTACTTCCTAAAATTACCTTCTTTTGGAATATAACTTCCCCCTCTGGACTTTAGGACTCCTTTAAGAGCCACAAGGACAGGGAAGTACGTCACCTGAAAAGCAGGCTGGGAAAATGTGCAATCTGTGCCTCATATGCCATATACTGTGCTAGGAACGTTGGATGGGAAAAACCCACGGGATTGTTCTCATGTTAATGATAGTATAGTAACGTACGATGAAACAGTGCACCAGTGCAATATGTTTCTATGTAGTTTGACAGTATCAATCATATATGTATAGAGATTCTTTTTATGTAGTTTCGGTGTCTGAACAGTCCGACACACACGACTTACTTTTTATCTTGCGCCTCCTGGGTGTCCTAACCCAGACAAGGGGCTGTCCTAGGTGTTTTTAAATATTCATCTTGTATTTGTATGTCTGTTCCAAGTACAATAAAGATGATTTTAACTCTCTTGAAAGCGTTAAATGTAAATGTGTGGAATGTTTATAGTTTTTTACTGGTATTTCTTTATTTCGTTTCTTCCCCCAATCTGGAAGGAGTCATTTATTAATGAAATATCACAGACATTCCATGGCATTGGATAAATGGAAAAGGCTACAAATTCACATAGAGATATCGATTTTATTTATTCTGTTTGTCTGGGTTTACACAGTTATACATTTATCATTTATCATCTGTACGTCACCTTCGCCGTAGAGTGTCAGGAAATGATTACTAGAAGGGTGTGGTTTTGCCTTCGTTTGGAGCCCCCAAGCATCCCTGGGAACAAACATGGCTCCTATCATCAATTCCATTAGCCAACGTTAAAAAGATATTAACACTCAAACATTCTCAGCCGAAATCCACAATGATAATAGAAAGAAATCTTATAGAAACAAATTACGAACTTACCGACTGTTTAAGCCCCTATACAAGGAAGAAGAGTATCTATCTATAAGCAACATACAGCATAGGGTAGCTGTCACTAAATTCAGGATTAGTTGTCACGAATTACATATTGAAACTGGAAGTCACAACCGCACGCTTCTAAAAGATAGACTTTGCAAAAATTGTAAGTTAAATCAAATAGATGATGAGCGTCACTTCATTTTAGATTGTAAACTTTACGGTATAGAAAGAAAGGTTATTTTCAAATGTATTAATGAGAAATCCCCATACTTTGAATATTTAAATGCAACGGATAAATTCATATTTTTGTTGCCTCTAGACAACCCTTGTATCAGAAACATGATCTGTTCACACATCTACACAAGTACAAAGACGCGAGAAGAAGTTGACTTTACTGGATTAGCTTAGCTTATCACTTTCGTCTACCATGTATGTTTAAACCATGTACTGTATATATTTCACTCTTTATGTCACTTACATGTTAGTTAGGTTTATGTTAAACGACCTGTATCTAGCCCCTCGGGGCACGAATGTACAATAAAGGTCTTCATGCAATTAGTAGATATAGGAACATGTTAATCAAAACCACATTCCCGAAATTAATGAACAGCAAAAGAAAAAAAGACATTTGCAGAAAACTTACAGAAAACAGTACATTTCACAGAGGTGAACGTGAGAAGTATGAAATCTTGTTTTGGCTATTTCTTAACCAAAAAGGTTATGGTTTGGGTCATGGGTTACTGGCCTCAAGCCAAATGACTTGAAATGTGGTATAGGAGTGCCTCGTGTTATGAAAATCCGTCTTGAATTACGTCTTTAGCATATAAGATCATTTCAATTTTTTTTTTTCACATTTAAACACATTTAAACATTTCGGGTCTAGGCGTTATGAAAGGCAGACGATCTTGAATTTGTTATGGGCCACCTTTTCGCACCAGGGTTAGGAAAGTAATTTAAAAGAGTCTATTTTCAAGGGGTGTCTGGTAGAGTCAATTCTGATATGGCTGAACCTGGGGGAATTCCATCATGGAATGGGGTCATTTTCGAATACTAGTAGTCCATGTTGGGACTCTCAAACAGTATTTTTTGGAATTGCCCGGTTTAGCACAGGGGCGATATTGAAACAATCAATCTTCATTATCACAATCAATTTCGGGCGGATAGAGAGTGAAATATACTGTATTTGCTTTCTTTTTATTTCCTTTTACTGCCTTTTCTTTGCCATCATATCTCTCACATATTTGAATGTTTGTTGTCCTTTGGTGAGTGCTCTCAAGTTGTGTCTTATGGCGAGGATCTTTCTACGCCCACTCTCATGCCCTTCTTGCATTGGCTTCAAAAATCCACCCCCCTATGAAAAGAAACATGTCAGCATATCAGCGATGTTTTAGTCTCTATAGGATAGGATACAACAGAATTCAGTGTATATTGTAATTAGAACAAAGAAAATGTAGTTGTAGATTCAAATAAACTACTACACGACACATCCACTGATCATATTTGTGTATAAATCGTAAATAGTACAAAACTGAATCGTAACCTCTGAATCAGTAGGATTGCTCATTGGTTTTATTCGATTGAAGTTCAGTCGTTTTCAAGACCTCGAGCTGTACACCATTGATTTAAGCCAATATGAAAAACGCCCTTCACCGATAAAGACCACGTTATAATTGGGTGAATATAACCGCGTATCAAGAAACTATATTGTTTTAGACCCTCCAAGAAAAATTCCCACCGAGAATTATATTACCATTCAAAAATCAGATACTAACCTTTAATCGTATGGCATGGCAAAACTGGTTGTTGATTTCAAACTGTGGATTCCACTTCGACGCTGCCAATTTGAAGTTTGGTTCCCCTTTTTTCAATTCTCTACAGTACTTGTTGACGCGATTTTTGACCTCTTTAAAAAAATGGAGTTCCTCAAAGAAGTCCGGACCCTGTATGGATAAGAAGCGTTTGGTTTGTTATAGGCAAGTCAGATAGTGTTCGCAAGTATATACGTTATATTTACCTTTTATTCAATACATCTTAAGAACAGGGATGTTGGAGTTCTGTGATCGGTTGAGACTGTCACAGGTAATGCAGGTAAATTTTATGACCGACGTATGGTAGATTCTTCAGATATGTACATATATACATGTGTATCAGTTGTTTATCTGGTCTACACAAATAACACAGGTTGTGCAAAGTATTGAAGTTCTATCATGGTGGCAAAATAAATTCATTTCTATTCTATAATTTTCTAATCATTAAGTATGCAAATAAAGATTTCTCATTGCCTTTGCCGTACGCAGAAGGGTATATTTTTGTTTTTATTTGTGGAATGTTGGTGTTGGCGATATTTCCCTTCATGCCAACGGACGGATGTTGGTGAAGATGGGTCTTCTGGGGGTTCCTTGAAGATGGGTCTTCTGGGGGTTCCTTTGTTGCTGCAGTGGACCTTTTGTTTTTGTCAGTTTGTTTGTTGGTAGCATAACTCAATAGAAATTAGATGGATCGTGAAGAGATTTAGTAAGTTGTTAGGGTTGGGGAAATGAAGGTCAAGTTGAAAGGTGGGTATTCTGGGTGTTTTTATCTAAATTCTGGAGGTGAATTACTCAAGCAGGGTTTGGTGAATTGTTTTGGGCAGGTAGAAAAGTTTAGTAATGATTAACAAAATGACATGCATTCTATTCAAATCAGGTCTTTCTTAAATAATCAGTGAGGAAAAGTTGAAATTTCCTTTCAATGTGCTATTTTGGGGATGACGACCTATATACGAGGACACCGATATACGAGGATACCATATAGGCAGAGTGGAAGATTTTGGGGTCAACATGTGGGCAGTGCTTTTTACGATGGCGCTTCAAGACATATAAATAAGAATATAATGAGAAAATGCTTTGGTTTGCATACCTAATATTTGATGATTTTCACCTTTAACTTACTTTCAAACGCTGTAGATCTTAAATTACCTACATTTGCCACTTTGGAATTTCAGCATCTTCTCGTTAATCATGCAAGTTATGTCCTTATGTGCATAATCAATAAATCCCCCCTCATAACTTCCGAACGGTATGATGTATCATCCCCAAATATGTAGGGATTGATGTACAGGTGAAGTTTTATAATTCCTAAATTTTTGGGCGTTATGACGTAATATGATGTAATTATGACGTCATTGATGTGGTTTTATTGCCAAAATAGGGAATTCCCGTAATACCTAAAGGTATTAAACAAAATTGTGTCTATTATTGATTTTAAGTTAAACCAATACATATTACGTCAATGGTAAATACCTTTACGTCAAAATGACGTCATAAAATGACGCCACGTGTTGTTAGCGACCCTTGGGATCCGCTATCTCGGATCAAGGAGGTTAAAAATAACCTTATTTTTAACCTCCTTGCTCCGATCAGCCATTTTGAAATTTTGAAAAATACTCTTGTTCCATTTGTGACCCAAAAAACACTGAAAGTAGACTAGAAATGTTAATCTAAATGTTTCCGGTAAAGAAAATACCAGGTAGTGACGATTTTGAAAGTGAAAAAGCCTGTTGATAGCTAAATAGTGTAATGGTCCGCCATATTGTATTTTGACTGATTACGTCATCAGATTAGCATAAATTATGAATATTTAATCATGAAAGTTACATATTATTGCATATAATGCTATACATGATGAAAAACTAGTGTGGTTGATCAAGAAAACCTAAGAAATATCATTGTAAAAAAATAGGGATTTTTGCATAAAATGCCTGTCAGAAACCCGTTGCCATGGCAACACGAAAAAATGTTAACTTATACTATTATCAAAATATTGATCAATATATATATATATATATCAAAATATTGTTGTCAACTAGTTTTGTGCTACCAAGTTTTATGGTAGTCCTAACATACGTCGTTCGGCAGTTATACGATGTCAAAGTTGGCGCGGGCACTTTTACCCCCCTCCCCCCATCTAGATAGGGTTAACCCTACTTGAGTTATCCTCCCACAAATTTTAAATCAAGTAGCCCCCTGCAGTTCTAGCGCAAAACAGGATGGCTAGGAGACGGGTTTGCCGAGGCGCCGGGAGCATGTGGACCTGAGTGAGTGAGAGTGAGCAGTAATACACAAGCTGCTAGGGGAGCTAAAAGTTGTCTCGGATCCTAACGGATTCAGGACCGGGATCCGTGTCCGATTTCCAAATTACTCACAAAACACTGCGTCAGGTGGGCGCGAGATACGGTTTGTTCGGTTTAGAGCACAGACATGACTGGCGTTTCATCACACTTTGTGCTTAACATGGCATCACCGGAGTCTACCATGGTCGAGCAGTGATTTTCGAGTGGGTTGAGAGTCGAAGGGAATTCGGTGTAAACTCAAACGCACCGAATTGCGACGTTGTCCTCTTCGTTCATGTAATTTCCGTCGCCTTCCTCCCCCTTGTACAGCTGGCAGAGAGTCGGCTCATCATTCAGAGGAACTGCCCTTTGGTGAGTACAAATTAAAAATTTCTGTTTCTAACTAGTGTAACGGACCATTTCTGGCCTGTCCCCCACCGAGCGTCCCCCACTCCTAGGTGAATCTCCGGTGATAGCCCAAGGAGCACTCACAGACAGGACATCTTCATGCCATCTCTCTACTCGTCTATCCATGACGTCACTGGAAGAGTCTATATCCATCAGGAAGGGGGGAATGAGTCCACTATGGGTTCTTACACTCTTCCCCCCTATGAACAAACAAAACTTCTGAAGTTTACAATAGAACATAATGAAATGAACTTCGAACAATATTGCCAAGATAAGCGTTATATACTAAAAAAATCTACATGATGAAAGCAGTGCTGCAGAAGGACGAGACTGGGTAGGTTCAACTGCTGGTATGCGACCATGGGGAAAGCCATGGGCGACGTGAGAAGCACAATAGATGTCTACCAGAGCGTCCCGTACCCTACATAATTATGATAATAGAAAGCACTGCTGCAAAAGGACGAGACTGGGTAGGTTCAACTGCCGGTATGCGACCCTGGGGTAAGCCATGGGCGGCGTGAGAAGCACAATAGATGTCTACCAGAGCGTCCCGTACCCTACATAATCATGATAATAGAAAGCACTGCTGCAAAAGGACGAGACTGGGTAGGTTCAACTGCCGGTATGCGACCCTGGGGTAACCCATGGGCGGCGTGAGAAGCACAATAAATGTGTACCAGAGCGTCCCAAATAAAAAAAGGACAATGGAAATCCATCATGCCTGTCTCAGCTAACATTGAAGTATTCCAATGATGGACTGTACCCTTACTTAAGGAGCCTGAGGTACTCAGCATCTGAGCATCTGACAGCTGATTGCTTTGTTCCAAGCCAAGGTCCTCACAACATGTGCTGCATTTCTGACGGAAGTATCTGCTGATGATGTACTGGATATATGCTGACAAGGATTGTATTGTCATGCGATGATATTTCAGGAACAAAATGGCAGAATAACTGAAGTTCAAACTAGTTAGAAACAGAAATTCATTAATCTGCACTTACCCAAAGGCAGTCCTCCTTAATTTCAAATCGAATCCCTGCCAGGGGTACAAGGAGGGAGGGGGGAACAAAGATTACATGGATGAAAAAGACAACATCATTTCGCGCGTTAGAGTTTACACCGCATTATTACCTTCGACTCTCAAACCACTGGTCGGCAACGGTAGACTCTGGTGATGCCATGCTAAGCGCAGAAAATGATTAAACGCCGTTCATGTCTGTGCCGTGCTCCGAACTAACCATTTTCCCCGCCCACCGTTGGCACCTGGGCGCAATTCAGAGATCCGGAATGGATCGCGCACAGAAATCCGTTCGGCAGTCGGATTTGCTGAGATTCGTGATTGCTCATATCGGATGGCTGTCACTGTTGATTCCACTTGCATACATGTGGAATATCTATTTTTATTTTACCGCCAAAGCCATTGAAAATGTCATACAGTGTAAACATAAGGAAGCTCGACGTTTAGGCATGAAGTGTGCTAGTACTAGTGTGACATTCGTAGATGTGAAAAATGTAAAACGACATTTTCTCTTTGTTAGATAACTGAAAATTGCATTTAAAGTGGAGGTTGAGCTATTGACAGGACTCTTGTCGGATAGAGGTGTATGTATCCGTCAGAATCCGCGGCAACTCCTGACTTGCAAATAATCCGAAGTCCTAACATATTGGCGAATATATTTTTAAAAATCCGTGATCCGTGTAAACATTCTATCTACATACTGTATCAAGGATCCAAACGTATACAGCCCCGAAAATGCCGGATCTGAGGTGCACCCTGGTATTTGTGCGGATTCATTCGGAAACGTTCCGTATCCGCAATGATGCACGGTTCTGGATCCATTAGATTTGCATTAGGATCCGTGATCATTTCGTGCAGTGTCAGTTTATTCGTCAGGATCCTAAGTAACTACCAACGCACAAACAATCCTAACATATGGGCAGATATCTAAAAACGAAAAATCATCGCAAAATCCTCCGGTATCCGAGAAGCATCACGGATCCAGATCGTATGCGGCGCCGGAATCGGTCGGATCTGCGGTGCACCTCGGTATCCGAGCAGTAAACTGGGATTTGTCCGGATTCGCTCGGAAACGTCAGTATCCGTCATGATGCACGATTCCGGATCCGCCAGGATCCGAGGCCATTTCATGCAGTTTGAGTTTATAATAAAGATGAAGAAATAACACGGATATTGACTTACTTGTGCTGTAATCTTCTGCCACAGAGATTTGTTGAAAGTGTCATACAGTAAGTAATCTACGGCCTTCCATTGTCGAAGCTCGGTAAGCTCTTTTTTAGAGGGGACGTATTCCTTGTATGAATAACTTGGTGACATAGATAATGTCTTCGAGCTCCCAGCACATCAGCCGTTTGAGGAGAAGGAGAGATTCGTCCAGGTACTCAAGCAGCATGATAAGAGTGAAGTCGGCTTCTAGTTCACTGATGTACCGACGAGCTCGCTCCTTTAACATCAATATAAAGAAAATTAAGATGCCGGGATATTAACAACATTCTGTTTTCCATCTACACCTGCAAATAAGACGTGCTATTGACTTGACTGAAGAAAAAAAACATTAAATTACTGATGAGAAAAACAGCCTTGGAGTCCTTTTAGCATAGGCCACAGATATCCCGATACGAAATTTAGGTTTCGAATTTCTGTGCCTGTGACACCTGGAGTTGGCTAGGTTAGCAGTTATCTTTTGATGTATCTATCTTTTTTCGAAAAAAATTGGACAGATGATGGAAAAGCAAATATTTAGAATATCAAAACAAGAAATTTTTCAATCTCATATATTTTGGGGTTAAAAGTAAAGAGTTTTGTAAAAAAAAACTCCTGTTCATTGATCTGTGAATTCCCCGGCGGGGGCAGGGACTTTAACCTTGAATTTTTACGACATATGAGATAATTGGAAACGAAATTAATCTGTCCAAGGCTATTTTGTCTAATACGACGGTATCGTGTATTATTTAGGGCCAAAACATTTTAAAACAGTGATTTTTTTTTCTAATTTTCCCTCAAAAATTGCTCTTGCTAAAATATGATCATTCGAAGGTCAAATAGCCTTGGACAATATTTTTAAGCAAGGTACAATACTAACAGATTCATTGTTTTATCCTAGCAATCATGTGATTTTGACCGGGAAAAAAGCATTCAAAGCTGGCATAAGTGTTCTCTGGAAAAGACATGTCAAGCCGATACCGCATGACGTCACGGGGTGAATGTTAAACGCGTGGTCGTATCAATACCCAACTTCACGGACTTAAATTCGCTAAGTCCCTATTGAATTCAAAAACATTTCGACCCTGGCTACCTCCAACTCGTGAAACATCCCACAATAAGGGCTTAAATGGGAGGTTACAGCTTACTATTCCGTTCACATGATCAGACAGATGCAAACGTAGTGCTATTCCATACTTAACCCAACTACTGAACACCAATTTGTAAGGTGTAATCTGTTATACATACTACTGTTGGTTGTACATTTTGTCTTTTGTATATATTTTCCATCGTTTGAGCGTGCTCTTTTTGTACTTCTAATTCTTAGACTGCGTAATTCAGCCGGTTTACTTGAAAGAAGGTAACATCGGCTGCAATGCTGTTTTAATTTCTGTATGTCAATTCTTGAATAAACCATTTATATAATGTGCATGCGCATTAACATTTTGTTGCTTTAGGTAATCTGATCTTTATATAGATACCTCATCCTCCGCTCCCTCTGCAGGGTATCCCAAGTCGAAGGCCATGAAGTTCCTAGTTGGGTCAAATATCACATTGCAGTGTTGAAAATAAGCCTCTGACTGTTTCTTGTACTTCCATGGATTCTCCAAAAACGTCTTAAGCGGGTTCGTTGACTTGATTTTCAGAAGTTGTGGAAGGGAGTTATATTTCATAGAGGACCTCAATTGCTTGCTTGGCTCTCGTATGATAGCTGTGTTTTGCAAACAAAGAAAACCAATTAAATGCGTTACTTTTCTCTGCAGATATGGTAATTTAATTTGTTTACCTCTAGTAGGTGAGTGTAATGAAATAGTACATATGAATACTATCAAATAGCTTTAAAGGTTTGTTAGTTAATGGTTTTATCTTTAGTGGAGGGAGATATGAAATGATGACATGCAGACTGGAAAAGTTAAAACTCCACAGCATTCTTTGAACGCATTCTTACTAAGAGTTGTAAATAAACGAATCATGTATTTGCAGATTCATTTCCATGCCTAAAGCTGAAAAAGTGACTTATGCTTTATCAGAAAAAAGCGTAACCGGTAGGCCTCGCCAAAAGCCCTGAAGCATACAGAACTTCAGTATGTCAACTCAAGAGCAGTACTCTGCCTTGAAGCGTGACAAAAATGGCTACTCTAGTGCCAGAAATATTTTCATTAGTATCCTAAAAAGTGAGGATAGTCAAAGCCTCTGCGATAGACAAAAGCTCTTTTAGATAAGTCATATTTGTTAAGCAAATAAAATTCCCATTTTTGTTTTTACAGTAGTCTTATGAAACAAAGGGTGACAAATGCGTCGGTGCTTTTTCTGCGTAAAACAATTGAATGTTTCTTACAGATGTACGCTGTGCTGTCTGGGAACTTGGACCGTAGCCATGTTTTATTATACGTGAAGTGGTTGAAAAGGGCGTCGTACTGTTCGTCTGGAGTGTGGATGTAATCCTCTTCGGCAGGAGAGGTGGCCCAAGACAAGATTATGCCCTCCTTTGGTATCAGCATAGCTAGCTCGTGGCTCCTGGCATATCTTCGAAAAATCGTGCTGGTAGTGGAGGTCCCAACTTTGTGCGGGGCAATGAAGACATATTTCCGTCGTGGGATGCAAGTATTTGTTGCCTTTTTCATCTCCTCTCTGGTGCGGTTTTTTGCCTCAGCTGGGATACTGAAAACATTTGCTAGTAGTTACGTATGGAAAAAAGCACACACACAATATTTTATGCGTGCTTTTATTGTCATGTATGTGACAATGTGACAGCTGTAGAACCGGATAAGCGAGAAGGGTCTACACTAGTCTCTTCAATGGAGGCGATTAGTGCAGCCCTGCGACGTGATCTCCATTGAGCTAGCTGGCTCCACGCACTTTTAAAGGATAAGCGCATGGTTCACGTCACACAAAATTTAATAGCGTCTATGCCAAGAAGGGGCTTCACGAGCAAACTCCGTGGAGGTTGCACGCAAAGTCCTGTCCGCAGAGATCTGCCAAGATTTGGCGACTCCATGCACTACAAAGGCACACACATGGTTAACGTCACCTTAAAGACAAAATATAATTCCTCTATGAAGCAGCTTTATCTACAGAACGATAAACATGGCTTGGTGGCTGCACGCATTACGAATGCACACACATGGTCCACTACATCTTAAATAAATAAATAAAAAATGCTCCTCTATATCTATGCAGGGGCTTCACAGAACGATGAACAGGGTTTGGCGGTTATACGCACTACGAATGCATACACATGGTTCACGTCACCTAGATCATTGCTCCATGGAGGTTGCTCGCACAGCCCTGTCCACTAAGCTCTGCGAAAATTTGGCGACTCCACGCATTACGCGAATATACACATATGATTCATGTCATTTTAAAGAAAAATATACTCTTTTTAGCTACGTAGAGCTACAAACACGTTGCTACGGCATCAACCTAACTTCCCATGAATAATGTACACGTTGCCATGACGGTGGGGATCGACTTTGAGTGACGTTCTACCGACTCAACAAACGGGATGTTACCGAAGGCCTGATGTGTGCGGTACGGCCGTTTTTTCGTGTATTTTTTTTTTACTTGGACACGTCTATATCCATAGCACTCTCCTCAAGCCAAGGATGGAACGAATAGCTGCTGTATAAAATATAATTAGCGGTAAGATATTCAAGACGAATTTCTCTCCCGAAATAATGTTCACACCTGTCCGACAACACCGTCATTGTGCGTGCGGCGGACGGTAGTTTCAAGTTGAAATATTATGGTGTCAGCACGGCTAGAGACAAAATCTACCATATATATGATTAGTGTAAAGATAGTACATGATACTGACAGAATAATAGAAAAAAAAGGATGGTTTATTGTTCTGCCAGATTGATTTCAGTCAACCATTATCGGAAAAATGGCGAATTTATGTTACCCAACGTTAAATGATTAATAATTCTTACTCAGAAATGTAATAATATTTCATTTTTCCGACGGGACCGGGCTTCGATAATCTTTTTAGCCCTATCGAACACCCGTCATCCATTCAATATATGATATAATATTATATGATAAAATGTTATTCCAGTCTCTAAAAAAATTTCAAAAATCATTTATGAACGCTGAAATAAAACTATGAACTAATCGTACATTCCTCCAGGCACTAAGAAAAAATATTGCATCGAATTCATCATCGTGCACAGAGAGTCACCATCATCGAGCTGTGCTGAAATACTTGTAGCGTTACATTAGTCCACTGCATGGGTTCCCGGAGTCTTATATGATTGTTCTGTCAGACTCAGTTACTTCTAATATTCTCGATTACGACGTTAAACTATGGCTTTATTATACTAAAATGCATTTTTAAATATAATTGCTACAAAGACAGAGCAACTTTCGAAATGTTTGGGGGAGTGCAAAGTCACTAGGTGGTGCGAGGAGGGGAACTATTCGTTAATTTCGAAACACCCACTATTTTTTTAAATTCAATTGTGTGTGTGTGTGTGTGTGTGTGTGTGTGTGTGTGTGTGTGTGTGTGTGTGTGTGTGTGTGTGTGTGTGTGTGTGTGTGTGTGATTGAAGAGCTCCGACGCCAACAAGCAAATGTAGTTTGTAACGAGACCTCTTGGTGCCCCAGAGGGCGAGCAGCTAATTAGATACAGGACCACATGACCGGGTGGGGGGTTCGCGGAAAAGAAAGGGAGGGCTAGTAGGGTGGTGTACGTGACAGTATGCTACCCTTTCTGGGCCTCAATGCTATGCATAGGGCTTTGGCCTCTTACAGAATTTCCTTGAAGAAAAGTAGGTCAAGCTGTGGGTGGGCAACAGCTGATCATATAGTGGCAGCAATAAACTCCACTCAGTATATAATGCGATGTAAGGGAAGGTACAAGGGGAAATAAACCGGAAGTTGGATAGTGCAGCTAGGGAATAATACAGCCTTTGCATGACACAAATTCAAAACAGATGTCACACAGTGTGGAACTTAAAGCGCGTTGAGCCAGCTCTATTATCGTTCAACAGAATTTCTACTAAGTTTCCCGTCTATTTCCAGGACCACTTAGTTCTATTCCCAGGACCACTTAGTTCCATTCGCAGAACAAAGTTTCCCGTCTATTTCACAGACAACATATCCACGATTAGGGTAGTGAGCTCACCGTGAAAGGGCAATTTGGGCGGAATTATTAGGGGATAGGGTCATGTGATTCGTCTGCTCAGCCGACGGGAAACGTGACTTCCCCATAGAGGCTTTCTCACATTTTTCTAGAGGGTGACGTGAAACATATGTATGCATTAAAAGGGCGAGGAGCCAGCTTGTTTATCGTTCACCAGCGTTTTCCCGAGTTTTTTTAAAATTATTTTTCTTAGGTGTGACGTGAACCATAAGTATGCATTCATAGTGCGTAGGAAAGCTAAGGAGGTATCAAAAGCACTACCGCAAGGCTAGCGCTGCACTAATCCTTCAGCATTCAGATGGTGCAACGAATTATGAGGCGTTGTTTTTACTTGGTTCAATACTTTTCCGAGTATGTCTTTGAGACCGCTGCTATAGGACAGAAAGAATGGATTTTCATAATTTCGGTATGCAGTTATATTCAGTGCACTTACAATGTACAATGGCATAGTCATACATTGATTATAATAACTGGGGTTTGATTTTATATATATATCAGGCGCTTAAACGACAGGATTTTTGTACATGTGATAGATGCGCCATTGACACCAAAACACAGCATTTTCTGACTTTTTTCAATCATGATAATATCACTCAATAAAGTATAATGAAATCATGCTCTATTCGAAAAGGAGAAATTTACATGGAGCTAAGGTCTCGTCGACCATAGCTGGCCGAATATGCAAGGGAGCACTTACAGAAAAACACAGGGCGGATACAACATTGCTCAGTGCTGTTTCAGAGTTCCTTTTAAGTTGCAATATTTTGCAAACATTATTTCTCAATAATCAAAATTACTAGTAATAGAAAACAATTCGCATGTTTCGTTCAAAGAGAAATCTAGTAGGTTTATGTATGCCATCATCATATCATTGTTAATGGCGTGCATGCAATATGGCGTACGATAATAAGATTGCTATACGACTTTTAAAAGATTATCAATGGTGTCATTATTAATGCTGTCACCTTAGATATGTTGAATGATGCCCTAAGTCTGTTTATGGTATCTGTTGTAACATGTCCTCTGGATATTAATTGAATATTACTCTCATGATAAAATATAATCAGAAAACGTTGTACTTCGGTAACAATTCGTGCCATAAACACTTTAGGAAGAGGTGAAGGGCATTGGTATCTAAAAACCTCATTTACAAAAATGATTAGAATATGGTACAATAAAATAATTGTAAATATGGGAAATCCATTGCTGTGTTTTTTTGTACTCAGGAAAATGTGCGCATTATTAAACATCCATTATATAAAGCAGCACAGTGGTCCTACTGCGGCTCAAAATGTCCTAGCGTTTCCCAAGGTTTTAAAAGTCTTGAGTAATTCTGACCCGAACTGACCCAAACTTTAGGTCATCAGTGGTTAGCTGAAGATTTCCTTGGTAACGATTCGCACCGTCATACACTGTTCTGTTCCGGGTGCCTCGTATGAGACAAAATTTCGCACAGATACAATTTTTGTTGTTGACATATACGTCTTAACATAAGCGTTACAGATAGCCTGAGTTGGTAAATTATATATATATATATATATATATATATATATATATATAGAGAGAGAGAGAGAGAGAGAGAGAGAGAGAGAGAGAGAGAGAGAGAGAGAGAGAGAGAGAGAGAGAGAGAGAGAGAGAGAGAGAGAGAGAGAGAGAGAGAGAGAGAGAGAGAGAGAGAGAGAGAGAGAGAGAGAGAGAGAGAGAGAGAGAGAGAGAGAGAGAGAGAGAGAGAGAGAGAGAGATACTATTAGACAGATAGATAGATAGATAGATAGATAGATAGATAGATAGATAGATAGATAGATAGATAGATAGATAGATAGATAGATAGATAGAAAGAAAGATATGAATAGATACAACTGTAGTTTTGTTACTTTTGCGAGTATTTGCATAAATAGGGCTCCTGATTTTATTACCCAAATTTGTACAGGCGTTTTAAAACTCCAGACAATCTCATGAACCACTTCAGTCCGTCGAAAACCCAAAGTTATTTCATTCTTAAGGCATCATGGCAAGGTCACACACAACAATCGGAGACGTGCATTGTGGAATGAGTTTTGCCCTGAATACAGGGATGGTTGCCTTTCCCTTAAGCTTGGTAATAAGATACGCAAGAAAATAGTTACTGAAGAAAATGGATGAATTTTTAATTTCTTTTGCAATATCGCACCTTGCAGTCAAGGGCATATTTTGAAAAGAAATTAAGTTGGGAAATCATTTTTATTTGGTCTCTGAGTTACCTGTTCTGCATCTTGTAAGGTTGTTGCATATGAGAAGGTGGTAGGCTATCCTTGAACATCCTTGAAGTAATGTAGCTGAGCCCCAATAAGAGGAGAATAGCCATAAACCATGGTATTATCGTCCTTTTCTTATGGAACATGGTGTCTTCAGTATTGACGATCCTAAATAAAGGAGACGTACATCACTTTTATCTATTGATTTATTTATTTCTACTTCGTCATGATACAATGTATAACAACAGGACAGAAGAAACAGGACGAATCCATTGTCTTGCTTCTGTCCAGCATAAAATGAAATAAAACTATAAACACAAAGAACCATTGACAATATACATATGCTAAATAGGAAATGATGTCAACAAACAAGAGTATAAAGAAATACATGCAAAAACGGATATGGTGAATTAGATTGGTATCAATTAGGGGAGCAGCTGGGACATGAGCAAGTGAACCAAGAGCATGGATTTTCTGGATCGAATCTACAAGAGGTGATATTGCAATAGTGATCTTTAATCGATTTTTTAAAAGTGTCTATTGAGGTATTAGGGCACTGTTGAAGACCTCTGTCATTGACTGGTAGTGAATTCCAAATGAGAATGATTCGTTGAAAATAAGAATTTTTGAATGTTGTCGTAGCGCACTTGTTCATTTGCAGCTTGTACTGTGAGTTCGACCTTAAATATACATACGGATACTTAATGAAATTATCGATGTCAATGTCATATAGTCCTGCGAAGCATTTGAAGAGAAACGATAAGTCTAATGTTTCTCTGCGGTATGACAATAGTAAGAGGGAAGAATTCATTAGTCCCTCTTTGTAATCAATTGAGTGATCGTTGAGTATGTATTTAGTAGCACGTCTTTTTCCAGCATAGAGATGAGGTTATTTGAGTGGGGCGACCATACCATTGAACAATATTCAAGTTGGGGTCTGACTAAAGTGATATATAGAGTCTTTTTGACAATGATAGGGGCATGGTACCCTAAAGACCTTTTGATAAAACTTAAGTTGAATTAGCCTTTGAAACAATTCTGTGACCCGGGCCCTTCCAATTTCTGTATGCTTTCTCTAGCAATGTATGATTCTGATAGAGGTGTTAGCTCGTTGTAGGTTTTCCATTTTACAGGGTTTTGTTCAAATATCCTTATTACTATCGCCACATTGGAGTAGTAGATAGCTGACGGAAAACTATGACATAGATATGAGCCTTCTAGTAAATTGTTCTTGAATTGCAAGTGTGGTTTTGTTGAAATTTGTCGAAGGGAATGACTTAAAAAGGGATTGACGGATTGTCGTAATTGTTTTGGTACATTTAGTAATGATTTACAAAATAAGGTACACATCAGTATCGCATACGCATAATTCATTTGAAAAATATATAAATCCAATGCGTTCCATAACTATGAAACATATTATATATGTACCGGTGAAATTGAGAAACATCGACATATATAGACAGTGCAAACGAAGACCTTATTTGCATAATCAATGAGAAAATAGTATGCAAAGACGGGTAGGGGGAAAATCCTGTATAGGTAGGTTTTACGCAGGTTTACTGGCAGCTCCAGCCAAACAGATCATGAGTATTGCATCTGAAGATAATGAAGAGCGGAAAGATTGATAGTTTTGGTGTTTTTTCTATTTCTTTTCAGAACGGGTTTTAGTCGAAAAGTCTCCGAGATCGGTGCTCGCACGTTCCACAGTGCTCGGGGAGGTCGGATATAAGAGTAATATCAAGCAAAAACACCCTTCGTTAGTCGCCACGGCTAGTCGTATTGGTAACGGAATAGTACCAGATTTCTGTCGGTTTTTCACTGCAGCTTTTACCGATGTTGAACCCAATACAGATCCAGAAATCAGACCAAATCAATGGAGTTCGCCCGTTACTTTCCCGATAGCCGTCATATATATTACCGACGAATGTCGGGCATGTGTCGGTTTTCACGCAAGAGGTCACTCGCGCGCGGTCATGATGTGTGTCAGGTCCCGATTATTACGATATTGTAGCAATATCTCGTCGGACGAGTTAGACATTTTTTCTATTGTTTTCTAATTACCGTAAATTTTCCTTGATATATTTTCGTCAAAAGGCAAACCAAGTCATTGTATGATTACTGTGTTGGTAGATAATTTTGTTTGGGGTCCTTTTTTTTTAAAACTCCGCCGCTATTGTTATTCGTGGATAGTTGACCGCTACATTATGCTGTATATAGCTAGATCTCATGTATTCCATATTCGTCTTTTCAGATTCGTGACAACCGGCGTGCTAGTTATACCGGCCGTGCTTGAGGATGGGGACGGACTTTCCGGACAGATCGATTCTTCTTAATGAAAAGACAATTGTTCATAAATTTATTCATTTTGTTCCCGTTCAGTTTGCTTTCGTATTGATTTGTTTCGGTGTTGGTTTTTTCCAACTGTTTGTTTCATGTCACAAATAACACTAACACCTGACGGTCCCAGGAACTAACAAGTTAGGAAAGACATATGATAATGGCTCACGTGCTTTGTTAGCGTTGGCAAAGACGCCGTCAGAACAAAACGACGAGTCAACTAGTAGAAGTGCAAGGACAACACCCAGAGACCGGAGGCCTTCATCAAGGAAGCAGATAGAGATGGATGTAAAAAAATTAAGAATAACAAAACAGCAAACATGATAATATAAACATAACATGATAAAATGTAAAAATAAATTAAAGTAATGTTGACTGTAACAGTGAAAAATAAAACAAAGAAATGAATCGATGGGCTCGAACCTGTACATCTTGCCTGGTTAGGATTGATGGACAACAACACTACCAGGTGAGCTATCAGCGCTTTTCAAAATTATGCTCGTTAGATCGGGTATATGATGTGGGCACTTGTCGTCTGTTAAAATAAAATCGCGTCAATTGTTCATATTATCACTTAGTTAGCGAACGACGTGTGTGACATGTTAAAGTAGAATTGAACAAAACAAACAGAAACACGTTACGTTCGACCGTAGAACAATGCAAGTATAGTCATTACGGACTGCAGCTGTGGAACCCCGCGTGATGGGCCGTTTGTATTAAAGTGGTTTGAAGGTATTGTTACCTCGCCGCAATATTTAGCTCACTGCGATACGCCGCTTGCGTTTGCGAACAAATGGCTGCCGTACGGCGCCGCGAGCTGTAGGTTCGATTCCGGGTTTATACTTCCGCGTCCTTTAAATGAATTTCCTTGGTTATTGAGAACTTATCGATGTTTCCTCGTTTATAATATCTTAACTATGCTTCCCATACTTGCCGATTACAGAACTCTTCAGAAATATATATCGTTCCTTTCAATATTTTATTTTTTGCCGGTTGTAATAAAAGCTTTATTGACAAAACAAACAGTACAGCGAGTTCCGCACGTTCTACTACAAACTACGTACAAACTAAGTCTTATAACTAAGCAATAAAAAGTAACATCCGTAAATATCAAATATGGTGCTGGAGAACAGCTGATCGATTATCGTCTGATGTTTCCTTTTTATTAAGCTGCGTGCCGCGACGACCATGTGCTTGTCTCTCGGCTGTCAATCATGCAGTGTCCATGGAAACAGTATCGCGGCTACCCGTCAATCAACGCCGTTGCCATAGTTTCATCCAAGCCGGGGAGTCCCCTCCGCCGTGTTTGTTACTTGTTGCCTTGACGACCGGCATCGGACGTCTGTGGGAAAAATAAACGACGTATTACCGACAAATTTGTCGGGAAACATGGGGTTCTTATCAGGAATTTCGAGACCATCGAAAAATCACCGTGTGTATGTCGGGAAATGTACATCGACCGATGCAACACCGATGGTGCTCCGACCAGCCTTTTAAAAATCCGGAGAACAACTGTTAACGTTTCCCGATACATTCCCAGAGAATTGTGACTATGTGTTCCCGACATGTTTCCAGTGTATACCCGAGCACTGTTTACGAACTTCGCAAATTCCGTATTTTACAAACCTCCATCCTTCATAGAAATCAAAAGATCGTAAAATATGATTGTTCAGCTATTTTCTGACCTAGTAAAGTCAACTGTTTGTGTCTTCTATCAATGTGGAGACCGTAAAAAAACAGCCGTTCCGGGTGCCCCATATGGCGGCCATCATAGCGTGTTTCCTGGCTTGTTGGGGCCCCAAATTAAATGGGGTATACCGGTATACCCATACGGGTACCTATACGGGTACGGGTACCTATACAGGGTTTTCCCCTTACCCTACAAAGACAGTCAATGTCAGGAAATTTCAAGCTTGAAGAATTGTAAGTAAGCTAAATGTGTAAATCATTTAATATGCCAGCCGATAAAACATTTGCATAATCAATGAAAACTACTAGAATAGCGTTTTCGTTAAAACTTTCATATTTTGGACAATATTCTTTGATATTTTCCTGGCCTTGTTACTGCAGCATAACTTTCTAATATTCGAGGCAGGGACAACCCAAACGAGAGGATGAGAGTGTTTATGTTCTGATAACAACAGTTTCCTGAATCTAAGAATGTAATTGTATTGGCAACTTTCCCCTTGAACCTGGATTAGGAAGCAGCTGCATTATATGGCATCAATATTCCTCTGAGTGCCCTTCAGATAGGTGTAACACGTTTTATCGCGAACAACCATTGGACAAACTTTCAGTGGCAGCTCGTAAGAAATCCTGGATTGAGCTTAAAAACTACATTTTCTATATGTTTCTGAATACTTGTTCGTCAACCTATAGCCCCAATAACCATATTCTTATTTGCTTTCGGTCAAGAATTTGATGATGAAAATAATGTTTGTAGCGTTTGTGTGAATAGTTGTTTATCAATTTCCACCCGTAACAACTTGATTCTTATATTGCGTTGACCCAGAATGTAACCTAGAAATTAAGCAATTCATAAAACTAGCATAAATTATGAATATTAAATCATATGATGTTATACACTACAAAAAAAGACATTCTTGTTTTTTCTTGTTTTTTCTTTGTTGAAAAAAAATTATCTTCCAGAAAGAAACTGCTAATTGGGGCATAATTTGCAAAGCTAATGAGGAAAATCTATATTTGCAGGGTTTTCCATTATCAGACTCAAATACATGTTAAGTATGTAGTTCAGGGAAAGTGGATCATCAGCAGATACCAATTATGCAAATAATTTCCTAATTTGCATTATTAATGCAAAACACCATACCTCATCTAATTCGAGAATTATAGGACTGTCAATATGATACTTAGTATGCATATAGCTAAGACAGAAATATACATAATGAAGTGCAAATTATGCTAATTGTGACGTTACTTGCATAGCTAATGAGGAAAATCTATATCTACAGTGTTGAACATTATCAGACTCAAATGCATGTAACATGTAGTTTATGAAAAATGGAGCATCAACAGATACCAATTATGCAAATTAATTCCTAATTTGCATAATTAATGCAAAACACCATATCTCATCTAATTGGAAAATTATAGGACTGTCAATATGATACTTAGTACGCAGGTAGCTTAGACAGAGATATACATAATGAAGTGCAAATTATGCAAATTGTGACTTTATTAGCATAGCTAATGAGGAAAATCTATATTTACACAGTGTTTAACATTATCAGACTCAAATGTATGTAACATGTAGTTTATGGAAGAATGGAGCATGAATAGATATCAATTATGCAAATAAATCCCTAATTTGCATAATTAATGCAAAACTACCATTATTCATCTAATTGGAAAATTATAGGACTGTCAATATTGCAACATGTGTAAGTTAGATAAAGGTGTTTATGCCCAAGCATATATTATGCCAATGTGTAAGCCATTTGCATGAATATAATTGTTCATGGAGATATGAGGTCGTGGAACTCTTGTTCAGTTTTGTGAAGTTTGGTATGAAATAAACTGTTTTCAAAGTCAGCTTCAAGAATTTTTTTTTAAAAGCTGACTGGGGCGCATTTGGAAGAAATGAAATGAAAGTTTCTGCTTAGAATTTGCCAATGAGACTCATAAGCATAATGTATGTGGTGCATTCGCCTTTCCTAGAGGCACCTACAAATCAAATATGACATCTCTAGCATTTATCGTAAGGGAAATACAATTTGCATAAATTATGCAAACGAAGAAGAAGAGGATGAAGAACTTGCCAGCAAAAACAATATATTTCCTCCTTACATAAAAAGTAACAAAAAAAAGGAAGAAAGAAAATGATAAAGGTTTGACGAACTCGGGTTCGAACCGGGGACCTTCCCGTCCACACTGAGTCTACTTACTCTACGGGCTACCAAGAGAGCTACTGGGGCATACAACCACGGATGCGTGCGGAAATGCCAAAATATATGCATGTGGAACGGCTTTTCGGAAGTGAACTACCATACCATACCCCTGCTGCATAACAGTCATGCATTGCGACAAATCCCAGTGTTGTACAAGCGAGACATTTTTTACGATTCATGTCCTTTACAAAACATAAACTTTTAAAGGAAAACTTTACCACATCGTTTGCATTGTTAAATATCAATCTACATTGTAATATTTTGCAACCGTTCAGCATTTTCTTTGTTGGGCCCACAGAAGAAAGTGCTCATGCCGTGCCGTCCTGTTTGGCATAGACGGCCTACCATGCACGCGCCCGGCCCCCGGCCCCCGGCCCCCGGCCCCCGGCCCCCGGCTCCCGGCGCCAGGCTCCCGGCGCCCGAATGGCGGTCGTATGGCAAAAATTACATTCCTGGGGACTGTACCTGGCACGATTTTAAGACGGAAGTCATTTAAATACTCTAACGCCAGAACCCACAAGCACAAGGACCTTTGTACTGGTAACATACCGGTCAGCCAGTTAGAAACGGATGGCACTAAATAGCACATTTTAGGTGGTTTGACGGCCATAGCACACAATTAACATCACAGGTTCTTCTTTCAAGGGGTTTTCGAGCAGTTTGAACGTATTCTCCACAGTCATTATGTCAGAACACATTAAACACCCGCACCCGTCACCACCCCCTGACAGGGAGACAAATGATACCTATGCTAGTTTTAAAAAAAAAAAAAATATCGTGGACAGCACCTTGAATTATCTGCGTAGGGATATCAAATCACAAGAACCAAAGCTGCATTATAAGCTGTAACTAATTAGAAACAGGACTTACGTAACGGAAACTTGACAGGAGAACTCGGCCGGGTGGTTGGATCTTGGTTCGGTTTTGTGCAGAAGAGAAATATTCAGCCACCCCCGTATACCTGGCCTCCGGGATGCGTCGACGTGGAAGCTGATTCATATCTCAACTTTGTTTGTGGTTGTCGCTGCCGAGGTATATTCAAGTCCTGCAGTTTATGCCGTGAACAAACTTTGCAATCCTTCTAACGCATGTGAATGCTTCGACTTGGTCAGATAAATTAAGAGAATGGCCGTCAATTTTTTTTCATAAGTGAGATGAGCGAAAGCCAATACTGTTTTCTGCATTATTTATACAGTCCATTAAGCTGACAGCAAGGTCTTGATACTTGTGCTTTAGATTATAACAAGGACACGTGTAATAAATTTGCGCAAGGACACAAAGATTTTAAAAACATAAGTACCGCTGGCGTACCTTAGAAAATCGGTAGCGGACTATTATCGATCTTGATCTTTGTTTTACCCAAGTCTATTCAGCTAACAAATATCATTCCACAACCTCTCAAGTTATGCTGTTTGCAGACACGCACGCATACACACACAAACGGCAGCGAAAGCATTGCCTTCTTGGCAAGGTTTATGATGGAAACAATCTCAAGAAATCTTCACTCTTGCATGTTGCCTGAAAGAATCCATTTTGAAACTTCCATCTTGCCTAAATGCTGATATTTTAAAAACAGGAACTCCGCATTGATGTGTAGGAACGTATGATTGTATATACCACGGCGGCAACAACAAACATAGTAGAGATATGAATCGGCTGACATGCACGTCGACACGTACATATACCAGAGGCCGTTCATAAGAGAGAGGTTGAATGTAACCACCCTGAGGAAAGAATCAAACCATCGTCCAAAAATTCCTGCCGTAAGTCCTGTTTCGTTGGTAGTCACTGTCGCTGTATCCTAAAATGCATTGATACATTAGGTTGTATTATGCTAATGTCTTTGTTCACTACTTTTTTTGCGGCGCGCATGGTGTCGTCCCTTTTGAATTTAAGGTAAACAAAACGACATAGAGTGGCGAGAAAGTCTTAATGAATGACCATCTTAATTAGAGAAGTAACAAATCAAAAACCGGTAGCACAGAAAAAAGACACGCCGTACCTCCCAAGACAGGACACGTTCACAAACACCCACCAAACCCTCCTATCGGTATGAGGTATCAAATTAAAAGGAAAACGTAAAAGGCGAAACCAGAGCGAGGGAACCAAGAGCACAAACCAGCACAAACAACGATACGAGAAACAAGACAATTGACAATAAACCACAGCGTTAGACAACCTCAGAAATCATTAAGGTAGCAGACCACAGTTTCCGGCCTTTGGGGTTTCTATAGTAAAGGACCACAAAGTGACCGACATCGACGTGGATGAAATTATAGTAGGGTACCCTACAAAATCACTATAAAAGAATATGTTGAAGTCGAGGGTACAATCTACAAAATAACTGAAAACAAAAAAAAAAAGTTATGGTTTTAAAACAATTTGACGGCCACTTTGAATTGGAGTCATGTGGGGTCATACGGAACTGCAGCCCACCGACTTCGGCAGGCAGCAGCAAATGTCACGCGCAATATGATAAATGGGAAAACTTCACGATCTCACTCGTACGATCTAAAAGCCCAATTATTATACTGCAATACAGTAAATTCGTGCCTCGCTGACATTCACGTCAATGTTTAAACATACGGTTCAACATTTAGGGTGCACTCTTTTTTACCGCTACGTTACAATCTCCGGGGGTCCCGGCGAAATACTCTGTGCAGCTGCCTCAACATTTTTAAATCTTATAATCGAACTCTTCGTCCCCATTTTTACCCAGCGGACTGATTCACACCACGTTCGATAATGATTTAAGGATGGGCGGGCGTGTTTTGGGGGATATATCAGAGCCCCGCCTCCCAAGGAGCTTCTTAGCATCCCGAGGGCGCGTAAATGATAATGATATTGGATCCATGTGACCCATAATATTGGCCGTTCTGTCGACCCTTTAAGGCACCCAGAGTATTTATGGGGCTATATACATGTAGTTATGGGATCGGTCTGTTAATTACACTTGGCGCGTGAAACTAAAGGGATCACCGTGTAGCTTATCCTTGCGTCGCTTTTGCGCGCCAGGAAATTATCACTCAAATGTGATAAACAGTGACATTAAATGTCAGCCTAATAGAGATTACAACAACTAAAGTATATCCAGTTTTCCATCATATGGCAACGGGTTACTGACAGGCATTTTATGCAAAATTCATTAATTTATTTCTAAACTAGGATGTTTCTAAGATTTTCCTGCTCAACCACAGTAGTTTTCCTACATGTATAACAATATATGTATCAAGTTAGCTCTCATCCTACCAATACATTTTTTACGACGAATCTTGCCGTATGGGGTCCAAACGGACCCCACTTCGTTTTGCTCATAAATATACTTCTGGTGGTCCTTTTTGTAATTAGAGTACATATGCGGTTAAAATAATCTTTGGAGAGTATTGTGCAAAGTTCTGGTGTCAATAATTAATGCTAATTATCATAATTTATGCATAAAATGAGGAGAACCCTCATTTTGCACTAAAAATTTACAATAATCCCTACAATGCCCTTTTATTTCAATCAAGAACAATATCGTTCTAAAAGCTTAATGATAGCATAAGAATGTTGTTGAATAAGGAGTATTCTAAGTGAGACACTTCACTGGTTTTGCGTCCTTAAGAGGCGACACCTGGTTGGGAGCAGTCCACGTGACCTCAAATCACCTGCACTCTATCACCTGTCCATAGAACCGTATTTAAGCTTCAGAACGCGTGTTCTCTGTCTTGTCGATTAGGCCTAGAGGTCTGGCCCTGGATGGGCAGTAACGGCCCATGGGACATTGTTCCCCGAGTGTATATTTTTCTCGTATTTTCAGTGCAGCGGGACCCAGGACCATTGTATCCAGGGACACGCGCTACTGCCTTCTTCTATCCTAGACATTCCAGTAAACTACACGCATATTCTAAAATCAAAAAGCACTTTGGCATGGAAACATATCTCACATCAATTCATAATAGACTGTTTGCAAATAGCATAACAAAGCTGAGAATCAGTGCACATTGCTTAGAAGTTGAAAAGGGTCGACACCACAACACACCAGCCACTCAGAAATTGTGTCCCACATGTAATGGAAGTGTTGAAGATGAATTCCACTTTGTGATGAATTGTCCAACTTATAGCAAAGAGAGAGATAAGCTTTTACAGACTATTACTACTAAGACAAACTTCACCCTATCTGGTACACAGAGCGATATTTTCTATGTACTGTTGTCATGTCCGACTCCTATATCTATGTACATAGGTCAATTTCTCCATAAATCATTCGAAAAGCGAGACAGAATTACCCATACATGACTAAATATGCAACAAATACACTGGTTTCGAAAATATTTTGTACTTAGAATTGTAGGATAGATTAGCCTTGTAGAACAGATTGTTCATTTCATGCCATACATTGTACCATGTACGATTGTTGAGCAATAAAGTTCACTTCACTTCTATCCCGTGGCCATACCGGTTGACAACTTCAGACGTTGGTGATTCCATTACGTCGTCCAGGCAGCTGAAGGTCAGCGACGTTGTATCAATAAGTATTGTCAATAAGCTAGTTCGGAGTTGCTACTACGCATGGCAGTGTCAAAGGTGAAGGCCCCCGGCTTGAAAACATTGCGGTATGAGTACACAGTATTTCGCCGCGACCCCCGAGTCTGTGACGTAGCGGTAAGAAAATAGTGCGCCCTAAACCTTGAACCGTGTGTAAAAACGTTGACGCGAATGCCAGCGAGGTACGAACTTTACTGTATGGCAGTTTAATAAGTGGGCTTTCAGATGGTAGGAATGAGATTGTGAAGTTTTCCCATTCGGCGTATAAATGCGCGTGACCTTTGCAGCTGCCTGCCGAAATGAGTCGGCTTCACTTCCGCATGGCCCCACATGACCCCATATCAAAGTGGCCGTCAAATTGTTATAAAACCTTAATTTTATTTTGGTTTTCACTTATTTTGTAGATCGTACCCTCGACTTCAACATATTCGTTTATCGTGAATTTGTAGGGTACCCTACTATAATTCCATCCACGTCGATGTTGGTAACTTTGTGGTCCTTTACTATAGAAACCCCAAAGGCCGGAAACTGTGGTCTGCTACCTTAATGATTTCTTAGGTTGTCTAACGCTGTGGTTTATTGTCAATTGTCTTGTTTCTCGAATCGTTGTTTGTGTCGGTCTGTGCTCTTGGTTCCCTCGCTCTGGTTTCGCCTTTTAAGTTGTCCTTTTAATTTGATACGTCATACCGATAGGAGGGTTTGGTGGGTGTTTGTGAACGTGTCTGTCTTGGGAGGTACGGCGTGTCTTTTTTCTGTGCTACCGGTTTTTGATTTGTTACTTCTCTTATCAACCCTCAAACACCCGAGTTGGGTCATTTTTGACCCCAGGCGTGGATTTTGACGTGCTATGTTTTATCTGAAAAAAATTCCTTCCGTGACTTTGTCAGTAGACATATACATCTTTTCTAACCTCTCGAAATTTTCTAGGGAGATGGGCACAATACTGTTGACATTATATAGGAACGTCTGTGTTGAGTCTGCTGGGTTCATTTTTGACCCCAGCAAAAATAATGTGCTGTTTTTGAAACTTGTCCTCTGTAACTCATGAACTACTAATCGTATGACCACCAAATTTTCAGAGGATGATACATATGTGAATTGGTATTACCACAACAAATTTGATGTTATAATGACGTATTATGACGTCATTATGACGTAATTTTTGTGATTCTATCCTCCATCTTGGATTTTGACGGATGACGTCATCAAATCAGTATGAAATATCAATGTTGAATCATAAAAGTAACATTGGATTCCATAAAATGATAACAATGTAAGAAAATACATTTGGCGTGCCAACAAAGCCTCGAAACGTCATTGTTTGAACTGAAATTAGCAGATATTGTAAAATATGCCTGTCAAAAACCCGTTGCCATGGCAACACGAAAAACGATCAAGAGTGAACCTGTACATTTCGTGTGTATGGGCACCTTAAATAGCTGTTTGTTTCTATATCATCAAGGTAACATAGATCATGTCGTAGTCCGTATAGTATGTAAAAGTATATAAAACTCTGATACTGTCTTGCACATGCCTTTTGACTGAAGCCGAACTGTCTCATTATATTACAGACAGGATTTGGGGTGGTGGTATCTGGAAGAGGTAGAAAATGAAGTTACCAAGGATCATTGACATAAGTATAATGTATTAGTTTTTTTTAGTCCGTCGATGTTTTAGTCTGTCGATGAAGACTGCTTCAGGCAAGGCGTATGGTCTGTAGATTTTAATGATGCTGACTGTGCACGTGCGCTGCATGGCCTCGGATCCTGACAAATACTTACAGGGATGCTTTTTTGAATTTCTACGGATACTGGCGGATTCAAAAACGAATCTGAAACTGATCCAGATAAGGAGACACGTTATCCGGGTACTGGAAAGAATTCTAAAATCAGGGATTCGACGGATACATCCTTTTTTGTGATTTTTGTGTGCAATGTTTTATACCAAACATTTACATTTTGGGCTCTTGTGCCCTGCTAATACAGCCAAGTAACCTGTATTTGGTAAAGGCGTTTGTGGGAGATATACCCACAGAGCTAGAACTCAGTTAGACCTTTTTAATATTGCTTTTTAAATTGATTTTTTTTTTTTTTCTGAGTAGTATTAGTTCAAAATGTGTATTATGGAAGAGTCCAATATTGCGGACAGGAACATTTGTTAAAATTCAATTTGATGATTATAAAATCAGGGATTCGACGGATACAGGACCGTACACTGCACGGTATTCGACAAGGATCCTGACAAATACGTACAGGAATTATTATGTGTTTTGTACAAAGAAACAGGCGGATACGGGCGGATCTGAAGAAGAATCCGTAACAGATCCGGATGAGGGGAACCGTTACCCGGGACACTAAGATCCAAAGGAATCCAAAAATAATGATCTCCGTATGTTTACAAACACCCAAGATGGCGCCCGAGACTTCGGCGTTCCAGGCGACTCAGCAGTAATCGGCGCAGGAAATAGGTTTGCTACCCTTGGTAAAGGTAGCTGTAAAGGGGCTTTTTTTAATATGTTGATATTTTGGAGCTGGATTTTACAGGTAAGGGTTTTTACCTTCATATTAAGTTGAAAAATCAGACTTTCATCCATGTTTGTGGTGTCTGTAGGCCTGCACAGTTTACTGTTTTTGTGTGATTATCAGGTGGAGGTCAAAGGTCAATTCTTGTAAACAAGGCCTGATTCGTAGGGGTTGTGCCGATTAGAAAGTTGAAATTATGCTCTAAATTGAAACTTTAGAGGCCTGACAGCCCTGCCAATGCATGTTTTTCATGGACTTAAACTCAGGGTAGGTGACTTTTGACAGCTTTCTCTTACATGATATATACAGATTTTATTCAGTACGAGAAGAACAGAGCTGTTTTACTTCGGCCCAGTAGACATGGTAGTGGCGGGCTGCTTGTTGCAACGTGCTTCTCGTCCCACGAGGTGGGCGCGTGAAAGGTGACCGGTGACCAATCAGAGAGACACATTGCACGTGGAGTCAGACGTTCTCACAACTCTCCCCGTCTTTTGCATTTGAACACCATGCAAGTAAGCTGCAGAAAGTTTGCTGCATGATTTCTCTTTTTGGATCTTTGGCGATCTTCCTTCTGTTCGTTACCGCTTCCTCGGTTCGTCTGCTTCTTAGATATCTGGCATCTCATTACCTTTGCGGTGAGTACCGTTCCCCATTTTTTTACCCGTCGTTTTTTAGTCAGTCATGGTGGAGCGCACCCCCCCCCCCTCCCCCCCGGGGCGTTCCTGGCTCGTTTCGATCAGTTTTGCAGGAAAATCCTTGCACAACCTCGGGCCATGTTTAAGACAATTCTTTGTGGAAGCCCGAGTGTACGTTTCATTGGGTTTCGAAGCTGGGGGGCACCGTCCAGGCCTTCCGCCGAGCAGGCTTTATGGATTTTTCGTTATCGGTCGCCATAGTAACGCAATGCTACGTGTTAGCCTGATTGTAAAAGTAGCTTCAGACGGGATTTAAAATCTTCTCATGTATTTTCATGACTAAAAAATGGTAAATTAAGTGAAGGTATTTCACGATTTAACTTTTAATAGTCGTTTGTAATCAGATTGCGGAAATTTGTATGCTACCGTCACTACAATCGGTGAGTTTTACTCATCGTGACTCTGTTCCCTATACATTGTACGGTATAAGTTTATTACCAGGACGCAGCTATCAAACATCCAGGCAGCTTTTAATTGACAGGCTCACCGTTTCCTGCGCGTTCGCGTTTCGCGTCGGGATTTCATCTGAAATTGTTTTGGTCATGGCTTTGTGATATTTTCCGCCACCGGCTATATGTTATTCTGATCTCCTTCGCGTTCATGATTGGTGCCCTATTCAGCCGTGGCGTCAGTTTTTCTATCGATCGGTGTCCCTTTGGCCGTTTATTATCGTTTGGCACCCATAATTTCTTTCCCGTTCTTGATCAATACGCCCCATTCCCGTTCATTTCTGGCTTGCTGCCTTTGTACTTCCGGCCATTGGTTATTCTTGTTGTTTTCCCGATCGATATTCGCCATTGACCACTTATTATTACATGACCATGGTTCTTGTTATATTTTTGATTTACTGACATTGGCCGTGTGTCGTTTTTATTTCTTTCTCGTCCGTTATCGGTGTGTTTTGTTTTTTCTTTCCCATTGTAGCTCGGCCATGGCTACTTTTATTTTATCGAGTTTTTCCAAATTGGTCATTCTTACCATTCTTGATCCCGTTTTCAAGACATGCGACATATTTCTCTGCTCAATTCCCCAGTCGCGAGTATAACACTTTTCTCAGTATCGAGACGCCACATGTCAGACCGCTACACGTGCTCGAAGGGCCTTGAGGGGGGTCCGTGTCGCAATCCTTGCTCCGTGTCGCAATCCTTGCTCCGTGTTGCAATCCTTGCTCCCCTGGCGGTTCCTCGCTTTGCTCCCTTGGTGGCTTTATTTCTGAGTTTGCAGTGCTATCGTAAAATTGTTTGTCTCAGAAAAAGTTTGAGAATTTCTGCAAGTACCGTTACTAAAAAATGTGTAGGAAAATTGCCTGGATTTTGATGTTCCTGAAACCGTCTGGTATGTTGCCAAATGATAGTACTGGTTTCTGTCACAGAGGCGTGATGCCGTACTCGTGATGATTTATTAAATTCTTGGTTATTCCCGCCAAAACCTTATTCTTGTTGTTTGCTGATGGGTCCGTTTATCTTATAAGTGAGAATAGCGGTTAGCTATGGCTCTTCGAGGCAGGCATAAAATCTCTTTCGCTAGCGAAATACAGATTTTATTCAGTACGAGAAGAACAGAGCTGTTTTACTTCGGCCCAGTAGACATGGTAGTGGCGGGCTGCTTGTTACAACGTGCTTCTCGTCCCACGAGGTGGGCGCGTGAAAGGTGACCGGTGACCAATCAGAGAGACACATTGCACGTGGAGTCAGACGTTCTCACAACTCTCCCCGTCTTTTGCATTTGAACACCATGCAAGTAAGCTGCAGAAAGTTTCCCTCCCAATCCCACCCCTGCATTTTACCATCGAGTTTCCTTTTACCTTTCTGAGCTCTACACAGTGGTGCAGAAGCTAATTTAGCCCTACAAGGGAAGTCCGTAGCTTTCCCAAATGTAACAACTATCGGCTGGCCTGGCGTCGACTCCGGGGTATCACGTTTCCGTATTAGAACAAGGAGTAAACAGATATCCGGACGGCGTGTTGCCTGAGGATTAGCGACTTTTCGACGGCGTGTTGCCAAGGGATCTTTGTGAGTTCATGACTTCACACTCGTTAATTTGCGACAGATATGTGTTGTTTTTTTCTTCTTCTCATATCATTATATTTGAATTGTTTTAATGTTATCATGATCCATCACGAACTTTCAAAATATTCCCGTGTGGACTGCCCAAAATATCTTAACACAATTCTCTTTACTCTTCCTTGCGGCTAATAACACGTTATAGTGTGGCGGAATAGTTCCACATGCCAAGCAGCACGCCGGATGATAAAACTAACAACGAATGTGACTATCTTAGCCACATTTATTGAGGAACTCATTCTAGAAGATTCCGGACATTATTCATACATTAAACGTACAAACCCAGAATGCAAGTTCTGACTGATTGGATTAGTCATGTAAGGACACTCTCTGTTACCACGGCTTTGGACATATATGGATGAATCCTGAATCTTATAAAGTAGATTATATTGCCCACCAACTTCTCTCCCGGGTACAAGATACACATATTCAAGAGTGGTTTAGCCGTATCAGAAGTAATTCCAAATTGTCCTTTCTCAACAAATCAAAAAACCGTTATGAACAAGAAAAATATTTTGATGATATAAATAACGTTGAAATTCGTAAAGCGATAACTCAATTAAGAACCAGTAGTCATAAGTTAAGATTAGAGTCGGGCAGATATTACAATATAGCCCCTGACCAAAGGTTTGCCCATATTGCCCAAAGAAAATTGAAGATGAATTTCACTCTGTCATGGATTGCTCTAGATACGATGTTTTACGTAATAAGTTACTCACATTTCTCAAAACAAGTACAAATTTTAAGAATATCGATACTACCGACCGTTCTTTCTTTATTAAACATTAAAAATTGCAACAAGACAATACATAGTCGAGCGCCAGGCAGCCAAGCTGATGTTGCGGAACACTTAACATTACAATAACACTGAAATACAACAATAAAATACTAGAAACAATTCAGTATACAATATAAAGTGATGCATTTAAGTGCGCATTTCATAGGTGTCTCAGCTGGAAGCAAATCTTTTCGTTGTTTCAATTTGAGCATATATTTAAATGCGACAATACCCACAATACGAAAATAGGTAAATATCCTAACAACTGATTTCACATTAGGAAAAATACCGAAACTATTGATTAAACCAACTCGATCATAGCTGTTACGTTATATCAAAATGTATGCCAGCCCTTATTGTATTATATAAGTAATTAGGATGCTATATCAAATCATATACTAGCCCTTATCGTATTGTATTAGTAATTAGGATGTTAAGTTTTATTCTATATTTCTACTCTGCATTATGTTTACGAATTCTCGCCATACTTTGTACCATGTACAATTGTCGTGCAATAAAGTTCTTCTAAAAGTTCTTCTTGAGACCCCCCCCCTCCAATGGGCTACAAATAGGAGTCGCGATAGCAAAGGAGGCCTTTGAAAACACTGATAAGTTATCCCCCTAAATTTGATTTGTTCTGTGCGAAAAATACATCAGGTACAAAGGTGAATCAACTTCAGACTTTTATTAGTCAATGATTTTCATTCAATGTTGGGTAAATACTCGACTTTAAGTATCTGTTCCGTATGTTTGTAAGGTTATACACGTGTACATGCATATCCACACTTCTATGACTAGTAAACGCATATTTACATTTCTTTGAATAGGATGTCTGAATTTAATGGATCTGTCACTTCGCATCTCTACTCGCAGTCTATTAGTCAATGATTTTCATTTCAATGTGGCGCAAATACTAAATTTTAAGTATCTCTACGTTTGTAAGGTTATACAAGTATATACGTATATCTAACGTAACATAACCAATTTACGTCCGATTTATTCAAAACGTATTTATCTTAAAACCGCACGGACAGAGCCAAATTTTAAACCCATGGTCAGAAATATCAGCTCTTCTAAAAAGAAAATGCATGGGCTGTAAGTTTTTCTCCGCCTATTTAACGCCGTGCGAGCATGTATTTATACTGAGGTATATGATGAAGAATTGTGCTAGGGTAACCCATTATCGTCCACCTCGGTCTTTTCCCTTCTAGCGCTATGCTTGAAGAACATAGACCAGAAAAAAATGCACAGTAACTGTCCAAAGTAGTCTGCAGACAAATGATAATAAAATCACTATGTCTGTCCGGCCACTTGCCCAACGCGATGGGGAAAAAAAACAAAACAAAAACAAAACAAAAAAACAATGTTTATCTGTAAATTCCCCCCACATGCGCGGCACGTGGCGTTCACGTGGTAAGCGCATGGCTATTTTGGTTAGCTGTGCAAAAATTAAAGAGATGGCTAAGGATCATACTTATGATGTTCTTTATTGCTCATGAGAACAGGATTTGACATAATACACCGCAACATGTGGACATGAGCCAAACCGGACGTAAATAGGTTCTGCACGTAAATAGGTCATGTTACGTACACTTCTATGAAATATTTAGATTTGTGAGAACATCCCGTTCATTGCACTTTTCTTTGCTGCATACAAGTATGAGTACTGTGCCTTTATGGTTTGGAGTCTCCAATCAATAAGTTGCTTTCTAATTGGATTGCTTCTTTTCCACAGTATGTCACACTCTTAATTTGTTTATCTTTTCTGAGCTGCTGTGCTGCCTTGATACCGATGCTGAGACCTGGGGATCTTCAGTCCACCCGACATCTTTACTCGGCATCTCCACACCTTGGACGGCTCCCGGATACCCGGATTACGATACCTGCCAAACAGTCTCGTGGATTCGTGGAACTTAAAATCTTCACCAGGACAGACTCTCATCGATCCTTGGAACTGTACTAATTATACAAGACCCGCGCAGCGCTACAGAGGACAGTGACGGCTGGTGAGAAAGGACAGGGACACTAGAAAACTTTCCCGGTGACTTGATGAGAATTGGTCACTCTGCTATTTTCTTACTTTCCCGAGCGGCCGCCGTGATCCGCCGCCAGCAGTATTTGTGATGGAAGAATACTTTTCAGACTCTCTGCTTAGAATTACTTACTAGTTACAAACCGCTGTTACTCTGTGTCTGCTTTATCATCATTGTTATTCCACATTAGCAATTCTGTTTGCAACATCGAAACAAAGTCTTAGCCATGTTTTTATCAAGTGGAAAGCTAAGAGATTTCAGGCTTTAATTTAGGGTGAACTACTAAGCTACGATGACTAAATAGAAGTATTATTACTGTAACAGTGTCATGTAAACGTTCTTAATCCTACCCGTACTTTGTCAAGTGTTTTTTAGTATACACAGGATCTCTCTCCTTGCGCGTATGCATCTTAAGATCTATGGTTATCAAATTATAAAAGAAATTTTTACCATTCTTACCCATAGCGGACATTTCAAGCATATTGGGTGTGAACGGTAAGGTGACTTCTCTTGTGGTCAACTTCAAAACCTTCAAGCACAGCAACAATACTGCGCAATGTAGCTTATTCATTTTGGCCCAACCCGAAACACTAGACTGTCCGGTTTCCAATCTGCTGAGATACCTCCAACTAAGGGGAGGGCAGCCGGGATTCCTTCTCCTTTCTCGCAATGGCATCGCAATCGCGTGCGATGCTTTCCTAAGATTCTAAAAGCTTGTGCCGAGCAGTCTCAAGTAGACCCTCGCAAATTTACTACACATTCTTTCCGCATCGGTTCAGCGACAACCGCTGCTTTACAAGGTGTCGCTGATTCCGAACTCCGCCGTTTAGGGCGTTGGTTTTCAGAAGCCTTCAAAAAATACATCAGAGTCTGAACACAAGAGAAGTTTTATTATTTACGCTCCAGTAACAGCATACTCTAGAACAGCCCAAACTGATCAACTGGCGAGTTAATTTACTTGATCATGGTTGTTTGAACTATCCTAACCAATCAGGTGGCGAGTTGCCCGGCATTGGTTTAGTTTCGCTCTTTGCTAGAACACCAACCATTCAGCTGGGGAGTCTCCCAGTTTTCATTTTTCACGTTCATTTTAGAACAGACCAAACCGATCAGGTGGCGAGTTGCCCAACACCGGTTTACCCCGCTCACTTAATTGTTTGACTCTAGGGCTTGATCTCAAGCCTGAGATTAGCGTGGACGTTTTAAGGTCCCTTAAGAGCTACCGTTCGACGCTCGAGTTTGTAGAGTAGCTACCTTTGTTTGTAGAGTAGCTAGATTTTGTTCACTAGTTAATTAGCCTATGTATATCGCAAGCCTGTTCACTAGTTGGTTCATCTAATGTATAGTACAGACCTTCTCAATTAACTAGGCGTGGGCGTTTCAAAGTCCAGTAAGCGCTGCCGTCATTCGCTACATGTAGGTAGAGTAGCTGTCTTATCGGCGAGCCTCTGTTCACTAGTTTACTTAGCTTCTATATATCGCAAGCCTTGTACACTACTCGGTTGTGCTCTGTTTACTATAGACCACCTTAGATAATGTCTCAGCCAAGCCACGTTGTTCAGGTACGCACGTTGCTGTTAGACCTTGGCTGGGATCATAGCGGCTAGCCTATTAGGCCACAGCCACAGATGCCATTTTTGGCGACGCCTCAGGGGGGGAGCCTATTGTATAGTACTGCTTTCGGTTTGCCAAATATTCTAGGATTTCCGCGAACGCATTCCCTAGGGAATTAGTTTTTGGCAACGCCTTGCAGGTATGGCCTTTTCTATAGCAAGGACGAATGCCACTGCATACGGCATAGCAAAGGCGCTAGTTATAGTATACACTTTTACAGCTGTTTATCGATGTTTGAAATAAACTTTCTGGATGTTGCAATATATATCCATCCATCACAGCTGTTTCTCAATGTCTTAAACGTTTTTGTTTTTTGTTATCGTGAATGACATGCTTAGACTGGCTTTTTTTTATTGTCATGAGAAAGTTTGATTTTGAAAGGTAAATAAGTCACAGCTTTAGAGAAGATGTCCGGATTTTTGCAAAAAGCAGCAGCAACAATATGTTTGATTGATTTTTCTTAGAAGCTTTGCTTCATTCAATAAAAAAAATTAAATGCTCGACATGTTACCAACGTATAATTCGAGTTATTTTAGCTGCATCTTTGAAGCTTCGAAAGACTAACATAGTAAGGATAAAGAAAGGACACAGAGACAAGGCTTAGCTTTCCGTACACTGGGCACGGGAGACTTTAAAGACGGACTGACTATGACTACGTGATACTGGCTATGCTGACATCAGTCTTAACTGAAGTTCCCTGCTGCTTCTCTGACTGAACATGTTAACATTGCCGTTAGCATGTTAACGTGTTTTTATATTCCGTCTTAACAGACAAACCTCAACAGACAGATCTCCGTAGATCGCCTATTGAGCTTCACTGTATAGCGGACTAAACCTCAAAACCTGGCATACTATTTACTCTATTTGGCCGATTTCTACTATTTTCCCAGCGATCGCGCGGAGCCTGGTAGAGGCTAAAAATTACCTGCTAACTCCACAGAACATTGGTTACTTCATCTCTCTGTGAATGCCTTTGTAGTCCACTTCAGTAAAGAATATCACAAAGGAAAACACATTTTTTGGAATCATGGCACAACAATAACAGAAAACTGTGCCAGTAATTACAAGATTAAGTGTTCCGAGTTGATCAGGTGTTGCACTAGTACTCGTATCTTCTTGCAAGTTGGTGAGAGCGTGCAATCGTATCACAGCTTTCGTGCACACTGATTATTACAATATTCGTTTGGGGTTTTCAATTTAATTTTTGTACATCCACCCCTAGCCTGTGTTTACAGAAGCTCTCCCTGGCGGAGGTTAATGACCCCCTCTTGGGAGCGGTATCGTCGGGCCGGCCGCTAGGAGCGCGAAGTAGTCAGGCTACATCCACCCCTGGTTTGTTCAGAACCGTCATCAATAACCTTGTGTACGATTTTGATATGCATATACAATAGATTACTACTATATACACACAATATACATTATGAAATAGACAATATATTAGTATATCCGTGGTATAAACATGTTCAAGTCAGTCCGTAATATTTATTTCTAACTGGCGTCAGGTTTTGTCTCGCTGTAGCAACGGTTGTAGCAACGCAATCTATTGGCTTCACATCGTGGCTCTGCTACAGATCTGGTTCTTTCTCGTTCCCTTCTTTTTGTCGACGACGCTTGTTGTGTGGCTCCCCTCGCGATCGGTCCCGACGTTACGGACGCACGCACGGACGTCTGTTATGGATTCCCCTAGGGATGCAGCTCGTCTCACCGACATCCAGTAGAAGGTCTCGATCTGCCGACCTCCCCTACATAGGTATCTCTGTGTAGAATGTGGCAGGAACATCTCGTCATCATCGCTCTCGTCCCGTAAGCTAGGTCGGCTTGTGCAAGTATAAAGACGGAAACAGTCGGTGGAGCTGGTGACCACAGCGGTTTGATCTGATTTCTAGCTACCAAAATCAGTTAACAAACTGTTTAAAAGAAGCTATGGCAGCCATCCTTAGTATCCCTGCAAATATTCCATTGTGTGAAACCGTCAAATTGTGAAATCTTAAACACTCTATCGGCACTTATATGCTTATGAAATCACAATAATGGACTATTCCAAAATTACCCAAATAAATTTTCATCGTCGTTGTTCGGCTGCATGTGTTTTACGTGAACTAAGTCGCCATTTAGATGGTCGTTACAGCACTTATGTTGCAGAATCTTACATTCAGGAGCTGCTGTAGAAAAAAAACACAGCGAACAAAGATTAATATTGTAATACTCTTCTTTTGTCTTTATTGCCTATACATACCAAACAGAAAACACTGTAGAACACCGTGTAACCAACCAGTTCCTAGAAAATTTTTTCCATGACAACCATATTCAACATATAAACATGTATGGATGTCTATCAGTTTTATCTAGATTTCTACGTTGCGTTGTTGAACTCTACACTTGAAAGCATCTCCAATACAAAGGCTAGACACGTCCTTTATATTGGACATGTTAAATTAATTTGTCTGCTAGAAGTTTCTCGTTATACGTGATCTTATCCACTTACACAAATAAATAAACAATATTTCTGCAACTTCGAAAAATCAATGCACATCCACTATCCATGGGTTACTGAACTGTTGCCATATTGGGATATTTGTGTCGGCTGAGATATAAACAGGATATCTATGAATCTGTAAGTTTGCAAGAAATATCTCAATGTCGAAAAAATCAAGACTCATCACCTCTCTTTTAAATCTTATTAGAAGTTTGCACAAATTAAACAACAGGCGAAGCGGAGGGTGCGCGGCCGCGGGGACGTCCCCGTCGGTCGTGGATCTCAGATCTCAAGGAGTGGACCGGTCACTCAGCAAACCAGATGACGAGACTGGCGGAGAACCGCCAGCAGTGGAGAGCCTTCACAGAAACCTATGCTGCCCCGACGGCTGAATAAGCTATGGGAGAGAGAGAGAGAGAAGAAACCATTTTTTGGCAGGTAAAGTCTAACACGGTAAAATTCAAACGAATTATAATCAGGTATATGGTGGACAAAGGGTGCTACCAAATCAGTTTTCCACTACGCAGTGTGCAAGGCATTTAGAAGGCATGTCGTTTGTAACCACTGTGTTCGAAAATAGAATTAATGTAGACTGTTATTACTCCACAAAATAACGGGATCAAACACAGAAACGGCAGAGTCTATGTGTGTACAGAAACATATGCTCCGTGCAAAAGGTTGAGACCTAAAATTGTACTGACCTTTAGACCGCTGTCTTCGCTGTCGGTCTGTCCAGCTCTTTGTTGAAAAGGTGTGGGCCGTTTACTGGCCTTTTCCTCGGCTTCATACGGCTGCTGGTCGATATTAAGTCCACGGATGCCGCAGGTGCCCGCCTTTTCTTCTCATCTTTGCTATCTTGAGAAGTGCCGAGCCACTAGGCCTTCCCCTTTTTGTTCTTGGTGACCTGGTTTTCGGAATCAAACCCAGAGTGACGATGGATTTTGAACAATGGATCAAACTTCACAATGGCCACATGGCATCCTAAACGCTTGATTAATTGGTCAACCGCCGTCGGCTCTGCCCTGTTGCGTGCTGCTGGTCAGCGGTTGGTTACGCCCTGCTGTGAGTTACGCCCCGCTGTCGGCGGTTGGTTGCGCCCTGCTGTGAGTTACGCCCCGCTGTCGGCGATCGGTTGCGCCCTGCTGTGGGCGGTCTAGAAAGTCCCGCCCTAATACCAGTATCCCACCTGGATGCCAGATGGTAACACACACAAAGACCGAGAAAGAAACACATGTTCCGCTTTCAAACCAAAGGTCTAACTGAGGGGATGTGTAATAAAAAATCATTGCAATTCGCTGACATGTTGTCATGTCCTGGAGCTAGCTCAGTAGCTGGCCTGTTCAGGTCCTGAAAGAATTCTGGCATCCAGGCTATATAGGAATACTTTCTTTTTGCATACCCCAACCGGTTTTTGTTGTGTTTCTAATGCTGTGTAGTAAGTGTGTGTCTGTGTTCTTCCACATACTAGTTCATATTCTGGCAAACATAACTCATGACATGCAAGAAGCTACGGATAATATAAAGCACGTTGAAATTATGAACCTTTCTTCACAATCTCTCTGTTGATGTTGGTAAGCTAAGATTATATAGACATCTCAAATCTGTGTACACCATGGAGAATTATCTACAAAGCAAAGACTTAGACATAAAATCATCTATATATAAACGCACAGTAAGCGCACATGCATTAGAAGTAGAAAGAGGTAGATACAGACGGTTACCTGTTAACGAGAGAATATGTGAACAATGCACAGGAAAAGCGGTGGAAGATGAAATGCACTTTATTTGCCATTGGCCACATTACAGCACCGAAAGAGACAAACTATTTAACCTAGTCAGCAAAATTGTTCTCAGCTTTCAATATCGCACAGACCTACAAAAAACTGCCTTTCTGTTAACACCGGCCAATGCAAATATCTCCCAAAACGTATAGGAAATTTCATATTCCACTGCACACAAAAAATGAATCAAACCCAATATATAGCAACCGTTTAGATTAGAAGTAGCTCTAGTTGACGACTTTACTTTGTGTTTATTTCATTACTGTGTTCTTATTATTACTATCATCTCATTTCAACGTATTCTTGCAATTAGCCTCCAGGCATGAATTTGCAATAAACTTATTATCATTATTATTATTATTAATCACGTTATATAATTCATCACGTTTATAATTTATCAGGTTCACTATTCAGAATGTCTGATCGGTAAAACAAATTTGAAACACTAACTGTGCGACGTGTCAGCAGTTGACCCTGATCATAAGCTCTTCTCTCCGAAAATTTCGCCAAATTCGTCCCGCGTTATTTCTTCCGTGAACGTTTCTGCTTCTTTTATTGCGTTCTGTTGGTATGTGGTCTTACAAACAGGTAGCACACGGAGGATTTCAGGTCGCAACAGCCAAAAGCTGTTCTGGTGTGGAAACAGTAAAACTTCAGAAAAGTGTTATGAAAATCGTTCATAGCAGGGGCACAGAAAAGTTCTTTACTACAGAGCACTGTGCATGTTTTGATAGACAAGTTCTGTAACCAAGAACTCTTAAGAGGGCAATGTCATAATTGGTTTCCGTAATGAGAGTTGGACTTAAAAACGCACATGTAGTGAATAGATAGCAAATATAGAAAATATTTTATTCTCCTATGGAACTAAATTTGAGTGCGCACATGTGCTTGTACGCGAAAGTTTGTACATATCCCTCCTCCGCTGGAGTCAGCTGTATTAAATGCAGTGCTATTAGTATACCATTAAATAAATGACAGAAAAATAAACGTCGCCGAGAATGTTATGCTTTGGGTAGCCTTTATACGTATGTATGTATGTATGTGTGTATGTATGTGTGTGTGAACAGCATACTTGGGACAAGTTCTGTTATTTGAGTGAACTGGAACATAGGGCTTACGGAACGTTGGGATTTCGAAACATAGAGATTTCGGAACATAGGGCGGTCACCGATGTAAACATGCAGGTCTTGAAGACTAAGTCATCGATCTCAGTATGAGTATATAACGTTACAGCACGATAGATTATGACAAAGTTGTGTTACCAACCAATTAAAATTTGTCACAAACTGATGCCAAAGTTGAGCCTTTGCTTTTTTTATTACCTGTTTGGCAAGCGATTTAATTCTGTAAAAGGAAACAGTAATTTTTCAAGGAACTTACCACGAGGGGGCAGATCTATGAGATCGACGCCATCGGGCTCGAGTTGACTGCATCCCGCCGTGGCTTCTGTGTCGCTCGCGGTGGCATCAGGGTGGGCTGGCTACTTCATTTGAGCTTGGAGTATGCATGCTAAAATGTTCTGAGTGGACGTAAGTTCAAGACCTGACCTATGTGAAAATGTAAGCGACTAAGCGTTTGGGACGCCGTCCCTGCGCGTCCCAAGTCGTTCCAAACGGGCAAGGCACGTTTTTGGCCGCCTCGTCCTCGTCGGACTAAGGCCAAGAGTATATACGTACACATATATATATATATCTCCTTCGTCTTTTATCTCTTAGTCTAGATATTTGAACGTTGGGGCACCACACAAGATCTGGCAACTAGTTTTCTACACCCTTCTCGATTTTCTCCGATACCATCCTCCCATCTTTTCCGTTGTCTACTCTCCGTTCTTCCTCACTGGACGATTTCTTGCATTATAGCTCATGGCTACTCCCGATAACTCAGTGACACGTGGCCGTACCACTTCAGTTTCCTTTTCTTCATTGACCTTCACTGTGTTAAGGAGGTCTCCGTACGTTTGCAGTGCTACATGGTTGAGTACGAAGAAGGGACAGTATCAGGAAGATAATATGCATGTGTTTACCTTTGCCAAAAAGATTATGTTTCTGATAGCGTTTGCAAGTCTGTTTGTACGTGTGTGGGTGTGTGTGTGTGCGTGTGTTGATGAACAGCATAGCTCGAAAAGGCTGAGATGGATTGGATTGATAATTGGTACGGGGTGGGTCTTGATGAGACGTGCACATGATTATTATCTCCATGAAAAATGGAGATATATTATCTCCATAAAAAATGAGATATAGTTGTGTGTGTGTGTGTGTGTGTGTGTGTGTGTGTGTGTGTTTCCGGACTACTGTAGTCAGCATAACTCAAGAACCTCTTGATGGATTACAATGATATTTGGTATGTAGGCAGGTGTAGGAAAGCCGAAATTCAAGGTAGATTTTGGGCTCCCTGGTATGTGACCTTGGCACTGCAGCAGAACTTCCGTTTTTCTATCTTTTGACCTGGACATGCTATGGTCCTGATTTTTTGGTGGCAGATAGCTTGTGAAGTAATGAAGAATTGGTGTAGGCGTTGGCCCCCTAGCAGCTTGCTCTAGAACTGCAGGGGCGTTATTGTGAAAATCTTCTAAGGAGAATAACTGAACAAAGGAACGACGGATTTCTATGATATTTGGTATGCAGGTAGCTTGATAACTAATGGGAAAAATCTATATTTGCAGTGTTTTCTCAAACACTCAAGACTCAAATACATGTAACGTATGTAGTTTATGGCAAGTGGAACATCAATAAATAATCGATTATGCAAATAAATTCCTAATTTGCATAATCAATGTAAAAACGCCATTACCCATCTAAGTGGTAATTGATAGGACTGTCAATATTGCGACATGTGTAAGTTAGTTACAGGTGTTCATTACCAAACATGCATTATGTAAATGTGTAAGTCATTTGCCTAAACAGAATAGTTCATGGAGATATGAAGCCTCCGGACTCTTGTTGCGATTTGTGACGGTACTACAGCGTAACGTCTAGTTTTAAAATCACGTGCTCTTGACATGCCATGGTCGTGATTTTTTAGTGCTATATAGCTCATAGCAGACTTTGAAAGAAAATAACTCTGCGTATCCATGCTTTCTGGTATGAAGATAGTTCAAATGATGTTTTTGTTCATTATGTTGTGATTATGCATTTCAGAATCTAATTTGCATGATTACTGAGAAACTTTACAGACCCGCTGCGTTCAATGATTGGACCATCCAAACATGTGATATGTAACTGAGAAAGATAGGGACATGTATAGATGCAAAATTATCACAGTGGAGACTTAATTTGCATAATTAAGTTGAAAATACTATTGTTCCATATTTCTAATTAACGGAAACTTTATATTTGTGGCACTTGAATGTTTGGTGAAGGTTAACATAGTAAGATATAAATCATGCAAATGAGGACCTACTTTGCATAATCCTCACGTCGCCGGTGTGTTTTTTAAACACCACTCTTGTTCTTTATATTATTTTACACCGTTGATACGTTACGAGCGACCAGCTCTGCGAGCGCTCAGTCCTAATTACGTTAACCAGCACTTTCTTAGCCTAATCTTTCTAGGTAACCTAGTAGCCTATGTCTGAGCATCTCTTAGTTCTCACATAGTTTCGTGATAACTGTGTTAGCCTTTTAGGTGGCTTTATTTCTGAGTTTGCAGTGCTATCGTAAAATTGTTTGTCTCAGAAAAAGTTTGAGAATTTCTGCAAGTACCGTTACTAAAAAATGTGTAGGAAAATTGCCTGGATTTTGATGTTCCTGAAACCGTCTGGTATGTTGCCAAATGATAGTACTGGTTTCTGTCACAGAGGCGTGATGCCGTACTCGTGATGATTTATTAAATTCTTGGTTATTCCCGCCAAAACCTTATTCTTGTTGTTTGCTGATGGGTCCGTTTATCTTATAAGTGAGAATAGCGGTTAGCTATGGCTCTTCGAGGCAGGCATAAAATCTCTTTCGCTAGCGAAAATAAGATAGGAAGCTTGATTACGCTTCTCTGGCCTGCAAAGTTTCCGCTCCAGCCGGTGTCGTCTTTACCGGGTTATTGTTCCAGCGAACCGAATTGGCGAAATTGGTAAAATATGCCTGCCTGAAACATGTTGCAATGGCAACGCAAGACATCACAAACTTTATTCAATCTTTATTATAGAAATGATACCAACTTAAGTCTCCAATTTACCAAATTAAGTAGTCTTAGCAAAAGTCGTCGTTCGGCAGGTACACGACGTGAAAGTTGGTACTTTTAGTCGCCCCACTCCCCCATTTGGATAGGGTTAAACAAGACACACGGGATTCTCTATATATCTATATAAAGGCATAACGTCTCAGAACTCCTTGTAAATTTCATTTTACGCATAATACGAAGCTGTAATGACAAATAACAATGAAATCTCTGAACTAGCTGAACTTGATTGCATATTTTTTAGATAATTTACTCATAATTGCCTTCAAAGTGTATCTATGTCGTCCTGGCAGGTTTGAAATCATAACGGGACATCATGAAGCAAACTTAAGAAAATACTTTATTTTTGCATCGTGAAGAGCTCTCCAAAGTGAGTTATTATATAGGCATAGGGTACGAAAATATCAGGCATTACACAACGACAGTAATTTCTAAAAATTACTCAATGTGTTTATTACATCAGCTGAAGATTTTACAGCCAAATCCACGCTCTCAGTCTACAACAAATAAAAAAATCTAAAACATGGCGATTAAGAGCTATATGCTTCCCGTGTTGCATTCGTAACGGCCATGATTACACACCTTCCATTGATTTATGGCATAAAAACTAATAACTAGAATATTTTCAATTCAGTGATGGTATTATTAATTGGAATGTTTTATACAGTACAGTTACCAAAGCTATAGACCCGAAAGTATCTAAGTAAGGTATTTATCCATACATCATAACCGTATATTTGCTATTCAAATGTCCCTTTTCCTAATTTACCATTGTTCCATAGTGTAAATTTACGCACAACTAGTTGAAATATTCATGGTTAAATTAATAAAAAATGTGTAGAAGTAGATACAGAATCATGGTTTAGTTACAATATAGCGACAGCAGAAGTAGCTGTTATTTTCTAAAACACAACATTTTTGAGGATGAAGATTAACAAGGATAATAAAAATTATGTTTGGTAGTGTGGTCATGTGCCTAGGAATTGCAACCGAACGGCCTGAAATTCGGTATGGTCATGCCTGGTATAAGCGTGCCTCAGACATAATCGCATTGGGCTGTAAACATTGTTGACATTCTTTTTTTTGTGATTTTTGTGTGCAATTTTTGATACCAAACATTTATATTTTGGGCTCTTGTGCCCTGCTAATTCAGCCAAGTAACCTGTATTTGGTAAAGGCGTTTGTGGGAGATATACCCACAGAGCTAGAACTCAGTTAGACTTTTGTGATATTGCTTTTCAAATTGATTTTTTTTTTTTGATTTCGGAGTAGTCTTGGTTCAAAATATGTATTATGGAAGAGTCCATTATTGCGCACAGGAACATCTGTTAAAATTCAATTTGGTGATTATAGAAACATGCATTAATTTAGCTGAAGTGTTTTAGGACTGGCCTATCTTATATGGGTACACTTTTTGAGCCGAAGAGTTTTGAACTGGTCAATCCTATATGGGGGTGAGCTGGAAGAGTATGATATTCAACAGGGGTCATTTTTTTTCCATAACGCGATTTTGGCATGGCAGGGCTCGAAATCCTGGGTGCATGTGCACCTGTGTGCACCCAAATTTGGAGCTGTGCACCTAATTTTTGACTGTGGGTGCACTGGTGCACCTAAATATTTATGTAGGCTATGGGGTAAAGGTTCCATTGTACACTAGTAAACAGTATCAAAAAAAGCAATAGAACCTTTGTTGCACTTTATTTGATGTATTACTTGAATGAAATTTGATTACAGATTAAAGTTCTTCATTACAATTATTAGCATTAAACTGTCATTATGTTTTGCTGACATTCCACTTTATTTTATGTGGTGCACCTAAAATTCTTTCTGTGCACCTGATTCTCTTGGTTGGGTGCACCAGTGCACCTATTTCCAAAAATGAATTTCGAGCCCTGGATGGGGTGGTGCAAAAGTCCCCTTCTTGAGCAGAAATGTTTGGACTAGTCCATTTTACATGTGGGTATCTCTAGAAGAGTCCGTCCTTGTGCGCAGGTAACTTTTTTTTATTTCAATTTTTGGAATCGGAGGGAGATGGAGTGAAATATGCTGTATTTGCTTAGAAATGTTGCCTTTCTAGTTCAATAACCAAATAGTTTCTCCCCATACAGAGTGTAATGCATGATGGGAAATATGCAGACGATAAAGTCCCCGGGTACAGAGTTTTTCTTTAATTTTTCTTTATATGATAGACTGTCGGTGACACTCTCAGCACTGTTTAGCCGATGTTTAGTGCGCCAAACGTTTGAGACGTTTGCGCAAGCAAGCAAATAAAGCTGATTTCTCTCCATCTCCCTCCCTATGGCGAAATAGACTGTTCCGTATCATTTGTTTGCACAAATGGACCATCCCAAAGATACCTCTACTCGCAAAGTGACAATCCCTGCTCCAAAATAGAAACCTAGTTTGAAACCCAATGAAAGAGAACATATTCATGCAAATAGACTCTTCCAAATTTCAAGTGATATTTCTCATATTAGACTTTTCCCTTCATCTAAATTTTCTATCTCTGTATGTTGATACCTTGGCCGTAGTACCATGTCCCAATATTTTCTCCTGCGGACATACCTCTCACAAAGCAGTTTGCCAACAGTGAAAGCGTCATTCCATTTACTTTTTTCAACGACCATTTTATCGCCTTTCCGCATTTCCTCCGAATGACAGAAACGAAGAACGTCGTTATTGACACCAACGAATTCATTTACTTCGTCTTGGAAGTCAGTGCTCTCTTGACTTATCTGCCTGTGAAGTGACTCATTGAAACGAGTGAATAACATCAAATCAGCGTAATTGTGCTTGTAGAACGTGCGTTTCATGGCGTCTGTGATGGGCGCTTCAGTTTTATATCTTTGCTTTTTTGCATGCTTTGCCGTTGTGTAAAGAATGTCGTAGAATGTCCAAAACATGCGTCGCTTAAGTAGAATTAGGGATTCTGGTAGATAATTCGAGATTAAAACGGTTGTAAAGTCGTTTTCTATGCCTTGTATGAATTCTTCAACGGCGGTATAGTTGTCATAATCCGCCTCTGAAAGTCCCAAGTCACGTGCCATGCAGTTCCTAAAGCAAAAATGTTCTCTTGCAACAATATTTTTGACTTGGTTGTACCGCGAATCCCAGTAGCTCGGTCTAGCAAGGTACGTTGTGACGTAATCAATTCCATCGGGAGTTTCCTCCTTAAGTCCAGGAAATCCATTTTGAAGATGGAAATATTTGAAAGCAGACTTTAGCCGTTGTAGTGGTTCCCGAAGAATGGCAACATACCTTTTAATTAATTGAAAACAAAAGGAAAAGTTATAGAAATGTTGCCAGTGTAACAGAATTGTATCATGCACATACCACATAAGGATCAAAGAATGTCATATTCAATAAACTGCATATCTGTTTAATAACTCTACATTGAAAGAACCACTACATACTGCGAAGCACATGTTATGTACAATCTTTTATGTTCTAGCAAAATATATCATCCTCTTGCTTCTGAACATTCGACAGTTATACTTAAGAATGGTTTTATTGGTCAGAAATTACCCGCAATGGCAGCCTTTCTATCGCTGAATTGATGCAAGGTTTACAGGTTTCGCATAATACACAACATATACATATCTTCTCCACACTTGCATTATGTGGAACTGTCGCAAGGGTCTGGGCGGCTGTCATTCGGCGCCACCAGGTGACCTCAATACGACCTTCCCCAACCGAAGTCAGGTACCCATTCACACTTGGGTGGAGTGAGGAAAGTCGTGTAAAGTGCCTTTCCCAAGGGCACAAGATCGATGACATGACAGGATTCGAACTCGGGACCGCTTGGTTCTGAGCCGAACGCTCTGCCGTTGCGCCACACGACCCCATACTTGCCAACAACAATAACTCAGCTATGTGTACCTTGAGTTTGGAGCCATGAGCTGGTGAAAGCGCGTCCTGTTGTACATGGCGTGGTGAGCGAAGACGTTCCAGCGTTTTCCACCAGGAGGATGCTCATAGTCATCATTTCTGTACGTTATAGCAACGCTAATTATAGTTTTGAAAAACAATGGGAAGTACATGCCCAATATAAAAATCGTCGTTTCTGGTCATGATATTAAAGACAAAGAGCTTCCTTGTTTGTGCTACATCCCAACTTTGTTCCTGGCAAAGATATATACACATGTATTCAAAACGACCATTGAAATGTTTCAACTCACTTGATTGTTCCAAAGCCACCTATGATTTGACGGTCCTTGTTTGGCGGCAGTGCAACAATTAAGTTATGCTCGTATCCAAATCGATAAAACATGTCGGATATCAAAGAAGATCCACACTTGTGAACCTTCATGAAGGCGACGTTAAGGTGAGGCTGACAGGTTCCCTTGCTGTGTGACAAGAAAAGCAACACAAAATGGGTTTTGGTCGGTAAATTTTGTTTACAGAATAAGATGTCATGTTGGTGTAGGATCTGTTTGTGTGACTGTGTACTGATGTGTGTGTGTGTGTTTGTTTGTTTGTTTGTTTGTTTGTTTATGTGTGTGTGTGTGTGTGAGTGTGTGATGTGTATGTGTGTGTGTGTATAATGTGTGTGTTTGTTTATGTGTGTGATGTGTGTGCGTGAGTGTGTGTTTGTGGGTATGCTTGTGTATGTATGTATGTGTGTGTGTGTGTGTGTGTGAGTGTGTGATGTGTGTGTGTGCGTGTGTGCGTGTGTGTTTTTTGTGTATGTATGTGTTTGTGTGTGTGTGTGTGTGAGTGTGTGTGTGTGTGTGTGTGTGTGTGTATAATGTGTGTTTGTGTGCGTGTGTATGCGTGTGTCTGTTTTAAATTAGTCTTACGGTAGCCTGAGGTGGAACTGCCAATGTAGCTTAAACAAGTGCTTCCGCAAAAAGTTGCCATTTTCGCCTCAATGAGCATAATTATTTACAGGTTGTTAGTTGAGGAGTGTATTGTAACGGGATGTGATTTAGATTTTTAATCCGTCACTCTAGCCCTCGATCCGTTAACATAAACTTTAATCCCACAGGATAACCCTTAATCCGTCACCCTTGCCCTTAATCCATGACGAAAGCCTTTAATCCCTCAGCATTGCCCTTGATATGTCACCATAGCCCTTAATCCGTCACCTTTGCCCTAAATCCGTGGTCATAAACTTTAATCCGACAGCATAACTCTTAATCCATCACCAGAGAACCTAATTCGTCACCCTTTCACTTAATCCGCCATCCTTACCCTTAATCCGTCACCATAACCTCCAATCCATCACCCTTTAGCTAGCCCTTAATCCGTCGATCACACTAGCCCTTATTCCGTCCATATAACCCTTAATCTGTCAACATAGCTCTTAATCCGTCACCCTTGCCCTTGATCCGTCAACATATCCCTTAATCCATCACCACAGAACCTAATCCGTCGCCCTTTTCCTTAATCCGCCATCATAACCCTTAATCCGTCACCCTACCCCTTAATTCGTATTATAACGTATCGCACACCATCGTAAAATGAAATCATAAATGACATGCATTAGGTATAGGTGACATGGCACAGGTCTAAATTATGGTTGTACCAACCAACCAACCGATCAACCATACGTAGAAGTATCCGTTGAATGGTGTATTCCGTTACAATGAATATTAAAAAAATCGAGGCATGGTTTGGAATCTACCATCATAATACAAAGGCGTTGTATACATCAAAAGGATGTTTAAAAAGAAAGAAAAAAAGAAAAGCGTTCCCTCACGGATTCGAACCGAGGGCCATCCAGCCCACATGTATGTGTTCTAACTTCTACGACCGTACCGATCGATATATAATGTCTAAAGCTCTCTGCATGGTACAATTTTTTCATTATCTTTTTCTTCATTTTCTTGACAAAACCAGTTTCTTCTTGTTCAGCTTTGTGGTATAGATGTAATATGACCATGTATATAAACAGGGATTCAATGTACCACCTTACAAGATCCATGGATCGCATATAATTTCATGGATGCATGTTCCATGATTCCAAGATCCATGCTGCCTACCATGCATGGTACCATGGTATGATTCCGTCCCAAGTCCATTTTCGCCGGTAACGTTTTGCGTAAGAGGTACAGTCAAATACAGTGATTGAAATCAAATGTCTCAATTTCAGCGGCCATATCAAGGAAGTAAAGGAATCTATAGACCACGAAGCAATGCCAAATGGACCAAAAAAGGACTACGAATAAGACAAGATATTCAGACAGTCTAATTTCAGTGAGTGTTATTTTGTCTGTTATTAAAAAGGAAAGAAATAAGAAGATTATTTCGCGATTAGTTTTTGAATGGACTTCTTGTAAGGAAATCAAGGAAGTTTTTAAGCATTAGGAGAAACTGAACATGAAAAATGAATTAGTCATACCTCGAGAAACGCAAAGGGGCAGCTGTTTTATCAGTCACATCCTGGAAGAAACGGTACAATGTCTTGTTAGAAACAAATCACCTGTACAGTTCTTTTTCGACCCTCTAGTCTACTGGCATATCGGACGGCAATTATAGAGTCGGAAGCTTTTTCTTAGCACATTACACATCACACATCACACATATGTGTTACTTCTCCATCTCATCCTGCCATCAACATTGTACTGTAAATCAAGTACAAGATGAGCAACATTTAGTCCTAGATTGTAAATTATACGATAGCAAAAGAAGTGTATTTTGTAACATTATCAAAGAAAAATCCCCATATTTCGAACATCTAAATGCTACAGACAATTTCATATCTTTATCACGCCTGGATAATCCTTGTATAAGAAATATTGTCTGTTCATACATTTACACATGTACAAAAAGCGAGAAGAAGTCGACTCTACTGGACTAGCTTAGTTTAATAACACGTTTGTCTACTCTATATGTTTACAGCTTGTATTGTTGTATTTATGTCCTTGTATGTTCCATGTGTTAAGTTAGACGACCTGTACCTAGCCCCTCTGGGCATGAATGGTCTTTCATTCATTCATTCATTCATTCATTCATTCATTCATTCATTCATTTATTCATTAATTTATATGCAGCGAGTGACCTAAAATTAGGCAGGAAGTCAGTTAGTTAAATGCACCACAAAAAAGTTAGCATATTTGACTATTTTTAGACCAAAACTTTAGACTTTGGGCTGCAGTGCCCTGATATTAAAGCCAACTACGGCCACAGCAAGTAATATTTTCGGTATGATTTATGCGCATTGATTTTCTCATGATTAAAAAAAAAACAAATTTATTTTCATCCACTGACAATGTCAACATACCGTGAATGGAAAAAAAAATGTCTGTACACGCTTGTAGTTCTATGCCAAATGGAAGTGGCTAAGGATGATCCGGTTAATAGTAAAAACGTTTGCAGTGTTGACAGAATTACCCTGGAGAAAAGTGTTTTTCTGTTCGTGCGTGAATGTGAAAAAAATTCTGGTAGGTCATATAGTATAGCAAAGCAGACATATGTATATAAAAACACAGCGTTTTTTAAAATATTCGTTTACATACACTTTTTGGAAGGAATGTGTGTGAATGGGTTAAATGTAAAAAAAAGAAATCAGAGACGACCGCACTCAAGATAAAGATGTTTTTCCTGTGATATTTTGGGATTTTATCCCCAATGCATTACCAATATACAGAGACGGGAGGTGACAAAAGTTATCTGGCATGTATGACCCGCTACATGTGTCTCTGGCGTCATGTTCAAGGCGTAGACGGGTCCATTCCGTGAACAAGGTTGACGGAGTAAGCCTAAAATTTGGCCCCCCATTCACTATTGTGATTGACGTAAATTTTAGTCCTTAATTCACAATAACTTTAACCAACACAGATGAACTTTCATGCTTGTTTAAACTAACCTTGACCAGTTGGTAAAGCAAGGTGCCCATCAGGATGACGAGAAGAAAGAAGACGACATGTGGTCTCCTGACATGCATTCTGGGATGTCGGAACTAGGGAAGCCTGGAACGTAAATTGGTGTCACATAGATTCTGCCACCTCCCACCGATTTTAAGTCCTAACTTGCATTATTCCCATCTAAGTCTGTAAATCTATGCATACGGAATGTGTATAATTGATATCATTGATATCCGTCGTTCCTTTGTTCAGTTATACTCTTGACAGATATAAACAACAAGGATGCCCAAAAAAATAGTATCTTCACCAAGGTTATGTTTTCGGGTACGTCTCTGTTGTCTTATCGTGGACCAGAATTTTTCTTTCGGCGCCAAGGCTATGCACCAGGGGCCCATGCTTGGGCCTGATCTTCGTCTTTTCAAGACTTATCCATATACCAAATATCATTATTAGTTTTGACCACAAGTATTAGGAAACACAAACACACAATGTAGTCAAGGACATCAAGTACAGAAGTATCGTCATTTTCAGTTTTATTATGTTTAGCCATACCTAGTATGGCTCAACATATTGTTTTTGTTCACGTTCTTCTTCTTCTTCTCCTGCCATATCTTCAAATGGAATCTACTCCGTCATTTTTGGGCCAAACGGCCTGAAATTTGGCATGGAGGTAAAGAAGGCAAATACCCTCAGGTGATTTTAAAATTGCTCTGAAACAGGCCTTAAAATCATTTTTATGGAGTTTTTTTGGGGCATTTTTAGGCAATTTTTATATTTTGGTCTCCTGTGCCCTGGTATTACAAGTAAATGACCTGAAATTCGGTACAATGTTGCCTTGAACATGTCCCTACAGGACTACAATCACATTTCTGGTGTACATCACTTCAAAATGCTTCGTTTTGGGGACTTTTGGACCCATTTTCAGACCAAAAATGGGTCAAAAGTGCTGTCCCCGTTCCATGTTCTATCTTAGAATCCATGTTCTATCTAAGGTTCCGGGCGTTCCATTTGCTGCTGGCCAAAGAACATGTGTTCTTTTCAGGTTACCTGAGGTCATGTTGCGGGTAAACACGCAAGCCTTTGCAGTAAGAAGCTCTTGGCGTCTCGCAGAACTTGTAGAGAGAATTTTTTTTTGCACGGGTGATTTTGGAACAGTCAATTTATGCATCGGGAGGGAGATTGGCAAAGTATGATGCTCTTGCAAATGTTGCCTTCCTAAATGCAGTTAATATTTCGATTTGCCCAGGGGTTATTTTGGGACAGCCCACTTCTTGCATGGGGAGGAGTATGGCTAAACATGCTGTATTTGCTCAGGGGCAAATGACGGCCTTTCTAGTTCCTCATGACTTTGCATGTGACATTTCATAGAAATATGCACATGAAGTGCGTCATCATTTACAAAGGCGCTCATGATTTGTAAATCCACATATTAAAAATATTAACTATAAAATTACGACTTTGATATAACTTGCACGAATAGATTAAAAATAAGGTACCAAGATAATCAAGTTTCACTTACAAATGAAATTAAAAATTAACAACTTAAACTGGAGCAAGGCGACGAGAATGAAAGAAATAAAGTAACCTACAACCCAAGCATCTATTCAACCAACCAACCAACCAACCGACCAACCAACCAACCGACCAACCAACCAACTAGCAAACCAACAAAACAAGAAATATTTTTTTAAAGCTGACCGGGGTGCATTTGGAAAAAAAATGATTAGGGGGTGGAACTGTGGTGACTGGATGTAATGAAATTAATTAGTTGCCTTGGTCAGTTGAATGGGATTAAATCGACGAAGTATTCAGAGCTTAATTATATTTATTATGAATGAAATGTCTTGTTGTTTTGACATTTTTAGATAAGATCTATTCAATAGGACAAATAAGGTCCAAATTAGCACGATGCAAATTAATGTAATTCACATTTCCTATAAAGGTACATACACCGCAAATACGGCATCAGTAGCATTTACCGTAAGGAAAGTATGTTCTGCATAAACTATGCAAACAGTGTCCTCGTTATCATAATTTTTATCCCAGTGTATTTACATTTCCTATAGGTACCTAGTTCACTATGGGAAACATAAAGTTTTCCATAAATCATGAAAATGAGGTCCTCATTAGCATGATACATAACCAGGTGTACTACCTACACCTCAAATATGACATCCGTAGCATTTACCGTAAGGGAAATACAAGTTACTTAGATACGTGTAATATATGTTGTTCATGGCAGGGGGAACATAAACAGGTACAAATTATGCAAATAGATTCCTAATTAGCATAATTTATTCTAAAGCGCCATAATTCATCTGCCAAAATTTTGACACGTGTAAGTTAATTAAAGGTGTACATGACCAAGCATGTATTATGTAAATGTATAAGTCATTTGCATAATTAGAATAGTTCATAGAGATATGAGATCTCCGAACTCTTAATTTCATTCTGAAATTTGCATGATGCGGGTTGCTCCGTACACCGCTGGATACCATTCGTGTATGAGGGTAAATTTTTAGAAATCAAATTTTGGTCTTGGTTGATTAACAAAAAGGTCCAGGGTTTTTTGAGGAGGCGCTTTTCTGAATAATCCAGTATGAATATGGGTACCTGGAAGAGCCCAGCCATGCATAGGTTTTCAAATTGGGAGAGATCCATTTCTGACTGGTCTTCAATTCAATTCTTATCTAAATACCAACATTGCAGACCTACAACAAACGTTAGACTGGATGGCATGGATCTTTACAATGGTCATTACATGGTCGTACTTTATAGTAATAAAACGTTATTTTGGAATGCTCCATTTTGCATTAGATCTAGAACAGTCGCATATTGCATGGGGAGGGAAATGGGCGATACATGTTGTATTTGCTCGCGCAAATGTTGCCTTTCTAGTGTTAATTTGGTTCTTTTATACATGTATATACTTAGTCTTGCGTTTATTGTTTGCCTTTGCAATATTCTTCGGCTAGTTGGGTAGCCCTGGTAGTACTTTTTGCAGCCAAATAAACGAATCAAATGAAATGTATTACAGATGGATTGTATGTTAGTTGAAATGTAGCGATCACAAAATATCATAATGCGTACCATTATTGCATAATATTCTGAGACTAAAAACAGTACTTACGGTAGGAACAGCCGCAACGAAATCTTGAAGGAATATTCGATCGTACGTGTGGCTGAATCTTGGTTGGTTTTGCAAAGAATGGAAATATTCAACCACTCCGTTATGGACGGCCTCTGATATGTGTCGACGTGTAAGCTGATTCATATCTCTATTCTGTTTGTTGTTATCGTTGCTGTAATATATTCAAGCCGCACAGGATACGTTATCAAACGCCGTGAACAAATTTTGCAAACTACATGGCGCTTTATCTCAGTGGGATAGAATCTAGATATAGAAAATTATTGCGCGACTATTATAGCAGGTACAAAGTATGGCAACAACAGTAAACATAGAACAAGGCATAAGTATGGAATAAAGCTATTCACTACATCAAGATGGCTATCTTAGGTTTTACATGATTCAAGTTGGGCTAATTTTGAGTATCATTATTTTTAATAACAAAACAATCTTTTATAATTTTTTGCCTATTTTAACACTGCATGAGCTGTTGGATTTAAATATATAGTCAAATCTATCTGTGGCATTGAGTGTCTTAAAATCTGAAGTAGTTGAATTGAGAGAGGTGAATAACTCAAAGTGTAGAGCATTATATTTAGTGCATTCCATAATGAAGTCAAACTCATCATCAATTCCATTTGGACAGAATGGACAAAACCTTTGGTCGGGAGCTACATTAACATATCTACCTGTTTCTATATTCAATCTACGGCTACTACGTCTTAACTATAAGACACTGATCGTCAAAAATGTAAGACACATGATACTTTCTACGTTTCATATGCATGACCATTAAAGTGGTAGCAATATCCTAATATTTGTTTTTAAAGGCATGAGAATAACGGATGGACTCGTACATGCTCATTGAGTAAAGTGCAACGAAAAAAAAAATCATTTTTGTAGTAACTGCATGAATCTATCATTCGATCGTTCCCAACTGCTAATATTTTGAAAACAGGAACTGAGCCCGGATGTGTAAGAACAGGCGGATCGTAGTAATGTTTACCTTTCCTCAAACTGTCCTATTCATATGCGTACCTGCAGTCAGTCTCAATTGTTATTACATAGCACATTTTAACAATACCAAGTGTGGGCAAGATCATTTCCAGCATACTTTCGTTCATCTTTTGGTCTAAATTCTCATATCCAAGCGATCCAAGGTGGAGCGCGGCTGACCAAATCGGAAGTTTGTGGTTTTGACGGCCAGGCGGCAAAATGATGATTAAAGATGGCGCCAGCAGGAACAGACTATTGTTATATGGGTCGAAGTTTCCCTATGAGATGATTTTTTTCTTCATAGAATCACACAAGATGTCCTCGTATTTGCCATTACAGAATTTGTTTCAATAAGTGTATAATTATTTCAAAATATTTGACTCAAAACCTTACCAAAATGAGACGTTTATGTTTCTTTCCAACAAACTGGTCGCCAATCCTGAAAATGAAATATCCAAAGATAAATTTTGAAATTTGTTAACAATTTTACCAAGCCACTTTTCGGTGACAAACTCTTTACAGAAAACGGTCAGAAAAGCACCAGCGATGTTGTACAGCGGCTCTGGAAAGGAAGATACACATAGCTTTCGTGTTCAACCTTTAACCCTCATTTGACAGTATGGGGTCCGTTTGGATCCCAGGCATGCATCTAGAGTCTATTCCAAGTCAGCAAGAGGGCTGTCAATGTCATAATTTACAAATGTTTTCAATCTATAGTAATTATTTGTGTGAGAGATTTTATACTTAAGAGCAGCTGTCTGTAGAAACCAACTTGAAGCAAAATGAGGAAAAAGTGGCCAAGTTAGAAAAATGAAATTTTCTTAGATTTCGTGTGGTGGTAGGGTCCTGGCCCAAACCTACAAAAATGGGAAAGTTTTGGTTCGGAGGTTACCAGTTGCCATGATAACGGCCATTTTTCAAAATGGCGGATTTTCAGCCTGTGAAGGCCTCTCTCGCTCAAAATGGACCATATTTGGCCTACTGTAACTCCAACAAATGAACAGAAATGTTGCTGTCTCTAACATATCATATTATCCATATCTTAACAAGAAAAATGATGTTAAGTGTTGCTCCAAATGTTTTGGCAGTGAGATGTAACAAACGTTTAAAGATGACCTGTTTTTGTAAATTTCAAAATTGACAAAACGCCATTTTTTAGACGTTTTTAAAAAGCAATACCTCCTTAAAAGGCACTTTAAATAAGTTGATTTTTGGCACAGCTTTAGTTCAGATCTTTACAAATATCATATTAAAAAAAAAGAAGTTTGGGTTCTCAATGGGGCGGGCCACAGTGACCCGAAGACTAAGCCAGTGTTTCCATTGTAGCAGAATTTCAACTACAGTATTGAAGGTGGAATAAACATGTGCAACTTGGTGATTGAGATAAGAATGGCTTTTCTTTAACATGTTTATGCTGCAAGAAACCTGATTGGCACTTAGAAAAGTATTTTGTAACAGTTGACTGTTGGTTGCCATGGCAACGGCCATATTTGTTCTTAACACTGCACGAAATGGCCACGTATCCTGACGGATCCGACGTATCCGGAATCGGGCCTCATGGCGTTTCCGAGCGAATCCGGAAAAATCCCAGTTCACTGCTCGGATACTGAAGTGCCCGCAGATCCGATCAATTCCGACGCCGTATTCTTCTGGATTCGTGATGCGCCTCGGATACCCGAAGATATTTGCGCGGATCCCTCGTTTTTTGATATTTGGAATGTTCGGATTGTTTGTATGTCGGTAGTTGCTTCGGATCCTGACGAATAAATACACACGGCACGGCATGATCTCATTTCCTGACGAATCCAGCAGATCCGGAATTGCGCATCATAGCAGATACGGAACGTTTCCGATTGGATCCGATACACCTCAGATCAGGCAATTCCGGCGCCGTATACGTCTGGATCCTTCATACGTTTCGGGTACAGATACGGAACGTTTCCGAGCAAATTCAGACAATTACCAGGTACACCTCAGATCCGGCAATTCCGACGCCGTATACGTCTGGATCCGTGATGCGCGTCGGATACCTGAGGATATTTGCGCGGATCCTTCGTTTCTAGATATTTGTCAATATGGCAGAGATGTTCTGATTGTTTGTCGGTAGTTGCTTCGGATCCTGACCAACAAATACACACTGCACGGCACGCGGCATGATCTCAGATCCTGACGAATCCAACAGATCCGGAATTGCGCATCATAGCAGATACGGAACGTTTCCGATTGGATCCGATGCACCTCAGATCCGACAATTCCCGCGCCGTATACGTCTGGATCCTTCATATGTTTCGGGTACAGATACGGAACGTTTCCGAGCAAATTCGGACAAATACCAGGAACACCTCAGATCCAGCAATTCTGATGCCGTATACGTCTGGATACGTTTCGGGTACAGATACAATATCTACTCGGATCTTTCATTTTTTTATGTATTTGCCAATATGTTAGAAGTTCAGATTTGCCAATATGTTAGAAGTCATGAGCTGTCTCGGATCCTGACGTGTACGGAACACGGATTCGTGTCGGATATCCAAATTACCCACAAGACACTTCTGGGCGCGACAAACGTTAACGGTTTTCTTTCGGTTAACAGCACAGACAAGAACGGCGTTTCATCACCTTCTGTGCTTAACATGGCATCGCCAGAGTCTACCATGGTCGACCAGTGATTTTTGAGTGACTTGAGAGTCGAAGGGAATTCGGTGTAAACTCAAACGCACGGAATTGCGACGTTGTCTTCTTCGTGCATGCAATATTCGTCGCCCCCCTCCCCCCTTGTAAACGCTGGTAGGGAGTTGATTCATCATTTTGAGGGACTGCCCTTTGGTAAGTACAAATTGAAAAATTCCCGTTTCTGACTAGTTTTGACGTCAGTTATCCTCCTATTGTGGCTTGACATATCATCGCATTCGCATGACCATAAGAATTCTCCAGCCGACCTGCCCTTTTACGGCGTTAGGATCTAGGAAATTTAAAATTTCAATTTGTTCATTCTTGCCAATGGTCAGCAGACATGTGTGTCTGATTAACGTTTCAGATACAAAATAGCAAGCAGTGGAGGGAAAGATAATTAAAGATATGGAAGGGAAGAAAATGTCATAAGTATTTGTCCCACAAAGATCCCACAGTTTGTGGATAGTGAACTAGAACTTATAAGGAGGTAGTAGTGTGCCTCAGTGATTATTTCATTCAGTTATAGCTGTGCATGTTTGATCAATATCATATTCAAGTTATAGATGTAAGTTTTACGTAGTCAATTCAACGATGCCCAGATTCATTTTTTTACACATGCGAGTATGTGATATGTTTAATATTTGTCATTGTTTCCATTTATATATATATATATCCAGTACAGCATCGGCAGATACTTCCTTCACAAATGCAGCACATATTGTGAGGACCTTGGCTGGGAACAAAGCAATCAACTGTCAGATGCTCAGCTGCTGAGTACCTCAGGCTCCTTTGGTAAGTCCATCATCGGTACACTTCAATGTTAGCTGAGAGAGGCATGATGGATATCCATTGTCCCGTGTTTTTTGTAGCTGCTGTGATGAAACGAAGCCCATGTCAAAATCATGTGACATGTTCCTTAAATACGTGAATTGATATTTATTCATCATTTGGTTTTATCATATAGGAACTGGTTCATCACAAGATGGACTCCAAGCTGAGTCCAACATGCAGATACAGAAGAAATCAGCCTTGTCTGTCCCTTACCAAGAATGCATGGAAGAAGTGAACTCAGATGTAGTTAGAGAATGGGGAGAGGACGATTATACACATGCAGTTCCACGGCATATGCTACTTACGTTTAAAATGTGGCGTGTCATCATGGGAGTTCTTCAGACAGTATAATGTTACTTTCTATCTTCAACCTCTGTATTTGAAATAATTGTATCTGATGGCTTTTAGACTAAGAGCTGGCCACAAATAAGGCTTTTATTACTTTAGTGGAATATTTAGAACATGTAGATAATTTTGGTCCAAGGGCACTATACAGTAGTAAATATTACCACAATGTTGTGATGGTGTTACTTGTAATACATTTCATAATTTTTCAGAACATTGTGCTTGCACAACCCCAATTTACCGACATTAACCTGCATATGCAGTGGTGCTTTGAGTATGTGGATGTCCCTCAGCCTGTCTCAAATGAAATGGATCATTTAGCCATATAGTACTTCCGTATTGTATTGAATTTGATAGTTTTTGAACTTAGAAATACATTATGTTGAGATATGAAATGATACATATGTTACATACAGGCTTTCCCAAACTTCCTGTCATTCAAAATGATGTTTTGGGTATAGTTAAATTAGGAATGCAAGCACATAGTCGGATCCGTTACGGATTCGTTGTTGGGTCCACCTGTATCCGTCAGTATTCACCATTTTCTTCAAAATACAGAAAAATTCCTGTACGCATCCGTCAGGATCTGTGGCATTTCCGTACAGTGTACGGCTCCGTATTCGTCGAAAATCCCTTACTTTCGGATTCTTCAGGAAATATTCCATATACCGGTGCGGAAATAGTCGGATACGTTACACGAATCCGCATGTATCCGTCAGTATCCGCCAAAAATACAGAAAAATTCCTGTTCGTATCCGTCAGGATCGGTGGCATTTCCGTACAATGTACGGCTCCGTATTCGTCGAAAATACCTTACTTTCGGATTCTTCAGGAAATATTCCATATACCGGTGCGGAAATAGTCGGATACGTTACACGAATCCGCATGTATCCGTCAGTATCCGCCAAAAATACAGAAAAATTCCTGTTCGTATCCGTCAGGATCGGTGGCATTTCCGTACAGTGTACGGCTCCGTATTCGTCGAAAATACCTTACTTTCGGATTCTTCAGGAAATATTCCATATACCGGTGCGGAAATAGTCGGATACCTTACACGAATCCGCATGTATCCGTCAGTATCCGTCAGTATCCGACAAAAATACAGAAAAATCCCGGTACGTATACGCCGGGAAACGAGGCCATTTCGTGCCGTGTAATGGTGGATGTTCACATTGTTGTAGGAGGAAAACATCCGTAGCTTTGCTATATAGGTAAAGACATATTACGTAAATGGTAACTACGTTGACGTCAAAATGACGTCATTAAATGACTTCACGTGTTGTAAGGGACCCCTTGGGATCCGCCATCTTGGATCGGCCATTTTGAAATTCTAAAAAATACTTTTTTTCCACTTATGACGCCAAAAAAAATAGACTAGAAAAATTAATCTAAATGTTTCTGGTAAAGAAATTGCCACCTAATGACAAATTTGAAGGCGAAAAAGCCTGTTGATACCTAAAATAGCGTAATGGTCCGCCATCTTGGATTTTGCCCGATTACGTCAAGAAATAAGCATAATTTATGAATATTAAATCATGAAAGTTATATCTAATTACATATGATGCTATACATATAGGAAAACTAGTGTAGTTGAGCAAGAAAACCTAAGAAATATCATTGTTTAGAAAAATCAGTGATTTTTGCATTAAATGCCTTTCAGAAACCCGTTACCATGGCAACACAAAATATGAAAAACTTATACTACTATCATAATATTGTTGCCAACTAAATTTGAGGGAAATTCACCAAGTTTGGTAGTCCTAGCATATGTCGTTCGGCAGTTATACGATGTCAAAGTTGGCGCGGGCACTTTTAGCACCCCCACCCCCCAGTCTGGATAGGGTTAAACATTGATATATTATATGGTTGCGATTTTATATGTTAATGATACAGAGCGAGCCTTTGTAAATACTGTAATAGTGACAAAATTCTGGCTTGTTATGCTTGCTGGTTTGTATAATAAAGATCCAATTAAATTCTCTCACACACATACACTACCAAAAATGCTTGTTTTAAGTTCCAAATAGCTTCCTCAGGCCAACGCCATCAACAGATATACTCCAGGTATGTTAACGGGGGGTGCCCAACCATCGGACGTTTTTTTACACGCTGGAACTCACGGCGCTCCATTGCTGGTTGCCAGAGAGTGGTCAGGTTTTAATGAATGAATTTTGAACACATTCATCAAAAGACCATACTTGGACAAGAAATGTATTCATACTGTTCATGGGCCCTTCATGCTCCGCGTTACATGCGGAAGACGCTGTGAGACATTTTCACGAATGTACCTTCTGATTTAGTGCTACGCCAGATAGTGTGCCTAACTTAGTACGCTTTGGTAATTTTGCTCTCTTCGGAAGTTGGTGATGAAGTTAGGGAAATGTAAATAAGGCTTGAAGTCTGCTATATTTTAGCTTTCTTTTGACCGGAAAATTTTGACTGTGTGCACTTCTAACGTCATGTGAGAAGGGCTATATCTAGTGCATCCCAGCTCATGCTCCCACGGGAAATAGGCTACTACGCGGCCCGACGTACGTATTGAATGCGACCCGACTTACGAAATCATTACGAAAAAACGACACCGCTTACATCAACAATACTCCGTCTACTTATTGGGAAACATCTTCGCCATCTCTGTATTCAGTTTCCTTTTCATAGACGGTACCAATCACATGTTAGAGCGTAACAAAACTGTGCGTTGAATCGTTCCGCCACCATCGCGGCCCAAAAAAATGGCGGGAAAACAACGTCGTCAGACGACAGCAATGTTTACGTTGTTTTTCTTTGGTCGGTTTTCTTCTCAACAAACACTTAAAGACCCAAATTTTTTAGTGTTTTATGAAATTATTTTTCTTATGTGTATGACAGCTGTGTGACTTATGTATCTGCTTGGCACAGGTCGTATATTTAGGTGCCGGGCCGTCTAGCTACGCAGTGACCCTCTACTCAGCGTTGCCATCATTATTGTCAAAATACTACTTTTCGACAAAACAAGAAATGAATATGTACACATATGTTTTGAATGTAAATGACAATTATGTGCATGGACTTGGGTTATTTACCTTCCTTATCAGCATAGTCATTGGACACAAACACGGCGTACTTATGCAAAATAAGATCAGTAAAAAATCTGTGCGATGTTCGGGCGCGTGCAATGTTCGGGCGGCCCCCGTTATAGCCTGTCTTGCATGAACATTACTATTTCTTAAGTAGATACTCTTAGTTTTGTGTTTATGGTTGCATGATACAGCCAACCAGTAATTGCAGAACAAGTACGTTTAGTGCAGTAATACCTACAAGGTACTAAAAATGTTGAAGTATAACATTTTCAAGCAAATGCACAAGCCCCCCTCCCCATGCATGTGTAAGGGGGAGGGGGCGACATAGGAAAATGACAGTCATAGTCTTTGTGTATTTTTCTAGGCTTAGAAACCTGTTGGACCAAAGAAGATGCCCCCGTCTCAAGTTTGGAAAGTCATTGATTATAAGAAGGACAGCTACAACACTGCAGAACTGACAGTTTTAGAAGGACAATTAGTTATTTGTATGAGTACAGAGAAAATGTGCTTTTATTAAATGTGAAATATCATATATATATATATATATATATATATATATATATATATATATATATATATATCGAAACAATTGTATTGCAAACTGGCTATGATTGGAACATATTTACATTATATTATCATTGATTTAATTGTATTCTTGATTCAAGAACTCCATCTTAGTTAAGAAACTGTTTCTAGGTTTAAGGAATTCATTCTTGAGGACAGAAAGGTATTCCTATAACAAGAACCTCACTCTTAGTGCAAGAAACTCGTTCTAGGTGTAAGAATTCATTATTGAGGTCAGAAAGGTATTCCTATGTCAAGAACCTCGCTCTCAGTGGAAGAAACTCATTCTAGGTGTAAGAAATTCATTCGTGAGCACAGAAAGGTATTCCTATTTCAAGAACCTTACTCTCAGTGCAAGAAACTCATTATAGGCATAAGAAGAACAGCTACAACACTGCAGAGCTGACAGTTTTAGAAGGACAATTAGTTATTTGTATGAGTACAGAGAAAATGTGCTTTTATTAAATGTGAAATATCATATATATCTATATATATCTATATATATCGAAACAATTGTATTGCAAACTGGCTGATCTTTGCTTTGCAATCTTTGGTTAAGAATGGGCATTAGACAGAAAAATCCAAACCGTGTATTAAACAATTAGATCGATAATAATAAATATGATTGGAACATATTTACATAATATTATCATTGATTTAATTGTATTCTTGATTCAAGAACTCCATCTTAGTTAAGAAACTATTTCTAGGTGTAAGGAATTCATTCTTGAGGACAGAAAGGTATTCCTATAACAAGAACCTCACTCTTAGTGCAAGAAACTCGTTCTAGGTGTAAGAAATTCATTATTGAGGTCAGAAAGGTATTCCTATGTCAAGAACCCGCTCTCAGTGGAAGAAACTCATTCTAGGTGTAAGAAATTCATTCGTGAGGACAGAAAGGTATTCCTATTTCAAGAACCTTACTCTCAGTGCAAGAAACTCATTATAGGCATAAGAAATTCATTCTTGAGGATAGGAAGATATTTCTTGTACAGGAACCTCACTCTAAGTGCAAAAAACTCATTCTAGGTGTAAGAAATTTATTCTTGAAGACAGAAGAAATAAGAAAAAGTCAGTGAGGACGTAAGCGTTTAGAATATTTTATTCTGAATTTATATCTTAGATAAAAAATTCTGTGCCAAAGAAGAGTCATAACAACAAGAAAACATATCTAGAGGTTTCTAGTCACATATGTCTGAGGAAAAACAACTTGGTCAGAGAAAAATATTCTAAGAAAAAGTTTACGTCCTCACTAACTTTTTCTTATCATTTCTTATTCCTGCACACCGAATAATTTTCTTTTTGGAAGACAACTTTTCCTGGACAAAGAAAAAACAAGAATGCCATTTTTCGTAGTGTAGAACATGTTTTCACTTCGGGAGGCTTTCCCAGCTAGCCCGGCAGTAGGAGTGCGCGATTTTTTTGGTCTGAGGGAGAGAGAAAAATTCCTACTTGCCAAAGAAGATGTGCATTGATACCAATGATCAATTAGACCCATTTTGACACATGGTTACTTCGATCAAGACATAGATGATTTTTTTTCGTGATGAAGACTTCAGTGATTTTATTTTCTCTTACTCCCCCCCTCCCTCTGCATCGGTTTTGTTTCCTCTGTACAAGGTCATAATCCCTGCTAGGTCTAGCTTATTCCATAATTCCAGTTCCATCCGAAAATCATGATTGGCATAAAATGCGTATTTCTCCCAATCTTTCTCGTAATAGTAACTGTTATAATGTCTGTGATCAGCAGTGATGAAGCCATAAGCGTCCGTGATGTCACAGGTATGCAGAGCGGTCAGCAACATGATAGCTCCCTTGGAGGGTTGGTAGATGTTTTCATACCGTCCATTCGCACGTGAAGAATTCAACCAACTGTAAATCAAGATTTTAAATATCACTGTTTTAATATTGATATTACTATCTGTATATCAGGCCACAACAAGTACTTTTTATGGATGACATCAGCGTGATCAATAATTTCTGCCTGTTTAAAAAAAAAGGATTTTGTTCCTACAGAGATGGTTTATATGACCAGAAAGTACCAAAAATGGGAAATATGCCGTATGGTTGGCGTCATTGTACTTGTGGTGACACCCAGCCTTGAGTGTAGTTCCCAACTTGGTAAGTGCTACCAGTGTACAGCACTTGTGTCGCTTTGTGCACTTCTTGAATACGAAGATAAAAGACGTATTGGCTCTCAGTGATACCATGTTTTGTTGCTTCAATTCTTGTTATATTGTTTACGGTGTTTATTTTGGAATGAATGAATAAATGATTAAATGAATGAATAAATGAATGAATGAATGAATGAATGAATGAATGGTTTTATTGCACGAAAGCTTCATAAAGAATATTTTGCACCCTGGCGGCTGAGCTGAATTGTTATTCTTTTTTACATTTTCGTTTATACACATGGAGTTAAGTAATAAAACTAGGTGTTAATAAAAACATTGCTACATATACATAAAGCACACATACTAACTAGAAAGGCAACATTTGCGAGCAAATACAGCATGTTTAGCCATACTCCTCGCCATGCAAAAAAAAGACTCTCCCAAAATAACAATGGACCATTCTAAAACACTTCCACTAAAAAAAATGGATCACCCCAGTAAAAAATGAAGTTTAAAAACAATTATTAGTCTCTCCATACAGGAATGGAGTCTTCCAGTAACACCTCAACACAATATGGACCAGTCCAAAACCATATCCACTTATCAATTAACAAATACACTTCTGCTAACAAATGGACTTTTTCATAATCATTCCAGCTCAAAATTGGTATTCCTATGTCAAGAACCTCGCTCTCAGTGGAAGAAACTCACGGTGGTCAAAAAGGCCTTGATTTTTCCTCACTTGTAAATCATGCATATTGATGAGGAATCGATGTCAATCACCCCTGTCACTACTGGCAACAGTAGCTGATTGGTTTACGCCTTTGCAGGCGGGAACAAGATTTGTTTTGGTTGCACCAAGCCGAGCAGGATTTTGCCCGCGAACTTGTCCTTTTCAAATGCACGCCTTGTCTCCGCCTCTATTGTTCTCTGGTTAACACATTAACAATACCCCAGCTTTCATTTCAATCATTCCCACGCTCTCAAGCTTCATACTGACACCACCGTTTCAATTCTTTCTTAGCTATATTTATGTCTATCCTACCACACAGAACGCCCAAACTAAGGCCATCAAGAAATCGCAGTTTCCGCCATAACTCACCGTAATTCCCGGCCGAGGGTTCTAGACTATATATGCGCAACCGCCGGAGACGCCGCAGAACCCGCCGATATGATAAACAATACCCCGGCCTTTATTCCGTACATTACTTTCTTAAACACGCAGAAATTTGAAGTGACAAATAGAATTCGAATAGTTCATAGATGAAGTCGAATATTTTCATTGTAAACAAAAACATTGAATTTTACCACATACAGAGACCCCAAAACGTAGCACTCACCTTGATACATTTGCGTGTTTGACAAGAACTGGTGTACCGACGTGTCTGGCGCTGTCCTACACAGCTACTCAATAATCACACCCTACGTTTTCCGATCTAAAAACGTATTCTTTCTAATAACAAACTCATTCTCGTCATTTTTGTACTATAACGCGGTCTAAAGACCGCAATTCCATCGTGGTAACAGTGTACACGCAATGTCCTTGGTACACGCCAGCGTTTGATATGCCGAATGTGTCGGCTTGTGCTGACACTAAAAATTTCCTGGCAGCTTTGACTGGTAGAAAAAAAATGGTGCATTCCTATACAAAGGAGATGTACGTTGTATAAAAATACGCATGAGTAAATCAATGAGTAAATCAACTGCTGGGGAAATACGGAAGAGATCAGAGTGTGATTGTTTGACAGCAGAACTGGATTTTCCTTTGTTTTGAACCGACGCCATGTTCCGACGCCATGTTCTGGTTTCTTCAGATAACACACTTGCGCGTCTAATTCGTGTATTTTTTTACATTATTTTATCCACGCGTATTTCAATCACCAATGGTACCGTTCAGGCGTCTTTTTATTAGAAATTGGTCGAGGTTTCTGTCTCTACAAACCCTCGCGGCCTCGTTGGTAGTTGAAATTCGCGGGTAATTATCTCGCTTGGTCCGGGCGACAAATACAATGGAGGTATTTCCCACTCATTTGCATCTGGATTAACCGCCGAAGAACAGACGCTAGCGAAGTACTGTGATCTTTACCGACAAGCTCATTATCTTTCCAGAACATAACCATTCTTCCACGTGAAGTTCTAAATAAAGCGTTCGATTCGTATTTTGGGCGATATCTCCCGATACCAACGCTAGAATTCGACAAAAAAACAACCGTCCGAAAGCCAACTATCTAGCCGCCATCTTGAAAAAAAATTATAAGATTCTATTGGGCCGATAGGGAACTATGGGAGAAGACGTCCAAACAAATTGGCGAAATAAGTTAAAATCTCTCAGACATCAAAAACTACTCAATAGAAATTGGATTCAAAGTTCCTAAAGTCTAAAGTATGTATAAAACTATTGTTTGCTACGTAAATTAGACCAAAAAGTCCATAGGTTCAAAGTTCAATGACCGAAAGCAACCTATACATACACGTATCAAACGCGGGTAATTTGAAGCGCCGTGTTCGCGGTCAACTCGTATATTATACAGATTTTCAAAGCGAACTAATGTAGTTTGCGTGTGCATGTATTTTTTTCTTAGTGCGATAATCAGATCATGCGTTATTTTGTGCAAGATTTGTGTTGTTGTTATTTTATACCGCCCGGCTAATGGCACCCCTCCTTGTGGGCGGGAAACTTTTGCATAACAACGCTGACAGATCCATAGCAACGTGACCACCGTGACTCATTCTAGGTGTAAAAAATGTATTCTTGAGGACAGAAGAAATAAGAAAAAGTCAGTGAGGACGTAAACTTTTAAAAAATTTTTCTCTGACTTTATATCTTAGATAAAAAATTCTGTGCCAAAGAAGAGTCATAACAACAAGAAAACATATCTAGAGGTTTCTAGTCACATATGTCTGAGGAAAAACAACTTGGTCAGAGAAAAATATTCTAAGGAAAAGTTTACGTCCTCACTGACTTTTTCTTATCCTTTCTTTTTCTTGCACACCGAATAATTTTCTTTTTGGAAGATAACTTTTCTTGGACAAAGAAAAAAACAAGAATGCCATTTTTTGTAGTGTAAAACATGTTTTCACTTCGGGAGGCTTTCCCAGCTAGCCCGGCAGTAGGAGTGCGCGATTTTTTGGTCTGAGGGAGAGAGAGAAATTTCGTGAAAGTGACAGCCCTCGGACTGTTCACACCTACCTACCAAAGAAGATGTGTATTGATACCAATGATCGATTAGACTCATTTTGATACATGGTCACTTCGATTAAGACATAGATGATTTTTTTTCCGTGATGAAGACTTCAGTGATTTTATTTTCTCTTACTCCCCCCCTCCCTCAGCATCGGTTTTGTTTCCTCTGTACAAGGTCATAATCCCTGCTAGGTCTAGCTTATTCCATAATTCCAGTTCCATCCGAAAATCATGATTGGCATAAAATACGTATTTCTTCCAATCTTTCTCGTAATAGTAACTGTTATAATGTCTGTGATCAGCAGTGATGAAGCCATAAGCGTCCGTGATGTCACAGGTATGCAGAGCAGTCAGCAACATGATAGCTCCTTTTGAGGGTTGGTAGATGTTTTCATACCGTCCATTGGCACGTGAAGAATTCAACCAACTGTAAATCAAGATTTTAAATATCACTGTTTTAATATTGATATTACTATCTGTATATCAGGCCACAACAAGTACTTTTTATGGATGATATCAGCGTGATCAATGATTTCTGCCTGTTTAAAAAAAGGATTTTGTTCCTACAGAGATGGTTCATATGACCAGAAAGTACCAAAAATGGGAAATATGCCGTATGGTTGGCGTCATTGTACTTGTGGTGACACCCAGCCTTGAGTGTAGTTCCCAACTTGGTAAGTGATACCAGTGTACAGCACTTGTGTCGCTTTGTGCACTTCTTGAATACGAAGATAAAAGACGTATTGGCTCTCAGTGATACCATGTTTTGTTGCTTCAATTCTTGTTATATTGTTTACGGTGTTTATTTTGGAATTAATGAATGAATGAATGAATGGTTTTATTGCACGAAAGCATCATAAAAAATATTTTGCAACCTGCCGGCTGAGTTGAATTGTTATTTTTTTTTACATTTTTCGTTTATACATATGGAGTTAAGTAACTATAAAATTACAAGCAATAAAACTGGGTGTTTTTCAAAAAAATTACTACATATACATATAGCACACATACTAATGACGAATACATAGAATAATGACGAAAGGGTTTACACGTCTAGCAATGATTATCTTTGCGTGTTTGATAGTTTGACAAAGTAAGAGATGGGTAAGTTTCTGTAACGGCTGGTTTTGCATCTGATTTGTTCTGAACATTTCTGAGTTTCTAGTCAGTTCGCTGTTGACCAGAACCAGCTCTTGGAGTGAGCACTTCAAGGCTCACCGTTTTGGCGAATATCAGGCACAAGTTCGCCCTTCTTTGTTGAAGTGACAGTAAGTTTGTGATGTGTTGTTCAGTTACAGAGTCAATGAAACGTTCCCCGAGGATTGTCCGTAGCGCGCTTTTCTGACGTATAGTCTGTGTCGATGTCAGCCCCGGGTAGCAGACAGGTGCACAATACTCCAACGCCGGACATACACCGACTATTTAGGCATCCATTTTTTTTTCTACCCATCTTGTTTTTTTTCGCTCTCTTTCATTAAAGATGAAGTCCGCAGCTTAGAGGATGTCATCATAAAATCTACTTGTTGTGGCCTTACTGAATCTTCTTGTTTCAAAGTCTGCAACTAAAGCACATCCTGCAGTTCCAACAAAAGCTGTTATAGTACCCAAACGTATGACACAAGAGCTATCTGCTAACCAAAATTAGTGACCAAAGCTTGTCAAGAACATGGGATATCAAAACTGGAAGTTCCAGGGCAGTACCATATAAAGCTAGCCTACTAGGGGAACCCAAATCATTTCAAATGTTCATGAAGACAAAGCCACATACCGAAGATCAAGACAATTCATCCACGCAGTCTCGATCGTGTTATCGTGTACATAGACTGACAGTCGCACACACACGAACGCTCTCTAAAACTTAACCTTCATGGCTAAGGTAAAAAGGAAGGTCAGTCCACTCTCACACACTTGCGTGTATCAAGTCCTTATGATTTCTTAATTCTCATAAAATGCATCCATACCCCAACATTTCGACATATTTCGATAACTGTATCTAATGTGTAACGCACATCTAGCGTAGGAATAGCGAAAAAAGCACATCCATTGTGTGACAGGTGCGTATTATTTGCTTGTACAGTGCTGAACACTATTTTTCCAGCTGCGAATAGTATTGCGCACTGCATATGCAAATCATACGACAAAGTTTGACAGGACCAGTAGCTAGAGATCCACACTTACTTGTACGTCAAGTACCTAATGAAGTCAGGGTGGAGCATCCGGAACTTCGTGTTCGCAGGTCTCTCACCGTACTCCAACGGGGGGCTGGATTTATTTCTAAAAAAAAGCAAATATAAATCTTTTATCTTTGATATTTTGAGCTGAAGTTGAAAATCCATCAATCATCATCGCCAATGACCTGCTCTCCGAATAACATATTCTTTCTAAAGAGTGCGATCGCGATGGAACAAATCCCATTTCACAACCAGTACTAATGATTAAACATGTCGCTGAGGTTTTCAGCCGACCACACACAAGCAAACACGCGCTAAATGACTCTTCCTTACTTCACTGGCTTCCAGCTGATAGCGGCGTCAAAGTATGCGTAGTCTTGTACATTTTTGGCAACGGAGATATACACCGTACTCTGAAATAGGGAAAACTGTTAAAATTTGTTCTTAGATTGTTACTAACGATAAGCACTCACTACTTGTGTTAAATCGTATCAGATTCACTGCAAGAAATGGCCTTGCGGTGGAACTGGAATCTTGCATCACGGCGGATACTGACGTTTCCGAGCGAATCCGGACAAATCCCAGTTCACAAATATCAAATATTTGCCAATATGGCAGAGATGTTAGTATTGTTTGTTTGTGGGTAGTTACTCCGGATCCTGACAAACACGGACATGACGGAATGACCTTGGATCCTGACGAATCCAGCCGATCCGTCAGATACGTTGACGTTATTTTTCGGTTAACAGCACAGACATGAATGGCGTTTCATCACTCTCTGTGCTTAACATGGCATCACCAGAGTCTACAATGGTCGACCAGTGATATTTGAGTGGCTTGAGAGTCGACGGTAATTCGGTGTAAACTCAAACGCAGGGAAATGTGACGTTTTCTTCTTCCTTCATGTAATATTCGTTGCCCTCCTCCCCCTTGTACTGGGAGTCAATACATCATTTAGAGGGACTGCCCTTTTGTAAGTACAAAACAAAAATTCCTGTTTCTAACTAGTTTGAACTTCAGTTATCCTCCCATTTTGTTCTTGACATATCATCGCATGACAATAAGCATTCTCAAGTTGACCTGCCCTTCTCGACCGTTGGAATCTATGAAATTGATAACTTTCACACTGCACGAAATGGCCTCGGATCCTGACGTATCCGGACAGGAGAACTCGGAGATCCGGAACCTCAGATCCGTAAAAATCCATACGGATACGAGGCCGTATTGTACTAAAACAACTCAAATTTACCTGAATTAGCTTGCATGTGCAAGTGGTATGCCACATCAATGTATCGATTGCATGTAGTCTAATGCAGGTAAATTTGAGTTGTTTTAGTACAATACGACCTCCGTATCCGTCTGGATTCTTACGGATCTGAGGTTCCGGATTTCCGAGTTCCCTTGCCCTGATACGTCAGGATTCGAGACCATTTTGTGCAGTGATCAATTTGTTCATACTTGTCAATGGTCAACAGACATTTGTGTCTGGTTAAAGTCTCAGATACAAAATAGCAAGCAGTTGAGGGAAAGATAATAAAAGCTATCCTGTAATGTCCAACAAAGGTCACACAGTTTGTGGATAGTGAGCTAGATTTTATGTGGATGCACTAGTGTGTTTCAGTGATTATTGCATTCAGTTTTAGCTGTACATGTTTGATCAATATCATATCCAAGTCATAAATGTAAGTTTTACATATTCAATTCAACGCCGCCCAGATTCATTTTTTTACAAATGTGATTATGTGATATGTTTAATATTTGTCATTGTTTCCCTTTATATATATATCCAGTACAGCATCAGCAGATACTTCCGTCAGAAATGCAGCACATGTTGTGAGGACCTTGCCTGGGAACAAAGCAATCAGCTGTCAGATGCTCAGCTGCTGAGTACCTAAGGCTCCTTCGGTAAGGCTAAAATCTATCATCAATATCCATTGTCCCTTGTTTTTTGTTAGCTGCTGTGATGTAACGAAGCCCATCACAGTTATGTCAAAATCATGTGACATGTTTCTTAAATATGCGAATTGATATTTATTCATCATCTGGTTTTATCATATAGGAACTGGTTCGTCACAAGATGGACTCCAAGCTGAGTCCAACATGCAGATACAGAAGAAATCAGCCTTGCCTCTACCTTTAAAAATACCAAGAGTGCACGGAAGAAGTGAACTCAGATGTAGTCAGAGAATGGGGAGAGGACGATTATACACATGCAGTTCCGCGGCATATACTACTTAGTAATACGTTTAAAATGTGGGGTGACATCATTGGAGTTTTTCAGACAGTATAATGTTACTTTCTATTTTCAACCTCTGTATTTGAAGTTAATTGCATCTGATAGCTTTTAAAAGAAGAGCTAGCCACAAAGACTTTCATTACTTTAGTAGAATATGTAGAACATGTAGAAAATTTAGCCCAAGGGCACTAAACAGCAGTAAATATTACCACCATGATGTGATGGTGTTAACTGTTATACATTTTATAATTTGTCAGAGCATTGTGCTTACACAACACCCAATTTACCAACATTAACCTGCATATGCAGTGGTGCTTTGAGTATGTGGATGTCCCTCAGTATGTGGCCTGCCTCAAACGAAATGGATTATGTAGCCACATAGTATTACGGGAATCCGTATTGCATTTGATATATATTTGATACGTTTTTGAACTAAGAGATGCATATATGTTGAAATATGAAATAATTTTACATACAGGCTTTCCCAGCTCCCTGTCATTGAATAATAATGTTTTAATCAACCATTCGATCAAACTTTGTGTGTTTGATCTGTACATATTCGTGGCAAATAAAATCATATTTTGAGTCAACATATGTCAAAGAATGCAGAAAGTCTGTATCCGTGGCAAATACATGCTGTACGTATCTGTCAGGATCTGAGACAATTTTATACAATGTACGGCCCCGTATCCGTCGAAAATTCCTATTTTCGTATTCCTCCGGATCTGAGGTTGCGGATCATGGTGCGCCTTAGTCGGATCCGTTACGGATTCGTTTTTGGGTCCGCAGGTATCCTTCAGTATCCGCTATTTTCTTTTAACAAAATGCAAAAAAAATCCCTAAGCGTATCCGTCAGGATCGGTGGCATTTCCGTACAGTGTACGGCTCCGTATCCGTCGAAAATACATTATTTTCGGATTCCTCCGGAAATATTCCAGATATCGTTTCATTTTTTGTCGGATCCGTTTCGTTGGATCCGCCTGTATCCGCCAAACATACAGAAAAATCCCTATACGTATCCGCCGGGATCCGAGGCCTTTTCGTGCAGTGTCCACGCAATATTAATGTAAATATATGTCCTTACGGCACACGTACTTTATAGAACTAGGGCTACCCCTTGCATGGGTTTAGTTAACGACTGTATAGTTAGTCAGTGATTCAGGGATAACGCTTGGGTAGTGCGTCAATATGCCAGGTACAACTTTTAGATCACTATAATAAATTGACTCATCTGCATAGTTTGACCAATTGTCACCTTGTCTTGTGGTGGATGGGTAAAGCCATACTTCCGCGATGTTTTCAGTGAATTCTTCAAACTGTTGTGGCAATGGAAATAAAAGGATGTTCTTTTGCCAACATCATCTTCGAATCCCTCAGTAATGGCGGCGTTCACTCTAATGTTTAGATGACAGAGAAACGCAACATGACGTCATTTCATGCTTTTTTCTATTAGCATTATGTATTTAGATGAAATTCTGAGGCAATCTAATGAGAAAGAAATGTTTAAACCAGTAGCTTTTGCACGTAGCAGAGTAGGTAGATAACAATAAAATATATTTCACGCCTGGCTTGGATGACTTAGACTATATAATTGAAGTGGCACAAACAGATAGTGTCTACAACAGATGCTTTAAAGCTGAAAAAAAAACCTAAATAATTTGTTAGACTAAATATATACCACCCTAGGAAACCAGACTAGGATTTCGCCGCTAGTCATTTACTTCGGCGTCCCTAGCCAGTCAGCCCACTCGACCTAAACCAACGCTACGGGGAGTTGTGGCCCCGGGGAGTGGACCGGCCCTTTTCCGGGCGGGCTGACTGCCTCTTGCCGCCAACTACTGGCTAGCGACCCGATCCTAGTCTGGTTGTCCAGGGTAGGTATATTCCAGACTGTAGGTTTACCCAGGCAGTGTCCAAGATATGGCATGTTGTATATCCAAGACTACATTTACCCAGGCAAAGTTCAATATGCATGTGGTATGTATCAAAGACTGTAGATTTACCAAGTCAGAGTTCTGGACAAGGCTGCTTTATCTAGAACCGTGCCCAGGCACAGTCTTTGATAGTCCACATGTATCCAGAATCGTGTCTGGGGTAAAAGCACGTTCTTGGATACACGGGGACTATCCAGGACCGTGCTTGGGCACAGTTCTGGACAGTCCGATTATATATCCAGAACCGTGCCCTGGCACGGTTCTGGATGGTCCATGCGTAGTTGAACAAGAAAACCTGGAAACCTCAGTGTTTAAGCTGAATATTAGTGAGTTTTGTAGAATATACCTGTCAGAAACCCGTTGCCATAGGAGCACAAAAATACCAAACTTATAGTAGTATAAGCAAAAAATTGTATTCAACTAAATTCTATTAAAAGTCACAAAGTTTGGCAGCCCTAGCACACGTCGTTAGGCAGTTATGCCACCTGCCTGTGCGGTATGACATGCATGCAAACACCATATTTAGATCGACACCAAAAAGCGTCAAATTTACCACATTGACGGCTTAAAATGAAGCCAACGGTTTTCCCAAGGTTTCTGTCTTAGGGATTTGTCGAAAATGCAGGCACTGTTAAAATATGGTTCTTGAAAGGTAAAAACATGGAATTTTTGGCCTTTTCCTATTCTTAAGAATATTTCTAATTCGAAATATAAAAAGTCCTAAGACAACAAGTTGTATTTTACGGTTACGTTCTCTAAACTGCAAAAATAAAGGGTTTTCAGTAAATTTTGGGGCCAATTTAAATCAGTTGTATGGTTTTGATTTACCCGTTCCAAATGTGGGATTTATGAGGCTCCTGGCTAAAGTCACACGAATTTTTCTACAGGAATCGAAACGCTGAAATTTGGGGGCATATGCAGCAGAAATTTTATTTCATTTGAACGAGAGGATCGTTTAGAAACAATCTATGACAATTGAATAGATTCACAGGCTCCCCGTCATCGGCTCGCTTGAGCCCGCGGGCGCCTTCGGTTACCTGATACCCCCTTACTGATTGGGACTTAACCTTAGCGACTGACCGGTGTGTAAATACAGTGAGAAACTGAACTTGATATACCAGTCAGACACTCTGTCAAAGAACCAGAATATTACAGTAAAACAACACAAATTTCATATGAAATTCCTGACGTATAACATGTACTAGTTTTGCAAAATTAAACTCAATGTTTCGCCGCAAGGGGTGCATTAGGGGTATTACTATTGTTCGTTGACAGTCAAACACAGTTGACTAGATACTCTAGCTAAGATCGAATAATTAACTTAATGACAGGATTGTAAGAAAAGCATACGGCACTTCAGTCGAATAAGAACATGACTGGGCTACTCAAGTTTAGGACATACTATGTAGACATGAAGACATTCTACCTTGAGGGAGAAATACCAGTGAACTACATAAATATCATAGATTTAACAAGATTGGCAACATAAAAAAGGTGTTGCCATGGCGACGGCGGTCTCTGTTTTTTTAGCCTACATGCAAATAAGGACCTAGCATTAATCATATCAGTTAATCACCTTCTCTACCCAAATAAAACAAGTTGTCCAATGTATGAAAAGTGCAAAATGTTGTTTTTACAAAAAAGGATATCGTACCATTTTCTCAGAAATCATGTAAATGAGGCCTTCATATGCAAGATTTGTGTCTAATACTGTCCACATTTAATTAACTTCCAAATGGTGCAAGAATGAAGTCCCCATCATTTACCACTATGGTTTTATAGTATTTTGTCATTAATTATGAAAATTATTGATATTTATCGATATTTATATCTTTCACAGTTACATATGTCATGTGTTTGAAAGTCCTATAATGGTATGATTATGTAAATCATCACTTAAGCTATCTACACACCAAGTTATGTCGATCCGCCAGCCCCTTCTTGCGTTATTTTATTTCAAAGTTTGTAACAAAATTAACTCCTGCAGTTCCAAAGATCAGTCTAGCTAGGAGGAATATTCATGATAAGCCATTTGTAAATAGCATAACAAAACTGAGAATCAGGGCACACTGTCTAGAAATTGAAAAGGGTCGACATCACAATACACAAAGCACTCACAGATTGGTTCCCAAAAGTCATGTCATGAAAATCTTGAATATGAATTTCATTTTGTGATGACCTGTCCTACTTATGATAAAGAGCTAGATGTGCTGTTACAGACTATTACTACTAAACAACCTATCTTGTACACAAAACGATGTTTTTCATGTATCGTTGTCATGTCAACTCCTCAGTACCGCATACAAAGGTCAATTCCATTATACTTTATTTCAAAAGTGAGAAAAAAAACCACCCATTCATGACTGTATTGTAACTCATACACTGTTATCGATAATATTTTGTACTTGTAATTGTAGGGTTGATTAGCCTTGCAGTAATGTTGGTTTACTAATCTAAATTGTAAATTGTACCGAGAAATAAGATATTCAATACCTTGCTCATCTGGGCTTCAAACGCAAATACGCCACATGTCACTGATAGTGCAAATGAAAATAAGGGAAAAATTCGCGACGGTGCCGTCATGACCTACCGCCGCAGTGCCGCCACAGTGCCACCACAGTGCCGCCACAGTGCCGCAACCAAGTGAGAGGGGGGGCTTAACATTCCAAACATTCCTGTTCGCTGCTCAAAAAAATCCTGTGGACATATATATTCCTTTACAATCCCTAGGATCCATACAAACTGCACACAATGCTATACATTAGGCTCGCCACTAAAGCATCGCCAAAATCTGCTTATAATGTACCTCCAGACAAAGTCGTGTCCATCTATCTCCTTCCCCTTACCAGACCCCCTCAGGATCCCACCGTTGCCGACCACAGCACAGCGGACACAGCCGGCATGGTCAGGCGTCCAGCCCGGGAACATGTAGCGGTGGTCAGATGTATTGAAGTGACGAAGACAATTCTTTACATCTTAAGTTAGAGAATAAAACATCCATGTGATCAGGTAAAAATGGATTAATTCCTTATTATGGAAAAAGTGAGCGTTTTCAGCCATATGTTGGGTGCCGCAGGACAAGGGTTAACAATGACTACTCAAGAAAGTAAAGAAATAAATCCATGCATCTTCATAAATGCGCCAAAGAAAAAAAACATATCTATTAGACTTTCTATATGAAACAAATTTAACAACAACAACAACAACACAATGAATGCAATTCTAGTCAAACTAAATTGTAAAGAAAAAATTAATATATGGCAAAAATGAAATAGAAAAGTGGATTCTGAAAAAATACTCAATTCAACCATACAAGAAACAGATATTGTGTGAAGACTGAAGAAGAAAGATTTACTTATATCTGATGAAAATTCTTGACTCAGAGCATTGTACTAGAAATACTTTCTTCACTAAAGCCCCCGTCACAAATCAAGAATTTAGCTCGGCCGACTTGTCGGCGAGCTCCAAATGGCAATTTTCGGGCGAAGTACGACCGACGTCCTGTCGATTCTACGGGCTTCGGGCGAATTTTCGGAGCTCGGCCGACGTTCGCGGGTTACTGGAAGCTGCGCTTAAATTCAGCGAGGCCTCGGCGACGATTTTTGAACTCGCACAGCTCGTCAACAGTTTGCCCGTAGCTCGCTCGAGCATCGCCCAGCGCTCGGTCAATATTCGGGCGGGCATCCGAGGATTTTAGACTCGATTTTTGGTCGGTCGGAGGTCGCCCGAACTCTTCGGCCTCGTGCGAGCCTCGCACGGGCTTTGTACAATAATCGGACGACCGTCGTCAGTGTTCCGGCCGACTCATAAAAAGTAAGGCGTGCTTCGAGCGAGCGTTGTACCGGTGTCGATGGGAGCTTGGACGGGCTCCGACCGAACTCCTTGTTTATACATAAAAGGAAACGACAGCTTGGTTTATAACATAAGATGATAAATAATAGTTTAATATTAACTAATACTAATATCAACTTGTCAAAGAATACTGCCAAACTTTTCTAATGAAAGACCATTTAATTGCAAAGTTAAATTTTCATTGAAACAATTTTATTATAAATAAAATATGGACACCGAAGACTTCTTGTTTCTTTTTTGGTATTGGTTTGGATGTCTCAATTCATATATTAATGAACTGGGGCTTGACTTTTGAGGCTTGACTTGACTTCCTGAGTTTTTCCTCCACAAAATGACTAGTTGAAAGTCCACTGAGTCATTATAGATCTATGTTTGTCTGCCGAGGCACGCCCAGGGGTCGGCAGGGCGTCGAAAGGCTGTATCAACGGTCGGCCGAAGCTCGGACGGCGTTCGCCCGAGCTTCGGTCGATTTCCGTTGGCTGAAAATGTTTGGATCAGGGTTAAACGACTGATCTGTTGACTTTATGGCTCCTGCGCTAGTATTCGGATTGGTTTATGACAAAATTCCTGTTTATGTTATTATTTTCAGTGTGCCCAGCCACTTCACTCATGCCCGACAGATTTGCCACAACTCAGAAAGTAAAGTTGGTCAAAATTTGAGCTTGTTACTAAGTCAGTTGATTCCAAGGCATGGTACCGTCTTATTTGGGATTCATGATTATTAGTGTTCGACGGACGTCGCCCGAGCTCCGTTCAATTTGTGACGGGGCAGGTTTTCAACGAAAAATACGGTCGACACTCGGGCGAATTTGAAAGTCGGCGAGCTTCCGGCGATCTACACAATCGGCCGATGCTTGCATGAATTGTGACGCCGGCTTAAAGAACAACGAGAACGATTTCTGGATTTTTCCTTTTGATAAGAAAATTTCACAATATCTAAGAAAAAATACAGAAAAAAAGAGTTCCACGACACCATTTCTTCGCCGAATGACGTTAACCTTTTCTAGTTGCATAATATGGATGTTTCTATTTATTATGCAAATAAGGACCTCGTTTGCAGGAATTTTGCCAGTTGATCGCCTACTTCCTAAAAAGACAATAAAAGTTGTTCAAAGTATGTATCTTATCCTAGCAAAGAAAGCTATTGTAGCATTTCCGCATGAATTATGAAAATGAGGCCCTCATTTGCATGAATCATATCTTATAATATCTTAATTCACTGAGCTTCCAAAACCGCACCCAATCAGTCGAAAACGGCTCATTACCATACTATTAGCTTTCCTACTAGGAAGGTAACTGTCCTGAGATGTGACTGTCACGTAACATTTGGTGTTGACGTGATATTTTGGGATAAGCAATGCATAATTTGAGGCGCAATCAAGGTTAAAATAATGCTGTCAAGTTACCCCGATAAGATATATTTTTCCAGCCGAAAAGTCTATCAAACAGCTTGAGCCTGTCATACTCCTCAGGGTTAATGTGCTCGCTCCACATCAGTACGGGAATGTCGGGAATGAAGTTCAGTCCACCGGGAACCAACTCTGGGTTCCTACGTATGGCACTGAGGCATTTCTAGACGAAAAAAGAAAGAACAAGAGTTCGGAGACCTTATACATTCATAATATACTATTAGAGTTTTTCCTCTTGGGGTTTTAACCACCACCACTCCCCCCCCCCCCCCACACACACACAACACATTGCAGGTTATGCATTGAAACAAAGGGTACGAGTTTCATGCTACTTATTTTAGTTAGATTGTTTCACAATAACCCAATTAAGGGAATTATATAATTGCAAATCTAAAAATTGGTACTTACCAGAGTCCCACGGTACACAACGATCAAGGCGGTATGTAAGAAAAATCGTTACCACGTTTGTAGGGAAATGGTTTTGCCCGTCGTGAGTCCATTTCATTAGCATCAAAGAACAATCAAAATCAGATACACAAAAAATATACAATCCTCTTGTCCACAAGTTTATTAGTCATTTTGTACATCATGCAAAGTCTGGACGTTGTCCTTCTGTATTCAAGTGACATCCATTGCAGATCTGCTTTCATTTTGGTGACACTAGCACCCCTGTCATAGTTGTTCGTGCAGAATCTGGCAGCTTGGTTCTGCACCCTCTCCAGTTTATCTTTGTCCTTCTTTGTGTATGGATCCCAAACTGTTTCAGCATATTCAAGGTTTGGTCTTACTAGAGACGTGTATGCAAGTGATTTTACCTTTGCTGGGCATGCCCACAAATTACGTTTGATCACCCCCAATGTCTGTTTAGCCTCAGTTGTTACCTTGTTAATATGGGTGCTCCACTTTAGCCCCGTTGTTAACGTAACGCCTAGGTACGGGTGGTTCTTTGCTGTTGCTAGAGCCTGTCCACAGAATTGGTAGTACCAAGGTAACATACCAGGGGGCCCAAAATTGACCTTGATATTCGGCTTCACAACACCCGCTGACATACTAAATATCATCATAATCCATCAAGAGGCTCTTGAGTTATACTGACTGGAGTGGTGCGGAAACACAAACAGACAAACAAACAGACAGACAGACACACCCAAAACAATATCTCCATTCTTCATGGAGATGACAAGCAATGACGAGATCGTACGACAACGCAGCCGGGTGTTAACAAGGGGTGGATGGGCGTGACTGCAGCCCTCACGCAGTGTGACAGAACTACGAATGACGGGCTGGGTGAAGGGAGATGGGAAAGAGGGGATGGGACTGGTATTAATTAAGAGGGAGGTAGGGGGTACCCTTGTGTACGCCGACAGGAAGTGATATATATTTTTTGTGTATCGGATTTTGATTGTTCTTTGATGCTAATGAAATAGACTCACGACGGGCAAAACCATTTGCCTACAAACATGGTAACGATTTTTTTCTAACATACCGCCTTGATCGTTGTGTACTTTGGGACACTTTTAAGTACCGATTCTTAGATTTTCAATTATAGAATTCCCTTTATTAGGTTATTGGAAAATTTCAAAACAGGGGTGCTTAAAACATCTTGTTGCATCAGAAAATCAGGGCTATTGTGGTATTTGGTATCAATACCCCCCCCCCCCACGCGTACCATTTCATGTTGACGTCTCTGTCAGTCGGAATTCAATCACAACTTGTGATTACGTCGTTACTGAAAACTTCTCTTCCAATACACATTACGTATGAATATGGCACCATGGGATAACTGCATTTAATCAACACACATGGTCCCATGTGCAATGCATTTAAAGAATGGGCAAAGTGAATGTACATGGAAGAATGGGGCTTTGCGAAGAACAATGGCTTCACTCGCCATTACGTAGTCTACAACGCTACAGCCCTTGGGCTGGAAAGAGGAGGATTTACAAAATTAATCTCGAAGTATTCTTATTCTACTATCAATACATAGGTCAATTAGGTTTTTCCCGAAAACGTTTGGTTGCCCGACATCCATATATATTGTTCCTAGGGAGGGGATGGTCAAAGTCATAGTTCAAAGGGAGAATTTGGGAATCTAAAGGGGCGTCGTTTACAATATAATCTGGGAGTGTGCCTACTCGGGTGTTAAAGTCGCCGCCTACCAGTATTTCTCCAAGGTCACTAAAATAAGCAATTTCTTCCTCGAGTATATAAAAATATCCCATGTTCTATTATTGTGTATGGTATCCTTTTGGGCTAATATATACAGATGCCAAATATATGTCTTTATCGTGATTAAATAACTGTCTGTCTATTTTAACCCCAAAAAAGTATATCTTCACTTTTACTTTCCAATTTAGTGACCAGACCTTTATAATCTTAAATTCGCTAAGTCCCTATTGAATTCAAAAACGTTTCGACCCTGGCTACCTCCAGCTCGTGAAACAGTCCACAATAGGGGCTTAAAGGGGAGGTTACAGCTTACCATTCCTTTCACAAAATCAGACAGATACAAACGTAGTGCTATTCCATACTTAACCCAATTACTGAACACCAATTTGTAAGATGTATTCTGTTATGTATGCTACTGTTGGTTGTACAATTTGTCTTTTGTATATATTTTCCAATGTTTGAGTGTGCTCTTTTGTACTTTTAATTTTAAGACTGCGTAATTCAGCCGGTTTACTTGAAAGAAGGTAACATCGTCTTCAATGCTGTTTTAATTACTGTATGTGCATGTCAATTCCTGAATAAACCATTTATATTTAGTACATAAAGTTAAACTAAGTTTTAACTTAGTTTTAACTTGGCGTTGTTAACAATTTTACATATAGCTTAGTCTCGTGCATTTTTTCCATATGAGCTTCAGTTTTGTGCTGTTTTTTTATCTCCATGAAAAATGGAGATATAGTTTTGGGTGTGTCTGTCTGTGTGTTTGTGTTTCCGCACTACTGTAGTCAGCATAACTCTAGAACCTCTTGATGGATTACAATGATATTTGATATGTGGGCGGGTGTTGTGGAGCCAAAATTCAAGGTCAATTTTGGGCCCCCTGGTATGTGACCTTGGTACTGCAGCAGAACTTCCGTTTTTGAATGTTTTGACCTGGACGTGCTATGGTCTTGATTGTTGGGTGGTAGATAGCTTGTGATGTAATAAAGAAGTGGTGTAGGTTTGGGCCCCCTTGCAGCTTGCTCTGGAACTACAGGAGCGTTATTGTGAAAATATTCTAAGGAGAATAACTGAACAAAGGAACGGCGGATTTTCGTGATATTCAGTATGCAGGTAGCTTAGACATATATGTACACAATGAATTGCAAATTATGCTAATTGTGACTTATTTGCATAACTAATGAGGAAAATCTATATTTACAGTGTTTTACATTATATGACTCAATTACATGTAACATATGTAGTTTATGGTAAGCGGAGCATCAACAGAAACCAGTTATGCAAACAAATTAATTACTAATATGCATAATTGATGCAAAAGCGCCATAACTCATATAAGTGAAAATGATAGGACTGTCCATATTACAACATGTGTAAGTAAGGTAAAGGTGTTTATGACCAAGCATATATTATGCAAATGTCTAAATCATTTGCATAAACAGAATATTTCATGGAGATATGAGGTCTCCGAATTCCTGTTGTTAATTTTGTTTTTTCTATATATATTAGCTTTGCGTTTTGTGTACGCCTTCATGTGTGTGTTTGACGTGTTTTGTGAAATTATATATTGAACTTTGAATACAGTTACCAGGGCTAACCCTTTGTATGGAATGGACTCTTCCAGCGGCGAATGGACCAATAAGTATCACGCAAATTTCAGAATGTAAACAACTACAACATTGCGAAAGATTTCTTCTGTGGAAGAGTTTCTGCAATCTGATAGTCGAGAAAATTTTGCATTTGATCATGGACAGCTCTTCGGAATACAATGGAGTTGTGCAATAGTTCAACAAATTTCTGCTGGACACACTGCAAATTTCTGATGCTTATTTTATACTTTAACACTAACACATACAGCACCAGTGATACCATAATTTAAAAAAAATTGCTAACAATAAGATACACAGCCACTTGTAGGGAGATGAGCCTTTGTGTACTCTTGGTGTACTCTTAGCAAAAACAAGTAAACAAGCCATTGCTATATACAGAGAGGAATGAAGAGCATAACATTTATGATAGAAACACTGCAATAATTTTTTTTTTATTAGTTCAGGCATAAATTTGGAACCTTCTCAATAGATCATAACTTCAGTATTACACAACAGTATTTACAACACAAGGACCGGAGTCAAGGGACAGTGAAGTTGTTTTAACAATCATGGCCACATCCCACCCTGCACAGATGTAAAAGTAGTGCTCCTAATTGGATTGACTATATCAACCAATCAGATCAAGGTTTTAACATGCATTAGTGTTTTATAAGGCGCTCTCTCATTGGCTGTACGAATTAGTCCCACCTGATCAGGAATAAAGATGTGACCATATATGGCATCACCATATATGGTCAAATGAGGAAAACAGCCAAATATGTCTCCCAGATTCCCCCCCCCCCCAAATCGTATTTTGAAGTGATGTATGCCACAAATACGAACAATGTTTTATGAGTATTTGTTCTATGTAACCCATAGGGAATTTCAGGTCATTCGGCTGTAATTGAAGAGCACGGGAAGTCCAAATATACAGCTTTGGTCTGGAAAAAAACTATAAAATCATTTTGAAACCTAATATAAAAAAAATGGAAAAGAACAAACATCCGGGGGGGATATGTCCACTCTATCTTTGTGCCAAATTTCAGGTCATTTGGCCAAAATATGATAGGGATGACATATGACAGGAGAGAAGGAGGAGGAGAAGAAACATGAGAGAACTAGAAAGGCCATCATTTGCTTCCGAACAAATACAGCATGTTTCGCCCATCCCCATGCAAAAATTAGACCGTCCCAAAATAACACCCGGGCAAATCGAAATATAGACTAGAGAGGCAACATTTGCGAGAGAAAATACAACCCACTTTGCCCATCTCCCTCCCGATGCAAAAACTGACTGTTCCAAAATTACCCGGCCACAATATTATCTCTAGAAGTTCTGCGAGACGCCAAGAGCCTTCCGCATAGTTAGCACCTTCTTACCGCAAAGGCTTGCAAGATTTTTCTGCGAAACACCTCCTGCGGGTTCTCGCAGACTTTTCACTTTTCGTCGCGTGCTATTCCGAAGTAATGAATTGAAGTACTTGACCTATATGAAAATTAGGAGACCCGATAATGCAACGTTGATTTCTGCCTGAAACTGCAAAAACAATGCGTAATAGCAAAGCTCGGCCACATCGAACATGTTAACAGCAGCATGAGATGGGACATGTATATTCTAACTTTAGTTGAAATTGTGATTGATTTTATTCATCTGTATAATCTGTAACAAAGTTACATAGAACGGACTTAATCCATGTAATTCAAACCGTAGGTTTGCTCTTATATAACGGCGTATTGGAAGTTTTGCAGGGGGATCTTCAATGATAACATTTTCTGACTGACCTTAAACCAACCCTCCTGTGTTGTTGAAATGAATAAACTAGGCAGCTGCTGTTTCTAAAAATATTGTTTAGGTGATTGCTTGCTGCCGTTCTAGCTAACGGACTTACCACTTTTACTGAATGTTGAATCCTTCCTCCAGCTGTGCCGACAGACGGGCGGAAGACAAAAAAAGGGTGTGACTAGAAATGCCGCCATCTGCTCCTGAGCAAATACAGCATATTTTACTTCCTCCTCATTCAATAATGGACGTTTTGTAATGATCCAAGCTACATTTGTTTGAATATGTCGTACATATCGCGTGTGTTCCTGCAACAGGACCCCAGGTAACCTGAATAGAACACATATTCTTTGGGCAGCAGCAAATGGGACGCGCGGAACCTTAGATAGAACGTGGATTCTTTGGCCGACAGCAAATAGAATGCGCGGAACCTTAGATAGAACGTGGAACGGGGATAGCACTTTTGGCCCGTTTTTGGTGTGAAAAAAGGCCGAACAGCATTTTGAAGTGATGTATACCATAAATGTGATTTAGTTCCTATAGGCACCCATGTACCGAATTTCAGGTCATTTGCCTGTAATACCAGGGCACAGGAGCCAAAAATATAAAAAGTGACTAAAGATGCCCACCAAAAACTCCATAAAAATGATTTTAAGGCCTGTATCAAAATAATTTGAAAAAAGTATTTGCCATCTTTACCTCCATGCCAAATGTCAGGTAGGTTGGTTAAAAAAACGCGGAGTTGAATTCATTTGAAGATCTGTCAGGAGGAGGAGAAGAAGAAGAAGAACATATAAAAAAACAATATGTTGAGCCCATACCTATAGCCCATACCTATATGGCTCAACATAATACATATTACATCGGATTCCATACAATGGATGAAATATAATAAATTAAAATAAGATAGAATCAAGACCAATCTATAAAACCTCATTGCTAACACCAACAAATATGCTGTATGAAGACAACATAACATGGCGTTCTAAACAATGGAAATTAACGGTCTGATCCAGTTCTGCTGTCAAACAACAACACTCTCTTAATCCCCAGCAATTGTATGGACAGGAGTAGGCTATAGATCAGTCATCTTTCAGCGGTGCTCGACTCCCGTGTTAAGAAATAATTGACATTGGGTGCGAAGAGGTCTTGATTTCTATAGCATCTCACCCGGGAGCCAACGTAATTTTTCATTGTTATGTTAACCCCAAATCTAAGACGGCACAGGCTTCAAGAAATTGTGTGATTTTGAAGACGATTTTTGAAGGGCTGTAGATCCCCGCGGAACAGTAATAAACAAGCCGATATTACGGAAGACAAATCCCCACTGACAGAGGATACGCACCATTGAAGGAGGTTTTATAAACGCACGAAGGCTTTGACAGCTTCAGTCAAGCTAACTTTACATTCACATGCAATATTTTCAAGCCTACAAAAATGATGGTTGGCTTTTAAAGGCGCGGCTTGACAAACTTCTTGATAGAAACCTATGACAAAAAAGTTGATAAAAAATTGTTCAAATAAGGAATTCATTCCAAGGCACATTGCCCATCGTGTCGAGAAAACCAGCCTCTCACAATTTAGTAGCACCAGCACTTACCTTTCCCAGGCCTAGGCAATTTAAAGAAACATGACCGAAATTAAAACGATACGAAATAGAAGCAAAACCTTACTTGGCCACGGAAAAATCGACCGGGCCACACGCCAAAAAAAAAGATGAATGGAAAGATAAATGCCTTTACTACCCAGCATAAATCCAGTTTATCGGGGAAAGGTCTCATAATTTTGTAATTATATTTCACTCACCATACCATAGATATGGGTAGAGTGAAATGTATTTTTTTCTCCTCCTGTTATTTCAGTTAAATCGTTTCAACATCGCTTTGTTTTTATATAGTTAGATATTGGAATTTTCACCTGAAAACAGCCAAAGAAAACAAGCCAAAGAAACAAGGCAAAAAAATGGCCTGCACATAGCAGACAACGGTAGTCATAACTAACCTCGCAAGGGAATAGAGATGCAGACTGGGACTTGTCATACTATTTTTACAGTACCTTTAAATTTAAGTTAATAAGTTGAGCGAAGGGCTTTACCGATTTTGTGTAGGTATCGTCATTTAGGAACCACATGGTACTCCGTTTGTCTGGGGGCCTTGTAGGTTGCACTGACGTTACTTCATCGCTTCGGGTGGACTTCTTTACTTGAGAGCTTTGCTCTAGCATTTCAGTGGTCTTTTCCCCCTCATTTGTGGCAATTGTCGGGTAATGACGATCGACAGTGTCCAAAACACCATTAAATTGCCAGAGTCTATTCCTGCGATAGAAAAAAAGATGATCGGGAGACGCAAATAAATGGATACACACTAGTCCATTCCCAGTCACCAAGAGGGTTTTATAATTATTATTGTAATAATTTTGAAAATTTTCAAAAAACATAATATCTGACTGACGATAGTTTACATTTTTTCTAAAAGATTTATACAGTTAAAAATTCGAATTTATTTGAATTCAATTAGATGATTTAGAAATATCTCCACAAAAATCACTTTATTTAGAATAATTTCTAAACACCTAGCTTAACCTATTTACGTGTAGAACCTATTTACGTCCGGTTTGGCTCATGTCCACATGTCGCGGTGTATTATGCCAAAGCATGTTCTCATGAGCAATAAAGAACATCATAAGTATGATCCTTAGCCATCACTTTAATTTTTGCACAGCAAAACGTAATGGCCATGCGTTTACCACGTGAACGCCACGTGCCGCGCATGTGGGGGGAATTTACCGATAAACATTGTTTTTTTTTTCCATCGCGTTAAGCAAGTGGCCGGACATAGTGATTTTATTATCATTTTTCTGCAGATTACTTTGGACAGTTACTGTGTATTTTTTCTGGTCTATGTTCTTCAAGCATAGCGCTAGAAGGGAAAAGAACGAGGTCGACGATAATGGTTTACCCTAGCACAATTCTTCATCATATACCTCAGTATAAATACATGATCGCACGGCGTTAAATAGGAAATGGAAAAACTTACAGACCATGCATTTTCTTTTTAGAAGAGCTGATATTTCTGACCATGGGTTTAAAATTTGGCTCTGTCCGAGCGGTTTTAAAACAACTACGTTTTGAATAAATCGGACGTAAATTGGTCATGTTACGTCATATGATTCTTTCACATTAAGAAATATTTACAAAAATTGGTAGAAAAAGGTTAGCAATGGTAGAATGGTGATTGCCCCTATAAAAGTAGATGCTAATCCGGCCCTTCTGCCTGCTTACATCTCAAGCTTTCGCTGCATGACATTGGTTGGCCCTTTGTGAAAAGCATTCTTTCCTACACTTTGCAAGGATGTGTGAATTGCTTTCTTCCCAGCCCTCTGACCTACTTATCAAGCTGTTATAATTAATGGTAGAAAATGGTGGAATGCTGTTACCATTATTTAGAAAATAATGTGAATATCATATTCTACATCATGAATATATCTCTAAAGTTGAAATCATATTCAAAATATTTCAAAAGTATCAAATCTCTTGTACAAATAATTACAAGAAATTAAAAATAAATCTACACTATGACAATAACAACCCCTGCGGTAACTTGGAATGGACTCTGTTAGAAAGCATTCTAAAGTTCCCAGCGTCTTCACTAGTTTATTTACACGATTAAAAAAAAATACGAATTCCATTTCTTCGGAATCTTTAAAAAGCATATAAAGATTTATCTGTCTTCAAATTCTTCTTACTTAACAAGTTTCTACTTTCCTTGCTCTTGTGAACGTTTCATAGAGTGGGCTATTTTTTTCTCAATTATTTGTAACTTCTATTATAATGGATAATGCTCTTTTGGTCATGCTATTTTATTGTCACAGTCAGTGGTTGCATGGGGAAGGGATAACATGCTGGGCATGGGAATAATGTTACATCAGATATCTGTAGACAGGATATTTAATCGGTACCGGTACTCTACTGACCATGACACTGGTACCCCTACCCTGGGAGTCCAGGCACCGTAATCGGCGCGCCACGGATCACCGCACGCGCGCCCAAGCTTTCACGGCCCACCCTCCCGCTGCTCCCCGAAGACCGACCCCGCCCCACTCTCCGCTGCAAACCCAAGCTCCGCTAGCCGATATAGCGGAGCTTGGGTTTGCAGCGGAGAGTGGGGCGCGCTAGCGGAGCTTGAGTTTGCAGCGGAGAGTGGGGCGGGGTCGGTCTTCGGGCAGCAGCGGGAGGGTGGGCCGTGAAAGCTTGGGCGCGCGTGCGGTGATCCGTCGCGCGCCGATTACGGTGCCTGGACTCCCAGGGTATGGTACCCCACGTTGCCTCACCTTGTTGCCCAGTTGGACGCCAAACCCACGTTGGTTGGAAGGTAAGAGAGTACCATGAAACCAAGCGCCCCCAACAGGCACAGAAGGAAGAGCCACTTGTAGCACCTCATCTGCGCGATGGAAACCGAATCACTCATATCTAATATCATCATATGGGGAAGAAAGAAAATGGAAACCTGCGTTAGTAAAATCTCTGGGTAATATACTCTCTTTTAGATGAGATCAAAACAAAAATAAAATTGATTGCATGCTCACATGAAAATTGACAGCTAGCCAGATCTAACAAATAGGCAGCTCTGTTAGAACTAATGCCTACGCGCTATGAAAGCTGCACTAATATATAGGACTATATCAGACATTACGATAGATCTGAACCAAAGAGTTTATATCAGGGTAACGCAGAAGCTTATATTCCAACTAAAGTACAACAAGCAGATATATGCAAGTACCCTTGTAGAGAATATATTCTTTTTTTTTTCAAAGAATAGATTCTAACTTCAGATTCACACCTCTCATTGAAAGCCGTTCTGGGGCCCCCGTCACAAATCAAGAATTGAGCTCGACGTGTCGGCGAGCTCCAAATGAGGTTTTTCGGCCGAATTATGGCCGACGTCCTGGCGAGGGCCGCGGGCTTAAGCCCCTGTCACGTTAAACTTACGTCGCACCTATGATGCACCTACGATGCATTTCCCATACAACGCACGATGATCGCAGGTAAATTGCAGGTAAATCGCAAATCGTCGGGCAATGTTCAAAATTTCATTCATCATCGTACGATTTTTATAGCCCCATTACTGCGGCCTTTTTATCTTTTGATTAGGTGACGAATTCATAAATTTCGACCATGTTCTGATGGTTTCAGTTACCCTAATATATTGCCGATGTTGATGCAAATTGTAACCATAAGAATAGCAACCAGAAAACAGTGCGCCCGTAGAAAAGCCTGTTTAGATTTTCCACGTGTCAGGTCCAGAACTACGCGCATATAATTGCTTGATGTCTGTATACACGTGGGTTTATAAATAGATCATACCTCAGTCCTATCCTGTCTCTATTTTCAGTTTCAGTTTTTGTTGGACTTTTTGGTCTATTATGTCCTTTCTTTTTGATGGACAATGCAACTGACCTGCTATATTCTTTCTCGGGGCCGTCCGCAAAGTGTTCTCTTGGCAAATTAAAAACAAAGACAGGATAGGACTGAGGTCTGATCTAATCATGAACCCACGTGTATACTGACACCAGACAATTGTATGCATCGCCTGTGTGTGGTACTAGATCTGACACGTGGAAAATCTAACCTTGGAAGCAGGCTCTTCCACGGGCTCGTTGTTTTCAGGTTGCTACCGTGTTCTGGTGGTTACACTTTGCATCAACATTGGCAATATCAGGGGAAACGTAGGTACGACGTGAGTTGAATGTGACCCTAGCTTTAGGGCTATTTTTAGGAGCTTGGTCGACGCTCGGCGGTCACTGGAAGCTGCGCTTAGATTCAGCGAGGCCTCAGCAATTATTTGTTAACTCATAGAGCTCATCATCAGCTTGCCCATAGCCCGCCCGAGCAACGGTCAACGCAAAGCCAACAACTCGGCAAATAGTTGGGCGACAATCATACGATCTCAGACCCTTTTCTTGTCGATGGGAAGTCGCCCAAACTCACCGGCCTCGCTCGAGGATCGCTCGAGGTTCCTACCATCATCGGACGACCGTCGTCGGTATTCCGGCCGTAAAGTTGTAAAGTTGTGAGTGCTTCGGGCGAGCGTTGTTTTGGTGCACGGAAATAGGCATTTTTGGCTGAAGTACGACCGACGTCCTGTCGATTCCGCGGGCTTTGGCCGATATTTAAAACCTCGGTCGACGCTCTCGGATCACAAAAAGCTGCGCCTAAATATTCAGCGAGGCCTCGGCGACGGTTTTGAGCTCGGGAAGCTCGTCAACAGGTCACCCACACATCAACCGAGCAACAGCTAACATTCGAACTAAGGTCGGGCGGCAATCGGACGATTTTAGTCCTATTTTTTTTTATATGTCAGTGGTCTCTCGAACTCTTCCTCCTCGCGCGAGTCTCGCTCGGGATTTGTACAATAATCGGACGACCGTCGTCGGTGTGCTTTGGGCGCCGTGCTGGTGTCGGTGAGAGCTTGGACGGGCACTGGCCGACTCCCTCTTGTTTGTATACACATACACCGAAACGACAGTTTGGTTGATAACATAGCTGATGGTAAAGAATACTGTATGGAATTATCAAAGAGTGCTGCCCAATCTTTTTTTTTTATGAAAGACAATACATTTGCATGTTATATCTTCACTGAAAAAAAAAGATTATAAATGAATTGTGGACACCGTGGACATTACTTCCTGTTTCTTTTCTGCTGTTAGTTTGGATGCGTTGATGTAGATATTTATCAACTTAGGTTGGAATAAAACTGATTTTCTTCCTACAACATGACTAGTTCAAAGTACAAATTCACTGCATTTGGAGAAAAAAATTAAATAACACTGTCTGCCGAAACACGCCCAAAGTTCGGACGGCGTTCGCCCGAATTCGGACTACATTTATTTCCGTTTGGTGAAAATCATAGCATTTACGTTAAGCAGGCGCACGCTCTTCCACAGCGTCTTTTTCTCTTAATTAAACCTACGCCCATGGCATAGCATGTGTGCGAGTCTTTGTGTCCTGGGAAGGAGAACGAATTTTTGCGCAACGCATGCTGGGAAAACTAAACTGTCCTGGGGACGAGTGTTTTGCCGCGGGGAATGCTCAACTCGCTCCTCTGAAAGTCGGGTCCGTGACATAAGTCCCTTCCATGCACTGTAGATACTTATGCCAAATAAACTTAAGGCGATTCTGACTTCGTCCTCTTGGTGGGGGATTTCAATTATTAGTGTTTAACGGACGTCGCCCAAGATCTGTCCAATTTGTGACGGGGCAGATTTTCAGCGAAAAATACTGTCGATGCTAGGGCGATTTTGAAATTCGGCGAGCTTCGGACGATCTACAAATTTGACCTCTTGCCATTTTGAAATGTTTGAAAATCCTTTTTTTCACTTACAACACCAAACAACTATCAAAACAGACTAGAAACATTAGTCTGGATGTTTCTCGTTAAAAAAACCAGGTGGTGACGAATATGAAGGCGAAAAAGCCTTTCAATACCTAAACTTATTGTATGGTCAGCCATCTTTAATCCTGCTCAAAAATGAAGCTGAATGTGGGCGAACTCGCTTGAAGTCGCCTTGTGGTTTGCGTCCATGTTCAAAAATGTTTAAGTTGGCTTCAAGCGGCTTCGATAAATTTTGTTCACAATAATGTGGCTAGTTGGGTCATGGGTTGAGGTCAACATGGCCGCCATGATCTGAACAGTTGACAGCAACCCCCTTTTTCCGCTTCTGTACGTTTGGAAAACAGCGCGTAACGAAATATAAGTTGTAGCAAATATGAAGACGTTTGGGTTTTAGTGTGATTTATGTGGGGAAAATGAACATAACTAGAAAGCTAACATTTCCAACAATTCAGTGTCTTTTACTTCATGTCCCCCAATGCAAAATGGACTGAATTTTAAAAAAAACGCCCATTTCTAGTGAACTCTATATGAAATGGACTAGTTAAAAACAACCTTGCACTAAAATTACTTTTGCATAATCACCCCAGTCAAAAAGTGTATATTTTAAAAGTCCACACCATGCGAAAATGGACTCCTCAAGCGACACCCCCATGTACACACTACCGAAAATCTTTTTTCTTATTTTTCTTGTTTTTCCTTTCTTCAAATAATATTTTTTTATCAGCAAGAATCCCTGTTTTAAGCACAAACAAGAATTGCATTTTTTATTCTCCTTGCTTAAACCAAGAAAGTTCAAGAAAATTATTCTAGTAGAATCAAATTTTCAAGAAAAAATATATTTAGGAAAGAATCTATACGGATTTCATATTTGACATGTAGGTACATTTAGGAAAGGTCAGAAAACCTGGCCATAAATCATGCTAAGAAATGCATATCTATTACCATAAAAGCTACGGATGAAATATTTCAAATGTAGGTACCTTTAGGAAAGGTGAACAACTCACCGTACATTATGCTAATTAAGACCCCGTTTGCATAATTTATGCAGAAACTTAAGAATTCCCTTTTGAGGTGTAGGTAATGGGAGGGGAATATCCTGCATTTTCCCGAAAATGTTGCCTTTCTATTTTTATTTACATGGATACCCTCTGGCACATGAAACAAAACAACTAGCGGCAACAACAAATAACTAGGGCAAATAAAACACATCATATATAAAAACAAATTTCATGGAGATTTTGGGTCTTCGGACTCTTGTTCTTAGATGCAATTCTTGTTTGTGCTTAACGGACAAGAAAGCAGGACCCAGGGTTCTCCTCCTATAAAAACTATCTTCTGCCAGGGAGTTAGTAGCTAGATTGAATCCAACCCTCATCCCAACATCATAAATGGATTATTCTCTGTAGGGGATCTCTACCCGCCTGGCTCCAAGAACAATAGAATGGGATCAGAGCAGACGACAGGAAATCATTTGCATATTAACTGACGTCTCGATGTTTGAAAAATCCTGTATTTCTCCCACTACTTTTTGAAGAAAACATTGTCAGACCAACAAAATAATCCAGATACATGTAGGTGTAACAAAGCTACGTAATCAATACAATACGTAACTTTGCTAGGCAACTTTCCGAAAATCATAACATTGTGTTTTCAACTGTCAAGTCAACCCCTTCAAAGTTGGAATTGTATCTACATTTTCCTCAGTCCTGAATTAGCTTTGATAGCTGTGTGTCTAGAAGTATGAGTTACATAATTGTGGTGACTACTTGCTAGTCTAAGAAACCAGTATAGACTCTGGGGCTCTGTAGTAATTTGTATACTGACAGCCAATGTCTACATTCTACCATTCTACCATTCTACCAATGAGCATGGCATGCCAGTGTTGTAATTGCTTCATATTCTTGGTTAGGTATTACAAATCTGACTTGTTTAAGTGCAACTATATGATTCCTTTCATACAATATATGATTTCAAACATGTGCTGAAGTAACTTCAATACTTGGTAAATTGTCTTAGCCAGCGAGCCCCTTCACTGCATGATGTTTATTTATTTATTTATTTATTTATTGTTTATTTCGGGCTCGACGGCCCATATTGACAGACAGACACATACACATCAACAAGACATCTAAAATAGGTATCTACAGTGGGCGAACAAGCTTACAGTAATGTCGCCAGAATGGGCTCGACGGAAATGCCTCCGAACGGAGCAGTGCCTTAATGATGTGATTCTCTGACACGAACAGCCGAGATGCGAACGAATGCAACAGCTTCCGGCATTTGGCGTCAAATGTATCAACACGCATGTTTACAAACAGCTCACTGTTGCTGGTGCTTCTCGGTTGGGACAACAAAATTTTAAAGCCGACATGGTAGGCTACCCGTAGTCTATGAATGGTCCCAGCTCTATAGCTTGACCATAGCTGAGCACAATACATTGCACTACAATGTGACATAAAAAGAATCCGCTTCACCTCAGGTGTGCAATGGCCGAATTTGCGAATAAGCGAGTTGGCTTTTGTATACAAATGCCGGGTGTGTTTGCGAATAGAGTCGTCGTCCGAAAGATCGGAAGTGATTTGGACACCCAGGTAAGTGGCCGAAGGAACGTACGGCAAGGGCTTGCCGTACAACTTCACTGAGGGTGGCGTTACATTCAGGATACTTCGGTCACATGGAAAGTACATACAGTTCGTTTTTTGGGGGCAGAAGATAATGTCATTGTCAGTACCATAGGCCTCACAAACATTAATCAATTTCTGTACAGCTTTCGCAGAAGGGCAAATTAAACATAAGTCGTCTGCGTAGAAGAGATGGTTAACAGCGACCTTACCCATAAAACAGCCAGCATTAGCAGCATTTAGCTTGACACTAAGGTCAGAGACATAAACATTAAACAAAATTGGAGACAGTAAACTCCCCTGGGGGACACCGTTGCTGCAGCTGAAATTGTCAGAGACGGCAGACCCCCAGCGCACCCTAAAGGTTAACATAGAAAACCAGTGTACAATAATGCGCACTAAATAAGCAGGTACATTTCTGTCCATTAACTTTTTGAACAGAGTGTAATGGTTAACCCAATCAAACGCTTTAGAAGCGTCAAGAAAACAAACGAATACAGGCGAACCTCGGCGTTTGAAATAAGAAATAATCTCTTTGAGAGCAAAGACACACATGTCGGTTCCATGGTGTCTTTTAAACCCAAACTGGTTTGCAGGAGAGGCCAGGTGCTGCTCGAGGCGGGTAAGCAGGAGGGATTCGAATAATTTAAAAATTGGGCTAGAGATGGCGATGGGACGGTAATTATTCCTTATAGAAGGGTTCAAATTTTGCTTTTTGATTATCGGAATAAGGGTGACCTTCAGTAAAACAGTGGGGACATAGCCATGCCTCAGCATGGCTGAAAATAAAAGGGCAAGTAAAGTGGTTAGCCGAGGTCCAGCATGCTTCAAGTGTTCAGCTGTCAGGCCGTCAGAGTCACAAGACTTCCCATTAGGGAGCGTATTGATCGCTGCGTCTACTTCAGACACAGGTGTACACATTCCAGCATCATAGCTGACATCAGCGTTAATTAAGGTATCAACAGACGGCTTACACTTATTAGCTACAACGGAATTTAACAAAGAATCGTAATGTGACCTCCACATGCCAGCAATGTCGGAGGCACCGCTGTAACCATCGATGTTGCATGGGAGAGTCCCCTTGGGGCCATTTTGAGATCGAAGAGAAGACCAGAATGCTACGTTCCCCTCCTTATGCAAACTGGAGGCGAGGGCATCAGCCCTATGCTGGGCCGCCATACGGCGACACTCTCTAAGTGAGAGTTTAAATTTGGCCCTAGTTTTTCGCATTAACTCCCAAATGGCCCCATGCCTTGGACGGTTGCATTCTCGCCAGAGTACGAAGGCGTCTCGGGCTGCACTATGATGTTCTTTAACAACAGCGTTCCAGCCAGGGACAGCATGGGAGTTGGTGCATTTCCTCTTTGCAAAGGAGGTATCAGCTGCATTTTTAAGAGCAGTGACTATATCAAGCGAAAATTTATCAATAGAAGCTGTGTGATCTTTGTTTTTGCAATTAGGGTCTTGGCAAGAAAAAGCATCGAATGGCAATTTGCATTTAGATAAGGCGACATCAGCACTAGTATGGTATCGCAACAAGTCGGAAGGAGATGCACGCTCCCAGCTGAACCTGTTAGGGAGAGGGATTCCGCCATCAGCTGTGTTTGTAAGCACAGGGGTTGATGACCAATCAAGGGATACCAACAGTGGAAAATGGTCAGAAGACACAAGGTCGTACAGTACGCACATTTCGGTAATACTGTTATGCAATGCATCAGAACAAACACAATGATCAAGCCATGACGTAGAGGCGTGGGCCTCGCTAAAGTACGTAAACGTATCAACAGGGAGTAAATCAATGTCACTAACGTGGAGGTCGTTGTCATGACAGAAGTTTTCTAATAATTGAAAAAAGGAACCTTCTGGCCGTGCGTTGAAGTCGCCCATAATACAAATGTTTGCTGTACTAGCCTCCTGGATTATGGAGTCAATTTTCCCTAATTTATCAAGAAAGGTATCTGTGTTGTTAGGGCAATCTACAGGTAAATATACACAGATCAAAAGAAGGTCATAGTTCACATCATTGTTGATACGTACAGCTAAGATACGATCGTCATCTTCACTGACTATACTCACTGTAATTCCAAGAGACTTGCGCCAGAGTACAGCGACGCCGCCGTACGGGCGGCCAGTCAGGAGACCTTTGCCCAGGTCTACAGGCGAGGTGCCATAAGTTAGAAATTCCTTATCTAAGCTAGAGAGAAAGTTCAAATCGTCTGGCAAGAGCCAATGTTCCTGTAAAAGAACAATGTCAGAGATTTGGCACAGGTCCTTGACACAAGAGGCAGAGTTCTTGACGGATCTGCAGTTAAAGGAAGCCACCTTCAGTGTGCTTGTGTCAAGGTCGGTATCCATGGTCAGGGTTGCGGGGTCGCGGAGGGCCGTCTGCCGTGGAACCGCCTAACCAGCACACCACAAGGCCAAAAGGACGGGGACAGGATCTCAGGTACAGCGTCACTGTTTATTGCAACCCGGAAAGAGGAGTACGTGTCGTACTTGGTTGGGAGGTTCTCACAGGAGAGCGTCCATTCTTGTGACAGATTATCGCGCAAGTACCGCTCGATGTCTTTGGGCTGAGTCTCAGGGCCCAGGCGCGTTACGAATATCTCTGCCGGTCTGGCCTTGGCGGCCAACAGGATGGAAGACTTCGCCGTGCCGACCACTGCCTTGGACCTGGGTTTTCTCCTTTGTACCAGGCTGAACCCGTCCGCATCGGGGGCTGTGGGGTCGCCCGATCTACGGCGACGAGGTGTTGCGTGGTGCCTCGGGGCAGGTGCCTTCGGTTTTGGGACGAGGGCAGGTCCACCAACCTAGCATTGGCCGTGTTCATGATCTGGTGCAGAGGTTCTTCTCGTAGCTGAAGCGTGTACAGTCGTCTGTGTAGGGTTGTCCGACACCACGGCAGCAAAGGTGGCCCTACTGGGTGCTTGCGTTGTTGGTGCCGACATTCTGTCGTTCTTCAGATCGACTATATCCCTGCGGAGGGAAGATAGTTCAGCTTGTACCCTTACGGCGTCAATCGAACAGGCACGGATAAGCTTCATCTCTTGCCTCATAATCTGTAACTCCTGGAGACACACAGTAATGTCTATATGTTCCAGATCAACAGCGGGAATGTGAAGGGTCGCAGACACAAATGTGGGTAACGTGGACAAATCGGTGGAATGTAGAACACGCAATATGTCGGACATGTTGGCGGTAGATTTGTTGGCACCTCGACGTTCCTTAAATCGTGCTAGAAATACTTTCTTAACTTAAGGTCTTCAAAAAAATTATACCCACGGCATCTTCCCCATGTACATTGGATCAGTCCAAATACTCTATCGTTTAAAGCACTTATACATAATGTTCCCAGTTCAAAAATGGACTCTTCCAACACCATTTTTATGTACAGTAAGATAGACCAGACCTAAAAGTCAAACTAAAAAATAGAAAAATGATGAAACAAATAATTGACATTTACATAACAAGTTTTTTATGACTTCAATAGGGGCTGTCCGACCAACCTATAGAGCCCTGTCCGCAGAGCTATGTGAAGATTTGGCGGCTCCACGCACTAGCAATGCACACACTTGGTTAACTTAACCTTAGAGAAACAAAAATTACTCCTCCACATGGAGGAGCTCTAAAACAGGATTTGGCGTTCACGTCACCTTTGGGTAAAAAAAATACTCCTTTATACCTATGGAGGGGCTCTACAAAACCACAGGTTTTGGCGTCTTCATGCACTATGGGTCGATGCACATACTTCACTTCACTTTAAAGTCACCCAGAGCATTTATGAGGCCTGAAACTTCAATAAAAAAACTCAAATTTCTAGTCATTCCTACACATAGTAAGTTTCAATAACACTATAACATTACATATCGACTTTAAAGTAGCAAATATACGATGTCGTTGTGTTGTAAGAACTGATAGAAAATCCAAGCCCTGACAGACTGACCCTGACTGTCCATCACAATTAGCGGTTTGACCAATGAGAGAGTGACTGCATGTCCGTCAAATATTTGCATGTCTATGTTTTAATTTTGCATTTCTATGTTTTGACGGAAGTGGGCGGGGCTATGGTATCGGTCTATTTACACTAGGCGCGTGAAAATAAAAGATCACCATGTAGCTTAGTTTTGTGCCGCTCCTGGGCACTTTTGATAAGAAATCCGCACGTAAATGTGGTAAACAGTGGCAATTTCATAAAGATTACAGCAACTAGAATATTTCCAGTTTTCCAGCCTCATTAAAAGCCTCAAAAAAGATAATTGCACTTCTATGGAAGATCTCTCCATGAAGATAAACAGGGTTTGGCTGCTCCGCGCATAATGAATGCATAAACATGGTTCACTTCAATTTCAAAAAGCAAATATCTAGACCTATACGGAGGACCTCTTCGTGACGATAAACGGGGTTTGGCTGCTTCACGCACAACGAAAGCATACGCATGGTTCACGTAACCTTCAACAAAAAAGAGCCCTGCGGCAGTCCCTCTTCAGAGCCTTTATAGCATCATGGAGGGTGAACACTGAGAAGTTGCTTTTTTAAATTTAGTTACGGAAGAAAAAAAAATATAGTAAAGCATAGGAAGTGGTCACAGTGACCGTTGCCGTGGCAACGAAGGTCTGGAAATTGAACAAACGGGTGCATTTCAAGCAAGTGTACGTCAGTATCGAACATATCGATCAAATTTAGCCGAATATAAGGTTGTTACCCATTCCTGGCCAATTCCCGGCATGGTTGAAGGTAGAGGAACACAGTTTTCGACCTACGGGGATTTCTATAGTTAAGGGCCGCAAGGTGCCTGGCTTCGACGCGGTAAACATGATAGCGCGGTGCACTTGAGAAATACACTCAAGTGAGGTATAAGTTATCGCCTTCTTGAAAGATTTTCATAAAATTTCCATGAGTTTTATCAGAACTAAGCTACCGAGGGGCCTAAACCTACACTACTATGCCTGTACTTTTCTTACTCCCTCAATTCCTTTGCCAAGCCTAATCTCTGTACCCCCCCTCGTACCTCTTTTTTTCCTAAATTCCTTCCTACTTAAGAATTCAAAATAACAGGACTCACCGGTGGTACAACCGCAATGAAAACCTCAAAGGAATCTTCGGACGTGTAGCTGGATAGTTTGCAGGGTGGTAATATCCAACCTCTCCCGTATGAGCAGCCTCTAGTATGTATACGTGTCGACGTGTTTGTTGTTGCTTCCGTGATACATTCAACCGTGCGTTACTACACATCCGTGCGGAGTTCCTGTTTTGAGAGGGCCTGCATGGGGGGGGGGGGGGGGGTCACGACAACGCTCTACACTGAATTAAGAGGGCCGGCCACGTAGTACGCTAAATTCAGAAAGTCTCCCTACGCTCTACGCTAAATTATGGAGTGGTCGGCAATGCTCTACGTAAGATCAAAACGGCCGATTACGCTCTACGTATAAGGGGCAAGTAGGCCCTCTTTTGAAATTTTCAGCATTCAGGCAAGATGGAAGTTTCATAATGGATTTTGTGCAACACGGAAGAGTGAAGATTCCTTGAAATTTTTGCCGAGAAGGCAATGTGATCGCTGCCAGTTGTGTGTATCCGTGAACAGCATAGCTAGATATTTGGTAGCTGTGGCAAACAAAGGTCAAGTTCGAAGATGATCCCCTACAGGCTTTCTAACGGTATTCCAGCGGTACTTCCGTTTTTTAATATCTTGCTGATTTTTGTCCGTGTGTAAAATCATTACACGTGTTTTACCTCTCACGGCCCTTTTTATGTCTTAAAACAGAAATATGAAAACATATTAGAGGGCCTGCATAGGGGGTTCCGACAACGATCTACGCTAAATTTGGAGGGCCGGCTACGTAATACGCTAAATTCAGAAAGCCTTCCTACGCTCTACACTAAATTCAGAAAGCCCTCCCCCCCCCCCCCCCCCCCCCTACGCTCTACGCTAAATTATGGAGGGGTCGGCAACGCTCGGCAACGTGGAAATGTTTATGTATATTTCACGGTACAGATTGAAATCCAGTAGGATCTGGAATCCTACTTGTGCAGACTACAGTAAAGTCCCCGTTACGGTGGTAACTTATTGTTGCCGTGGCCCGTCGACCCATCTGGGATCTACTCCGAGCAAGAGTATACAGTATATTTCGTCTGTCGTGGCCCTACATCCGGGACATCGTCTGTGGCGGCCAAATCGCCTGTGGTGGCCATATTACGTCACTGCAACTTCACAGACCAAGATGGCGGCTTCGGATGGCGAGAACAGAGTAGTGAGGACGGAATTTGACGTGATAACCCTTAATTCTGCTGGAAGTTTATGTCGTTTTATGTACTACGTGAGGTTTTATGATTCGTCAGCATTACGATGGCATGTTTCATGGCCTGGTTTGCCATAATATGACTGTACTATGACTCATTTTGGAGCATAAGATCGTACTACGCCTATAGAGAGACCACGTCTGGCGAAACAACAACAACAAAGCTATGAACAGCAATGTAAAAGATCCATCTTGCAGTTCTTCAAGGTAAAATTATTTAATTGTGTGCAATGCACTTCTACTTGGGGCAAGGAGACATCCACAATCTAAATTCATTAATTAACTACTAGTTATTTTTCTAGTCGTATGATTCTGATCATGATCTGTAAAATTTAGTATCAATCATTATAACGTAACGTTATATTCTTATAAAAGTTACATAATAATTTATAGTTAAGTATTCAGATCACAACATGCATGTTTCATTTGCTCTTCTGGCTGCTTATAGTGAGTTTAAGTCACAAAACAGAAGTTTAGGAATTTCAAAATTATACAGTGACACGAAATCGCCCTAATCAAATGTACAGCAAGTAGTTACATTACAGTAACATATGACGTCATTTTAAATGATAATTAACAAGCTCTCCATGATGCCCTTCCCCTGACACCACCAATGATCATAGCATATTGGGTACCACTGTAAAGGGTGATGAATATTATTTAAAGTAGATTTGCTTGATGTACCGTAAATCATATAATTGTATTAGGTTTAGAAATGGTTCACAATGTGTTCTACTATAAAAATGTTCTTTGTACATCTCTGACATCCAAGGACCTAAGGTCTAAGTCCCAGGTCCCAAGTATTGATCATTTCCTGATATTGAATGTGTTGTATTTACTTTTGTGCTCCTGTCCTAGGGTATAACTATGGCTCTGCAAGACACCTACGACTGGCTGGAAAAACAAGCTGGGTAATGAGGTAATTTTGCCTGTAGAATTTTTTCACTGAGAAAGATTAATAAAGGCCTCTTGCTTTTACCAACTATTATACTTACAAGTACTTTCTGGGCTTGAAATATAGGGTGCATGTGCACTTTAGCTGAACTCAACTGGCTTAACGACAAAGTAAGCACGCTTATGTGTTCATGTACCTTGTAGAAAATCTTTTTACACACAGTGAGTAAGAAAATATAGAGACTAGGATGTAAGTCCATTTGTGTTGACATTCAAATACCAACAACACTTGAATGATACTCAGCGTTTGTGCTATATGGTAGGAGGCCCATGTATTATATATGTGTGTTTGTGACATATGTTGTAAATTTTGATTTATCAGCAGTTGTGCTATGTTCATCATTTTAACTGCAAACTCATAGCATTACACATGAGACATGACTTTCAACCATGAAGTTGAACCCTCCTAACATGAAATTAATTCCTCACAAACATAAAACAAAAGTTAAATCCATTTGTTTAACATATAAATGTACAATGAAGGTTAAAATTTACATGGTTTAAAGATTGTTTTTCTTTATCTTCAACAGATCATCAATTTTAACATGAATATGGTTATGGACAGAGGTAATATTCAGGTGGGTGTATAACTTGTTACAATGAGTCTTTTACTTCCTAAACAGATGTAAAGTGTCCATAGCCCTATGTTTTGGTATTCTGTGTTAACTTTGTTATTTATGTGTTGTGTTCAGGTATTGGGCATGAGAAGCAAATGCATCAAGTATTATGACTCCATGGGTGGGATGGGTTGATTTATTTTGTCTTTTACCATGCAATGGGATTGTTCACCATACAAAGTGTACATGTAGCTTCACCATCCAGAAAACATTTGGACTGAGAACATTAACATACTGCTGTCTAAACCTTTGCTTTGTTTTTACTTTATCACCAACAGATTACCAAAAAGCAGAGCATAAGGACAAGAAGGAAAGCAACTTGGACTTGTCTGATTGGACATCACAGTATCCTGAGGTAAAACTGTCAGTTTGCTTGTTATTTTAGGATGTGCTTTAGACAAGAGTCTGTAGGTCTATCTGATACTGTTGGGATCTCTGTTTCTTCTGCAGAACATCCAACAGCAGATGAATGCTAGTGACTGTTGAGTGTTTGCCTGTAAATTCGCTGAGTACGCCAGTTGGGACACAAGCATAATCTTTGACCAAGTAGGCATCATTCTGCTCTATGATTCTATGAATATGTTCGCCTTGGCTTATGATAAAAAGGGCTATGTAAGTTGGTATCTAGATCTTACTAAAATAGTGTTTGCAATCTATGTTTGAGGGTTTGAGGAAAATATGGTAGTATGCTGGATTCATACCATATTCCCACTATCTTGGCCAGTTGTGGCACTGTGAATTCATTATAACAGTTCAATTTGAATACATTTCATAGTTTTTTCATTGTCTCCCATCCATGATTGTTGGAATACCCATCTACCTTAATGATAACTTATAATGTACAAACAGTGACAAACAAGTACTGTATTTCTCCTTACAGACACACATGGCCTACTTCAGAAGAAGCATGGTATGGGAGATCCTCAATAACAAGTTGTTATAATAGCAGCAGTCCACTTACTTATATTAGTGAACATTATGTAAAGGTGACAAATTTTTACAGAACAAGTTAGACAGCGTGCTGTCAATGCCATGTCATCTTCCAATCGAGAATAATGCATCATTGATATCAGGAGTATGGTAGCCGGTTGTATACGGAGAAAGTTACAGCAAATCAATGTGAATATCCATGTATGGAAAACATCTTTGATGTGATTTTTCACCGTTTGCTTTCCTTATATAAAGTTAATTGCATCATTGATGTCAGGAGCATGATAGCCGGTCGTATACACTTTTGGAGAAAGTGACACAATTCAATGTGTATATTTATATTATTCTATGTATGGAAAAACATCTTTGATATGACTTTTCTATAATAAGTATAGGTATACTGTTAATTTCATCATTGTGCCTTTTTTAAGTCAGCTAAAATAAAGAAAGTCTGTGTTCCTATCCTGAAATAAAGTTCTTTCCACCCTGGATGTCAATCACTATAGATGTTGTTTTTATGATTGCATCCTTGATGCATGTGAAGCACAGGGCATTTTATAATACTGATACTAGTAATAGGTAGTATTCAAAAGGATATTTCACACCCATTGCATTTATAGCACACTGCTGATAGATATTGAAATAATAGTATGAGTGTTATGAAAATGACAGAGACCAAAAGGTCCAGTTATAAATGCTTTTTCATAGTAAAGAGTCAGCATTTTGAATTTCAGCCTCTCCTGGCACTCCGACAATGTCCTGGGGGCTTGGCTCTTTGAGATAAGTTCAATTTCAGCCAGTCCTGGCAGTCTGACCTAAGCATGACCTGGGGGCATGGTTTAACAAGCACACCGGTGTTAATATAGATACTGGGAATACTGTTACGTGTAATAGTACATGGGTAGTGTAGAGTCTAAAAAGTCTAGTTATAGATTGACAACATGTATGTATGAAAAATACAATATACAGTTCACCATTAATTTGGAAACCGTTATATCTCGAGCTCTGTCATGAAGAACAGTGAAGTGAAGTGTGAAGAAGACCACCTGTCCAAGAAGACTGCTTTTCTTCGGTCCCAGGGTGGTCGTCTTAGACAGTACTGTACTTGTGTACTTATTGGGATATATCTCTCCATAAAATGTGGGCTTCATAGACGGTAGCAATCACATATTACAGCGGAACTGAAACTTTCGAGAGAGAGAGAGAGAGAGGCTTGACGCGATTGAAGGTAAAACCGACCCTCGGCCAGACGTTGCCCCGGGACTGACCCTGGGCCGCAGAGTGCGAACCGGTACCCGCCGGGAAGACCGCTGCGGCCCCTGGACTCCGGCCCGGGCCAGGAATGACGGGGTCGATTGCGCCCGCCCTTCTTTTGAAGACCTCGTGGAGTGTAACAACCAGTCGTCGCCGGTGGCTGGCCGGCGGCGACCGAGAGCAGTTCTCGCCCTCTGCCCGAAGGAGGCATTGGACTGCGGGACACCCGCTCGAAGTCCGACGTTTAAGGATAGGTCACTCGCCCGCTAAACCGATTGCATCGAGGCACAGACCACAACATCGTACCGGGGTGCAAGAGAAGAGCCGTCTCACCTAGGCCCCGCCGTGAGACTCACTCAACCATACCACGCAGACGAATCCTAGTCAACTCGCCCCAAGTCCAACTCGCCCTAACTATTCACTACAAACTCGCCCCAAATTAGGGCTTATTAAACTTGGTTTTATACTGGTTTTATAGAGCAGAGAAGACAAAGAAGGAAAGAGAGACAGCAACCTTAGATCTCCTCTGATGTCCAAACTGTGGACGAGACTGTCACGCCAGGATTGGACTTCAGAGCCACATGAGAAGTTGCCGAATCCAGAGTTCTACCATCATCTTAAAATACTGGTTTTATATGCATGAATCCTACTTCTAAATACTAGTATTACTTGTACATGTGCTAACAAAACGGTGTGACTCTAATTCAACATTTCTTTTTTGCTGAGCACGTATTCAGCAACGTACTCGGCTGGCGGACCCGGTCGGCATGTCGGCCCGCCGTGCCACCGTGTACGGCCGCTAGCTCTAGTCTCACTCGGCTAGACATGAAACATGGCCCGCCGGCGCCCCCGGCATTCATCAGCGTTAAATGCGCAGAGAAGAGAAGGTTGAAATTAGAGTCACAAGGCTTTCTTAGCATGTAAAGTAATATTTAGAAGTGGGCGAGTTGGTAGTAAATTGTTGGACTTGGGGCGAGTTGACCTGTTACCCCACGGAGACTCACGACGCGACGCCCCTCCGCCAGGATGTTTGCGGCCCCAGTTGCGCTCACCCGCCCAAACTTTTCACCGGGAGGACCTGACTCCGTCCTCGACGAGGCTACTCGGGGTGGCTCGCTGGTTTAGCAGGGTAGGAAACAACGGAAACTCGAGGCACCCGACAAAGCTTCAAGGGAGCTGCCGGGTCCGCCGCCAAGCGAGTCGGCATGGGCGCTCCTGGCTCTTCGCCTGCGCTGTCCAGGACGTCTGTCAGCACTCCGCCGGCCGAGCATTGATCGCAAGACCGATCGGCCGGCGTCGAGGTGTGCAGACTCGCCAAACTTCTTCCGTGCGGAGCGCTGCGACCGGTTCGACGGCGGCCACGTCCCCGTGGAATGTGCCTGGTGCCTTCGGGTCTCGCTGCGCCCGCTGTCGGACCGAGGACATGCAATCGACCGCGACGCTGCCCCACGCCTTTCGGGGCAGGGACAGGGGCCGGGCACTGGCCCCTTCGCGTGTTGTTTCCACCGAGACGGACTGTTCCCATAGCCAGTGCGTTACAACGGCCCGCGCGTCGTCGGCGACGGGTGCGCCAGGCAGCTGCAGGGCGGCCGAAATCAGCGGCGATGTCCGGTCGCCCACCCGACCCGTCCTAAAACACGGATATAGTACAAAACCAAGAGGGACAATGAAGGTGAAGGGCCGTCCGTCGGTCCGAGGTGGGATCCCTGCCGTCGCCGCTCGAGTGGAGCCGGGCCTTGAATGCAAGTGGTAAGCAGAACTGGTGCTGCGGGATGAACCGAACGCCGGGTTAAGTAAGGCGCCCGATGCGGACGCTCATCAGGCCCCAGAAAAGGTATTGGTCGATACAGACAACAGGACGGTGGCCATGGAAGTCGGAATCCGCTAAGGAGTGTGTAACAACTCACCTGCCGAATCAACTAGCCCTGAAAATGGATGCGCCGGAGCGTCGAGTACATGCCCGGCCGTCGCGGCAGTATGCTCCGGCCGAGCCAAGCCACGACGAGTAGGAGGGCCGCCGCGTTGAGAGCCGAAACCTAGGGCGCGGGCCGCCCACGCGGGCCGCCCACGCCCGAAAGGCACATTTAATTCGCGAACGCGGAGATGGGCGCCCGGCCTCGCACCGGGTCGTCCAGTGGGCAAGGAAAGCGAACCCGGAGACGTCGGGCTGGGCCCCGGTTAAGACCGTCGTGAGACAGGTTAGTTTTACCCTATTGATGAAGTGTTGTTGCGATGGTAATCTTGCTCAGTACGAGAGGAACCGGCGCAGGTTCAGACATTTGGTTCAGGCGCTCGGTTGATGAGCCGATGGTGCGAGGCTACCATCTAAGGGATTATGACTGAACGCCTCTAAGTCAGAATCCAGCCGAGAAAGCAACGATATGCTTGGCGCCTCCTGGAGTAGCCTGGTATTCAAACCTATTATAGCTCCCGAGGCGATACCGCTCTCCCGCGGGGAAAAAGTCTAGTCCGCCGGCGATGTATGTCCTTGGTGCTGAGGCCTGTCCTGAGGGAGGAGCGCCGTTCCGATGTCAGAGTCCGTGCCTGTGTGCGCTGGGCTGCCCTGGCCTGCCCGCTGCCGCCCGAAGTAGTATCGGTGCGTGGACGGTGGCCTACCTCGTTCCGATGTGCAGGTAAAGGGCGGCAGGCCTGTGAAGGCCGTACCGATGCGGTTTAAGTGCGGGGACGGTGGCCGACCCCGGTCCGACGAGCAGTTAAGGGGCGGCAGGCCCGTACAGGCCGTACCGATGCGGTGTAAGTGCGGGGACGGTGGCCGACCCTGGTCTGATGTGCAGTTAAGGGGCGGCAGGCCCGTGCAGGCCGTACCGATGCGGTGTAAGTGCGGGGACGGTGGCCGACCCCGTTCCGATGTGCAGTTAAGGGGCGGCAGACCCGTGCAGGCCGTACCGATGCAAGTGCGTGGACGGTGTCCGACCCCGTTCCGATGTGCAGTTAAGGGGCGGCAGGCCCGTGCAGGCCGTACCGATGCGGTGTAAATTGCGGGGACGGTGGCCGACCCCGTTCCGATGTGCAGTTAAGGGGCGGCAGGCCCGTGCAGGCCGTACCGATGCGTTGTAAGTGCGGAGATGGTGTTCGACCCCGTTCCGATGTGCAGTTAAGGGGCGGCAGGCCCGTGCAGGCCGTACCGATGCGGTGTAAGTGCGGGGACGGTGTCCGACCCCGTTCCGATGTGCAGTTAAGGGGCGGCAGGCCCGTACAGGCCGTACCGATGCGGTGTAAGTGCGGGGACGGTGGCCGACCCTGGTCTGATGTGCAGTTAAGGGGCGGCAGGCCCGTGCAGGCCGTACCGATGCGGTGTAAGTGCGGGGACGGTGGCCGACCCCGTTCCGATGTGCAGTTAAGGGGCGGCAGACCCGTGCAGGCCGTACCGATGCAAGTGCGTGGACGGTGTCCGACCCCGTTCCGATGTGCAGTTAAGGGGCGGCAGGCCCGTGCAGGCCGTACCGATGCGTTGTAAGTGCGGAGATGGTGTTCGACCCCGTTCCGATGTGCAGTTAAGGGGCGGCAGGCCCGTGCAGGCCGTACCGATGCGGTGTAAGTGCGGAGATGGTGTTCGACCCCGTTCCGATGTGCAGTTAAGGGGTGGCAGGCCCGTGCAGGCCGTACCGATGCGGTGTAAGTGCGGGGACGGTGTCCGACCCCGTTCCGATGTGCAGTTAAGGGGCGGCAGGCCCGTGCAGGCCGTACCGATGCGTTGTAAGTGTGGGGACGGTGGCCGACGGTGGCCGACCCCGGTCCGATGTGCAGTTAAGGGGCGGCAGGCCCGTGCAGGCCGTACCGATGCGGTGTAAGTGCGGGGACGGTGGCCGACCCGTTCCGATGTGCAGTTAAAAGGCGGCAGGCCCGTGCAGGCCGAAGGATGTACTGATGCGGTTTAAAGTGCGGGGACGGTGGCGCTCCTCCAGACCGTTGCCGGCCCGATCGAGAGGACAGCCCGCCGTATGTCCCGCCACGCCACGCCGCGGCGCTCACGCCGTGCACTCTAAATCCCACAAGGGGGAGAGGACACGCGAGAGACACCGGCAGACCGCCGAGTCCGTCGCTGCCGTAAGGTGGGATCGCGCCGTAAAAGTGGCCGCGAACCCTCGGGAGCCTGAACGCAGAATTCCCGGCCACACCTGACCGTTGCTTCCCTTCAACACCCGAGCCGTCCCGTCATGCAGGAACGTTCCCGCACTCTCATGACCGACTGTTCGCCGAGGAGGCGGACGGCCGGGTCTTCGACCACCGAGTCCGCAAGGCTTACTCGCACGCAGACGGAAGGGGCAAGCCGTTGCCTTTGGGCCGGGTCGCTCCTCCGAGGAGAAAGACGGACCCGGGCTTCGCCTCCACGGAGGATTGCCCCGGCGCTCGTTCCGGTCGCCCTCGGCACGGTCGTCTTCACCCGCAAGAGTGGAGGAGCGGCCGCCTTCCAAGCCGGTTGTCGATCTCTGGCTGCCCTCGCGGGGAGTGGCAGCCTTGTCGGCGGGGTAACAAAACGACTGGCGAGAGAGTGTGCGATTTCTCGCCGTCATTTCCCGACCCAGTAAAAAAATGACCACTTTCTCAAGGTAGATTGAGCAACATTCTTTTCAATGTAAACCACCGCAACTTGGTCACATCGGAGGCCAGAGGCGACCTCTCCCGCCGACCGCCCACACCGTAGCCGGTCCCCGCCCGAGCCCGTCACGCCGCCACCCCCGCTACCATCGGGGCCGCCTGACACCTCACGCACCCTGATCGGTCGCCTGGCGGAGCCACGAAGCCGTCCGCGGTGGTCCGACTTAGCCGGGTGATTTGGGCTGACTCCCTGCCGAAATTCCAATTTGATCAATTTCATTCAGGATCCATTTAATTCCACTTCGTTCGATTTCGTTCAATTTGATCCATTTCGTTTTATTTAATTCCATTTCGTTTATTTTCGTTCAAATTCATTCCACTTCGTTCAATTTCACAATGGAAAATAAATCATATTTCATCAATTCGTAATTAATCTTTTTTAGTTGATATAACAAATTAAGAATCAGTGCGTGCACACTGCCTAGCCTAGAAATAGAAAAAGGTCGGTATTATAATGTAATTTAGCCAACCAGGGACGATGTCCCTCATGTCAAGATAGCGTCGAAGATGAATATCATTTTCTAATGTCCAGCCTATACAAGTACTGTAGAATGTGTAGATAGGCGAAAATATGATCACCTGTAAATCTAGTATCCAAAAAACTTGCCAAAAACAAACATAGACATTTTCAAGCTACTTATATATATCTACGTACTTAAGCCAATGCATTTGTAGCGCTTTACAAAAGAGAGAATGTATTGTAACAGACAGAAACGTTTAACACACAATATGTCATTACGCCTTTTACGTCCATATCCCTATAGTCATAGTTTTTAGAATAGACTATGCTTATAAATTGCTTTGTCATTCTTGCCATACATTGTACCATGTACAACTGTCGAGGAATAAAGTTCATCCATCCACTTAATTCCATTTCGTTCGATTTTGTTCCATTTCGTACGATTTTGCACTTCCTACAGCTGTACACCCCCACTCACTCATCCTCACATAATCTGGGAATGGCAAGTGGCGCCGCTAGCTCTGCATACTGTCCTCCACGCCGTTCTGTTTGGGGCCGCACACCCCTACACACATGAAATGGTACATTCCGTCTGTCGTGGCCCGCCTGTCATGGCCCGCCTGTGATGGCCATACTAGCCATACTCGCCACTCGGAGACATCCCCCACTCCGTCGACGTCGTATCATCTTCCCATGATGCGCCGCGAGAGCAGATCTTCTTCCGGGGTCAAGCCTCCCGGACGTGTTGATTATACCGTACGGCAGCAACAACAAACATAGTAGAGATATGAATCAGCTGCCATGTCAACACATAAACACGGCTGTAACTCCCGTAAGTCCTGTGTCTTCAGTAGTCACCGTATCCTAACATACATTGATTCATTAAGTTGAATTATGCTGCTGTCTTTGTTCACTACTTTATTACATAAGGGATTTTCCAAATACAATAATTTTTGTAGGGAAGACTAGTACTATTCCATTATCAATCCTTGGGTCTCGACTGACTGCGACGTTGTGACAACTTTGCGATTTTTTGATAAATCTGCACTTGCACACGAGAAAACTAGCTCGTTGAGTTTTCAAAGGCCTCTCCAAAAACAAACGACATCTTTTCTACTTCTATAAACAACGTATACAACAAGCGGACGAAACCTTACCCCCTAAGCTTATTGCCGTGTTTAGCTACATGAAATGATGCCTTTCAATATTTCTTTTAATCATTGAAAGGTTTTTCCTGTATAACTGTTGAAAATCATTTCTCTGTATTACGTTCCATGTATTTCGCATGCAACCGGATACAGAAATCTTACTTCTCCAAAAAGAAACAACATCTTTTCTACTTCTTTTAAACAACGTATACAAAAAGCGGGCAACACCTTGCCCCCTAAGCTTATATTGCGCGTTTAGCTTCAGGAAATGTTGTGTTTCAATGTTTTTAAATCATTTCAGAATTTTTCCTGTCGGAAATCATTTCTCTGTATTGCGTGCAATGTTATTCACATTTACATGAGCGCGACCAGGTACAGAAATCTAGCTCGTTGTGTTGTCAAAGGACTCTCCAAAAACAAACGACATATTTTCTACTTCTAAAAACAACGTATACAACACGCAGGCGAGACCTCGCCCCCTAAGCTTATATGCCCAGTTTGGCTGTAGGAAATGTTGCGTTTCAATGTTTTTTTAATCATGACGGAGTTTTTCCTGTATAACTGTTGGAAATGATTTTACTGTATTACGTACCATGTTGTTGACACTTACATGGGCACGACCAGGTACAGAAATCTAGCTCGTTTTGTTTATAAAGTTTTCTGCAAAACCATACTTGATATTTCCTTCTCCTTTAACCCTATCTAGACCGGCTTTTTTAGGATATCTCGGACGGGGGGGGGGGGGGTTATTCACCCCCCCCCCTCATAACATCCAAACGGTATGGTGTATCATCACCAAATTTGCAGGGAGTGATGCACACGTGACTTTGATAATCTCTGTAATTTTGGTGACGTTACGACGTAATATGACGTAAGTATGACGTCATCGATGGGCTAAATATGGAATTCCGTTAATATCTAAATGTATTAAGCAAAAAAGGGTGACGATTTTGAAGGCGAGAAAGCATGTTGAAACCTAGAATAGTGATATGGTCCACCATATTGGATTAAGACCGATTACGTCATCAAATCAGCATAAATTATGAATATTAAATCATTAAAGCTACATCTAAATACATATGATGTTATACATAAAGGAAAAAGTGTGGTTGAGCAAAAAGAGAAATATCAGTGTTTTAAAAAAAATTAGTGATTTTTGCATAAAATGGCTGTCAGAACCCTGTTGCCATGGCAACACGAAAAATTACAAATTATCAAAAATATATTGCCAACTAAATTTTAGGAAAAGTCACCAAGTTTCGAAGTCCTAGCTTACGTCGTTTGACAGTTATACGATGTCAAAGTTCGCGCGGGCACTTTTAGCCCACCCCCCCAGTCTAGATAGGGTCAAACAACGTATACAACAAGCGGGCGAAATCTTGCCCGCTAAGATTATATGCCCCGTTTAGCTATAGGAAAGTTGTGTTTCAAAGTTTTTTTAAGAAATGCCCTACACAAAGGGAGGCTATAAACATGTAGATGTTCCAACACATCCGTGTGTAGTTCCTGTTGTCAAAATATAAGAATTTGAGCACGATCGAAGTATCACTGATGGCGCTGCTATGTTACTTTTTATTTATTTATTAATAAATTAAGTTAGATGTTACATGCATCATACCGATGAAAATATTACTAAAAGTTTATTTTTGTCCTTCTTGATTATTTGTGCAATCATTACACATGTGCAGCTTGGCCCTTCTAGCTTCTTGTCTTCAAGATTACTATATCAGTATTTTGCTGTCACTTCTATGCCTTGCAGGATGTAAGCAAAAACATGCAGGTTCAAAATACAGTCTCTTGATCAAGATGATATCTCAGAAGGTTGAAGAAGTAACACAGTCAAAAAAATGTATCTGGTCATGACATGTACATATGGTAAAGTGTACTGCTCAGTTGGAATATACCACTGTGACTGCAGCAACAACAAAGTACAGATATGGATCAGCTTCCTAATCGACACATCTCTAGCTCTGGCTCCGTTCAAACGGAAGTGGTTGAATGGTTTGGTGGTCCTCGTCATCTTTCGTGCGCACAGAATAATCAATCAACCGCAGGCATCAAGGCAGATGCATGACGGCTGCAGACATCTCCCTCCAGGATGTTCTGTTTTCGGCCAGAGCCCTCCAGTCGGCTCTGCTGACTCCCAAAGTGTCCAGCACATTGAACACCTGGTCCTCCCATCTGCTCCCGGGACGGCCTCTAGGGCGCCTCCAAGTTGGATCTGGAGCTGCGGAGGCCAGTTTGACCACTTCCTGGGTGGGTGTGGCTCTAGAGGTGTGACCCAGGAAGGTTAGCTGGTGCTTGAATATGCATATGTAATGCATACAGAATATGCATACGTAAAAAGAGACACTGGTTTAAAACATTAGAACAAAATGAAATTGGTAAAGTCACTAAATCAGATCGGTAAAATCATGCGGGCGCAAGTTTAAAATGCCCCGCATGCGATATTAAATCACGGCGGTCCGTCTGGCGCTGCTCTCATCCTCCAGATACCTAGCACCTGCCGTTGGAGTCTTCAAGCTCCAACCCTAGTAAATCAAGGGCCCGCTCGGATTTGTGGCGCCGACCGCACTCGCCAGTCACAGAGTTAGTAGTAGTGGCGCCATCTGTGCGCTTTTTATATGTGTCAGGCTGGGGGTATTCTCCAAGCAGAGGTTTCGGTCGATTGGGGTAGGAGTGTCCGGGATTTTTGACGTTCCTCTAAGGAAGAGGAACGTAAACAAGAAAGATTCTAAAAAAGCTGACCATACGACCCCATTGTGGTGGGGATGGAACGATTGAAGTATAGTTTTAAAAAAGAACTAAATTGCTGTAAGACCCCATTAAAGTGCAGTGTTAAGTTTGTTTTTTCTTCAGTTTTGTGAAGTTTGGTATGAAATAAACTGTTTTCAAAGCCAGCTTAAAGAAAGATTTAAAAAAACTGACTGGGGCGCATTTGGAAGAAATGAAATGAAAGTTTCTGCATACGATATGCTAATGACGTAAATGATATTCCACCAAAAAAAATGGAGGGATAAAAGTACTACTGATTCATGCAACGTTGGCAAGATTTACATTAGTTAATCACATTCCTGAGAGATGTTAAAGGCAACCTCAGCATTTTAAGAGGCTTGAAACTTTAATAAAAACTCAAATTTCAAGTCATTCCTACAAATAGCAGGTTACAATAACACTATACCATTACATATCGACATTAAAGGACCAAAGATACGATGTCGTTGTGTGGTGAGAACTGATAGAAAATCCAAGCCCTAATAGACTTATTTTGACTGCCCATCACAATTAGCGGTTCGACCAATGAGAGAGTGTCTGCATGTCCATCAAATATTCGCATCTTTATGTTTTAATTTTACGTTTCTACGTTTTTACGGAGGTGGGTGGGGCTATTGTATCGGTCTATTTACACTAGGTGCGTGAAACTAAAAGATCACCATGTGGCTTATTTTTGTGCCGCCTTTGAGCACTTTTGATAAGAAATCCGCACGCAAATGTGGTAAACAGTGGCATTAAAAGTCCATTTCATAAAGATTACAGCAACTAGAATATGAGACCGTAAGGGAAATATAAGTTGCTGCATTAAAGGAAGTAAAGCAGTTTTATCGGACTTTGAAAGTCAATCTATTTCGTCATTTCCATACATGATCAGTTCAATCAACACTATCAAAATGTATAGCGTCGTAAATTATGCAAAAGTACGACGTCGTTGTGATGTGAGAACGCCCAGAAAATCGTTTCACTATCGGCACGGCACGCCTGGGGAACAGACATTTTTTTTAAATCTCGCGAGCGCGGTCGAACTTCGCAAACGCGTCCCAGACACTTCCGGGATTTGACCAGATGCGTTGCCCCAAAACACACGTGTCTTTAGTCTCTCCGGAGCCTTCCTCTTCTTGACTGGTGTAGAAAACTCACGGGGTCGTCCAGGTGGACATTTTCTCGTTGTTTCTGTCGGGAGAATACCAGCGGCTAGACACGCAACCGGAATTTACCGAAGCCTCACCGAACCCTGCCGAGAAACGAGTTACGCGATTTCGCCGGAGTTTTTGTAGGCTCGCGAAACTAAGGGGATCATTATTAGGCTCGTTTTTGTGTGGTGTTAAAAGCTCAAAGTATGAAGTTATTACGCAAATGTGCTAAAACGTGTTACCAAATCACACTACATCTACTTGTTTTTGTGATAGAAAAGTTAGAACACACCAGCAAAAACATTTTCCCCATACTCTATACAGGGTATAGGTAGGGAAATATATTAACACCATTTTTGGAGTTTAAGACCTTTTTAAGCACATTTGGTGGCTAGACCAGGTAAATGGACTCCCCCGTTGCGAAACCGAAGCGCATCTTATTCGTTCAAATATAAGCTAAAAGGTGATGTATCTTATATAGACTGCAGAGCCATTGATTTCCTACCTTTACTTCGCAGGTAGAGAAGGTCATGATGACACTGCGAAAATGACATAAGGGCGGGTGTAAAATACTGAGCGAAAGGGTCAACGTATGTGCGGTCAGCCACGGACAACCAACATTCAAATATATCTCTGAACGGTAAGAATACATTGAAATGATAAATGTATCTGGATTGTAGCTTAAACTGATCAATCGATCAATCTGTCCATAACAATGCTCCTTTAAAGAAAGTTTGATTTTCCAATAAATACATTAGTATTAAAGTACATAATAAAATACAAGAAATCATCGATACATTAAAATCATCATCATATAGAATTTCCGTTAAAACACTTTGTTGTTCAAGAGTTTAACAATGTATAGCAGGGGACTGTTGGCATACCGCTTGGTACGTGCTGGTATGAGGTCAAGTTTACTCTTCTGTCTTGTTGCCCTCTTTGTCACTTCGTCCCTACGGTTTGGCAGCCAATGATGGTAAAGATTTGAGTTGGACAGTTTCTTTCCAAACTCCAGGCAGAGGCTTGAGACATTCGGAAAGGATTGCTTTAAAAACTATCAATTTAAGAGTACATCTAAAAATTGGAGAAAAAAACATTCACATATACCTAGGGTACCCCCACGATACCGTGAGATGCCCGAAATATACTAGTACAATGTTGTTTTGTTAGAAATATAGAGTGAGTCATTTTGAACCCCTGCAAGTGCAACACAATATGAAAGAAAGGGGGAAGAGGAAATTATATGTTTAAAACGTTAGCTAAAACTCCTGACCCGGAATTGCTTTCATATACGATGACAGTTAGCAAAAATATGACCACCGGAACTCAGACTCACCTATTTGTAATCTGAAAAGGTTTCTGAACGACGGCATATGACGCAAGAGTTTATATGTTATAGAATTCTTTTGATTATAAATATTCTCTCATCTTTTATCTCATCGTGACCAAACTTTTGGTGGCTTATCTAATAGGTCAATTATTTAGTCAAACCTAACCATAGTCAACCTTAGTTAACTTAGAACTTTCACAGTAGACTAGATAACTATTTTTGATTCCCATGTATATCCATGTATTTGTTTGTCTGCAATTAGCCTTCGGGCATGAACTTGCAATGAAGTTATTATTATTATTAATTTTATTGTTGACCAGGTTAGATTTTATGTGCATCAGATTCTAATATGTATCAAGACCGTATCTAACCTGCAGGTACAAGTGATACGTAATTGGGGTGTGGCTTCGATGTATTGACTAAATAAATCATTCGTTAATAATTTGGATCTTATCCCCATGATAAGGTCGGACAACGATCCAAAACATATATATATAGGGTAAGACAAGCAAAAAAAGAAAGCTCTGCTAAAAAGACTAATGCGTGGACTGTAAGCTATTCTCCGCCTGTTGTGTCTTTTTACCTTATGCAAAATGAAAGCATACTTTTTGGCCTGCGTGTGTTTGTTTGTGTGTGCTTGTGTCTGCGTGTGTCTGTGCGGGGGTGTTTTTATTTTTGTCATGGTAGATAGCTTGTGATGTAAAGGAGAAGTGGTGAAGGTTTCGGCCCCGGAGCAACTTGCTCTGGAACTGTAGGGGCATTTATGTCAAAGAGGATTACAGAACAAAGGAACGACATTGATGTTCAGTTTGCAGATAGCTTAGACAGATGGGCCAATTTGGCTAATCAATTGACCTTACATTTCTGGCTTAGGTGCCCTAGCATTTACACCAAATGTGGTATTAGACTGCCTAGCTAGGACATGTGCGCACTGGACTTTGTTCACACATTCGGCATACTTTACTTCAGAATTATTTTTCTCGACAAGAATATATATCCTCAGTTCCTACGTCATTTCATTTAACCTAAATGTACTCAGACGCTCATTCAAATGTTTGGCATAGATCCTTTAAAATGATTTTTGAAACAACTTTTACGTGATTTCTCAACCAAAAATGTATACCCTTGAGTCGATTTTAACATGCGGGCGTCTCATTTTTAAAGTTCAATTTAGTATTTGGTGGATTACACGAAAGTTATTCTTGGAAGTATTTTGGACTGGCCCATTTTATCTCGAGTTTCCGCTGGAAGCGTCCATCCTTACATAGGGGTGACCTTTTTGAGTGTTTTTGCATGGATCTATTTTACATGTGGATGGGGTGCTGGAAGAGAGTCTTCTTAAAGGCGAGATTTCTTAAAAATTTAACTTCGGACTGAGATGATGATCATGCAAAAGTCCATTTGCTGTATGAAAGTGTTTTTTGACTTTTTGCGGGGATATTTTGTATAAAATTCAAATTCTTCCATCACGGACAGCATTTGCTTCACTTTACGGGCCAAAGATCTACATTATCAGCCAATGAGAAGGTTATCATACAAGTAACAGTGACTCTTACACAGTAGCATAGACCATGCTGGTCCTTCAACAAACTCTATGCAACACTTGACTGGTCACGTAAATGTTTAGGATAGGTCAACTGCCCGTAGTAATAGTAGCGTAGCGTTCGTAGTCCAGTGGTTAGCGATCTTGCCTCTGGACCTAGAAGCCCCGGGTTCGATCCCGGCTGTGTCGCTCACCCGACATGCACGCTACCGTTAAATATAGCAGTCCTTAGGACGGGACGTTAAGCCGTGGTCCACTGTTCATTGTGCTTGTCGAAAAGAGCTAGGGGAATTTCCCCGGTACAATGAAGCTGTAAATACTGTACATAGCGTCTGTCTTCTCTCTCACGACCAGTGGAAGATTAGCTCATCTGTTCATTGAGTACTTTTCAGCTTAACTGGTTCGAGATCCCTTTCCTTTTCCTTAATAGTAAGTTACGCGGCTTAATAGCATCCTCCGAATTACTCTAAATCTTGTACGTGTGACACAGAGGCTCTAGCTTCACATACTAGTACTTCGCTGAATCTACTACATGTAAGTGGGATAGGCTGCAAAAGAAAATTTGAAAAAAGAGACCCAAATAATAGACGAGATATACTTGTATTATGATGTGATAAAACAATTGTCAGATCAACTGCCTCTGACTAGATTTCACAAATCTGTGTCCTTCACCTGGTTGATACCCCACGTAAAGCTGTGTATGCAGGTATGATAACGACATCTTCCTACTATTCTTCCTCTCCCCTTTGTTGCCCTTCATTTAAAAAAAAAAAACTGGCAATCTTTATTATACTAACTGAACAAAAGTACAGGAGTCTTTCGTGAGGTCTTCTACAGCTAAACATGCAAACAAAGGAATTAACCTACGCGCATGTACATGTATATGGGTAATTCAACATTTCGAAATTAACATATCACTAATGCTACTAGTTTCCTTAAAGATTTAATTCGTCATCACTGACACGGCTGCCGGTAGTCCAATAGGGCAGGGCATTCACTTCTACCAAGCATCTTACTATGGAGTTCATGTCGTTCGCCATATGCATATTTCAATACTTTTAGATGACATATTATCGGCAATTTTGTGATGACAGGCGGGAACAGAAAGAAAGATCCTATTCTGTTTTCACACATAGGCAAGCATTTCACTTGACACAAATCATCACAACTTATATTGTATATATATATTCTTATTTTTGCATATTGTTTATTCGCACATGATAGCAATGAAAAGCAGACAGGGGAAGGTCAGAAACCTTTCGTTGGCCTCTCCAAAACTGAGAACGCAAGTGTGATAACGTTAGCAATTACTATTGATAAGTTCCTTTAATGACTTTGCGTGGACAATCCCTTTTCATAACAAATTCTACCAACATAGATCTTTTAATGTAAAATCAAACTAGTAATAAAGAAAAGCTATAAAAATAGCTTTACCTTTCAATTGACTTGCGAAGTAAAGATAATGGAACAATTGAAAACAACGTAGTACAAACAGAAGGAAATTTCTCTGTCTTTACATACAATCAAGTTCAGAGAATGATTACAGAAAATCAAATGAGACTTAAATGAGCTTTTTAAGATCAAGGTCAACATACTTAACTACCCCTGTGCCTTTTCTACGAGTATCTTTGTCAAATCGTCTTTCAGGTCGTAGCTTTTCCGGATTGACAGTATTACTTCTATCGGAACTTGCCAAAAGATGTTGATGAAACACTTTCATTATTTGCCCGTCTTAGTTGTCGTGGCTGCTAAAGGAGTGTAATTCCAAGGCGAAGAAGCTTTGAGACTACCCCATTGCCTTTCCTGTAAGTATCTTTGCCAAATCTTGTTCAAAAGAGTATCCGAACATGTTAAAGTCCTCTTGGAAGGTCTCGCGGAGAGAGAGTATTTCTTCTGTCGGGACTTGACGGTAGATGTCGCCAAAAACATTGTCTTCGTTAGCGTTTCTGGGCAGCTGTTTAGGGAGAATGTCTTCATTCGCAGTCATGTTGTTCTTCTTTAGAAAGAGTCGAACATCTGAAGCTAGTGTGTCCGTGTGGGCTATGAAGTCATAGTCAACCTAGTGGGGGAAATCTGTATTAGAATTCACATACACAAGAAGCATTACTTTTCTTGGCTTTTCCGTAACTTGATATTCGTGTGTGAGTGAGTGAGTGAGTGAGTGAGTGAGTGAGTGAGTAAGTGAGTGAGTGAATGAGTGAAAGAGTGAATGAGTGAGTGAGTGAGTGAATGAGTGAGAGAGTGAATGAGTGAGTGAGTGAGTGAATGAGTGAGTGAGTGAGTGAGTGAGTGAGTGAGTGAGTGAGTGAGTGAGTGAGTGAGTGTGACAAAGTACCTGGCATGGTAGGCATAGCCTGTTGAATGATAGCCAGTGCTCATTTTCCATTAGATGCTTCGAAACGGCAAAAAGGAACTTTCGGAACGGCACTGGTTGTTTAGCGTCTAATGCCCGTTCTTCCTTCAGTTTGCTTACCTAGAATACATAAAATACGTTTTCTTATGTTAGAAGGAGCAAAAGAAGTCATAGACACCAGGGTATTACAACTATCCCTAAATAAACTCCATAAGATTTCTGCAACCTACGATCCACTACTCATCGAGTCATGTGTCCTATTTTCATAATGTGACGTCAATGAAGTGGCGGGTTACTCATTCCTTGACAAAAAAACGGTGATGTTTCATTTTCTGATTGTGTTGGAAATTACAGTTCAATCCTACAGACAGAAGTGAACCTTCAACCACATTTCTTTCTTGAAACTGATCGTCAAAATCTTGTGGCTAGATATATCGTGATGTAACGAAGAGCTCCAAATGTTGTCTAGTACAGTCAAACCTGCTCAAGGCGACCACCCGGAGGACCGAGCAAAAACGGTCGCGATGGGCAGGTGGTCGCCATGAAGAGGATTCCACTCATAACATGTTTCCAGGTCGAGGAGTTCAAAATATACAGTGTACTACATAGATGGATGGGAAATTATATGATTTTAGACAGCATGACCCCCACCAGGTTCAATTCTCATTTACACAAAAATCCTACAGAAATTACATTTTCTGTTATCGTTGTATATCTGTATACTACATCGTGTACAAATTTTCGTCATACTTTTGACTAAAAAAAATGTCTGCCTCTATGCTCTAATGTTTGAGCATCATTACTGGAATATGATGATAACAAGAGTTCGGAGACCTCCACGGAATGTTTTTAGCCTTTGTAATTTTTTGTTTTGTTTTATATTGTTTCATTGATGATGTAAAATGAAATATGACTGTAATAAGCATAATTCATTTCAGGTGATGGTCTTCTCTACCAAAATACATATTTGTGTATCATACATTATGCAAATGACTTGTACATTTACATAACCTATACATAGTGATGTAAACATTCAACTAACTTACACATGGCTCCGGGTCGGAGTTTAAATCTGACCGGGGTTCGGGTTAGGGCGCGGTAATCTGCCGGAAGTCCGTGGTCCTCACCCTGATTTCTGCCCAATATTGCTTGGTGATCCTTTTTTGCTGTGCATAGACTTTTATCAATCTCCTGAAAAGCCCGTTAGTTGTAGTATTCGGAAGCGTGGTGAAGCTGGTTCATATCACCATCGAAGCCTTTTTTTATTAGTCCGCGGCAGCGGTGATGCAGTTTTTTTCGCCTGATGATCCAAATAGCAGCGTTTTTTATGCATTTTCACTGAATTTGCGTCATCGGAGATTGCAAAAAAGTTATCACATAACTTTTTTTCATAGACAGGAAATGCTACGCTTTTTTAGAATATAGGGCGTATTCACGTGACGTCATCGCCCTTGCCCTCCGTGGGCGGCCATTTTGGGGTCCATCCCTGCAGTCAAATTTCTCGGTGTCCGGCGGTATCTAAATTTCCAAAGAATGCGAAGTCGTCTGATCGCTGTTTTATAATGCGAAGAGTCTCCAGCCTCATATCCTTTTCGCTACAAAGATTCAATTTCACCTACTGGAAATGACCCATTATCGACGAGCGAGGAAAGGTTTTCCCCAGTCTACAGACACTTAGTGTCGTGAGAAATTTAGTTGACAGGGAGTACGTTATGATCGGGACAGTTCGACGTTGAAAGACCCTCAGTTTATGAACGTGTCTCAAGCAACGACTACACGGTACCGCGACTGTATTACACAGCGGGCCCGTAATTTGCTTTTCGACCAGATACAAAGGTTTCCATACACACAAGTTGATTATCAAACTTCAACTATTTAGATCCGCTGTTCGTATGTCAGAAATCCACTATTGTTTCAATCGTTAGTCCCTTCGTTTGTTCCCGCACCTACACGAGAAACGCAAAACCAATCTAACTGTTACCCGATCAGTGTGTGCTTTATCAGTCCCAATCCAACATCCGACCACGAGGCAAAACACCATGATTATGAGACAAAACATTTTGAAGGGAAATTGTGTATGGCGTAGAAAACATCTGCCATTTCTATCAAGTGGACCCGAAAATGGCCGACAGTGCTCGTTGCTAGGGGGAGGGTAACGTGACTGAAGACGCCCTAGCTAAATGCTGTACCCTAGGAAAATAAGTGGGGTTTTTTCAAGCAGTTTGGATAAAAAAAGTGCCAAAATTTACATTTTACTTTGGTTTCTAGTGCTTATACCCATAAAAGGGACAACAGACAATACCAAGAAGCATACGGAAATCAGCAACAAACCGCTTTTCGCCGAAATGATTTATATGTTCCGTTCTATTTTTTTTTTTGGCGTAATTACCCTAAGCCCATCGGCCTGAGCGTATCGTCATACATACGAAAACGTACAAGAATCTCCCGTCCGAGTCTCCGAGACCACAAATGTGCAATTCCCACCATCTACCACACGGGAATTATGGCACTTTCGAATTGATTATGCAAATTAGACCCGTATTTGCATAATTGGTATCTGTAGGTATTCCACATGCAATAGATTACATATGGCAACTGTATTAAAGTCCTGTTATGGAAAACACTGCAAATAAAGCCTTTCCTCGTTAATTATTCATATTTATCCTGATTTTCATTTCATTGTGACAATGACATTTCAATCAATCTTGGGAAAAACCTATTTGATAAATTCGTCAAGCCCATCTTTATGTACGGCTCAGAGATCACATGCTTTGACCGTTCTTCCAAAACTATGAAAATTATTGCATCACATACCGGTAACATCCGTGAATCTTCTCAAAAGGTTCTGTCAACTTTACTAAAAATACTTGATATTCAAAATAACTTTCCTGCCACCATTCGAAAAACTACCTCTTCTGAATCTAATAGTACCTATGTTGTATGTTTCGAAAGAAATACAGATAAAGAAATACTAATGCGTCATGCCAATAGCCAAACTCTACGAGAGAAAGGCTTCCAAATCATAACCCTACACGCAAATCAACATATTCCAGAATTTGACATCATTGATATGCGTTTCCAGAAATTCCTGTTAGGTATACATGCCAAAGCCTCAAACGATGGTGTCAGAGGAGAAATGGGAACTTTCCCAACGATGATGGACGCAGAAATGCAACTTGTAAAATACTGGCACCGCTTAGTTCATTTACCCGAAGATACCTTACTTCGGGAGGCATACAATGCTGTTCTTTTAGGAGAACATGATTGGGTTGTCCACGTGAAAAATATCCTCAACTACCACGGTTTTGGACATATATGGCTGAACCCGAAGTCATACCATATAGATATAATCAACACTCAGCTACGACAACGTCTACAAGATGTTTATATACAAAATTGGCATTGCGCTATTCGAAACAATTCCAAACTTTCCTTTCTTTCTACCTTAAACAAGATTTATAAGCAAGAAAACTACCTTTCAAACATTAAGAGCCTCGACGTACGTAGAGCAATCACAAAACTCAGAATTGGCTGCCATAAATTAAGTATAGAAACGGGGAGATTTCAAAAACTCCCTATAGACCAGAGGGTTTGTCCATTTTGTCCAGAGGTAGTTGAAGACGAATATCACTTTTTGATTGTATGTCCCAAATATTTTGATTTACGTAATTCACTATACTCAATGCTATCGTTGGACTTACCAGGATTTATCTCAATGGACTTAAATAGCAAATTTAAGTACATAATGACATGTGACAACCCATGCATGGTATACATTGGGAAATTTATCAAAGAATGTCTAGACGTAAGAAACTCCTCCAATAATTGTAAAATCCCATTGTCATCCCATACTACTACACTATATTGTATAAGATAGACTAGTACACCATATTGTATAAGATAGACGGATTAGCCTGGTAGAATGGTATCTATGTACCAGTGAATGCCATACTCTGTACCTTGTACAATTGTTGAGCAATAAAGTTATCATTCATTTTCATTGTGTACATATCTGTATAGCTGCCTGAATACTGAATACCATTGAAATCCGTCGTTCCTTTATCCTCCTTGACAGATTTGTTACAAAAACGCCCCAGCAGTTCCAAAGCAAGCTGCTATGGGGCCCAAACCTACACCACTTCTTATATACATCACAAGCTAACTAACAAAAAAAAAAATAGCCGGTCCAGAACAAAAGATACAAAAACAACAAGTTCTGCTGCAGTACCAAGGTCATATACCAGGTGGCCCCAAATCGACCTTGAACTTTGTCTTTCCAAGACCTACCCACATATTAAATATCATCGTAATCCATCCAAAGGTTCTTGATTTATGCTGACTACAAAATCCGGAAACACACACAGATACACAGAATAGATACACAGGCAGACACGCCAAAAACTATACGTTCATTTTTCATGTCGTTAATTATCAAGAAATGTCTCATACCTTGCCTGTTGGGTTGAGATCTTGGTAGCTTCTTAGACGATTATTTAACAAAATGACCCAGTCAAAATTGCCGACATGTGCTGGCATATTAACGAACTTGTTGAGCCAAGCAGATGCCAACCTGAGATAGATACAACAATGGTTAGGGTTGTTGAGTTAAAATCTATAAGTACCGGGTTTCAATCCCAATATTCTGCCCTTTGAACAGGCACTTTGCACCAACTTTCTCCCTCACTCGACTCAGGTGAAATGAGTACCTAGCACGGCCGGCTATATTGTTATTTCTGAACTGCTAATAGTTTCTCGTTTACAGGTACATTTTGTACTAGAGGGGAGAGAATTGTGATAGTGGAGCCAGTTGAATTGAAAGAGGTCATCAGCGTTCTGAATATCCGGTGTGCTCGTCAAAGGTTTTTTTTTTTTTACTAATTTGCTAGAGACTAAGAGGAACGAAACCTGTTAATATGGCCATTAGGTATTGGAAAACTTATAATTGTGTCATATTTTGTGTTTCTTAGTCTCTTAGTCGATGGAAATTTCTATCTAAGCCTCTGTAGTTAGTTCGTCTGTGTGTTTTTTTCTACTTAAGGTCACCACTTAACAACAAAGCAACAGTTTGGCATCCATACACAAATAAGGATAAAGATAAACTGGAGAGGGTGCAGAACCAAGCTGCCAGATTCTGCACGACAACTTTGACAGGGGTGCTAGTGTCACCAAAATGAAAGCAGATCTGCAATGGATGTCAATTGAATACAGAAGAACAACGTCCAGACTTTGCATTATGTACAAAATGACTAATAAACTTGTAGACGTACCGACTGATAAGTATATAATGCCAGCTCAGAAGAGGACAAGAAATGGTCATGCTTATAAGTACCAGCTGCAGAGTTATCAGCCAAGGATTGATGTGTTAAAAAATTCGTATTTTCCGAGAATCATAGTAGAATGGAACTCGTTGTCATCAAGTACTGTAGGAGCATCTTTTCTAAGTAGCTTTAAAGAACGGTTGCAGGCAGATATGCAAAGACTAGGTGTAACAGACCGTTCGGTGTAATATAACCAGCTGCTGCCGCGCCGTAAAATATAATCATTACAAGATTGTATAAAAACCTATCAATACACCCAATATCAAGACAACCCATCTAGGCATTCTCGAGTTATCGTGTACATACACAGAAATAAACAAACACACACACAAAAAACACACACACACACACACACGCACACACACACACACACACACACGCGCAAAAACTTACGCTCGGCAAAACCTTCTTGGCAAAGGTAATCAACAAAAAGTTATGAGGTGTGTAAATAATGTAAACTACACAAAAAGTTTGGAAACTTAACTTTAGTCGATCGTTTATATCCGTTGTTTCTTGATCAATATCAATGCATTATAAAAGTCATATAACGTTACGTACACCTGATATATATATGATTGGGCAGTGTAATAGAATTTGCGCCCCCCGAATCGCTCTGTAGTGGAACATTTCGAACCGTGTTCGAGTTCGGCCGAGCCGCTGGCCAGGCACGCGGCCGAACTCGAACACGAATTTTAGAGCCTGGGCTGCCTAAACCCAACAGAGTAGATAACCAAAGTTACGCCCCCCACCCCATACTTATAAAGCATTATAGACCAATTCAGTGCTCCGGTCTAAAATTCAATCTCTTTATCAGAATGTTCAAACTTTACATTCAAACGATAGGGCACTTGGCGGGTATTTGAGGAAATGAAATCACTTTACTTTCTCATTCATGGTTAGGAAGTAATAGCTGACCAAAGTTACGCCCCCCGCCCCATACTTATAAAGCATTGTAGACCAATTCAGTGCTCCGGTCTAAAATTCAATCTCTTTCTCAGAATGTTCAAACTTTACATTCAAACGATAGGGCACTTGGCGGGTATTTGAGGAAATGAAATCACTTTACTTTCTCATTCATGGTTAGGAAGTAATAGCTGACCAAAGTTACACCCCCAACCCCATACTTATAAAGCATTATAGACCAATTCAGTGCTCCGGTCTAAAATTCAATCTCTTTATCAGAATGTTCAAACTTTACATTCAAACGATAGGGCACTTGGCGGGTATTTGAGGAAATGAAATCACTTTACTTTCTCATTCATGGTTAGGAAGTAATAGCTGACCAAAGTTACGCCCCCCACCCCATACTTGTAAAGCATTATTAACCAATTCAGTGCTCCGGTCTAAAATTCAATCTCTATATAAGAATGTCCAAACTTTACATTCAAACGATAGGGCACTTGGCGGGTATTTGAGGAAATGAAATCACTTTACTTTCTCATTCATGGTTAGAAAATAATAGCTGACCAAAGTTATGCCCCCATACTTATAAAGTATTATAGACCAATTCAGTGCTCCAGTCTAAAATTCAATCTCTTTATCAGAATGTTCAAACTTTACATTCAAACGATAGGGCACTTGGCGGGTATTTGAGGAAATGAAATCACTTTACTTTCTCATTCATGGTTAGGGAGTAATAGCTGACCAAAGTTACGCCCCCCACCCCATACTTATAAAGCATTATAGACCAATTCAGTGCTCCGGTCTAAAATTCAATCTCTTTATCAGAATGTTCAAACTTTACATTCAAACGATAGGGCACTTGGCGGGTATTTGAGGAAATGAAATAACTTTACTTTCTCATTCATGGTTAGGAAGTAATAGCTGACCAAAGTTACGCCCCCCGCCCCATACTTATAAAGCATTATAGACCAATTCAGTGCTCCGGTCTAAAATCCAATCTCTTTATCAGAATGTTCAAACTTTACATTCAAACGATAGGGCACTTGGCGGGTATTTGAGGAAATGAAATCACTTTACTTTCTCATTCATGGTTAGGAAGTAATAAGTGACCAAAGTTACGCCCCCCGACCCATACTTATCAAGCATTATAGACCAATTCAGTGCTCCGGTCTAAAATTCAATCTCTTTATCAGAATGTTCAAACTTAACATTTAAACGAAAGGGCACTTGGCGGGTATTTGAGGAAATGAAATCACTTTACTTTCTCATTCATGGTTAGGGAGTAATAGCTGACCAAAGTTACGCCCCCCACCCCATACTTATAAAGCATTATAGACCAATTCAGTGCTCCGGTCTAAAATTCAATCTCTTTATCAGAATGTTCAAACTTAACATTCAAACGATAGGGAACTTGGCGGGTATTTGAGGAAATGAAATCACTTTACTTTCTCATTCATGGTTAGGAAGTAATAGCTGACCAAAGTAACGCCCCCCACCCCATACTTGTAAAGCATTATTGACCAATTCAGTGCTCCGGTCTAAAATTCAATCTCTTTATCAGAATGTTCAAATTTTACATTCAAACGATAGGGCACTTGGCGGGTATTTGAGGAAATGAAATCACTTTACTTTCTCATTCATGGTTAGGAAGAAATAGCTGACCAAAGTTACGCCCCCCCACCCCATACTTATAAAGCATTATAGACCAATTCAGTGCTCCGGTCTAAAATTCAATCTCTTTATCAGAATGTCCAAGCTTAACATTCAAACGATAGGGCACTTGGCGGGTATTTGAGGAAATGAAATCACTTTACTTTCTCATTCATGGTTAGGAAGTAATAGCTGACCAAAGTTACGCCCCCTACTTATAAAGCAATATAGACAAATTCAGTGCTCCGGTCTAAAATTCAATCTCTTTATCAGAATGTTCAAACTTTACATTCAAACGATAGGGCACTTGGCGGGTATTTGAGGAAATGAAATCACTTTACTTTCTCATTCATGGTTAGGAAGTAATAGCTGACCAAAGTTACGCCCCCCACCCCATACTTATAAAGCATTATAGACCAATTCAGTGCTCCGGTCTAAAACTCAATCTCTTTATCAGAGTGTTCAAACTTTACATTCAAACGATAGGGCACTTGGCGGGTATTTGAGGAAATAAAATCACTTTACTTTCTCATTCATGGTTAGGAAGTAATAGCTGACCAAAGTTACGCCCCCCACCCCATACTTCTAAAGCATTATAGACCAATTCAGCGCTCCGGTCTAAAATTCAATCTCTTTATCAGAATGTTCAAACTTTACATTCAAACGATAGGGCACTTGGCGGGTATTTGAGGAAATGAAATCACTTTACTTTCTCATTCATGGTTAGGGAGTAATAGCTGACCAAAGTTACGCCCCCGCCCCATACTTATCAAGCATTATAGACCAATTCAGTGCTCCGGTCTAAAATTCAATCTCTTTATCAGAATGTTCAAGCTTAGCATTCAAACGATAGGGCACTTGGCGGGTATTTGAGGAAATGAAATCACTTTACTTTCTCATTCATGGTTAGGAAGTAATAGCTGACCAAAGTTACGCCCCCCACCCCATACTTGTAAAGCATTATTGACCAATTCAGTGCTCGGGTCTAAAATTCAATCTCTTTATAAGAATGTCCAAACTTTACATTCAAACGATAGGGCACTTGGCGGGTATTTGAGGAAATGAAATCACTTTACTTTCTCATTCATGGTTAGGAAGTAATAGCTGACCAAAGTTATGCCCCCATACTTATAAAGCATTATAGACCAATTCAGTGCTCCGGTCTAAAATTCAATCTCTTTATCAGAATGTTCAAACTTTACATTCAAACGATAGGGCACTTGGCGGGTATTTGAGGAAATGAAATCACTTTACTTTCTCATTCATGGTTAGGGAGTAATAGCTGACCAAAGTTACGCCCCCCCCACCCCATACTTGTAAAGCATTATTGACCAATTCAGTGCTCCGGTCTAAAATTCAATCTCTTTATCAGAATGTTCAAATTTTACATTTAAACGATAGGGCACTTGGCGGGTATTTGAGGAAATGAAATCACTTTACTTTCTCATTCATGGTTAGGAAGTAATAGCTGCCCAAAGTTACGCCCCCCACCCCATACTTATAAAGCATTATAGACCAATTCAGTGCTCCGGTCTAAAATTCAATCTCTTTATCAGAATGTTCAAACTTTACATTCAAACGATAGGGCACTTGGCGGGTATTTGAGGAAATGAAATCACTTTACTTTCTCATTCATGGTTAGGAAGTAATAGCTGCCCAAAGTTACGCCCCCTACCCCATACTTGTAAAGCATTATTGACCAATTCAGTGCTCCGGTCTAAAATTCAATCTCTTTATCAGAATGTTCAAACTTTACATTCAAACGATAGGGCACTTGGCGGGTATTTGAGGAAATGAAATCACTTTACTTTCTCATTCATGGTTAGGAAGTAATAGCTGACCAAAGTTACGCCCCCCTACTTATAAAGCAATATAGACTAATTCAGTGCTCCGGTCTGAAATTCAATCTCTTTATCAGAATGTTCAAACTTTACATTCAAACGATAGGGCACTTGGCGGGTATTTGAGGAAATGAAATCACTTTACTTTCTCATTCATGGTTAGGGAGTAATAGCTGACCAAAGTTACGCCCCCCACCCCATACTTATAAAGCATTATAGACCAATTCATGATCAGGGCTCCGGTCTAAAATTCAATCTCTTTATCAGAATGTTCAAACTTTACATTCAAACGATAGGGCACTTGGCGGGTATTTGAGGAAATGAAATCACTTTACTTTCTCATTCATGGTTAGGAAGTAATAGCTGACCAAAGTTACGCCCCCCACCTCATACTTGTAAAGCATTATTGACCAATTCAGTGCTCCGGTCTAAAATTCAATCTATTTATCAGAATGTTCAAACTTTACATACAAACGATAGGGCACTTGGCGGGTATTTGAGGAAATGAAATCACTTTACTTTCTCATTCATGGTTAGGAAGTAATATCTGACCAAAGTTACGCCCCCTACTTATAAAGCAATATAGACCAATTCAGTGCTCCGGTCTAAAATTCAATCTCTTTATCAGAATGTTCAAACTTTACATTCAAACGATAGGGCACTCGGCGGGTATTTGAGGAAATGAAATCACTTTACTTTCTCATTCATGGTTAGGGAGTAATAGCTGACCAAAGTTACGCCCCCCACCCCATACTTATCAAGCATTATAGACCAATTCAGTGCTCTGGTCTAAAATTCAATCTCTTTATCAGAATGTTCAAACTTTACTTTCAAACGATAGGGCACGTGGCGGGTATTTGAGGAAATGAAATCACTTTACTTTCTCATTCATGGTTAGGGAGTAATAGCTGACCAAAGTTACGCCCCCCACCCCATACTTCTAAAGCATTATAGACCAATTCAGTGCGCCGGTCTAAAATTCAATCTCTTTATCAGAATGTTCAAACTTTACATACAAACGATAGGGCACTTGGCGGGTATTTGAGGAAATGAAATCACTTTACTTTCTCATTCATGGTTAGGAAGTAATAGCTGACCAAAGTTACGCCCCCCACCCCATACTTATAAAGCATTATAGACCAATTCAGTGCTCCGGTCTAAAATTCAATCTCTTTCTCAGAATGTTCAAACTTTACATTCAAACGATAGGGCACTTGGCGGGTATTTGAGGAAATGAAATCACTTTACTTTCTCATTCATGGTTAGGAAGTAATAGCTGACCAAAGTTACACCCCCAACCCCATACTTATAAAGCATTATAGACCAATTCAGTGCTCCGGTCTAAAATTCAATCTCTTTATCAGAATGTTCAAACTTTACATTCAAACGATAGGGCACTTGGCGGGTATTTGAGGAAATGAAATCACTTTACTTTCTCATTCATGGTTAGGAAGTAATAGCTGACCAAAGTTACGCCCCCCACCCCATACTTGTAAAGCATTATTAACCAATTCAGTGCTCCGGTCTAAAATTCAATCTCTATATAAGAATGTCCAAACTTTACATTCAAACGATAGGGCACTTGGCGGGTATTTGAGGAAATGAAATCACTTTACTTTCTCATTCATGGTTAGAAAATAATAGCTGACCAAAGTTATGCCCCCATACTTATAAAGTATTATAGACCAATTCAGTGCTCCAGTCTAAAATTCAATCTCTTTATCAGAATGTTCAAACTTTACATTCAAACGATAGGGCACTTGGCGGGTATTTGAGGAAATGAAATCACTTTACTTTCTCATTCATGGTTAGGGAGTAATAGCTGACCAAAGTTACGCCCCCCACCCCATACTTATAAAGCATTATAGACCAATTCAGTGCTCCGGTCTAAAATTCAATCTCTTTATCAGAATGTTCAAACTTTACATTCAAACGATAGGGCACTTGGCGGGTATTTGAGGAAATGAAATAACTTTACTTTCTCATTCATGGTTAGGAAGTAATAGCTGACCAAAGTTACGCCCCCCGCCCCATACTTATAAAGCATTATAGACCAATTCAGTGCTCCGGTCTAAAATCCAATCTCTTTATCAGAATGTTCAAACTTTACATTCAAACGATAGGGCACTTGGCGGGTATTTGAGGAAATGAAATCACTTTACTTTCTCATTCATGGTTAGGAAGTAATAAGTGACCAAAGTTACGCCCCCCGACCCATACTTATCAAGCATTATAGACCAATTCAGTGCTCCGGTCTAAAATTCAATCTCTTTATCAGAATGTTCAAACTTAACATTTAAACGAAAGGGCACTTGGCGGGTATTTGAGGAAATGAAATCACTTTACTTTCTCATTCATGGTTAGGGAGTAATAGCTGACCAAAGTTACGCCCCCCACCCCATACTTATAAAGCATTATAGACCAATTCAGTGCTCCGGTCTAAAATTCAATCTCTTTATCAGAATGTTCAAACTTAACATTCAAACGATAGGGAACTTGGCGGGTATTTGAGGAAATGAAATCACTTTACTTTCTCATTCATGGTTAGGAAGTAATAGCTGACCAAAGTAACGCCCCCCACCCCATACTTGTAAAGCATTATTGACCAATTCAGTGCTCCGGTCTAAAATTCAATCTCTTTATCAGAATGTTCAAATTTTACATTCAAACGATAGGGCACTTGGCGGGTATTTGAGGAAATGAAATCACTTTACTTTCTCATTCATGGTTAGGAAGAAATAGCTGACCAAAGTTACGCCCCCCCACCCCATACTTATAAAGCATTATAGACCAATTCAGTGCTCCGGTCTAAAATTCAATCTCTTTATCAGAATGTCCAAGCTTAACATTCAAACGATAGGGCACTTGGCGGGTATTTGAGGAAATGAAATCACTTTACTTTCTCATTCATGGTTAGGAAGTAATAGCTGACCAAAGTTACGCCCCCTACTTATAAAGCAATATAGACAAATTCAGTGCTCCGGTCTAAAATTCAATCTCTTTATCAGAATGTTCAAACTTTACATTCAAACGATAGGGCACTTGGCGGGTATTTGAGGAAATGAAATCACTTTACTTTCTCATTCATGGTTAGGAAGTAATAGCTGACCAAAGTTACGCCCCCCACCCCATACTTATAAAGCATTATAGACCAATTCAGTGCTCCGGTCTAAAACTCAATCTCTTTATCAGAGTGTTCAAACTTTACATTCAAACGATAGGGCACTTGGCGGGTATTTGAGGAAATAAAATCACTTTACTTTCTCATTCATGGTTAGGAAGTAATAGCTGACCAAAGTTACGCCCCCCACCCCATACTTCTAAAGCATTATAGACCAATTCAGCGCTCCGGTCTAAAATTCAATCTCTTTATCAGAATGTTCAAACTTTACATTCAAACGATAGGGCACTTGGCGGGTATTTGAGGAAATGAAATCACTTTACTTTCTCATTCATGGTTAGGGAGTAATAGCTGACCAAAGTTACGCCCCCGCCCCATACTTATCAAGCATTATAGACCAATTCAGTGCTCCGGTCTAAAATTCAATCTCTTTATCAGAATGTTCAAGCTTAGCATTCAAACGATAGGGCACTTGGCGGGTATTTGAGGAAATGAAATCACTTTACTTTCTCATTCATGGTTAGGAAGTAATAGCTGACCAAAGTTACGCCCCCCACCCCATACTTGTAAAGCATTATTGACCAATTCAGTGCTCGGGTCTAAAATTCAATCTCTTTATAAGAATGTCCAAACTTTACATTCAAACGATAGGGCACTTGGCGGGTATTTGAGGAAATGAAATCACTTTACTTTCTCATTCATGGTTAGGAAGTAATAGCTGACCAAAGTTATGCCCCCATACTTATAAAGCATTATAGACCAATTCAGTGCTCCGGTCTAAAATTCAATCTCTTTATCAGAATGTTCAAACTTTACATTCAAACGATAGGGCACTTGGCGGGTATTTGAGGAAATGAAATCACTTTACTTTCTCATTCATGGTTAGGGAGTAATAGCTGACCAAAGTTACGCCCCCCCCACCCCATACTTGTAAAGCATTATTGACCAATTCAGTGCTCCGGTCTAAAATTCAATCTCTTTATCAGAATGTTCAAATTTTACATTTAAACGATAGGGCACTTGGCGGGTATTTGAGGAAATGAAATCACTTTACTTTCTCATTCATGGTTAGGAAGTAATAGCTGCCCAAAGTTACGCCCCCCACCCCATACTTATAAAGCATTATAGACCAATTCAGTGCTCCGGTCTAAAATTCAATCTCTTTATCAGAATGTTCAAACTTTACATTCAAACGATAGGGCACTTGGCGGGTATTTGAGGAAATGAAATCACTTTACTTTCTCATTCATGGTTAGGAAGTAATAGCTGCCCAAAGTTACGCCCCCTACCCCATACTTGTAAAGCATTATTGACCAATTCAGTGCTCCGGTCTAAAATTCAATCTCTTTATCAGAATGTTCAAACTTTACATTCAAACGATAGGGCACTTGGCGGGTATTTGAGGAAATGAAATCACTTTACTTTCTCATTCATGGTTAGGAAGTAATAGCTGACCAAAGTTACGCCCCCCTACTTATAAAGCAATATAGACTAATTCAGTGCTCCGGTCTGAAATTCAATCTCTTTATCAGAATGTTCAAACTTTACATTCAAACGATAGGGCACTTGGCGGGTATTTGAGGAAATGAAATCACTTTACTTTCTCATTCATGGTTAGGGAGTAATAGCTGACCAAAGTTACGCCCCCCACCCCATACTTATAAAGCATTATAGACCAATTCATGATCAGGGCTCCGGTCTAAAATTCAATCTCTTTATCAGAATGTTCAAACTTTACATTCAAACGATAGGGCACTTGGCGGGTATTTGAGGAAATGAAATCACTTTACTTTCTCATTCATGGTTAGGAAGTAATAGCTGACCAAAGTTACGCCCCCCACCTCATACTTGTAAAGCATTATTGACCAATTCAGTGCTCCGGTCTAAAATTCAATCTATTTATCAGAATGTTCAAACTTTACATACAAACGATAGGGCACTTGGCGGGTATTTGAGGAAATGAAATCACTTTACTTTCTCATTCATGGTTAGGAAGTAATATCTGACCAAAGTTACGCCCCCTACTTATAAAGCAATATAGACCAATTCAGTGCTCCGGTCTAAAATTCAATCTCTTTATCAGAATGTTCAAACTTTACATTCAAACGATAGGGCACTCGGCGGGTATTTGAGGAAATGAAATCACTTTACTTTCTCATTCATGGTTAGGGAGTAATAGCTGACCAAAGTTACGCCCCCCACCCCATACTTATCAAGCATTATAGACCAATTCAGTGCTCTGGTCTAAAATTCAATCTCTTTATCAGAATGTTCAAACTTTACTTTCAAACGATAGGGCACGTGGCGGGTATTTGAGGAAATGAAATCACTTTACTTTCTCATTCATGGTTAGGGAGTAATAGCTGACCAAAGTTACGCCCCCCACCCCATACTTCTAAAGCATTATAGACCAATTCAGTGCGCCGGTCTAAAATTCAATCTCTTTATCAGAATGTTCAAACTTTACATACAAACGATAGGGCACTTGGCGGGTATTTGAGGAAATGAAATCACTTTACTTTCTCATTCATGGTTAGGAAGTAATAGCTGACCAAAGTTACGCCCCCCACCCCATACTTATAAAGCATTATAGACCAATTCAGTGCTCCGGTCTAAAATTCAATCTCTTTATCAGAATGTTCAAACTTTACATTCAAACGATAGGGCACTTGGCGGGTATTTGAGGAAATGAAATCACTTTACTTTCTCATTCATGGTTAGGGAGTAATAGCTGACCAAAGTTACGCCCCCCACCCCATACTTATAAAGCATTAAAGACCAATTCAGTGCTCCGGTCTAAAATTCAATCTCTTTATCAGAATGTTCAAATTTTACATTCAAACGATAGGGCACTTGGTGGGTATTTGAGGAAATGAAATCACTTTACTTTCTCATTCATGGTTAGGAAGTAATACTCAGTTGGGTTAAGGCGGCCTAGGAAGTATTATTCCATACATATCAATACATATCCTGTAACTTTCGATAGCCTTGTCGCACCACGATGAAACTTCACACAGTTTTAGAACTACTTAAAACGCATTGAATAAGTTATACTTTAGTTTTTCTACAGAAAGATTTTGGGTTAGAAATACACATTTTGGTTTAAAATAGCTGTGTATTTCATGGGTTTACGCCCGCAGGCGGTAACACCAACTTTCATTTTGATATTTTACAAGAAGAGAGCTAACCTCATACAAATCATTTTTGTCCGAGGCTATTCTGTTTAAAATGACGATTAAATTATTTTTTTGGGTCAAAAACATCAGAAAACACTATTTTTGGGTCATATTTTGTTAAAAATTCGCCCCAGTTTAAAAAAATCAAAATCTATGCAAAATAGTCCCGGACAATTTTGATAAGAAAGCTATAATAAAGAATATTTGATTACTCCAAAGATCAAGTCTGTTGTTTTGAGCCGCGCGTAATGCCGTAAAACTCATAACCCGATCTCGCACACGCAGCTCGTTAACGTTGTTTCCTGCGAAATCCAACACCTGTGACGTAACGACCGTTCCCTTCGAACACCATATCGAACATATAGAACCCCCTGTTCTATTTGGAACACCTCCGTCAAAACAGCGCTAGTAGGACTCGGCGCGGCACATGTTCGTGGAGGAGACCTTCCAAACCATTTGATTGAAACATTTAGAATGTAATACAATCCAAATCATGGTCTTTAAAACAATTTTGTACAATTATATTGTTGAAAAGCTTGTGTAATTTCCTTTCCTATGATACCCAAGTCATCATAATTGCAATCTCATGAAGCGAGCGTCAGGCCTGCTTACGCGAGTGGGTTGTAGAAGAAAAGTGCCCAAATTCCCATGCTAGTGTCAATTAACACTCAGCGCAGGGTGGTGGTGTCGTCCACATTGGGAATGGAACAGTGTTCACAGCTTCAGATAAGTGAAGGTTTATTTCGACTGTTGGATGGGTAAATGAAACTGTGGGGCCAGTGAGGAGAACCCTATGCTGACTGTGGCACAGATAGACTGACTGTTTGTTCGTTTGTTTGTTTGTTTGTTGGAGCCAGTGTCATAGTGTGGGGCATTACAACGTTAACTTCCAGAAGAAAAACCAGGCTAATCATCCTAAGCAACCTCGATGTGTCAAGATATAGAGACACCTTTCTCCATCCAGTCACATTCCCTAGATTTTTACCTCTGCAATATGAGACTGGGTGTCATTCTGCAAGATGAGTGCACGTTCATACAGAATGAGAGCCATTTCAGACCACCTCCAGTAGGCAGGAATACAGAGGATAGAATGGCCCTCCTGTAGCCCAGATCTCAACACAATTGAACACAGTCTCAGATTCACTGATCAGCTTGGGCGAGACGTGCATGCAAAAATGATCAACAGAACAACACAGGTCGACCTGCGACGACTCCTTGTGGATGAATAGGCAGGGACCGCGTAACAAAACCGGTGACAATTATGAGGAGGATGTACCGGGCTGTGGTGACAGCGCAGGGCGTGTGTGCCACCTTCATCATAACTGAGGCTCCATTACGCATTTATTTTTTGGATGAAGACTATCCTTGTCTTTCATATTAATGTGTTTTGTTGATTTAAGTTTCATATTACCCTCGTACAAAAGCCACGTGCTACCAGCAGAAGAAAAAACAATGAATTGAGCGTTTGACATTAGTAGGGTAATCTGGGCACTTTTTTTATGTGACCCGCTCACATAAGCAGCTCTGATGCTCGTTGCTTTAATTTTCAACCATATCAATTTTGGTATCATGGGAAAAAATCACACAAGCTTTGTAATGATATATAAATCATTGAAATTGATTAAGAAACAGCGGAGATATGATCGACCAAAGTTAAGTTTCCAAACTTTTTGTGCTGAGTGTATATACTAATGTAATACATACAAACACATACTCAAACGCTACCAAAAACATAACCTTCTTGGCGAGTGTATTTATACTTACCTCTCTAGCGGGTCGCGGACAACGATGATTTTCTTGTAGGTCGCAAGGAGCTTACTGGCTTCTTCTTTGCTGTATTGAGTTAGTCTTTTAAAATGCTGCCCATGGATCCAACCACTATGGTGGTCGTTTGCCGAATAGTTACTTATGTTCGCTAAGAATTGAGCTCTATTAACATTCATCAAACGAGCAGTTTTGTTGTTCTCTAGATTGTACAGTAACAGTTTCATAGTTTTGCACGCACACTTTGGGACATAGCAGTAGACCGTTTTGATATTTTCAAAAACGAATAGATGCTTGTCAAGGCGTGCTTGCGATGGATCCACCTGAAAAAAATAGAAAGAAAACCTCTGGTGGACTGGATCATGTTTCAACCCAAACGGCCCTGACAATGTTAGTTAAAAGTTGCAATTCTTCCCACACCATTCGGTGTACAAGGGGGGGGGGGGTGCCCATATATCCAACTACCGTAGGGTTCAGTATTTTCCAATCAGAGGTTTCGATCGGGGGGCTAGTAGTGGCCGGAATTTTTAACGCTGCAGTCCCTCCCTTCCTTGGAAGGAGGCTGCGTTAAACATCCCGGACAGTCCTAGCCCCCCGATCGAAACCTCTGTTTGGAGAATACCGTAGGGGGCTAGTCCACTGGTAGTGGTGTGTTTTTATTGATATACTTTTGCTCATAATAGCTGAGTTCTAGGCAAAAAAGCAGTATGTAACGGCCGTTACCATTTTCTAAGTCATTGGTAGGACCCGGCCCGCCAATGCAAGGTCTTATTCGATCCCGTACATCCTTTTGTTGATTCATAAAAAGAATATTCAAGACGGGTACTCTACCCACCAGGCTATTGGACCGGTCCCCGACAATAAAAACTCGATCGGTTAGTTGGTTAAATCTCCGGTAATGCCGTGTTTAGAACAATACTATTTTGACACCCCGACCAATATATCGATCGATTTGAAACTCAGATTCGAATCAGCTATGACCCGAAAAATCGATTCTTAAGTTGCCTTAACGACTTAATTTGACAACACAAACTCACCAGTGTCAGTTTTCAAAAGGCGTTTTCAGATTGACAATTTTGGCACTTTGGAAGGGATAGAAAGTTACCGCGATTTAACATTTAAAAAAATAAGTTTCTAATACTTTTCTCCAGAGAAACAGAACTAAATAAGAGTTCTCAGACCTCATGCCTCCATGAAATATTTGATTACGCAAAAATTAATTATCCAAATCAAGTCCTAATTTGCATAAGTTGCATTTCCGCTGTACATTTCTGTCCATATAATAAGCTACCTGAATTCTGAATATCACTGAAATCCGTCGTTCCTTTGTTCATTTATCCTCCTTGAACAATTTAACAAAAACTCCCTGCTAGTTCAGAACAAGTGGATCTTGTGGCTAAAGCTAGACCACTTCTTCTTTGCATCAAAAGCTATTTGCCCAAAATAAATCAAGACCGTCGCATGTCCGGGAAAGAAAATACAAACGCCGGAGGTTCGGTTGCAGTACCAGAGAGGGCCTAACGTCAATCTTGACCTCTGTCCTCCCATCCAGAGTTCTAAAGTTTTGCTGACCACAAATATCCGGAAGCACAGACATACATGTGTACACACCTCCGTGAAAAGTTTCATCAGCTTAGTGAATTGATTTTTAACTAAGTTCTTTGTATAGCAGCCAGGAGCTGTTAACCTGCCAACGTTTCAGTTCTCCAACTTTCTACATCCCTCGGAGCAATACTGACGCAGATAGGTGTCGCAGAAAATCTACTCCCGTCAAACAAACTGTGTAACTTGGTCGACCGAAATATTCCCCAGATTCGCTTATTCACACATGCACTGTGTAGTGGGTTCGCTCAAACAGCTGGATTCCAAAGAATCAACGAACAGGTAGATACCGACGTCATCCGAAGATGGCCGAGAGCCGAACCACGGCGCTTCGGAACGCTTTTGCGGTGCACCCTCGTTAAACCATATCGCTTCACTTTACATCGCTCGCGAAAGGGGCCCTGGTAAAAAGACCCGTCACATATGGTTATGACGACGTCGCCACCAAAACAGCTTCAGCCAATCAGAGGGTTTGCTTCCTCTCATCGGAAGCCAACGCGCAAAGAACGCTGGGAAGCTATCAACCAATCAGGTTACGTGTTACGGCTAGCTCATTAATTTTTCATGAGCTACAACTGCCGTTTGTGCCAAATAAGGTCAGCAAAAACTCGATGGCCTACCGCCTATGGTACCGGTTGTACAAAGAGCAAACCAACGTAACGCGTACGTACCATCGAATTATTTTTTTCACAGTATGCCTTAAACGTGGCAAGTCTGCGTGACTGTTCCTTCTCCGCTTCCGCTAAGCTCTCCCAATTTTCTGGAGAGAAAAAAATGTAAAGTTACACGTCTAACATATTTTCCCAAGGTCAATATTGTCGTAAATGTTGTCAATAGATTAGACTGTTGCAAGAAAAGGCATTAAGGCCACCACACAAATTCACTTCGTGGCTTCTCGGCTCCAAGGAAATTATCATGCTAGAAGTGTAGTCTATACCAGACTAACCACGCCGGCTATATAGAGAATATTTGCCAGGGAAGTTTGGCCACCGGAGGGTTTCATTCACAGGCTCCGCGGGGGGAATATTAACTTTACCGTGGACTGACTCTATTGGCAAATTATTCCCCTTTTTTACCGAATTCTAAGTTCCATACCCCCGTAGGAAGGCCTGGTGGAGGCAACTAAAACTGGAGCATCAACGTTGCAACGTTTGATTTGATTTGATTTGATTTATTTGGCTGTAAAAAGTACAGCCAAGGCTACCCAACTAGCCAAAGACTATTACAAAGGGTTAGCCCTGGCAACAATATTCATTACAAACGTTCACAGAGTTCATTACAAACGTTAACAAAGCACACCAAACAGATACATAAAACGCCAAGCTAAAAACATAGAAGGTACAAAATTAACAAAAAGATTCACAAAACTAAAGCGCCTTAGGTACAAAATGCACGAGACTAGATTATATATTAAATCGTTGACGACGCAACGCCAAAACTTACGTTGCAACGTTAACCTAGAAAGAGAAACTGACAGGACAGTCTATACTTTGGTTCACAGATTATCAGAAAGAAAGCAGTGGATTGCTCATTCCTTGACAAAGCCTGGAGCTGATCAGTTGAAAAAGGGTAAGTCTAATTTTCGTCTCTCAGAAACAACTTGCCCATTGTTTTTGTCATCACGGAAGGCAGAATTTTTCTGCCGGGTACCCCACATTAAAACAAGACGGTGAATGTTATAAGAGATCTACTAAGGAGATCATCGCCAATCTCCGAGGTATACACACGGCAGATATCCAGTTGTTAATCTCCAAGCAGATCTACAGCCGGCTGGACCCTCTCTGGCTGACTGGACCTTCTCTGGCTAGCATATACGATTTTCGCGCCCCGTGTATACATGTAGATCTGCTTGGAGATTACCAAGTTGTGGCATTGAAAGTACCGTGTTTGTTTCAATGTGGCGGCCTAAGGGTGCTCTTACAGTGACCTATAATCTTACAATGATTAGGCAAATGGAAAACAGTTTAAGAAGGCATAGTTTTAGTTTATGTGAATGACATAAAAACGAACAGAAAGCAAATACACGTCAAGTACCTTTTTCCACTTGGTTACCTGCCGATGCACCGATGACTCTCTCTTGTGATGATAGTTCGTGTCCGATGTAGCTGATGCCCATGTAGGTGGCTACAGTACTCAGTATCAGAAAGGACAGAAATAGAAACCTAGCAGTTGGTCGCCTAAAAGTCATCATTATTATATCATAACACTGTCTTGTCCTTTCAAAACTAGATCTATTGCTTGAGTGAGTGATCACGTGTACCAGACAACACGATCCGTCACGGCACACGTTTAGACGCTGTCGTTCCACTTAAATACCTGCAAATTTGAGAAGAACGCATTACTTAACATTTCACACTGTAAAGTATCAAATAAACGATGCTAATGTCTTCAAAAGTTGTTAAAGACCCTTTTGACAAGCTTAAGATAAAAACAATAGAGATAAATTAAAACTGCACACTTGTAAATCTATCTATTTATCCGCATGTTTACATGCGTCTATATATAGCGACTGGCTGGAAGGACAGCGTCCCGAATGTCATATCCTGGATAAACACTGACATAAAATAACACAAAACTAGAGTTCCACAAACACATTATCTTCGCCAAATAATCAAGGCTTATTATGGAAAGTGATTTATATTTACGTGCCTATCACCCCCTGCAAATTTGCTCATGCACCATACCATTTGGACGTTATGATTGGGCGAATGAGTCCAGTTAAGATAGGGTTAAAAATTATTTGGTGGTACAGGACTAGTATATGTGTAGAGTGTGCTGATATATGTTATAACTGGTCATGAAAAAATATGAGTATGTTGATATTATATGGGCCACAAAGGTTCGATATGGCAGTGTTGAAAGTTGAAAGTGATGATGAAATAGTACAGTCAATACATATGAATAGAATAAATCTGGCACGTTTTTAGGTGTTTCTAGTCAGGCTTTCTATTTTGTCCCTATTTCGTTATGTCGCCAACCGTGTTGAACAAAAATGCTTAAACTGAACGCGTCAAAAACCAGCAGGACCCACACCTCTGCTTGGAGAAGAGTTTATTTATTTGACCTACATGTACGTTTATGCAAGGCTATCTGTTTACATGACCTGACACTGTCCCATGTCCCATTGAAAGGCAGTGGGTTAACAAACTTTCCTTACTAATTATGCAAATTTGCTCCTTATTTGCATAATTAGTCATTGATTATGTAAAGTACTATTCGAGCTCTCTACATACCAAACATCACGACGATCTGTCGACCCATTCTCAAGTTATTCATGTCCGAATGTCAAAACAAAAACACCCACTGCGGTTCTTAACAAGCCGCTAGGGGACCAAAATTTACAGAACTTACTTTCTGTGGCATGAACTATCTACCACACAAAAATCATGACCATAGCACTTTCAGAAAACATGCCCCTAAATTTTGAAGCTCTGCTGCAGTACCTTTGGTACCCGCTAGAAGGCCCATTATCGAACTTGACCTTCCTTTCGGTAAATCCTACCCATCCACTAAATATCATAAGGATCCATCAACAGCTTCTTGAGTTATGTTGTCCACAAGAAAATTCACATCCACACAAAGCCCGCTGCAGTACCGACGGAAAGTGCCAGGAGAACCATTTTTGAACTTGACCTCCGTTTTCACCACATCTACACACCTGCAAAAAATCATGAAGATCCATCAACGTTTCCGTCACTTTTTTTGCCTACATACAAACACAAAAAAATGCTAAGTCTGCTGCAGTACTATTGAAAAACGCAAGGTAAACCATTTTCGAACTTGACCTTCCTTTGCACAACCACTACACACCCACCAAAAATCATAAAGATTCATTGAAGTTTTCTTGAGTTATGCTCCTGACATACATTCAGACCCACCCAACAGATTTTTCAACCGAAAACATAATCCTCTCCGAGTACAAGTACTCGGCGAAGATAATAAAGATTCCGGCATTTGCCCCTGTAACTACGCACAGGTTTACGCTTGAATATATATCTTCTGAATTTGTCTTAACAGCTAGCTAAACATGAAATATTTTCTCTCCGAATTTAAGATTTAAATTTACATATACATAATACTCTGTCATCAATGGGAAACATCATTGGTATCCAAAAATAGCTCAAACTTTTTGTTAAATGTGCTCATTTTGATAGTCTCATCTCCCTTTTGCACTTGTATTTCTGTCTTTACCGTGCACAGTAGTAGCAGTAGCGCTTCTCATTTCTATTTGTTTATGCGCTCACTTCTCTCAAACCTACGACTAAACCTGCGCTATCGTCGCAGAGAAAATTCCCGTCGCAGGTTATCGAATTATGAATGTAAACAGGGCTTTTCATGTATTGTGGATAAGACTGAATGACCTCTTTTCAATGCAAAAGTAACAATACCAAGACACGCGGCCACAGGATGTTCACTCGGGCTGCTCGCGAACATCCCTCATTCTCAATGTGACGTTATAGACCGGATTGGTAGGTTTGGTTCGCGCCTTCTCTTTTCGTCATGGATGTGCCATCCCTCTCGGATTTGCTGTATAAGTGTTTACTCTGATGTAGGTCCATCGCTACTATCATGCTACGCTACACACTCTTGGAGATGCCCGATGCTAAGATACGGGACTGCAACCGACATAGATGTGCATGTAGCACATCGATGTGTAGGCCGGGATCGAACCCCCGACTGATAATCATAAGCGGAATGTCTAAACAATAAGCAACGGTACGCTAACGCCCATGTGATCCATACAACCTGTTTTAACATGACATTGAAAACCAACTATAGACAAAAAAATAAATAAAAATTCGCGTACCTGTGGCGTTAACGATTTCCTTCTGGATGCTCTTGTCTCATATTGTGGTATTGTCGTACTGTTCATTGGGAGAGTGTTTTTCGGTCCCCTGCATACGTGTCACATCCTGGTATAGATTGGTTTACTGATTGCTATCTTGCCTATTCGATCACCTCATGCTCACTTCGTAAAGCTCCTGTCACACATTTTGGACCTTCCCATGGTGCACTGCTTTACCCGGAAGTGGTCATCCATGTGTGACAGGACTTTATCTCAGGCAATATAGCACTAATAACCCGTTGTACCAACCACTAAAAAAAGCAGCCAATTACTGCCAATGCTAGGACTGTTTCAACATAACAAAATCACAGTTCGGAGACGTCAAACCCCTATGAAATGTTTTGAGTTTTTGTAGATTTCTTGATAAATCATGTCCTATTGACGATACAAATAAAGTATGGCTGAAATAAGCATAATCTATTTCAAATGATGGTCGTCTATACCAAATGAAAATATGCTGTATGTGTGAAAGTCTTTTCTTTTAGCAGAATACCAAGATTACATTGGATCATAAATTATGCAAATGCAAAGTTCCGGATACGTTTATATAGATAGACACACGACTGAACAGGGGTTGCCTTTCTACAGTCAGGTTTGATCACTCTTTCAGATTCTTTTCTTAAGGAGTTTTATTGCATAAGGAAGTTACTCGCTCGTTCTCAATGAAATGTGCAAAATAGCGATTTTTAGGGTCGAAAAATTGATCAGCTCATTTTCCAAGCAAACCTACCTCATTTTTTAGCTGAACATCTCCTTTTATGATCCCCAAAATATTACAGCTAATTTATCACGGGAAGTTGCCGACAATTTCTAAGCTTTGATTAGATGTCCTTGGAGATTACCCATATTTTTGCGGGAAAAAATGTTGAACATCAGTAATAAGATACTTCATTTTTGGAGCTTCCATGTCGTGACATCGCCTTCAAAACCTATAGTTGAGGAGTCAGTATCTCTGGTAAAACGTCTGTCAAATTTAGTGCCGGACAGGTGTCACAGGGATCTCGCATCCCCCGTGAATTTGAACCCCCCGGTTCGAAATCACTAGTGAATTTGCACCCCCCGGTGCGAAATCCCTAGCGATTTCGCACCCCTCTAGTGATCTCGCACCCCCAGGGTGTAGTATGTGATCTGTTACGGCATTCATAATTCCCAGTGGCTATCTTTTTAACAAATTGATCGGTAACTATAACTGACATTTCAAATACTCTGTTGACTGAAGTGGTAACGAAGTGGGTTGTGCAATTACTATCTTGGAGTCATGGTTCTTGTGTTCAAATCCTGGTGGCGACATTTTTTTATCCCGTAGTTTTTAACATTAAATAACTAATAATTCTTACTCAGAAATGTCATAAGATTTCGATTAAGGCTTCGATAAATTTTTTCTAACCTATTTAACACCCGTCATCCATTCAATATGTGATATAATTTTGTATGATAAAATGTTATTCAAGTCTCTAAAATAATTAAAAAATCAATTATGAACATTGAAGTAAAACTATGAACTAATCGTACATTCCTCATGGCACAAAGGAAGAATATTACAACGAATCATCGTGCACAGAGAGTCACCATCATCGCGCTGTGCTGAAATACTAGTAGCGTTACATTAGTCCAGGGCATGGGTTCCCGGAGTCTTAGATGTTTGTTCTGTCAGACACAGCAACTTGTAATACTCTCGATTACCACGTTAAACTATGGCTTTATTATATCAAAATGCAGTTTTGAATATAATTGCTGCACAGACAGAGCACCTTTCGAAATATTGGGGGGGGGGGTCAAAATCCCTAGGGGGGTTCGAGGAGGGGGTGCGAGATCCCTAGCTGGGGGTGCAAGATCGCTAGGGATTTCGCACCGGGGGGTGCGAGATCCCTAGTGATTTCGCACCGGGGGGTTCAAAATCAGGGGGGTGCGAAATCCCTGTGGCGTGCTGACGATTGCTGTATAACTGTTTCATTCAGGATTAATATTGTCTGGATTTGTCTTTGCATTTCGACTTGTTTGAGATATCTAACAATGACGGAATCAGATAGTTCTTGCAAAACGTTCGATCCTCCGTTGATCCGAATAATGTAACTCTTACAACATCTATAAAATATTCAATGTTGCGAACTAATACTGCTTAGGAGCAGTAAAGCATTTGGAAGGGAGAGGGAATCGCGGAAAAACGGTAACAGAGATTACATACTGTCGCCAAAAGGCGTGTTCACCAGACGCAAGTCGCCAAGTTGAAAATGATCGACTTCTGATTTCTTTTCTTCTTCAAACATATCAACGGCTATAGATTACTTATTGTCTTGAGGTTTATAAAGAATTCAACTTAGGAAAAAAAATCTGGAAGAAAGAGTAGAAAATTGGAATATGATAACCCTACAGGGGGTTTCTCTCAGTTGAATCTATACTTTTCTATTCTAGTTCAAACGCTTTTGCCTTATGGTGCACAACTACAAAAAGTTCTGCGCCAGGTAATGTATTTTCCGCAACAGGTGTAATCTCCTTTACCGGTAACGGAGATTACTACAGTTAAACTTCGGCTTTTCCTTCAAAGGGATTTCCATTTTTGCGTTCCATCTTTTATCATTAAAATGACGTATGTACGGGCATTTAGAAAATGGGCAGCGTTCCTACACCATGCCTTGTTAACAACACAGAGAGCATCAAACAATGGTAACGGAGATTACATTCATTACTGTACTGTCATTTGTTCGAGGAGGTGGTCCACAACTGATAGCAAACAGTTCTTATTTGTTCCTTTTAAAAGCCACAAAAGCTTTAAGTCGTCATAAAAACGACAGGGTGGCGCCTTATATGTGGCATATCTTAATGTTAGGAACGTCTTACTTCAAACGGTAACGGAGCTTACCGTTTTGGGCGACAGGCATAAACCGCCTTGCACAGCGTACAAGAACAGTGACGGGAGCGATCTGACGTGATTTGTCGGAGGGCCTCAGTAGCTGGATTCACCAGTTAACCGGTCAAACTCTGGACTGAATTGTTACATTCTCGGCTTCTTTTTAAATTTTGTATGTATCCGCAGGCGACAGCCGTTTTTTGTGACTCTTTAGGCCACTCAGTGCCATAACTTTTTCGAAGTCAAAATCAATAAGTAATTTTGAGGTGCATTTTTCGTGAAACATGATATGTGTTGTGGGAAAGTAAAGAAAGCATCGATGGTGCCTTTAATTTGGCCCATATCAAGTCGTAAAGGCTGGCGACAGAGAGCAATTTGTACATTCAAATGAGAACGAGCGTACTGTGTACGTTTAATCCTACGCAGACCTTTTTGGGTGGCTGGCGGTTTTCTATGGCTTTTCTGGGCTGATTTTTCTCTGTTTTCTGATCGCCAATTATCGGGCGTACCAAACAAGCTTGGCCACATAAGAACAATATGTCAGATCGATCAGAAAAAAAGCGAAAGACCATATAAGTCCACGCGAGGGACATAAGGAAACAGCTTTAGTCGTGCAGCCCTATGAAGGAAGGAATCGAGGCCACTCTTCCTACATCAGATTTGACAGAGTTGTCATTCTAGTACAGCTGACATAAACTAGATACTATTATCATTTAGCCAGATGACGTTGACCAATCAGAAGCCTCCATTCCATATCGATTACGACGCCATGGTAGGTGAGTAGCGGTTGTAAAAACAAAGGTCAAGTTCAAAAATGGTTAACCTGTCATTTTTCGTCGGTACTGCAGCGGGCTGTGTATGTATGTTTGTTTGTATGTGGACAGCATAGCTCGAGAAGCGGTGGATGGTTTTGAATAATATTTAGCGGATGAGTACGTGTAGGGTTCGCGGTCAAGGTCAAGTTCGATCATGGGCCTTTTAGTGGGTACTTAACCCTATCTAGACCGGGCTTTTTTTAGACTTCCTGGACCGGGGGGGGGGCTCTTTCGACCCCCCCATCATAACTTCCGAACGGTATGCCCTATCATCACCAAATTTGCAGGGAGTGATGTTCACGTGAAGTTTTATAATTCCTGTAATTTTGGTGACGTTATGACGTAATATGACGTAATTATGACGTCATTGATGTCATTTTATTGGCTAAATACGGAATTCCCATAATATCTAAGCGCATTAGACAAAATAGTGCGCATTATTGATTTAAAGGTATGTCAAGACATTTGACGTCAGTGGTGACGAAGTTGACGTCAAAATAACGTCGAACGATGACGTCATGTGTTGTTAGCAACCCCCTGGGATCCGCCATCTTGGATCGGCCATTTTGAAATTTTTAAAAATACTTTTTTCCCATTTATGACCCCAAATAACAGTCAAAATAGGCAACAAACATTAATCTGAATGTTTCTGGTTAAGAAAATTCCAGGTTGTGACGAATTTAAAGGCGAAAAAGCCTGTTTATACCGAAAATAATGATTTTGTCCGCCATCTTGGATTTTGAGCGATGACGTCATCAAATTAGCATAATTTATTAATATTGAATCATGAGAGTTACATTCAAATACATATAATGTTATACATGTAGGAAACTAGTGTGGTTGAGCAAGAAAACATTGGAAACAACTATGTTTAAATCGAAAGTAGTGAAATTTGCATAAAATGCCTCTTCAGAAACCCGTTGCCATGGCAACACGAAAAATGATTAACTTATACTTTTATCATAATATTGTTGCCAACTAAATTTTAGGAAAAGTCACCAAGTTTGGTTGTCCTACCATACGTCGTTTGGCAGTTATACGATGTCAAAGTTGGCGCGGGCACTTTTAGCCCCCCCCCGGTCTAGATAGGGTTAAAGGAAAGCTATACAAAAAATTGAAAAAAATCCTTCTATGCTATGCTTGATATATTTCAAAATCAAATTCTTACTTTAAGTTGTTTCACATAAGTCCGTCATAGTTCTGGGATTTTCCACAGTTTGCAACTTATGCCGTGCTGACGCCTTCTCACCTGATAATTGAATTACATGACGTCAGTGTTTCAAATTTTTCACCTGATAATTGTATTATATGACGTCAGTGTTCTAAAATTCAATCATCAGGTGAAAAATTTGAAACACTGACGTCATATAATTCAATTATCAGGCGAGAAGGCGTCAGCACGGCATAAGTTGCAAACTGTGGAAAGTCCCAGAACTATGACGGACTAATGGGAAACAACTTGAAGTAAGAATTTGACTTTGGAATATATTAAGCATGGCAAAGAAGGATTTTCAATTTTTTTGTGTAGCTTTCCTTTAACGTACAGCAGCGGAGCTTCAAAGGTTGAGGTCAGATTTTCTGCAAGTGCTACGGTGTGGACGCTAATACTTGGAAGTGTTGCATGGCACACTGCAATTTCTTTTCCCAGTCCTATATTGCTACAAGCTCAACACAATGAAGAGGCTGAGTAATTCGTATCCACCAGTTTAGATATGAATACATGTAACAGAAGTGTTGAATACATACTTAGTAAATAACTCAATAGTCTGGAGCTCACCGAAACGTGCGTAAACACAGGGGAAATATTCTTAATACTTCTCCCGGAATTCTTTTGAAGAACAGAAGCTGTCGGGAAGGTCTTAAAAATGAACCTGGTGTACACAGGGTACGGTAATAACGGATTGCTTCCCAATATCATGATCTTTCCTGCAGATTGAGGGAAGAATTAAACCCCGTGACTTGATAAACACATAGAAATCATTAACCACATACAAGCTGAAAACAATGGCACGGAGAGATAAAAATAATACTGGTCAAAAGATTTAACCCTCAAACACCCGAACCCTTTTTTGCGACTAAAATGACTGAACGGGGTCAAAACTGACCCCAAAAGGTTTTGTTCAGTAAAATCTTCCTTTTCAATTTTTTTTCGCCGATTGCTATCCGTACGTTGCTTCATCAATATAAGAAGAATGTTCTGGCATGTTTATGTATGAATGATTCCCGTTCATTATCATAATTACGTTATATTACGTCATAATGACGCAAAGTGAGTTTGTTATGGTAATATCAATTTACATGTGCATCATCCTCTGAAAATTGAGTTTAGGAGTTACAGAGGGCAGGTCTCAAAAACAGTACATTACTTTTGCTGGGGTCAAAACAAATTTTACTTCTTACCATAAAGTATGTATTTTCTTTTTTATTCTTCATTTTCTGTTTTCTCAAATAGTGAATTTGAAGTTACAGTCAAGAGCGACACCAAGCGTTTTCAAGATGAAGTGCCTTTACTAATAGCGTCAAAGTTTTGTTTTCTCCACCCATTACTTCTTAACTGAACAAAGATGCTGTATTTCCCGGCTTGAAAATGTGACCCTAGCATAAATTTCGCCTCTAACAGCCCTTCCACTGGATATGCCCATAGAAGCTTGATTGTCGACTTGTCTGGATCGTGGAAGGCTGCCACTTTTTCTCTTTTTTTTACTATTCATCGTTTTTCATAACTTATTTCAACAGTGAAAAAACAATATACCTATTTTTACACCTGGGTGGAGTGAAGAAAGTCGTGCAAAGTGTCTTTTCCCAAGGGCAAAACATCAGTGGCGTGAGGGGATTAGAACCCGGGACCGAACACCCTGCCGTTCTTGAAACGTGACTTAAGACTCTATCATGTACAGTGGACCCTACCTGACAGATAGCCTATGGCGCCACCGTCTCTGTTCAGGGAAACTCGATTGGCCTTGATGTTTTTATCTCTTAATAGAATCCTTCACAAAGACTTGAAATGCAAAGTTGAACATTCAGGTTAATCAAAATTTGTATTCATAATTAACAGTTGCTGTTCAGAACTTTTTTCCTGAATGGCTTCTTCCAATACAGTCTCTTCAATCTGGAAACAAAGTTATTCAATACTTTGCAAGTATTGAATCAAATGTCCCTTTAATGCAGAGTACATGCCATTGTATTAAGATAAGAAGGGTGAATGATACTTTGAGGTTTTGTTTTACAACATTGAAGCAGATTTTAAGACATATTACTTATACAAGCCAAGAATCCCTCTGTCTGTAACATTTGATAGGAAGTTTACACAGCACTATGGGTGTGTTTTATTTGGAGAATCTGTACAAAACATGAAGATGCTGATAAAAAGACACGTGACGGCAAAGCAGTGAATAAATTGTAAATACATGGTAGGATATGATCCAAGACATGGGCGACTTTTTTATGGACAGTGGTACATATTTACCGGTCTTAACCAGTGCGCAAAATCACAGCAACTATTTTCCACTTTGACATTTGCAACTAATATTATGAATTTACCCTGTCTCTAGTCTAGATAGGGCATATACTTCCCTCGATTATTGAGCAGTTCTAAACTGTAAGTTAAGGCAACACTGAAGTTGCCATTGTCATATTTCGAGGATGTTCCAACAGTGGTCGAATCTTTTTCAGACATGATTATTATTCTTACAACATTTTTTCCCGTTTTTTTTTTTACTTTCCATGGTCCTGTACATGAAGTTAATTCAATTATATACAAAATGTTCTGTATACATATGTCACATCATTAGGTAGTGGAATTAAATTTCCACAATCAATTTGATCAAACCCTCTTTTTCCTCATACGCTCAAGACTTAGATATGGAATATACGCCTATTGCTATTTTGTGGTCCCCCCCTTTGTACGTTTGTATCATACATGTAGTTGTTGGCATCGCCGTTATGCGTATTTAAAAATCAATTATAACATTTGATAGCTTAAATTTTTCTGAAAAGTTGTCTAACCTTGGCCAACTAATGAACATGTATTCCTCATCTATATGTTTACAAATGTGACACACTGGGGATTTTATCATTCTCCCTTTGCAAAGATTGTATAGTCTTAACCTGTAGAAAAGTAAAGATCTTTAGTCATTGTGGAATGATTTGATGACACCATTCCGACTTGGGAGTTCATTTGATCGCAGATCATACCCATCGTGGTCATGAGTTCAAGTTTGTGTCCAAACTCTGTAAACACCTCCGCGAGGAAGCGGATATAGGGTGCCCCGTCACAATTACGCTTTGAAACAAACCCTGATACGGTAGATAATCCAAGAATGATGTCAGCTTCGTGTGACATGAACGAAAACTGTTTCGAATCGTGTGTGTCGTTGTCTAGCGCACGACCCTGTACAGCTTCCCCCTGACACGCTTGGATGAAGAACAGTTTGGGTTTCCCTTTGAGACTCGGGCACCTTTCGATTTTGACATGTTTCATGAGTTCACAAATGTCGATTCCAACGTCGTTGGAGGAGAACACTTTGCTGGAAGTTCCGTGGGACATGATACAGCAAACGAAGCAGTCGTAGATGGAGTGGTCAGCCTGCCCGAGTTGGATGAACACATCCACCATCTTGGCGTGGTCAAGGTTAGTGTGGGAGACCACGTCAAAGTCAAGTCGTTGGAACAGGCTTGCTACCCGATCTAACCCAAGGGTAAAACAAATGAAGCGTGTTAGTTCCATGTCACTACCCGTCTACGTATTCGTCTTCCTTTTCATCTAGGAGAGACGATAGCCTGTAACGTTAAACTTCTTTCCCAGCAAAGGTATAAGACGTAAGGTCAAAAGGTTCGTGAGCAAAGTAAATAAATCAAAAACATGTGAAAAGGTAGTCGTTCCATATCATTATTTGTTTCTGAATGGAGCCTGAAGTGTACTTGTTAGAGTCTATCGACAAACTTTTGATAAGATACATAACTACTTTATTTCTGGCTACATGTATAGTTTTAAGCATACCTGTATCTTCTTCGGCCCCAACCCTCTCCAGTAGTCGTAAGAATTTAGTGTTGTTGATGATGAGGGCCAATCCTCGCGGTTTACGACTCATCTCGTACGTTTTAGATCTCGTGTGATCCTTCGCTTCCACCTGCTCGTGTCTTTTTCTGTACAGTTCTTGTCTCAGACGTTCGTTCTCGCTCTCAAGGGCTCGCACCGCGTCGTCGGGGCTGAGGCCTTGTCTTCGCTCAAGCTCGTCTACCCTCGCCTGGAGTTCTTCCTTCTCTTGTGTGACGTTGTCGAGTTTCTGGGTAAGAGCTAGGACTCTTTCGCGCATCGCTGCCAGCTTTTCGCGCATCGCTGCCCGCTTTTCTTCAGTGTGTGTCAACATTCTGTTCAGCACAGCAGCTTCGGGTGACAGGGGCTCCACTCGGAGGGGGACCTCGACTTCTTCGTTGTCATGGAGACGCCAGTATTTAAGCAAGTGTCTTCTGTGGGCCAAGACCGTCTTCACAGCTGCAAATGATGGTAGAATAGCGATCACAGATTCGGCAGTAACAGAATGGTGACATATGTAATGGAAGAAGACTTGATACGTCTTCTGTCCTGATCAGTAAGTCGCAGCATACAATGTAGTGATTTTGCAAAGATGCCTAAATATTATACGCCAAAAATAATTACTCAAGCAACTGGATAAGATTTTGAAACAGTCGACCAGTTGCTTGAGTAATTATTTTTGGCGTATCTTATTACCTGGATGTCTAACCTTCATCAATGCCTAAATATTTTCCTGTTAGCCCCTACATCACTTTGCTCAACGCACATAATCGACTTCATTGTTTCTTGGGTTTCCTTCCCCAAAGTCAGTTAGTGAACACCAAATTTCAAATAGAAAGAAGCCGGTAGCATTAACATTATACTTACTTGATTCTTCCACGAACTCAATTTGTGCCGCTCCCTCTTCTGTCCTCAGCACGAAGGCTACATTACCGCCACCGATGGTCGGGCTGGTGAAATACATGTAGAGCCATAACGTAACGTCCGTATTTTCCGACTCGTTCTCCGGTAGGCCTCTGACGACGATACACGACTCGGGACGTCTGACAATGGCCGCCATGCTGTTCTGCCGACGTTGACGCACCCTTGGCATTTTGGTGTCCGATTCGACGTACACCAGGGGCGTTACAATCAATACTTAGGAGGAACCTATCTTTCTGAGCTACCTGGTACTTAGCCAAAACTGTTCTACTACCCTAATACGGTGTCGTTTTGGTCCACGTGAAGAGCAAACGTTCACTACCCTCCCAAACAAACATACCAAGTTGGCAGCATGAACAATGGCAACGCCCCCGTGACCTTTACCTGCCTCTGTGTGTTCTATATTAACCCAACCAAGCGGAAAGATAGCATAATAGTGTAGATGTGTTAGGGAATGTCAGGTTTCATTTGGCCGATGTGTCTTTCATTGGCGTTTTTTTCGCTTTGTGAGTGACTCTGCTAACAGTTACGTAGCTGAACAAATACCTGACGATACTGGAAGGACACAACATATTTACTTGCCATCCATAAATTATTCAGCTCAGAACATGAAGTAACCAAACGTGACGACATGACGCGGGCATGCTCTGGCATGCCTGTAGGTGTATTTAATTGTTAGGTTTAAGGTTACCATGTGAATTGAATGCAGTAGCGTCAAAGAGTAGAACAGCGACAGGAGCAGAGACTATGCGTTGCTGTTTGACTATGACAAACTTAATACATTAAGCAGTGACTTTAAAATATTCTAAAACATTGTAGAACCGTACAATTAATTGCTACAAAGACATGTCGACAACAGATGTGGATAAACAGCTATGTCCTATGTCATATAGTTAGGTCTAACTAGATTATGTTTCATTCAATGACATGCCCCCCTGTGTCGGAACCCTCGCTGCAGGAATTCCGCTCTTTAAGCACCCTATAAGTTACTTTATGTAATACTTGCGCGTGCATTTACGCAAGCTTTACGTTTGTCCGTTTATCTGTAAAGTAAGAAAGTACATGTAAGCTCAAATTCGAATTTTTACAACGAATAAAAGCTCCGTAAAGTTTCCTTGAATTTAGTGATGTACGCCGCGTTAAAGCGTCCGGACGTCCGTAAAGCGTATGTAGTCAAATGTTCTTAAAATCTTTTACGAAATACAAGTTTAACTGATGACCGCACTAACACCTGCTGGGATACATGTCAACCTAAACTAAGAAGTAGGGTTATAAAAAAAAAAATGGATAAGATATATCAATCCACAAGTCACAGAGACAATTCTTTGTTATCAAATTTTTAACTGCGCCACAGCTACAGAAGGCTGACGTCATGGGAACTTCCCATCGCCACACCTTGGCTGGTATGTATACAGAAGGGTCACAAGTTACGTTTTCACATTGTTGGTTCTCTAGTATAAACACAAAGACCCCAGTTTTGTATCCTTAAAGCCGGCGTCACAATTCATGCGAGCGTCGGCCGAATTTGTAGATCGCCCGAAGCTTGCCGAATTTCAAAATTGCCCGAGCGTCGACCGTGTTTTTCAATGAAAATCTCGGGTGACGTCCGTCGAACACTAAAAACTAAAAATCACCCATGAGATGGTACCATCTCTTGGACATGGACGAAGTCAGTATCGACTAACCTGGTAAAAGGCCAATATTTGGGTCAACTTTGATTTCTAAAAATCGCCCGAAGCCAGCGTAATCGACAGGACGTCGGCCGTATTTCGACCGAAAATGCACATCTGAAGCTCGACAACACGTCGGCCGAGCTGAATTTCTTATTTGTGACGGAGGCTTAAGCGGGTACCTTACTGGGTCGTGCCTACTTAATTGCGCGCCTCTTTGCGAAAGACACTCGCTAACAGGCGCAAATAAGCGCTAATATATAATCGGCGCGAATTTTTCAGCTGACTTGCGGATTTTTCGAAAATTTGAAAACATTCGCAATTGGTAAATTTGGTGCCAATAGGCGAGAAACAGACGCCGATAGTACACACAAAGACCAATTGATGCAGTACATATGGAATCCGCACGGGGGAGTCGTGGGTCTAGACGAGGTTCCTTCAGAGCAAACCCTGTCTGCTGAATGCTCAGTGTTGACGGGGTATATTAGATACTATGCCAAGGATGAACCGTCTACCACATTGACTGTTTTTACACAATTCGGTATTACTGTCACATAGATTGAAGGAATCTATTTGATAAAGCAACTCTCTCTTCTGCTAGATTTCTGTATTTTACCGAGCTATCCTTTACACTAGTACCAGTTTGACGACAAATGAGTAAAATTTCAGTTTAACCTACCTTTTTTTCAATTCAATCATGCTTGGTTTCTACGTCTCTATGTAGTACTGTTTGTTTTCATGGGGCTACCTGAGACGGTGGTGTGTTTAGGAAGGTGCACGATTAAAAAGACGTTCTAAACGATACCGCGATTTTCATCAGGGCGGACCGACTCTCACGACCTTCTATCACATTAAATGTCCGCCGGTGAAAAATGGTCCCCCCTCACACTCTTCCAAATGGAGTGAGTTAGGTTATTCCAATCAGTCTTATTAACTCGGACACATGTACTTGAGTCTTAACATTGCGAAAAAACATGTTTGAGAAGTGTTTTGTTTAACGATACCGCGATTTACATTAGGGCGGACAGATTCTCACGACCTTCTATGACATTTGGTCCGCCCGTGGAAAGTGGTCCCCCCTCTCACTCTTCCAAACAGAGTGGCTTATGTCATTACAACCAGTCTTTTTTAACTCGGTCACATAGCGAAAAAACATGTTTGAGAAGTAGTTTGAGGAAAGATGCCGCGATTTTCAGAATTCGAAGGCACATTTGGTCCGCCCGTCACTTGAAAGTGGTCTCAAAATCATCAAAGTTTGTGACAAGTCCTATGGTAGGATGTAGTAAACAAAAGGTATTGATGAATACTTTCAGTATTCCTGAGGCAAAAACGAGCTAAAGTTTAACGAGTACCATTACTGTGATTTGGGCCGCAATCTAGGCGGGCTGGGACCGAATTGCTTAACTCGGACCGAATTGCTACGACGCAATATATGAAGAAATTAACCACTTGCTTTTATAGGATATCTGATTTGATTCATCTACCTACTTTGTATGATATAATTCGTTGTCAGTGCTTTGTTACTGTAAGACAGTAAGGTAGGGCGATACATTAGTCTTCGTTGGTATACTTTGTACTTGTGGGCCTTCGTAGTTTTTAGGCCACGCCCCGGACAGATTCTCACGCCGGACCATATTTCATAGAACACCGGATCCTTACATCTGCTTTGAGATTGACTGCCATGCTCTCGTCTTACTTGAATCATGTAACCACCTGCGCAGACTTCTAGGAGCGCCAGCATTCAGGCGTTTTTTTGGGGGGGAGGGGCGTTGATAAAAATGTTCTGTAATCCCAGGCGCGCGTAAATTATCGTCCCAGCATCAGCTAACCTGTTCCATGTTGGAAATCGCGAATTAATCAGCCCCCCCCCCCAAGAAATAAACGCCGGTGCAGAAGTCTGAAAACGACGCTTTGAATCACCTGTGTCAACTTCCGTCAAGCCTTTATTGTACTTAACTTGAGTCAAATCACATAATTCGGCCTTTTGCCCAAAGACCGCCACATTAAAACGCAGCGCCAGTAATCCCCGGGGTATGCACACTTCATTGTGGAAATCCAGGTGTTCAAGACATACTTGACAAGGACTGGATAACATCGTTTCGCCTTAGGGTACCTGGTGGAATTATCATCAATAGTTTTCTGCTTTGATGTGTCAATAACGTTAGGCAGCTGCAGACAACGACGACGTGGTACTGCACCCATTCACACCCTGTAAACCACTCCTTCACCTTATTCTCACCCGTCCTTACTGTGTATTGTTAAAACTTAATGGAGCGAATATTTCTGCGGAATCCACCGTTCCACCATGACTTTGCATAGGTGTTATGTATAAACAATTGTAGCATATTTGTAGATTTCTTGAATTCTGTTCTTTCGGATATATAAGTTAATGATACTTGTGTAGATAAAGGGTTTATTGCACCTTAAGTCAACTGTCATAATTTGGCAGCGTCAGTAATCCCCGAGTTGTGTTCAGGACATTCTTGAGAAGGCCTGGATAAAATCGTTTTGTAATGTGTCAGTCCTCTGGGCGCTTTATGGAAACTAGTGTACCTGTAAGCTTGGGGAAAAGGACCCATGATAATTTGAAAACAATTGTACTACTAAAGATACAATAGATAAATGAATGAATTGAATTGATACATGCATAGTGTCACCTAGCGAAGTATAAGCATATACCACAAAGAGAAAAACTCCCTCCCTGTACAGCAAAGCGTTTCTATTTCTGTCCAATAGGAGCAGTACATGTAAGTGATCGTTACAACGTTTTAGAAGTGGAAATGAAAGAAACATTAACTCATTTGATTTTTCAACTAAGAAAAAAGCTGTCTGGAAACATGCACGTGGAAGGGGGGGGGGCGTGTCTGGCAACGATTGCGAACCGAACGAATAGTCAGCGCGGAAAATGTGCTAAATTTAGCGGCACTGTGGTTTTATAAATGATTGAAAAAATACCCCGGGGGTATAATATATATAGGAACACCGGACTTCCTAAACTACCCTTCAACTTAGTCCTACCCGACTTTACGTCATATCCGTCCAAACCCTTTCAAATTTACGTCATATCCGTCGTCCAGGTTACCTAGCCAACGGACATGACGTGTACTTGAAAGGGTTCCCTTCCACGGTACAGTAAAATCGGAAATATTCGCGGGATTTGATTTCGCGGTAGGTAGAAATGGAGTGCATGTTCGTGGTGGTTTTAAATTAGTAGTTGAAATAAGGGGGTATATAGGCGGGCAAAAGACGGTATAAAATTGTTCGCCATGGGTTTAAGTTGCGCATGCGTTTTTTTCTTCAAAATAACAAAGACAAAATGGCGCGGCACTCAAGTTGTACAACTTTTTTTGCCAGCGCCACTTAGAAAAAGATAGAAACTTATAAATATAGATAAAAACCGAAAGACAAAGTTTACGTGGTGTTGAAGAGGTCACTGCGAAAACTATTACGAACACAAAACCACTGCGAACATAAGCCCACCGCGAAGATTTCCAATTCTACAGTATTCCCAACAAATTTAAAATCATCCACGTCTCATAGTAATGCGGTCTAATGCCCCGGAAATTTTAGTTTTACAATTTAATTAACGAACCCAACTGTAGATTTCTTTTCTGCACTATACTTGGTAAGTCTAGATCATTGAAATATGAACTCCTACCTCCCAAGAAGCTAACAATCGCGACTTAGCCACCCCCTGACCGAAATCTCTAGTTGGACAATAGATTTTCTGTGTAAAGTTTACGCAATTATAGGTTGCAAACGCCTGCAGTTACGAACGCTCGAACGCACCCATTCACACTCACCTTATTCTCACCCGACCTCACTGTGTATTGTTAAAACTTAATGGAGCGAATATTTCTGTGGAATCCGCCATTCCACCATGACTTTGCATAGGTGTTATGTATAAACAATTGTAGCATCTGTGTTGATTTCGGGAATTCTGTTCTTTCGGATATAACGCATTTTAATAGGAACAAATCGCTGGCTGTCATAAAATGTTTCTACGCAGCCCAGATGTCGCCATCGTGGCGGTGCCGGGGATTATGCCTCTCCAGGAGGTCCTCTGGCTACTTCCTTTCCCACACTAGGCGTCAGTCGATTACAGACTTCGTGCGGGCAGGCCAGACAAATATAACATAATTTGTGTACCGCCAAACGCTTTTCTCTCTGTTGTTTTTCCACGCTATGATAGGTGTAGCTAGGGATTTGTGGAGAACAAAATCCGTTTTTCCGACAAGGGAAAAATATAAGTTAATGATACTTTTGTAGATAAAGGGTTTATTGCACCTTAAGTCAACTGTCATAATTTGGCAGCGTCAGTAATCCCCGAGTTGTGTTCAAGACTTTCTTGAGAAGGCCTGGATAAAATCGTTTTGTAATGTGTCAGTCCTCTGGGCACTTTATGGAAACTAGTATACCTGTAAGCTTGGGGAAAAGGACCCATGATAATTTGAAAACAATTGTACTACTAACAATACAATAGATAAATGAATGAATAGATACATGCATAGTGTCACCTAGCGAAGGATAATCATATACCACAAAGAGAAAAACTCCCTCCCTGTACAGCAAAGCGTTTCTATTTCTGTCCAATAGGAGCAGTACATGTAAGCGATCGTTACAACGTTTTAGAAGTGGAAATGAAAGAAAAATTAACTCATTTGATTTTTCAACTAAGAAAAAAGCTATCTGGAAACATGCACGTGGGAGGGGGGCGTGTCTGGCAACGATTGCGAACCGAACGAATAGTCAGCGCGGTAAATGTGCTAAATTTAGCCGCACTGTGGTTTTATAAATGATTCAACAAATCCCCGGGGATATAATATATATAGGAACACCGGACACACACAGTCATGCTTCGTAAACTACCCTTCAACTTAGTCCTACCCGACTTTACGTCATATCCGTCCAAACCCTTTCAAATCTACGTCATATCCGTCGTCCAGGTTACTATAGCTAGCCAACGGACAGGGGAAAGAGTACCAATTGCTTGCCCCTATGCTTTACATGGTAGACATATAAGGAAAGGGCTGTCAAAAGTCACCTACCTGAAGTTTAGGTCATGGAAAACTCACATTGGCAGCGTAGTCTGACCTCTAAAGTGTCAATCTACTGAGTTTCGCCGATTTTCCACCGGCGCAAAGTGGTGAACCTCTTTCAAAACATCAGCAGATGACCTTTGACCCCCCTTCACAAGACCTGATCACACCCAAACTACACCTATTTCAAAGTGTACCGGACACTTCAAACACAGCTAAAACCCTGTTTTTCTAACTAAATGAAATAGCCACAACCCTTACCTGTCAATTCCAGCTCAAAAACACCAACATTTCCAACAAAGAGGCCTCCTGCAGCTACTTTTAATAGCATGTACATGCGGTTTTTGTCTGGCATTAAAATGGACCCTCTGCGCATGACTACAATGGTGAACTTTGCCCGACATGACGTGTACTTGAAAGGGTTTCCCTCCACAGTACTAGTACTGTTAAAGGGGAAATGTTCGCGGGATTTAATTTCGCGGTATTGTGAGTGCATGTTCGTGGTGGTTTTCAGTTCGCGGTTGAATCAAGGGGGTAGGCAGGCAGAAAAAAGGGCGAAAATGTTCGCGGTGGGTTTAAGTTTCACCGCGTAAACTACCGCGAACATAAAACCACCGCGAACAGTTACCCTTCTACAGTATTCACAACAAAATCATCCACGTCTAATACGGTCTAATGTCCCGGAAATTTCACTTGTACAATTTAATAAACAAATCCAACTCTAGACATTCTTTCTTTACTTGACTTGGTAAATCTTTTATCCTTTACTATCTAAACCATTGGAATATGAACTCCTACCGCCCAAGAAGCTAACAATCGCAAACAACTTAGTAACCCCCGACCGAAATCTCTAGCGGGACAATAGATTTTCTGTGTAAAGTTTACTCAATTATAGGTTGCAAACGCCTGCAGTTACAAACGCTCGAACGCACCCATTCATACTCTGTAAACCACCCCTCACCTTATTCTCACCCGACCTTACCGTGTATTGTTAAAACTTAATGGAGCGAATATTTCTGCGGAAACCGCCGTTCCACCATGACTTTACATACTGGGTGTTACATACAAACAATTGTATCGTTCTTTGTAGATTTCTGGAATTTAGGTCTTGCGGATATAATAGTTAATAATACTTGTGTAGATAAAGGTTTCGTTGTACTTTAAGTCAACTCTGATAATTTGGCAGTGTAACACAAGACGGCCACATTGAGATACAGCGTCAGTAATCCCCAAGGTATCCACACTCCAGATAGCCAGGTGTTCAAGACATACTTGAGAAGGCCTGGATAACATCGTTTTGTAATAATGTGACAGTCTTAGGATAAGTGCTGGAATTATCATCATAAGTTTTCTGCTTAAATGTGTACATAACTCTAGTTTTTTTTTTATTACTCCACTTTTAAACAGACAAGGACGACGTGGCACTGCACTCAAATTTGTCATAACTCATTTCAACAGTTTGACGTAGACGAGAATAATGTACCCATTTTTACACCTGGGTGGAGTGAGGAAAGTCGTGCGCATGCGCGCAGTGCCTTTCTCATCGGCCCAACATCGGTTGCGTCAAGGCCGTTACGCCACACGATCCCATAGAGTCTATACTACGTAGACATGTGTGTACATAAGGGCCAACTTTGGTCTAAAAACAAGGATTGTTACCTAACAGTGTTGTACCAGCAGGTTGTTGACCTCGTTGGGGGCAAAGCCATTGATCCGATGAAACAAAAATAACAACGGAATGTGTGGGAGACTGATGGCATCTCACGATTGTCATGGGGCGTATAAAACACGTCATACACAACGTGAAGTGGGCGAAAGGATATACGTAAATAATACTGCACCTCAAAAGCTGAGGGAGACAAATTTTGTCCCAATATGGGATTACCTAGGTTACCTGACGTGTAGTTGAAAGAGGTTGGAAGGTTATGTATCGGAAAGGGTTTGTCACCAAAGTTCTTGGAAAATAGTAAAGGACGAGTGCAGCTCAATAGAGATTTCCCTTGACTCACTTCCGGTCACCGTATACGTAGGAGACCTCAAGTTTACCCGTAGAACACTCAATTCAATTCAGTTTATTAAATCAACATTGCAGCGTTACATAAAAGCTGAATTGTGTTGATTTTTACACAAAACACTATACACAACATCATCCACAATTAATAAAAAAACCATACGCATGTAACATAACATAACATAACATGTAACAGCGCATAAATATCCAATATCCATACACAGTTAAGAGCAAAAGCCACTCGTCTAGAAACATCATTGGTAAACAAACTAACAGTATGAGTATTACTGATTTGCTTTGTTGTACAGGCGGATAGCCTGGTGGAGGAATGAGTTTTTGAGTCTCTGTGTACGAGCTGCTGGTAAAGTGATGGCCGTGCCATTTCTCAAGGTTCGCCCTGAGGCAAGAGCCCTAGCAGGAGGAACCATGTCGTGCAGTGGGTGATTTTCCTCCAGGATGTTTCTAAGTAGTTTTACAGCTGCAGCATGGGTGGGCGATGACGTGTCTGGCACCGATCGCGAACCGAACGAATAGTCAGCGCGGGTAATGTCCTGATTATAGTCACACTGTGGTTTTCTAAAGAATGATTCAAGGAATACCCCGGGGTTATAACACATGTATTTATAGGAACACCAGACGCACACAATCATGCTTTGTAAACCACCCTTCAACTTAATTTCCACCCGACTTCACTGTGTATTGTTAAAACCTAATGCAGTGAATATTGCTACGTTCCAACAAGATTGGAGTTATGAACAAACAATTGTATCGTCTTTGTAGATTTCTTGAATTTTGGTTTCGCGGATATATCAGCTAATGATATATGTGCGTGTAGATTAAAGTTTTGTTGTATGTAAGGTTAACTCTCATCATTTGGCTGTGTGCCATTAGACCGCCTCATTAATATGCAGCGTCAGAAATCCCCGTGGTATACACACTTCAGATATCCAGGTGTTCAAGACATTCTTGAGATGGCCTGGATAACATCGTTCTATCTTATCGGTACCTGGTAGAATTATCATCAAGAGTTTCCTGCTTTGATGGAATCTGTATTGACACGACAAAAGTACAGCGACTTTCGTAAGGTCTTCTACAACTATACATGCAAGCAACAAACAATGGTATACAAGATGATTAACTTAAGTACAAGTTTATAAATACTTCAACATATCGATGTCAACATGTTTAACGTATCACTTACGTATACACTACTATTTCTAAGATTTTATTTATTTAGTTCTAAGATCTAAACATTTTTTGATATATTTACCAATTTGTACACAGTAAGGGTTGTCTCCTTCTAGAATGTATTTGAATTTATCTATAGACTGGAATGTATCAAAGCACTCAAGTTTTTCATAAATCACTTTAACAGTGCCCCGTAGACGAGAAAAATATACACATTTTTACACCTGGGTGGAGTAAGGAAATGCCTTTCCCAACGGCACAGCATCGGTTGCGTCAAGGCCGAACGTCCTGCCGTTACGCCACACGTAGAGTCTATTTATACGTAGACATGTGTGTACGTAAGGGCCACCTTTGGTCTAAAAAAAAGGTTTGTTACCTAACAGTGTTATACCAGCAGGTCGTTGACCTCGTTGGGGGCAAAGCCATTGACCCGATGAAACAAATATAACAACGGAATGTGTGGGAGACTGATGGCATCTCACGATTGTCATGGGGCGTATAAAACACGTCATACACAACGTCAAGTGGGCGAAAGAATATACGTAAATAATATTGCACCTCAAAAGCGTGGGGAATCAGATTTTGTCCAAATTTGGGATAACCTAGGTTACCTGACGTGTAGTTGAAAGAGGTTGGAAGGATATGTATCGAAAAGGGTTTGCCACCAAAGTTCTTGGAAAATAGTAAAGGACGAATGCAGCTCAATAGAGATTTCCCCTGACTCACTTCCAGTTACCGTATACGTGCACATGGGAGACTTCAAGTTTACCCGTAGAACATTCAATTCAACTCAATTCAGTTTATTAAATCAACCTTGCAGCGTTACATAAAAGCTGAATTGTGTTGATTTTTACACAAAACACTATACACAATATCATCCACAATTAAAAAACAATACGCATGTAACATAACATAACAGCGCATAAATATCCAATATCCATACACAGTTAAGAGCAAAAGCCACTCGTCTAGAAACATCACTGGTAATCAAACTAACAGTATGAGTATTACTGAGTTGCCTTGTTGTACAGGCGGATAGCCTGGTGGAGGAATGAGTTTTTGAGTCTCTGTGTACGGGCTGCTGGTACAGTGATGGCCGTGCCATTTCTCAAGGTTCGTCCTGAGGCAAGAGCCCTAGCAGGAGGAACCATGTCGTGCAGTGGGTGATTTTCCTCCAGCATGTTTCTAAGTAGTTTTACAGTTGCAGCATGGGTTGGCGGGAACGTGTCTGGCACCGATCGCGAACCGAACGAATAGTCAGCGTGGGAAATGTCCTAATTATAGTCACACTGTGGTTTTCTAAAGAATGATTCAAGGAATACCCCGGGGTTATAACACATGTATTTATAGGAACGCCAGACGCACACAATCATGCTTTGTAAACCACCCCTCAACTTTATTTCCACCCGACTTCACTGTATATTGTTAAAACCTAATGCAGTGAATATGTCTACGTTCCAACAAGATTGGAGTTATGAACAAACTATTATTTTTTTCGTCTTTATAGATTTCTAGAATTTAGGTTTCGCGGATATACCAGTTAATTATATATTTGCGTGTAGATAAAGGTTTTGTTGTATCTAAAGTCAACTCTCATCATTTGGCTGTGTGCCATTAGACCGCCACATTAATATACAGCGTCAGAAATCCCCGTGGTATACGCACTTCAGATATCCAGGTGTTCAAGACATACTTGAGAAGGCCTGTCTCAAGAACATCGTTTTGTCTTAGGGTACCTGCTGGAATTATCATCGAGTTTTAATTTCTGCTTTAATGTGTACGTAACTTTAGGTGTGTTTGTTTTAACTAGTTTTGAAACAGACAATGACGACGTGTCACGTACACGACAACAACATACCCAATTTTACACCTGGTTGGAGGGAGAAAATTCGTGCCATGTGCCTTTCCCACGGCACAACATCGGTGGCGTCAGGGGATTCACGCGTACAATCGCAGCCTCCTACGGTAACTTGAAGTGAGTAAAGGGGAAATCCTGATTGAAGTTCAGTCATACTCTACTGGGAACTTTGGTGGCAAAACCCACCAAATACACGTCATATCTGTCCAAACTATATCAAGTGCACATCAAAACAGACGCCAAAGACAAAGGTAACAAGGTAAATCCATATTGGGATAAAATTTGTCTTCCTTGCTTTTCAGGTGCAGCATTATTTACGTATATCCCCGCCCACTTGTATTTTTTTTTATAGTACACGTGGGCACCAAGTATTGTTCAACATACCAAATATAGACCGGAACAGTCAGTCCGTACGTCACTTTTCGGGGAAGCCCTTCCGGTATGGGCGTATACCTCACCTATTAAAGGCGACAAAGTTCCAGCACTTGCCATAACAACGGTACAGCGGCTGGAAAAATCGTCTGTTTTGGAGGCTTTTTCTTTGCTGTCAACTAAAGCTTCACACAATCGGTTAGTAGCGTTGTATTAAGGTTTTATTTCTTGTAGTTATATATATTAATGCATTTATTTTAAAGACACTTTACGCCGTTTTTCCGTGTTGCGCAAATATCTCACTGTGATTCAATTGAAATTTTAACAGGGACTGCGAACTATCAACAACAACATGCTGTTACTAGAAAAAGTCTCCCTCGTTTCAATTTTGGGGCTGTGTATTTTAAGTCTTCGTGCGGACGGACAAGGGGTTAAGAGAGGGTGCTCGGTAAAAAACATCAAGAAGAATTACCGCCACTTCGCCAAAATACAAGACAGAGTCAACAACGTCTTGAGGCTTGTGAGAGGTGTGTCCGAAAAGGTGAGAATCTTTTGTACTTGTTATCAAATACTGTCAAGATATTTCGTCAAATTTGTAAGGCAAGACCTCTAGTCATCATAAAGGTAAGACGGTAGACACGCAATTTACAAGTAATACAAGTAATTGTCAACGATAGTTGTTGAGTCGGTGTCATATTGATACTATCTATGACTGTAGGTTGGCCGGGATTCGACCCCAGGATTATGTGGTCATGTAGCGGGGGTTAGTTAGTCTCTGCTAGACGACAAACTACTAGACCACGATACTGAATAAATTGAAGTACAGAGCATAAAAGGAGACTGTTACTAAATATAAAATCGAAGGAGGTTTTACATAAAACATCCTTGTTAAAACTAATGCAAACACAATATCTGCATAATTTTACTCAACTCTCTCTTCAATTGCGGTTTCTCTTCTGTTGTCTATCTGGTTAACATTCATACGGAAAATGATATTTTGTGACACAACCTAGAGAATATTTTACCTGGCAGACATTTCGGTAACTAGTCTCTACTACTCCTTACTATATGTAGGTGTTGGGGTAAGGATGCGGTCCCAAACGTAACTGAGTCTAATGATGTTTCTTTCCGAATTACGTTGTAGGTGGACGTTCAGGTTAGTCGGGAGGACAGGGCCTCACTAAGTCTGCTACTGCCCAAAATGGGAGATCTACATTTTGACGACAGTCTTGGTTTCTCGGGGCTAAGTCTTAAAGGACTGAAGTTGGCAGATGCAGGTCTGGACGTAAGTGCACATATCTCATTATTACCAAAATGGAAACATGCATTTTGTTTTCACGTTCATTTGTTTGTTTGTTTGTTTGTTTGTTTGTTTGTTTGTTTGTTTGCAATAAATTGTTAAGGCGTTACGCACCAGTTCCGAACAATAAGTACAAGCTCCGCGATACCAAACTGATAGGGTTGATTCTCTCTCGTTTATTTTTAGTTATGATGAAGAAGTCCCATGTGCTTGTCCTAGAAACGCTTACACGGGGTGTGGGGTTGTGGAACTCAAGGAGTTAGCTTTTATTTTGTTAGGTACATGCTACACCCATGGTACGCAGTGGCGTTGATACAATAATTGTTTTCACCCACCCTCCAATTTCAGCCGATTCAAACTTGTATAAATTATCAAGAATCGCAAACGGCATGGAACACATCTATAGATACAAATATACAAAGTACTATACAAACTACAACATTCATTGTCATTTTCTACAGGACATAGAGATGTTTCAAATCTATATGGCAGAGATGGAGGCTCTCCTCTACGAGCTGAACATGGTAGGGAAAATGGTGGTGGATGACGTTATTGAGACGTTAAGTCACGTGACTGATGACAAGTTGTCCGTCCTGAAAGACCTGAAGGAAGTGCTTCCCATTCTCCAGGAGTATTTAAAGGAAGTCCACGAGGATGCATCTGAGTTGGTGAGTACAGCATATTTGCTGTCGACTTTATTAAACATACACTCTTTAAAATCATTTTCAACCAAAACTTGCCTAAGCCTAGTTCTTATAAATATATGTAACGGTAGCATCAGAACAAGATAGAATAGCCGCCAATGTTCGTATTACTGTATTGTTAGTATTCTTATTAAGTCGTGTAACCTACAATTGTATTGTACAGCTTATTCTACAAAGTACAATAATTTTTCTCATTGTTTACATGTACAGGTAATATTGCTAAAAATTATTCCAAAATTGTTACATAAGTGAACAGTATCAAGTTTATTTATTTGTCTCTTCATAATTTTGTTTGCAGATGGGGAAAATTAAGACATGTGTTTCCAACGGTGTTACAAACGTGGACGAACTGATCGAACAGTACAAAACACAAATCGAGTCCGCCCGACTTACGGTAAGTTTGTTGATTAATTTATTCATATATCTATTTGTTTGGTTGCGGCTATCATACCAAATTTTATACAAGGGACATAACAGGACCTAGACATTAGAAATATCATGTATTAACATTATTCTAGTAAGACTATAGTATCCAGTTAGAGGTTATATCAAACTTCAAACATGGTGAGGTATCTTGTAATTTTACAAGTGATGTTATTTGAATTAGACCGTAACAATTTGTTTAACATTACACCACATGTTTAACCTTTTACGGCAAATTCACATATTATAAACATTGAAATATTTGCAATTGATCGTTTATAGTCGATACTTGATAAAAAGTTTCTATCTAAGGATGGGTACAATTACCGTACAAAGATCAGGTGTAAAGGCCAGTTTGGTACTTGATAACTCTGACCAATCAGAATTGATGCTGTCAGAGGATGAGGGTGCGTCCATAGCTTAGCTGTAAAAGCCATCTTGGTAGATGATAACTCTGACCAATCAGTAGAGATGACGTTAATTATATCATTACATTCTGTTTTCTATTGGCAGCTTGCAACGAGGGCTCGGCGAGATACACAGGAAGCCTCCGCTGGATCCCCCATCTTGCTTCGGAAGATCCGGAGTCTGGTTGGCAGTCAGGCACCAGGGGCAGGGGAGAGAACCCTCCAACACAGCCAGTGGGTCCTGCAAGATCTACAGAACCTCCTCCAACACGACGTCATCTCAACACTGGACAGCATGGCGAACAGGAGGGGAAAAGGAGGAAGGGGACATGGCCGTGAGGAGGGGGGAAAGCGGTCAGATTAAACCAGCTGTCTCACTATGTGCGGCGGTTCAGGAATTCGTACTGGGGGGAGTTTGAAGCCTATGGTACTGTATGTTAGACACGTTTATCCCTCTATATTAGCTAGGGTAGACTTCTGACGACGTTTTCAGCCTTACCTCTTGTTTTTACACGCAACGTGTTTTGCTGTTGAACTTCTTTGAAGTTTCTTGTACAGGTTATACCTGAAGTTAAAGATACAAAAGTTGGGAACTTAATTTTTTTATTAATGCAGGGAAAATGCATGATTTCACCATGCCAAAAAAAGCTAAGGTTTTAGATATGCTACTAGTATTTATCAGGTATTGTGTGATTTATGCTATTTGTCAGATATTGTATTATGAACTGAAAACTCAATTGAAGGTTTTTGTATAGGTTATACCTGAAGTTAAAGATGTAATTGAGAACTTTGATTCTACGTAATGTAGGGAGAATGCATGATTACACTATAGCCACGATGGTTGAGATTTTATAGATAATGTATCTATCAGATATTGCGTAATTTTTTTCTCTATTGACTTAAGAAAGAATGGAACCATCCATTAGGACATAACTATATGAACTGACAGCTCAATTTTGACAAAACATATTTCACATACCTAACTGAGAAAAAAAGGAAATATTCATAGTAATGGTAATGATAAAGACAACACATGTATATCAATAAGTATTTATTGTGCCCCATTTTGTCTTGGTGCTTTTCCAGCTTCCTTCTTCGTGAAGCAATAAGACAGTTAACCTTTCAAATAAATGAATAAACATGTTTGATAAAGGACTGTCAGTTATTGTTGTAGTTTGTTCAGGTATAGGCACACAAGACGTTCAGTTCCAGACCTGTACATGTACCTAAAAAATCTACAGGTACATGTACAGGTTTTAAGTAAACAGCCCTACTTTACATGTGACCTTCCCGTGACGTGAACAGCCTTCTCGCATGTAAGTGTTCCTTGGGGCACAACGACCCAGCCGCCCTCTGTATTGTTAATTAATGGACCGTCACAAAACGCACACGTAACAAAAGGTAGGGTTCAACTCAAACACAGCCAAGCATTCAAACTATCATACCGGATATGTTTCATACGTTTCATAATAAGAGGTTGCGCGGTATATGTTTCATACGTTTCATAATAAGATGTTGCGCGGTAAGCGGAAAGGTGTCTAGATATCTGACATTATTAGCACGTATTCGACGACTTTCGCCCGTATTTGTCGATCGCCAGAAGTTCGCCCAATTTTGAAATCGAGACATTCGCGCGTATTTTTCGCCTGAAAATCTACTCTCCAAGCAGAGGTTAGTGGGGAAGCTTGTGACCTTCTAGATCATACACGCAGTTTTCCTTTTATTGGAAGGGCCGACGGAAAGAAAACGGGGCATATGATTAGAAGGTCACAATCTTCCCCACCAACATATTCTTGGAGAGTACTGAAAACCTACCCTTAGGCTAACATTGTGTTACTGGAGATCGGTGACCTGGAAACATATATCGGCCGATCTCCAGAAATGGTGCAATGATGCCGAAAATGTTGTCAAAGCTCTCAAACTCGTTGGCCGATGGATTTTCGTGCTGCGTGACAGATAAATTCACAGCGTGAAATACACCTCAGAGGAGTGTATCTTTCAGCATATACATGTAATATGTCTGATATGCAATGTGTACATTCCATAGGCAACTATAGTTAGCAGCGCCGGCCCAAACTACAGTATTGTTTGCATTGCAAACGGGGTAAAGAAGCCAGGTCTGTAAATACAGAATACAACCCGGGGTATTCCGTATCACCCGAGGTACCAGCCCGACCGCGGGTAGGATCGCCCGACGACCGTAGAAAACACACATTTCAATGGGGAATGCGCCAGAAGTTGAGGGAGTTTGTGTCCTCGAACAAAAAACTGTAACAACATTGATTCTAACCTCCGAATCCGGTATTCTAATTTTCGACGGCGGAGCAACCGGCGCGCTCGAAATGCATTCGAAATATTAAAAAGCCCGTGTGATACATGTCTAGAACCTAATGTGATACGGATAGTTATCACACGGTCCAGAACACCCGTATATACCAGGCCCAGGCATGACATAAGTGAGAGTATAACCTGCATATCCAGACAGATTTATTCGATCCACTTACGCCGAGATGGACCCCTTAGCTTACCGACAAGTGTGATCGGTTCTTTAACATGCTCGAGACGTGGCCTGAATTTTTCGTCATATCCGTGGGACGTCCCCAGCCAAAGCTTGTTACTTGTTTACACCTGAGAAAATCGGTGTAAAGTGCCTTTCCCAAGGGCCCAACATCGGGACCTGTCAGAAATTCAAACTCAGTCGTACCTCTAGGTTCTGAGACTATACCGGTGGCAAATGGGTATCGTTTCGGCGTATAAATATTATAATGCCTGCCACCGGTAGATCTTCTTGGGGATCAGATCTAGAAATGTTGCCAAATAGCTGTGTATAAAATTGATATAGAATACAACACGGGGTATTCTGTATCACCCGAGGTACCAGCCCGCCGGCGGGTAGGATCCGACCCGCGGGAGGGCTGGGACCTCGGGACCAGCGTTATGGATGAGAGGAATTTTCGACGGCGGCGCAAGTGGCGCGCACGAAATGCATTCTAAATATTCCATGAAAGCCGGTATAATACAACTTAGAATCCGTGTGATACGGAAAATTATCACACGGTCCGCAACACCAGTATCGAACGTTTTCGCGGCCTAGGTATGACATAAGCCCATATATCAACACATATCGTCTCTATATACTATTAATTTATTTACTGTTAAAAGATACACGATACAAGCCTCTGTACAAATAAGTAATCATATAAATGTAATCTGTCAAACAATACATAACTAAAATCATCGTACGTTCTAGTAGGCAAATTTGGGTGCATTATTAAAAACAATACATTACAAATTTAGAAATATTTCAAGTAGCTATTACTTAAGTCAAAGTGACCAACTCACACAGAAGAAAACTTTTCACAAAATATCCCATAAATGGCAAATTTGAAATCCAAGGCTTTTGGGGCTTGGGTGTAATCCTGCATTTCCCTGCTTTAAATACAAATTATATTCAAAACTTCTGCCGCTTAAACAGGTATAACCTGCACATGAACCAGGACAACAAACACTTTGAGTAGACTAAGGAAGGAATAAGGTTGAAAACTTTGTCATAAGTTTACCCTCGCTAATATAGAGTGGACCATGTAAGTACACGGTAACCTTATAACTTTGTTGGCCAAATTTTACATACACAAAAACAGAAACTACAGACATTAGTAAAGTTTTTATCAAATATATTATAATATCTAATTTGAAAACTTGACGGTCTAATTGCTACAATAAGAGAAAATCTGGAAAAGCACCGAGGAAAATTGTGCACAATAATTACTTCTTGATATACATGTGTGATCTTTATTCTCACCATTACTACAAGTGTTTACTTTTCCTCATTTACATTGTATGGGTATGTGAAATTTGTTTTGTCAAAATTGACCTTTCAGTTTTTATACTTATATCATAATGGATGGTCCCATTCTTTCTTTAGTAATAAATGATAGCATATACATAGCATATAAATAGAATAAATAGCATATCTAAAATCTTAGCTTTGGTAGTTATGGCGTAATCATGCATTCTCCTTACAATAAATGAAATTAAAGTTCCTAATTACATCTTTAACATCAGGTATAACCTGTACAAGAGCCTTCATGGAAGTTTAACAGCAAAACACTTTGCATGTACTAACAAGGGGTAAGGTTGAAAACATCTACCCTAACTAATATAGAGGGTTGAACGCTTCTAACATATCATGAGCTTCAAACTCCCTATAGGGAGACAATATTACACAAAGTCTGATAAATAGCATAAATCACACAATATTTGATAAATACTAGTAGCATATCTATAATCTTAGCTTTTGTAGCTATGGTGTAATCATGCATTCTCCCTACATTAAGCAAAACTAAAGTTCCCAATTACATCTTTAACTTCAGGTATAACCTGTACATACAACTTCAAAGAAGCTCAACAATAAAACACGTTGCGTGTAATAAAAAGAGGTAAGGTTGAAAACATCCTCAGAAGTGTACCCTAACTAATATAGAGGGGTAAATGCTTCTAACAGATAATAAATTTAACCTCCCCCCAGTACGAATCATTGAACCGCCGCACATAGTGAGACAGCTGGTTTAATCTGACCGCTTTTCCCCCTCCTCTCGGCCTTGTCCCCTTCCTCCTTTTCCCCTCCTGTTCACCATGCTGTTCAGTGTAGAGATGACGTCGTGTTGGAGGAGGTTCTGTAGATCTTGCAGGACCCACTGGCTGTGTTGGAGGATTCTCTCCCCTGCCCCTGGTGCCTGACTGCCAACCAGACTCCGGATCTTCCGAAGCAAGATGGAGAAGCTGGCGGAGGCTTCCTGTGTATCTCGCCGAGTTCTCGTTGCAACCTGCCGTGAGGTAAGAAAATGTAATAATGTTATTAACGTCGTCTATTCTGATTGGTCAGAGATATCAAGTACGAAAACGGCAATTACAACTGATGCACGCACCCTCATTCTCTGATAGCATCAATTCTGATTGGTCCAATAATCACGTACTAAACTAGTCCATACCGCCTTCGGTTGCGAAGGCAGCTCGGGAAATTCCCTACCCCATTTAGACGGGAATGTTTTGATCCACTCACATTGGGGCATGCCCCTACTCTACGGGCGTTATACCGTAAGTACATAATATTTGTAAATGTCTGTTGTATTTTGTAAATACGCGTGATTTATGTCAAATATCCTTACTTTTAGGTCCTGTTATGTCACATGTATAAAGTCTATAACCGGCTAGTTGGGTAGCCCTAGCTTTATGTCACAATCGAACCAATAGATATATGAATAGATTAATTAACAAACGTACCGTCGGTCGGGCAGACTCGATTTGTGTTTTGTACTGTTCGATCAGTTCGTCCACGTTTGTATCACCGTTGGATACACATGTCTTAATCTTACCATCTGCAATTTATAAATAATTACAAAGGAATGAATTTATGCATTAGGTAAATGTTCACGTCTGTAACAATTTTGCAACAAAGTTTTGAAATCTCACCCATAGACAATGAGAAAAAATTATTGTAGGATTACATGAACACGTGTACATGTTAAAAATACAGTTATTCGAAAGCTAGTTCTCATGGTACCGTTACATGTATTCATACAAATGGCAAGGTCTAGGCCACATTCGAAAATAGTTTTAAAGAATGCATGAAAATAAAGTTGATAAAGATATACTGTACTCACCAACTCAGATGCATCCTCGTGGACTTCCTTTAAATACTCCTGGAGAGTTGGAAGACGGTCCTTAAGGTCTGTTAGGACGGACAACTCGTCCTCAGTCATATGACTAAATTCCTCAATGACGTCATCCACCACCGTCTCCCCTACCCTGTTCAGCTCGTTGAGGAGAGCCTCCATCTCTGCCATATAGATTTGAAACATCTCTATGTCCTGTAGACAATGACAATAATTGTTATAGTTTTTGTGGTACTTTGTACATTTCTATCTATAGATGTACTCTGATACTTTGTACATTTCTAGCTATAGATATGCTCTATGCTGTTCGTTATTCTTGATATACAAGTTTGAATCAGCTAAAATGGGGGGGGGGATAATTATTTTATCAATGCCTATGTGTAGCATGTCCCTAACAAAATTGAACCTAAATACGTGAGTTCCACAACCCCACACCCCGTGTAAGCGTTTTTAGGACAAGCACATGGGACTTATTCATCATAACTAAAAATAAACGATAGAGAATCAACCCTATCACTGTGGTCTCGCGAAGCTTGTACTAAGCGTTCAGAACTGGTGGATTACGCCTTAACAATATAATGCAAACAAACAAACAAACAAGAGAAAAAACTGTTTCCATTTTGGTAATAATGAGATATGTGCACTTACGTCCAAGCCTACATCTGTTTTATACCCTTAAGCTGCCAGCCCCGACTTAATTAGGGATACAGAAATATGCCTTGTGTGCTGGACCCGGTTATAACCGGGATAGGGTATTCCCCAGAACAAAACAGCTTTGCGTGCGTGTAGCGCGCGAAGCCAAGAAGTTAGGGGAGTTAGCGCCGCCGGGTGTTTCGCGGGTTACGTGAGGGAGGTCAGGGGTCGAACATTTTTGATTTTTACTTGGCTAAAAAACCTGGCAGCTTAAGGGTTAACTTCAAGCCTTTAAGACTTAGTCCCGAGAAAACAAGACCGTCTTCAAAATGTAGATCTCCCACTTTGGGCAGTAGCAGACTTCGTGAGGCCCTGTCCTCCCGATTAACCTGATCATCCACCTGCAACGTAATTTGCAATGAAACATCCTTAGACTCAGTTACGTTTGGGACCGCATCCTTACCCCAACACCTGCATGTATGCAGTAAAGAGTAGTAGAGACTATTCAGACGCTGAGGAAGGTATTTGAAGAGTTACCGAAACGTCGGCCAGGTAAAATGTTCCCTAGGTTGTGTCACAAAATATCATTTCCGTATAAATGTTAAGCAGTTAGACAACAGAAGGGAAACCACAAAAATTGAAGAAAACGTCGTAGTGAACACAGCTTCTGTTTTGTCATAGATTTTGCATTCAGTAACAGTCTCTTTCTTTCGATCTATTCAGTCCCGTGGTCTAGTAGTCAGTCGAAGTCTAGCAGAGACTGACTAACCCCGGTACAGAACCGCAAAATCCCGAGTTCGAATCCCGGCCAACCTAAAGTCGTAAATAGTATCAATATGACACCAACGCAACATTGTTTGTTCAAAAGTATTTGTAGTTCTCGTAAACTGTGTGTGTACCGTTTTACTTTAATGATTCATGACAGAGGTCTAGCCGCACAAATTCAATCAAATGTCTTCATAAAGAACTTGATAATAAGTACGGGAGATTCTCACCTTTTCGGACACACCTCTCACAAGCCTCAAGACGTTGTTGACTCTGTCTTGTATTTTGGCGAAGTGGCGGTGATTCTTCTTGATGTTTTTTGCCGAGCACCCTTTCTTAACCCCTTGTCCGTCCGCAGAAAGACTTAGAATACACAGCCCCAAAATTGCAACGAGGGAGATTTTTTCTAGTAACAGCATGTTGTTGTTGATAGTTCGCAGTCCCTGTGAAAAATCAATTGAATCATAGTGAGATATCTGCGGAAAAACGGGGCCGACGAAAGACAGTAGATACTGTCTGAAACGTCTGACTGTTTCAAAATCTTATCCAGTTGCTTTAGTAATTATTTTTGGCGTATCTTATTACCTGGATGTCTAACCTTCATCAACGTAAATGCATTAATATATAGCTACATTAAAGAAAATATAAATACAACGCTACCAACCGACTGTGTGAAGCTCTAGTTGACAGCAAAGAAGAAGCCTTCAAAAGAGACGAATCTTTCAGCGGCTGTACCGTTGCTACTACCATTGCTGGAACTTTGTCCCCTTTAAAAGACGAGGTATACGCCCACACCGGAAGGGCTTCCCCGAAAAGTGACGTATGGTCTGAATGTTTATGCTCATATTTGGCACAATGAAAAAACACGTGGTTCATGATGCAGTCATCAACAAAGTACAGGTGGGCGAAAGGATTTACCAATTAGGGGTTATCTTGGTCATCTTTGTCTTTGGCGGCGGCTTTTAATTGTAGTTTAAAGAGTAAGGACAGATATGACGTGTAGTGGGGGGGGGGGGGGGGTGCCACCAAAGTTTCCAGTAAAGTATGACTGAAGTTAAATCAGGATTTCCCCTTTACTCACTTCCAGTTACCGTAGGTGGCTGATAATTGTACATGTAAGACTTGTTAATTAACCATATGTAAATTCTACAAAATCATCCACGTTCTAAAGAGGTCGACACCACGTGGTATTCTATACATGCTGTACTACGTTATATTACTGCACTACTTCGTATGAGATTGCTATCTTTCTATGAGGACTTACACGCACACTTGAAATCTCATACCAAGAGTATTTACAAGTTTCCATTTAAAGTGCTAAATTGTCGAAACTGTCATATTTAAGGCGAGATTTACAAAATGTACATGTCTTTTGTCTTTAAAAAGATGTTGTCCACTGGTGGTGTAGTTATCTAAGGTATAGGCACACAGGACGTTCAGTTCCGGACCTGTACATGTACCTAGCTAAACAATCTACATGTACAGTTACTGGTATTAAATAAACAGCCCTACTGTTACATGTTTAATACCTTGCCGTGACGTCAACAGTCTTTTACATGTAAGTAGTCCTTGAGGCACAACGGCCCCGCCCCCCTCTGCATTGTTAATCAGTGGACCGTCACAAAGTGTACACGTAAGTATAGGGCAGGGTTCAAATCAAGCGCAGTCAAACATTTGAGATATCATACCGGATATGTTTCACACGTTTCAAGATGAAAGGTTACGCGGTTAGGGGAACTTTATGTTGAACTAGTCATAATATACTTACCACCATTGCCACGCATTCGAGAACGTTCACGTTCTTCTTCTTCTCTGCTGCTCATATCTCCTATCTATGACATTATCAGCAGTTTCGTATGGGTTAGCTACAACACAAGCGCCCGGTACAAGTAAACGAATGGAAAATAAAGGAAAGACGCTAAGGAACACAAACAACTGAATTTGTTGATCGCCAGTAGGTCGCCCAATTTTGAATTTGACAGATTCGTGCGTATTTTCTCGCCTGAAAACCTACTCTCGAGGAAGAGGGTTTTTTTTGTTTTTTTTTACTTCAGTTTTTGACAGACAAGGACTGCACTGCACTCAAGTTTTTCTAACTTATACAATGTCTTATACAGTGGACCACGGCTTATCGTCCCGTCCTAAGGACTGCGACCCATTACAGTAGCGTGCATGTCGGGTGAGCGACACAGCCGGGATCGAACCCGGGGCTTCTATATTTCCAGAGGCAAGATCGCTAACCACTGGACTACGCACGCTACTGGTATTCTCTACATATTGCACTACGTTATACTACTGTTATTACTTCTTCGACATTATATTGCTATCTCTCTATGTCTATGAGGACTTATATGCACATTTCAGATTTCAAAACAAACATTTACAAGTTTCCATTAACAAGTGCGTGCTATATTGTCAAAACCGCCATATTTCTTTTGTCTTGAAAAAGGTGGTGCCCACTGGTGTTGTAATTTGTTCAGGTATATATAGCTACAAAAGACGTTAGGTCCGGACCTGTACCCAAAATATCTACAGGTGCCGGTACATGTTTTAAAGCGAACAGCCCCTGTATTACAAGCTGGCTTCTCGTGACGTGAGCAGTATTCTTAGAAGTGGTTATTGGGGCACAACGGCCCCACCCCCCTCCGTATTGTAAATCAATCGACCGTCACAAAACGTTCACGTAGTAACGTTCACTCAATGCAAGCATAGTCAAATATCTAAACTATCATGCCAAATACATTTCACACACTTCAAAATAAAAGGTTACATTGTTTGATAGAGGAAAGGTGGATACTAGCTAGTCTCCAAGCAGACCCAACGGATGCAAAGACCGTATCCAACTGGCAGAAGGAGTTTTCAGTGCAACCGACGGTGGCTGACAACTTCTCTGGCTGACTGGAGCTTCTCTGGCTAGCTTGTACGATTTTGGCACCGTGGAGATCTGCTTGGAGATTAGGTACAAGCCATGACCCCTGTCATACAGTCGACGAGCATAGGCTGTTGCCACAATCTTAGATCGCTAGATTTTGAAATCGACAGTGCCGCGCCAAAAAAACTACACTCCAAGAAGAGGTTGGTGGGGAAGATTGTAACCTTCTTCTCACATGCTTCCATTGGTGGAACCGCCGGGTAAAAAACGTGGCAAACTATAAGAATGTCACAATCTTCCCCACCAGCGTCTGCTTGGAGAGTACTGAAAATTTACCCTAAGGCTATCATATTCCATGTACTGGAGATCGCTGACATGCTTGGCCGATCTCTAGAAATCGTGCGATGATGCTGAAAATATAATCAGAGCTCGCAGACTTGTTGGCCGATCGATTTTCGTAGCTGTGTGGCAGGGGGGTAAAATCACCTCCTTGAAATCACAGAATAGCACAACGTGAAATACCAAGGAGGTTGTTTTAACCTCATTGGAAATACACATCATGGAAGTATATTTTTTAGCATATACATGTTATATGTGTCATATGCAATTATACTTTGTGTACACTACATTAGGAACTAGCCTGCGTTTATAAAATCTCTCGCTGACTGGTGTAGTCGGCCCCTGTGATTGTCGGACCTGCCGCTAGGAGCGCGATTTATTCAGGCTATATTTGGAACTATAGTGCTATTGCTATCACGTACAGTTTTGTTTATATCGCATGCCCGGTAGCCTGTGTTTACACAATGCTCTCTGGTGGAGGTTATTGACCCCCCCCCCCCCCCCCCGTTAGGAGCGCGATTTAGTTAGGCTGGCATACCCGGTAAACGGAACATGATGGCGTAACACATCAGGTTTGTACTGAAAAGTACAAGCTTAAGATCGGGACAAATTTGTTTGATCCACTCACACCGGGAAGGACTCCTACTCTCATCGATATGTGTGGTGGGTTCTTTGACGCGCTCGAGGTGTGTCTCTCTTCGGGGGACGTCCCTAGTCAAAGCTTGGTACTTATTTACACCTGGGTCTATGGAGAATTGGTGTAAAGCGCCTTGCTTTCCCGAAGTTAGATCTAATGTCAATATACGCGGAACCGACTTACAAAAAGCCTAATTTAGTTGAACGACCTTGTAAAGTAAAAAAAAAAAACTTCACTCACTGTCTCAAACGGCCATACATGTAGCTGCATAAACAAACTCATTCGTATGCATTTAGTTGCTTGTATGTGTGTATGTATGTCTGTATGTATGTATAGATTAAGTAGACCTTACGAAAGTTGCTGTACTTTTGTTGTGTCAATAAGGATTGTTGTTGTAAAAGCTTAAAATTGAAAGTGAAAGTTGTTTTTACCTCGTCTTTTAAAACAAGAAATACAATCCAAACCCGTGTACAGTGAAACCACTCAAACTGGATTATATAACATGGTCACATTAGAAGGGTGGTCAAAACGTACGCGAATTTATGTTCTTTGTGTTTACAGTATCAATGTTAAAAACAATCTCAGTGACGACCCCCCGCCCCCCCCCCAATGGTTTCACTGGCCATGTTGTCCTTACGCAGATATAACCTTATTTCTGCTTGATCAACAGCATTTGATACATTCCATTCTATAGATAAATTCAAATACATTCTAGCAGGAGACAACCCTTACTGTGTAAAAACAGGTAAATATATCAAAGAATGTTAAAATCTTAGAACTAGTAGTGTAAGTGATTCGTTAAACTCGACATGTTTAAGTATTCATATACTCGTACGTAGGCTAATCATTATGTATGCCATTGTTTGTTGTTTGCATGTACAAGACCTTACGAAAGTCCCTGTACTTTTGTTTTGTGTCAATAACGACGACCTGTACCTAGCCCCTCGGGGCATGAATGCACAATAAAGGTCTTTCATTCATTCATTTCTGTATGCACTAGTCCAGCTTTGACTGTGTCATTCCAAGATATCGCACTGACGCATTCTAACTTTCTGACCAGTTTTCGCTTTCTAAATCCAGCGCTACCGCACCCTAATAAGTCTATCCAGGCAACAGATATCGTGAGTCACTATGGCTTTGACCGAAAAGGTTCGATTGTATTTCAATAGGACCTTCATGCTGTGACGTTGATAACACCCCACGTATACAGTCATTCTGGTTTTGCCGAAGTTCTATTTGCGATGCTTGGATTCATTTGAGAGTCATAGGAAACTTTGGGGGTTTTGACATATTAGGACATTTCGTTGATACGGAATGCAATGTACATGTGATATTCTCTACATGCCGTACATGTCACTGTACTATTTCATATTAAACTTATCTTTTTATAAGGATTTAAACACACATGTCAAATATCAAAACAAGGGTTCTTACAAGTTTCCCTACAAGTGCTAAAGTGTCAAAACTGTCTTCTCTAAGACAGGATTTACATATCTTTAGTCCACTAGACAAAGTGTTTTAGTTTGTTCAGGTTTAGGTACGCAGAACGTTCAGGTTCGCACCTTTGGCTTAACAAGATACAGGTATAGGTCAGATCTACTGTTACATGTTTAACAGGGACTATCATGCAACAGTGATAGCACCACACCAACTGCTCAGCCTATGGGGTCGCGACCTTTTAGCCTAGTGGTTGTTGCCTGTGAGATTGTGATCCGGCGCCCGCGGACGGCGTAGGTAGCCTCCTTCGCAGACTTCCTATAACGGCGGCGTATATAAATTGGGAGGGGGGGGGGCAATGTTCTCTAATGCCAGCAAGGGAGTTGTGTAGCCAAGGGACGACCGCCGGCGATCGTCCCACGGCTACACAACTCCCTTGGCTACACAACTCCCTTGTCGGCATTAGAGAACCCCCCCTCCCAATATATATATACGCCGCCGTTATAGGAAGTCTGCGAAGGAGGCTGCGGCGTCGCGGGGCCGGCAGTTTATGTTACTCCTTTCATTGTTTCACAATGTAACCTTCCTCTAGGCAGCCTTCTACGCTTAAGGGGTCCACAACAGCCCCACCCCCTTCCGGCATGCATAGATTAATCGACCGTCACAGAAAGTTTACGTAACGTTGCCTAAACAATTCATAGGTAGTACGTATATTAGGTTACCTATCCCTACTACTTGGCTACCCACTTGTGCACCGGAAACAGCTCCTACATGTCATTAGCGTGCCACGGAAGTTGCCGCCACTCCCCCCCCCAAATTGTAAATGTATCGACCACAAAACGTTGACGTAACACGGGTTCAACTCAAGTACAGTCAAACATTTAAACTATGGCCGGATATTTGCATTTGCACGATTCAATCATAATCAAAGGTTGCGCGTGGTTAGCGGGAGGGTGTGGGTACGTGTTAAAAACAGCAGCTACGCAAAATGCTTGCGTAAAACACGGGAGGCGTGATCTTTTTGAATATCATGTACAGTAATATGTTTGATATGCAATTATACATTGTGTACATTCCATCGGGAACTGTAGTATTCAACCCCAGCTATAACCTGGTATCCAGTATGATAAATCGCGGAGGGCCAGTTGACTCTAACCTCGTTAAACTAGTACCGTGTGCCATAGTTTACACGGGCGGCGGATAGGTCACCCTGCCCCGAAGAGAGCCTGAACAATGCGCGATAGACTACCTACCTGGTTACCCCAGCTACATCTTCCCCGCTAAATCTAAGAACTTGGCGTAAAACTTTCTTAGTTGACAACAAATTTAATTTTTTTTTGCCTTTAATTCTGAAGTCTTGAAAAAAAACTTGACTATATCGACAGATGGTCACAGTCCGAGATGCATGTACACACTCGAAATGAAAAGCGAAGGTCGTTTTTCAATGTCTGTCTAAACAAGACTACAATGTCGAACATGTGTACAGTGAAACTGAAAGTACTAAAACGGGACAAGTCGAAAATTGTCACGTTACACAGGTGGTCACGATGTACAGGGTTCTTATATTCGGATCAGTATTAGCCTGGATGTCAGACCTTTAATTCGCGCGATCCGATAACCCCTTTTAGGCGGGGAAGGCCTAGTAGGGATAGAGTTTGCACCCGGGCGCTCTTGACATCCGAACTCAATTTCTACCAGACTTTTCGTGCGATGCGATAACCCATTTTGGGTGGGGAAGGCCTAGTAGGGATAGAGTTTGCACCCGTGCGCTCTTGACAGCCGAACTCGATTTCTAGGTAATTTCGGGCCCGTGTGCTATCTGTGGCGGCGGCGCAAGTTGCTTCCCCGGCCGAAGGATTAGCGACCAGAGCGCGGTGGTCTGGCACCCAGGCTAGATTAGTATCAATGTGAAACTTACTTTAAGGGACCCCCCTCCCCCCTCCGCCCCCTCAGCAATGAATTCACTGGCCAGGCTGTCCTTACGTGGATGTGGTCACCAGTGCAAGTTTGACTGTACATTTCCAAGATATCGCAATCCACTAACGTATTATAACTTGACCATCTTTCGCTTTCCGTATTCACAGCTAGCTACCGCGCCCTAATTCTACCAAGACAAAAGATATATTGTAAGTCAAGACAAGTCAAGTCTTTAAGTCGCTATCTTTGACAGAGAAGGTTCTCTACTATTGGAATAGGACCTCCTTGCTGCACTACAGATACTGTTGTGTAAATGCATTGAAGTTTGTGGGGATTTTATTTCGCGGTAGGGAGAAAATGGAGTGATCGTTGTGGCTTTATGTTCGCGTTTGAAACAATAGTAGCGCTACAGTCACATGATGGAAAAACTGGTGGTTTTACGGGCAACCAGTCAGAAACCAAGATAGCGTATTTGCCATAATAGGTGCCTCATGATACTGTACAATTTTCATTACGTTAATAAACAATGGAGTTGGTGGGCAAAAGTTTTCATGGTTTTGAAGAGATCAGTTTAAAACCGCGAACATAAAACCACCGCGAACATTTATACCTGTCAGTTACAGTATTATAACATTCTGATTTTGCCACTCTGCGATAAGAAATCAAACCGCAGTTTATTTGCGATACGAGGATTCATTTGAGAGTCACTGGAAATTTTGGAAGTCATAAAAAATGTCGGGGGCGTTCTGAATGATTGGGAAATTTGGGGGCGTTCGAAAATTCGAGCGATATGACGATCTTCCGTACCTACACTACACTACCAACACCGAATTCCCTTAGTCACTAAACCTAGCGAACTGAGGTCAATGTGAAAACGATTTGGTAGTTTCACTGTTGCATAGAAATCATTTTTCCCTATTGTTGCTGTTATCATGTGGCCTGCCTTAACGCCACTTTGCAGCAACTGACCCGAAAACATTGCTCTATTGTAGAGAGTGAACACTGCCCTGGGGCGAAACGATTTGCGCTCTAATCACACCTATACATCCTATCCGTACAGAAAGAAAAGAAAACAAGGAAGCTTAAGTTTATTGACGACACGAAAAGTACAACGGCTTCCTTGTGTTCAATTACAAACTACAAAATGCTGAATTAATCCTAAAATCATACTTACTAAGCCATGGAGGCTAATTTGAGTGAATCTGTGCACTTTCGTTAGAATCAGATGAAGGGGGGGAGGGGGGGGAGGCTAGAAATCAAACATGGCGGATGACGACTTTTTGTGCGTGACGTATACCCGGAAGTGGCACACCTGTTGATCATAGGGGGTTTCCCGACCCTCAACCTAAGGAAATCCGTGTGGTAAGAGATTTATTTTGGGGCATGTATAAGGTATACGTATAGCACATCGTATAAAAGATTGGGAGGTAAGAATCAGTGGATAGAATACAAGTGTTTCACCGTTTGCCAAGGTCTTTCGGTCGCGCGATTCTTGCCCGCGGCACTAGACAACACTAAGGTATTGTACCAATTGTTTTGTACTGCAGGCTTGCTGCACGTCTATTATAGGACTCTCCAAGCAGAGGTTAGGATTTGGTCCGCTCTTAACGTCTTCTCACTAGGCGTTTTTCTCGAGCTTTGTACTTTGTCAGGTTATATTTTTGTTCGCCAGCGAAGTCCAAAGTTTAGCTGGCGGTAGAAACGAAAACCTGACAAAATATAAAGGTGGCCTAAATAGAAAGACGTCAAAAAAATAAACCGGCGCCTAATATCTGCTTGGAGAGTACTGTGATAATGCCAATGTTTTGTCGTCAATATCTCGACACAAATTTTTCGGTTTCTACCTTTATGTTACCTTATTTGGTCTATACTGATATTATGCCATCATATCAGTGAGAGTGTCATATCAAGAAAGTTGTGACTCATGGTATATTTATTACGCTGAGAGCAAAACTTTGGGCCAAAATGTTGTTTCAATTTTTTGGGTTCAGTAGGTATGCGCGAATGGTACACTCTACAACCCCACTGCTATATACAGAGCAAGATATGTTAGACTGATTTGGGTTTATTTGTTTATTTGTTTGGTGTACAATTTAGGCATACAGTCAGACGTCTACCCAAGTAGAAATAATCGCCATTCAACTCCGGCCACTCGGAAATCACGGCCCGGTGCCGAGGTGTAGTTAAATTAGCAGATCAACCAATGATAGCACGGTAATTGGCGGATCGACCAATGAGAGATTGGATGTATGTCCGTCACCCTATTTGAATTTTAGACTGCGTGTCCGTCACCTTGTTTAGGTTTCTATGGCCCAGTGTACACATGCATTACGTCTTCTTAGCTGCCATATAGAGTTTCGCAGCCACCGTAGTTTCGCCTCGGAGGCGACGTTATTTAATTAAAGGCCGTTAACCAACACCCCGAGCGGGCTAAGCTCTCTGGGTGGGCGGGGGCCACTTCCAGCGCCCTAGAGATATTGGGGAGCCGCCGATGGTATGGTTTCCAGGCTATATCAAACCTTGCTTCTACGACGATCATTTGAATATCTAAATACTTTTAAAAGTTTGAATAAATCTCGATAAGACAACCATTTAGGAACAAAAAAAGGCGTCCATATAATTTCTTACATGGCCAGTCCCCTAGTACAAATTTTTGACCAACTTGCTACCAAATGGCGTTTTCCAACTATCACCCAGCATAGACCGATCCCATAGCCCGTTTCACATTCGTCAAAACATAGAAATACCAAACAGAAACACAAAAATGTAGCTAGGAACGTGACGGACATGTAAATACTCTCTCATTGGTCGAATCGCTAATTACCATGCTATCATTGGTTGAAATGCTAATTGTGATGGACAGTCAGGATCGGTCCATTGAGCACCGTGCCGTGATTTCCGAATTAGAGGAGTTGTGGTGGGGTGGGGTCGAACATGTGTGTGTGTGGTGGGGGCGTAGTCGTCCGGCGGGTAATATCCGCACATATGACAACACGTCTTTGTTAAACAATGAGCTACGGATACTCCTCTTTATCATATTTGTATCTGGGCGTATCTGCCAACGAACAAACACGCTTGCGGCTGCCTATTCTTCCCATACATTCAAAGTTGGAAAAAAATCATGTTTTGGGACTATAGTACTTTGAGTTTGAGTCTGATATCTAGCGTTGTTACCTCAATGAAAATTAAGGTATTGTCGATTATGGTGTGTCCGTGTGTGCATTTTCCTGGTATATGTTTCCGGATATTTGTAGTCAACATAACCTAATGATAACCTCTGTATGAATGGTGACGATATTTGTTATGTGGGTAGGTCTTTTTCTCTAAATGCTGATATCTTGCCAATAAATCAGTCTTTTCTGGAAACCATTACGATACACAGATTTGAAAGAAAAGGCCTAAAAATGACAAGGAATTACTTTTTCGGCCTGGTAAAGCAATAAGAAAAAAACATTCTCTACTGTTGGCCACCTTGACATGTGACACAAAGTACGTGAGACGCCTTTAAGCAGATGTCAGACGCGCGAGGTAAAATACGTCACCCCAACCAACCAAAAACACGCCACCCAACGGTGTATGTCCCTGTGTTTCATTCAAGTCACGTCTGATATTACGAAGTGCTGTTCCCAAGGCAACATGGTTCATATTTCAAAGTCAATATTATGTTGCTGTTTATCTAATATTTGTCGTTGCCAACCCTCGTACTTCGAAAAAAAAGAAAACATTTCTAGGAAATAATTGAGTCAGGTTGCAGGGTAGCGCGATACAACAGCCGATACGCCTGAGAGAGCAAATAACACGCAATGTTACCATGGAGCTTTTGTACTCGCTTCGTGACCTCGTGTTGTGGGCGTGCTAAGTATAGACGGAGGCAGTCAGTCCTTACGTCACTTTTCGGGGAAGCCCTTCCGGTATGGGCGTACACCTCGCCTATAAAGAGGGCAAAATTCCAGCACTGACCAAAGCAACGGTACAGTCGCTGGGAAAATCGTCTCTTTTGGAGGCTTGCTCTTTTGCTGTCAGCTAGAGCTTTAAACAAACGGTTGGTCGCGTTGTATTTAGTTTTCGATTCATGTAGTAGTCTGTTGATATAGCACTAAGTTAAAAGAAACTTTACGGCTTCGTTTTTCTGAGTTACGCAAATATCTCACTATGATTCAATATTTTTTTTTAACAGGGACTCCGAACTATCAACATGCTGCTACTAGAAAAAATCTCACTCGTTGCAATTTTGGGGCTGTGTATTCTTAGTCTTCATGTGGACGGAAAAGAGAAAAAAAGAGGGTGCTCGGAAAAAAATATCAAAAAGAATTACCGCAACTTCACCAAAATACGAGATAGAGTCAACACCGTCCTAAGGGATTTGACGAATGCATCGGAAAAGGTAAGAGTCTTTAGTACTTATCATCAAATACTGTCAAAACATTTCGTCAATCATAAAACTCGTGCGGCAATAACTTTGCCATCAATAAAGTAAGGCGGTAGACACGCAACTTACGAGTATTACAATCAGTAAAAATTGTTGCGTCAGTATAATATTGATACTATCTACGAGGATATGTTGGCCGGGATTCGAACTCGGGATCTTGTGGTTCTATAGCCTCTACTAGACTACGACACACTACTAGACCTGAATGAAATAACTACCTTAATTTATATATAGGACCTGAATAGATTCTACTACTTCTTACCGCATGCGAGTGCTGGGGTATGGATGCGGTCCCAAACGTAACTGAGTCTAATGATATTTTCTTTCCAAATTGCGTTGTAGGTGGACAAACATGTCGACCGGGAAGACAGGGCTGAAACCGGCAGTTTGCTACTAAAAGTGGGAGATCTACATTTTCAAGACGGTCGGGGTTTCTCGGGACTGAGTCTTAAAGGACTGAAGTTGACAGACCTAGGACTGGACGTAAGTGTTCTTCTCTCATTACCATAATGGCAACGTTTTGCGTTTGTTTGTTTTCATCGCAACCGTCGTCAAGGCCAAACACACCTGTTTTGAACGTTAAGTACAGGATGTGCAATAAAAGAGTACGGATAGTGATACGGTTGATCTTTTGTTTCAGTAACCTAAGTTTAATTCCGGCGTGTTAAAAACAATAAACCGAATAGACTTTAGGTAACGAAATTAAAGCAGACATTGACAACCATATAAATTGTCCAACGAAAATAAGAGTCTACGTTCATACATTGAAGGGGTATGAGGTCGTGGAACTCTAGTAATTAGATTTGATTTGTTTGGGACAAACTAGACCCAAGAAATACATGTATTGATACAATTTTTCTCATTTTTAAAGTGTTTTCTATCACAATTTTATCTAAATTCAAACCTGTACATTAACAACTATGAATGGTATGGAACACATCTATAGATACAGATATACAAAGTATTATACAAAGTCCAATAATTGTTATCATTTCTACAGGATATTGAAAAGTTTCAAATCTACATGGTAGAGCTGGAAGCTCTACTCAAGGAGCTGAGCAGGGTAGAGGATGACGTTATCTACAAGATTCTCGTGAAGGAAGATTTTTCAAAACTCAAGGGGGCTTTGAATAAAATCCACAAAGACGCATCCAAGTTGGTGAGTGCCGCAAATTTTCATAATAGTTATTTTCGTATATTTTTTAAAACTATTTTCAAACTTAACCAGCCTATGCCGAGTCATTTATAAGAGTACATGTAGCATCTGAATTAGTTAGAATAGTCACTAGTTTTCCTATCACTGTAACATTTTTTATGTCTTTATTTTCATGTAACCTACAATACTATTGATAAGAACATTCATTAAAGTTTAGAAAGGTTAGAATGAAGAAAATATACTTGTTTATTTTCTTTTATTCGTTTCTTTTATTACTTATTAATTCATTTTTTCAAAGTACAGAGAGTTTGTGGCTGTAAAGCATTTAGCCAGAATATAAAAGAAACTATGAAAAACAAGAAATAAACCGATATGACGTTTACAATTGCACATTTTTGAAGCAGATATTGATATATTTATTTCTGTACTAATACTACTTAGACTGGGAGCAATGCATGGAAGAATATCTTTTCACAAAAATTTGTTACTAGATTGTTACAGACGTAATTATACTGATTTCATACATTCATGCATTTGTCATTTTTTGTATTGCAGACGGGAAAAATCAAGTCATGTTTACCCAGCGTAAATACAAACGTCGACGCATTGATCGAACAGTACAAAACACAGATCGACTCCGCCCGACCAACGGTATGTTTGTTGATTAATTTATTCATATATCTATTGGTTTGGCTGTGACAGACATACAGGCAAGGCTACCCAACTAGCCTGTGGCTATTATTGTACACTTTATACAAAGGGCAAAACAGAAATAAGGATATTTAACATGTTTAAAAAAATATTATATTACAGTTCAAGCCTTCTTCGGCAAATTCAAATATTCACCACATATTTTCAACGATAGTTTATAGTTGATCAGAAGGATGAGGGACTTGATAATTCTAACCTATCAGAATTGATGGTAAAATAGGATGAGGGTACGGACATAGATCATGTGTACTATCAGGCCGTTTTGGTACGTGATGATTCTGACCAATCAGAATCACTGACGCTAATAAAATCATTATATCTGACCAATCAGAATCACTGGCGCTAATTAAATCATTACATTTTGCTTTACATCTACAGAGAACTTGGCGAGATGCACAGGAACACTCCGCGAGCTCCTCCACCTTGCTTCGGAAGATCCGGAGTCTGGTTGGACGCGAACGTCGGCAGGAGCCAGGGGCAGAGGAGAGAACCCTCCAACACAGCCAGTGGGTCCTGCAAGATCTACAGAACCTCCTCCAACATGACGTCATCTCAACACTGGACAGCATGGCGAACAAAAACAAGAGGCGGAGGGGACATGGAAGCAAGAAGAAAGGCTCCAAAGAGGGAAAGGGGAAGGGAAGAAAGCGGTCAGATTAAACCAGCTGCCCCACTATGTGCGGCGGTTCATGAATTCGTACTGGGGGGAGGTTGAAGCCTATGATATGTTGGAAGCCCTACCCCTCTATATTAGTTGGAGTACACTTCTTACGACGTTTTCAACCTTACCCCTTGTACACGTAACATGTTTATTCATTGTTGAACTTCTCTGAAGGCTTTGTACAGGTTATACCTGAAGTTAAAGATGAAAAAGTTGCTGTTTTTTTCAAGCAAAGAGAAAAAATACGCGATTACACCCAAGCCGCAAGATCTAAGATTTGAGATTTGCTATCTATCATATTGAGACTTTGAGTTTGAAGTTTATTTTTGTGTGTGTTAATCACTTTGATTGAACTAATTGCTGCTTAGAGAATTCTAGATGTATTTGTTGTTTTCACAAATGCATAATGCCAAATAGTTCGTGCAATTCTAGTTAAGTATTGTTTGACAGATTGCATATTTATGATAACTTATTTGTACAGAGGCTACATATTTATATATAGAGAGAGATACGATAGGTGCTAATACAAAGGCATATTTTATACACAGCTATATATTTTTTGAGATTATGGAAATGTTAGTATATTATTCATACCCTGTCGAAAAATGAATTACTTTGCCTTGGCTGAGCAATATCGAAAGATTGATATTGTTGCAAATACACCTTACGTTACCTTTAGCTTTACAATGTACATACGATGTCGCAGACAGCGCAGTTAGACCAAATGTTGAATTCAAATTAACGAGAATGAATTGTAGTGCACATTGCACCTTTCGCAAGTATCTATTGTCTGAAAAAGTTCATTAGAACAATTAGCAGTAATTAGTTTATGCTAATGACTTTTATTTACTTGTCGCATTGCCATCATTCAGGGGTAATAAAGTGAAATGTATAGTCATCTAGTAATGTTATGATGCTATTGTTAGTTGGTTAGAAATGTAAGTCTAATATTACCGTAATATCTAAACCGATAGATTTAGTCGGTATTGTTCTTGTCGTTAAATTATTTTCTTATATTTGTGCAGTAAGATCTATGAAGTGAATAAATTATTTGAGGAATTCCTTTTGCCAACTCAATAAAAGAAGTTTGATTTCAAATGTGTTTTGCAGTCCGTTATTACGCCAGAGAAAGGGACAATTTTGTATAATATAGTAGAATAGTAGTAACAAAGTAGAATCACATTGAAAACTGGCCATATAAATGGAAACGATTTATATAACAATCAGAGGGGGGGGGCAAACCTACGTCACTTATTCCGAAGAACAACGGGTATCGGCAAGTATTGTGATCATAGCATGATCAGAACATGAGATACATAAACCGGTAGTGCCGATGTTGTACTGTAGGGGTTACGTTGAAAATCTCAAACTTTTCGGAACAGGTCGAGACCTTACGCACATATCACATTCAGTCATAAAATCCGTCCGTGACTTCCTGAGCTATGCTGCTCAACCACAAACATTCGGATAGACAAACACTGTTACAGACAAACGCTGGGCTGCAGTTTGAGAGAAAGCCGCTAGATGTCAGTGCTGCGTGGTACATTTTCTCACTAAACTCGCGACATGTTGGGGACCTCGCTGCGTCCAAGATTAAATCTGAGTTAGCCTTGACTTTAAAATTGTAATATTATGAAAACCCCACAAGTATGACTAAAAAGACGCAGACATAAAGACATAACGCACAAACCGTAAAAATGTTCGCTTTTTATCGATGGAATTCGTTTAGCGCGGTGTCAAATCGGGTAGCAGCGAGTTCGCCAATTAACGTGTCGCGGGTCCAGTGAGATGGTGTAGCCTGAGTAAATCGCGCTCCTAGCGGCCGGCGCGACGGTTACAGCCCCTAGGGGGTCATTAACCACAGCCAGCTAGAAATTGGTGTAAACATTGAGTTATGGTAGTCACTTTACATGGGTTTATTTTGATACAAGACATTTTGTACCCAACATTATTTTCCATGGTGGCTTTTTCTTGACCAACGCGTCCGGGCACAGCTAAGTCCCACCATTTACAAGAATAAATTCTTCATTCTTGCTCGTCCATCGGCATGTAGGTTGTTATGTTTCAGAAGATGTTGTTACAAAAATTCCGCCAATCAAACGGCTCCCTCTGGCGCCCAAGGTTATATTGCACCGTCAAGTAATCCCCACACCTGACAGCATATTGAAAAGATTAATGAATCTACGTAGATGCGATATATGGTATTATTTATATTCATATTTACATACTAACATACAAAACACTGTTGCATTTATTCAACGTCATATTGATTTTAAATCTTAAATCGTACTTTTGCACGACCATCGAAATATTTGTTAGCTCATATTAGGCCACACCGAGTTGATTATTAAAAACAAACCCCTGGCGTCGTGTGGCGTAGTGGATAGAACATTCGACTGTCAAACAAGGAGACCCGAGTTCGAACCCGGGCTGCCCCCATACATGTTTGGACATGCGCCCCGACGCTGTGCCCTTGGGAAAGACACGACTTTCCTCACTTCACTCAGGTGTAAATGTAAAATGAATATCTAGCACATCTAGGGTTAGGGACGTCCCTCGGATAGGACATTAAATTCAGGTCCCGTGTTTGGGGAGAGCCACACTCCGCGCACTTAAAAGAACCCACCACACCTTTCGAAAAAGAGTAGGGGCATGCCCCGGTGTGAGATGGTCCAAAACCTACAGTCCTATGGCCGCACATGGGCCCGCCCTTGGTTATAGCCTCCGCCTAGTTGGGCAACCCTGGCATCTACATGCTGAAACAATGAATTAACAAACCCCTCGGTTTACATATCGTTTGTCCCACATGGAAGAGACCACTTGCAAACCACATCATGGGGACATACGCTGTTTGAATTGGATCAAAACGACAACAACAAGAATATCGCATTTTACATTATATTGTGCAGTATATTATACTTATTCCTACAATTCTTTCTACAGTAGAATATGTTAGATAACGTACAGGTCTATAGATTCGCACGAATAGAATTCTTTTCTACGAGTCTACCACAAACAAGACATTCATAACTTCCTTGTCTGCACTGATCTTCTGTGACGCGCGTAAAGCTGGCTCGTACGTGTAAATGACGCCACCTGGCAACTTTTAGCAATACTGCAGCACTAATCATGTTTTCCGACTTGGGCCTGGCTTGAGTGGAGATCCCACATTAAAATCCATTGTAGAAAATCTGTAAGTGTATGCATTAACGCAAAAATTTGGCATGTTTTGACTGACTACCTGTTGAGTAACGAACACAGAAAATATTAGACGACGAAAAAAGAAATGAAAATTGTTTTTCTTTCATGGGTGCATGTAAAGTAACTGCAATCAAGCTCATAGTTTTTCAAACATGATAAAGAAAGTAGAGTGCCTTTAAAGGTTGTTTTCGATACCACTCTTTCAATATGTAACAAACAAACAAAGAAAATTATATGATTGGTCTTAACTGAAAACATGCGTTCTCATATGACTCACGCACAACTTCTCTCGTTAAATATGTCACAAAATAACAAAGAAAACGACCACGTGTCTATATGTGATTTGTCTCGCCTAGAAAACTTGTGATATTTGCCACTCACTCAATTTCTTTTATTTAATGTTCTGTTTCTACTCTTTTTTTCTGTAGGGCACTGTTGCGTTCATTACTGGAACCACGTATTGCCGTCCCACGAAAGCAAGTGGAACGACGCATCATGCCACTTGTCGTATAGCTTCATATGCCAGGCTGTTCGAGGTTCTCATTGTAACCGTATCATTTCCTGAAACCCTTCTCTCTAGTTAACATGCCACAGCTAACACATACACGCTAGACCATCATTGCTCTTCTTATATTTATAAACTATGTCAATCCATATCTCAGCCCTGCTATTTCTGCTCATTTATTCAGGTCGTCCATAGGTGAAAGGCGCAACTCTCTCCACCAACGGACAACAGTTCAAAGCGGTTTTAAAGCATGTCATTGTTTTGGTAGTGACTTCGTAGTACGCAAGTATTCGCTGTCATACAAAGTAGCTCACCCTGGCGGGAAATGTGAGAACTACAAGCTTCTCGGGTAGAGAGAGAGATCAGTAGTCTGGATCCCAGCATGAAAGATTCTACTGCTTGGAATAGAATTTTATATAGAATGAAGTGTAAACACATAATTTGTCAAACAACTTGTCAGACAATAAGGAACTTGAACACATTTTCTTAGAAGAAATAGCAAAGATGTCTTTATTTTCCTCATAAGAGAATTGTATTGTCTCATGTACAATGTATACAGTATAAAACGTTAACGTTGAATGTGTTATAATCGTCAATGTTTCTTTCAGAAGCTAAAATATGATTTATTAACATAGAATTTGTGTTACATCTATCACTGCTTTACAACTAACGAGGGTTTGCTTGATGTAATAATTGTGGATAATTTGTGTAATTAAAAATTATGAATAAGGTTATCAAATATCATACTCAATTTGATTATTCATTTGAAACCAGCTTGACAAGGAACGTGGTTATGTAAGACAGGAACTATGTCACACACTACGCGTAAAATACAGGAATATAAAACTTTAATGTCTGTGTAAGTATATAGAAATAATGCATTTGAAGCAAGTTAGAAATATTTACATCACTATACAACACATGTATACCATGTATTTGCATGCAAAATCATTATAAAGTCTGTACAAAAAGAGCAGGCCTCTTTTTTTTTAAAGGTATGTGTATCTATCCATATCTACAGCTAACGTTAATAAGTATGTATATGTCTAAATAACACACACACTATAACGTTACATTCAGGAAGAAGGTTAAAAAAAAGCTCTGGAACAAACTTCAATGATAGACAGAAATGACGTGATTGTATAATTATTTGATTAATCTTATACTATACAACGCATAGCTTCACTGCACAACACTTGATTACATTTTTTTTTTCAAATATCATAAAAATTGTGAGAAAAAAACAACTGGCCAAGCTCTTTTTCTGTCTCTGAAAAGTGGCACAAAACTTGGCACAAATTGGATTTCCGAATTAAGATTTACAACAAATTTGCACTGGGATACCCTTGGCAAACCATCAGTACTGAAAATCTACTGTATAAGTACTGATCGATTACTATCAGTATAATTTCAGTAAATCAGCTTTTACTGTCATACTGAAGTATCACTGCTAAGTACTTCTTTTTACTCTTCTTTTACTGTCAGGACAGTAATGAAATTCATCTGACAATCATGGCATCCACTTTTAGCCTCTGCTCAATTAATGTCAATTTGGTGATCTTATAGAGGAATTCTCTGACCAGTCAACGCATTTTTAACTGCCAACCTGTGATTTGTCCATTTTTACCCTCAGACGACATTGCTTCAAATGGAGCAACTGTCAACGTTTGAAGTACAAATGGATATATCATGATCACAGGTTGACAGCTAAAAATGCTTTGATCGTTCAGAGAAGTGATCTAAAAAAGCACCCAATTGACATCCTCCCAGCAGACCCGATATGTTCGTTACCTCCCATAGCGGCCCTGATCTTCCGAGCCCCTGAAGACAGTTCTGGCGTCGTCACCACCAAACAGCTTTCAGCCAATCAGAGGGTTTACTAAAGCTCATTTTGGGCAAAGCCGCAAAGGACGCTAGTAAGCTATCAGCCAATTAGCTTACGTCTTACATCGCTATTTAATTATTCATGAGCAACTAACGGCTGTTTGTGCCAAATGAGGCTAGCTCATTAATTAGTTATAAGCAACTGTCAGTGAAGTCCCCAGAAGCCAAAATCTCCGTTCAAAAGATCAGGGCTGAGACCGGGAGGGTTTGCCAAACATTTCCCGAGCGGGTTTCAGCGCTGATAAAGGAGGATGCCAATTGACAGTCATTGACAGTTAACGCCATAATTGCCGGATGAATGAACTGGGAACAACTGGATGTAATTGAGTTGTGGTCCCGTTCATGTGTGTCGGACGCTCCACCTTACAGGATGACACAGCCCCAACAGCACTGGTGCGGGTAGTCCGGCGCGTGAACGCGGTGCTCGTTCCCGTACACCCAGTAGCGAGTGTTGACCTCCTCCCATTTGTAGTCTATCTCGAACACGGGGACGTTCCTCAAGGTGTGGCGCTGCACAAAAAAACAAGCAGTGTTCATCAAGTAAAACCAATGGTTGACGAGCAAATACTGTTGTAATCATTATGTGCAAAGCTCAGCTCTAACAACTACATACATAATAATCTTTATTGACACAACAAAAGTACAGCGACTTACGTAAGGTCTTCTACAACTATACATACAAACAACAAACAATGGGATACAAAATCATTAACCTTCTTACAAGTATATGAATAATTAAACAAGTCGAGTTTAACCTATCACTTACACTACTAGTTTATACATATGAAATCATCGCCAGGTGATTAGATTTAAAAATCCGCCCGCGATTTAACGTTTAGAGATAAGTAGTAGAAACTAGAAGTTAAATCACAGGCGGATTCAATCACATCCAAAGTGCCAAAATTGTAAAATCTGAGAACGTCTTTTGGAAGCTGACACCTTCCACCATCTCACTGGTGAGTTTGTTTGGTTTGTTTGGTTAGATGTAGTCGTTAACGCAAGATAGAAAGCGATTTGTCGGGAAATGGCTGATACGAATCTGAGTTTCAATGCGATTCACGTGGTTCGATTGGTCGGGGTGACTTATACCTGCTGTAAGATTCTCCCAGCCCTCTCGTAGGTAGACGTGTGGTACTGTACCAGGCTCTGGGAGTTGGCATTCACGTCTGGATCAGTGAAGTGAGTGATCGGCCACACCTACAAACAATAGCAAACCAAAGTTCCACAAATGACTGTAAATGCATAAATGTTCGCAGTAGGGGTTAGCAGGAGTGTTTGCGGTGGCATATGGAACAATAGTAGCGTTACAGTTACACAATGGAACGGCTTTTCGCAGTGGTTTTAATCAAGTGGGAAAGAGTTCACTGCAAAAAACACCACGGACATTTTTTTTGCATTTACAGTATTACAGTCGCGCATTTAAGTCCCAACAAGAAGATTACATGAAGGATTTTACTTGTGTAATCAATTGAAATGTCAAAAGCATGGGTTAATAAAGAAAGCTGATTGGCCAAAAATACACACTAGTGGGAATGATGGGATCTCAACTTTTTAGACAATGTCAGTGTCAGTTTGCATTGATGATGCTGTTCATAATGATGTTAATGACCGTTTGTTCTTTGTGCTAATATATTGACATAATTCCTGTTATCTATATCCACAACACCAGGCTCTAATAGGGTATATCCGCCACACCGGGCTCTGGCACCAGCCTCATTTGCTTCGCTCACTCGGTGGCTTATTTGGTAGTCATAGCATAGGCCAGGCATTATGACCCTTTAAACACCTGTGTGCAGATCATTACCCTATGGGCCAGATAGCAGGGATTTTGGGAGAAGGAGTTCGAGTTAACAGTATGAAACTTGAGGTTTACCCTGATCAGTGTCTGTTGGAAGATGACCATTCCTCCTGCATCCTTAATGAGCTCGTCGGGCATGTCAGTCCTTTCTGTCACATGATCAGACACCATGTCCTCACTGTGGAGATAGAAAACAAGTATTGATTTTGGAGGGTAGGTTTAAAAACAAACAAACGGACAATCAATCAATCAATCAATCAATCAGCTAAGTATAAACAATCAACTATTTCATTAATCAAATTAATCCATCCATCAATCGTTTCATATGACAATCAATCGACTCATCTGCCAATCAATCAATCAGAAAAACAAGCAAACAAAATAAAAGACTATGCTTACAACTTGACCGTCAGTTGAATGTACCACTTCAGATCACGGCAACCGTCGCAGACATTACATGTCACTCTGCCATCTCCACCACACCTCACGCACCTGGAATATTCAGAATGATAATATAATTTAAATGAAAAGCGACATGACCTTTGTACAATGTACAATGTTCACTACAAGAATATAAAATAAAAATGTATGCGTAGTAAGGAATTGTCACTACAAAACTGTAAAAATCATTCTACCATATCAAAAAAAAGTTAAGAAACAAATTTATATACATTGATGACCTACCCTAAATCTGTTGTTATGGGTTCTTTTCTACTGGAAGCTGACTTCATACTGATGTTTAATTTCCACTGTGTTGCAATGATATGACAGTGTATTGTTTGGACCCCATAACACGGAGATAAGCAAACTCTACATTTTCATCATGCCTCGAAATTGAGGCGCCTCAAACTTGAGGTGCCTCAAACTTAAAAGGAATTGAAATCTACAGAAGTTTACATTGCATGGAGGACTTTTCACCTTCTCCTGCCTGACCCGTGGCACCAGTGACAGGTCTCATTGTGATGTTGCTTGGTTTGGTGGTCGTACCTCCTCTTGTGTCCCCTCCCATGGCACGAGGAACAGCGAACCTGAAGAGATATTATATCTTATGTCATACCTGGGCCTTGATAATGTTCGATGATAATGGTATCTCACGGGCTTTCATAGATTGAATCATTCGAGTGCAATTTTCATGCATTGAGTACTCTGCCGTCAAAAATGCAAACTCTGGATTTGAATGTTGAAATTGATGTTCTTTGAGGATGCAGAATTTAAGAAATTCTGGCACATTTCACATTGAATAATGTGTTTTCTTGGCTGAGTATGACATTTAGAAAATACAACATGGGGTATTCCCCTTGTTCCCAATGAGGACGTGAGATGTAAGGGGCGGGGTTCAAATCCCACTTATGACACCATGTTGTGCTCTGGTGTAGTTCTAAATCATTGATGAATAGTTATAGGCTGTCTATTCTCAGCAGACTCAACAGCATGCTTTGCCTGGGTACTCTTCTGAGGGTTGCACTGCTAAATGTACACACGCATTGAATAAAAAGACTCTTTTTACACAAGCAAGAGATTTATTTCACCAACGTTTTGGTGACCATCTGTCACTGACTGTCACCTTCTTCAAAGCAATTCTGACTGGTTCACATACATGTAGTAACGCAGCACGGGTGTCGCTGCTTATAAATAATAATGAGATGCATTCCCAAACGCAAAGTATCTACATATGTACAATCACAGGGGATGACATCACTATGCGGTCCCAAACGTACAGAACTGTAACACATACACAACTATCGATCAAAAAAAAATGCAACGAATATCATCTAATTCTTAAGGATGCGACACCTATGCTGCATTACTATGTGAACCAGTCAGAATTGCCTTGAAGAAGGTGACAGATGGTCACCGAAACGTCGGTGGAATAAATCTCTTGGTTTGTAAAAAGAGCATTTTTTATTCAGTGACTTACCAACCTGATGAAACTATTCACGGATGTACACATGCATGTTAGTTCTATGTCATGGATGAATTGATCACACAGATACAGCTAAAGGAATACTCACCCTTCCCCTGCCATGGCATCTAGGACAGCGCTTGAACCCACGGCCATAACAAGAGTGGCATTGCTGGTAAATTTGAAACAAAAACAAAATGCTTCACTTAAGGATGGACGTTACCATGACATGTAAAAAAAACATGTAAAAACTTAATTTTGAACGAAATAATCCAATATCTAAGTGTAGCCTGTAAACCTAAAGCACTGAAATACTATTCAACAAAACTATCATATCCATTAAAACTGCCATTAAACCAGACCTATATAGCTAAGGCACTGAAAAACTGTTCATTAAAATTGCCATCAAACCAGACCTAAACAGCTAAAGTACTGGAACAAGTCAATAACTGCCATCAAACCGGACCTAAACAGCTAAGGCACTGAAACGCTATCCATTAAAACTGCCATTAAACCAGACCTATACAGCTAAGGTACTGAAACACTATCCGCTAAAACTGATATTAAACCGGACCTATACAGCTAAGGTACTGAAACACTATTCATTAAAACTGCCATTAAACCAGACCTAAACAGCTAAGGCAATGAAGCACTATCCATCAAAACTGCCATCAAACCAGACCTAAACAGCTAAGGTACTGAAACACTATCCATTAAAACTGCCATCAAACCAGGCATAACCAGCTAAGGTACTGAAACACTATCCATTCAAACTGCCACCAAACCAGACCTAAACAGCTAAGGCACTGAAACACTATCCATTCAAACTGTCATCGAACCAGACCTATACAGCTAAAGTACTGAAACACTCTCCATTATACTGCCATCAAACCAGACCTATAGAGCTAAGGTACTGAAACACTATCCATTAAAACTGCCATCAAACCAGACCTATACAGCTAAAGTACTGAAACACTCTCCATTATACTGCCATCAAACCAGACCTATAGAGCTAAGGTACTGAAACACTATCCATTAAAACTGCCATCAAACCAGACCTATACAGCTAAGGTACTGAAACACAATCCAGTCAAACTCCCATTATAATCATGTACACAATGAATACTGCTAAGGCACTGAAATGCTTTCCATTAGAATAACCATAAAACAACCGTACCTGTACTTTAGCCGTGTGTGGCACCTCTATGCGCTCAACTTGGTCCTGAAACAGGTCAGAACAAGTGCAGACGATATCCCATGGACCGGGTGGATAACCATTCTGTGGGCCATCAATGACTTGGCCTGAAAAACAGTAATATGCTGTAAGCACAAAGTTCTGTAAAATCATAAATACTAGATGTACCAATTGTAGCTATGTGTATAGTCATGAGATAACAATTGCAGAAATCAGCAGAAAAGTAGGTGAAGCAAAATGTTCTGTAAAATCATTTTGATTCAGTGTAACAGTTGCAGGTATGTGTATTATAAGTTATGAGGTAACGAGCGCAGAAATAAACAGAAAAGTAGGTTAAACACAAAGTTCTGTAAAATCATACTTAATTCAGTGTTGTAACTAAGTGTATACATGTAGCTATGAGATAAAGATTGCAGAAATAAACAGAAAAGGAGGTGAAAACCAAAATTTTGCTGTGCCTGTGGGTTCATGGTTGAAACAACAGTAGACACAATGGAGTAATGTTTGCGGTTACACAATTATGTGTTTGCAACGAGAGGACAAGATTTACAATATCAAAACTCAGGAAGGTTGGACCAATATAAAGAACAGTTTTCAACAAGGAACAAGGATCTGCATCTGTTTCTTGTATCTGCATCTGTATAGCCAGTGTAGCTGCCCTATGTATATGAATCCACGTAGATATTTGTAATCATTCTTTCTGGTTATTGTTATGATAAGCTTCGGTGATCTTTTTTCCATTTTTTTTCTACCAGCATTCAAAATCCATTTTAGCTATATGTCACACAATATACAGACAATTTATCATAATTATTCATACTACATGGTGGTAAATCTCAAATCATGAATGGACAAACCTCGGTATGGTGTATGAACCCACTTGGTAGATCTGCTCTCCAGGAAAGTTTCCATAGTGTACTAAATACAAGAATAAACATGGGAATCATTAGTTAAACGTGAGATCACTTTTTAACACCCTCAGCAAACACAGAAGCTTTACATGATGAAATATCCTAAAATTAGCACTTTCGTCTTTGGAACAAGTACAAAAATGGTTTTTGTTTATAAAGAAAAACTTGCAAGGGCAATATTCTCGCAAACAAATGAAGTAATCCACAAACTTTCTACCTACTGAGAACAGCACTTTTGCCCTGTGTAACAGGCCAAATTATTCCCCATAGGCAGAACATACCTGGGTGCATTCTGGTCAGGGGCTACTGGCCTGTTACACCCTGGCTACAATTAGTCAGTAGTGGTAGTTTTTTTAACCTTCTCCCTGCTGCCCTGAACTCTGTTAACAATAGGGAATGGGGTTCCAAATGGCTCACCTCAGTGTACTGAAGGTAAATTTAGAAGTGACCAGGAAAATTCCATCAATCCACCATCCTTTTCAATCTAATCCTAAACTACGGTCCTGCGAATAAGGGTCTAAGCAGTAAAGTATAGAACTGTAAATGCAGAAATGTTCGCGGTGGTTTTATGTTTGCGGTTTCTGCGGTGACGTTTCACCGTGAAATTAAAACCACCACGAACATTTATGTCAAATACTACAGCTGCTGACTATAGCGCTGCTGCAATCTTAAAATCACCGCGAATACCCCATTTTTACCTTGGCGCAAAACAAAAACCATGCGAACATAAATGCATTTTACAGTAGAAGGCCACACCAATTCAATTTCTTGGTTAACAGATTCTTATTTTCCCTAAAAAAAATTTTTAGAAAAAAAAAAAAATCATGAAAACAGAAGGCTGGGCCAGCCTTCTGTTTTCATGATTTTTTTTTTGAAAATAAAAATCTGTTAACCAAGAAATTGAATTGGTGTGGCCTAAGAAGAACCTACATGGAAGGCAGTGGAGGGTTTGATCGCCTTGATGACATGTTCCTGGGCAGGTTTCTTTCCGTAACAGCAGTGTTCCGCCACAAACTGGATCATGGCGTCTCTGGCCTCCTGCTCTGATAGACCAGCTCCCCTGGAAATCAGTTAAGTGCACATGTTATAGTTTTGGGTATGATTATGATGCCAGTTATTATACATGGTAATAATGGTTATGATGCCAGTTATCATATGTCTAGACGTTAGAAACTCCTCCAATGATTGTAAAATCCCATTGTCAATACTAAATACACCATATTGTATAAGATAGACTGATTAGCCTAAAAGAATGTTATCTATGTACCAGTGAATGCCATACTTCAAAGTGTACCTTGAACAATTGTTGTGCAATAAAGTTATTATTATAATAAGGGCACACCAATTTAATTTCTTGGTTAACAGATATTTTTTTTTTAAATTTTAGCAACAAAAAAAGGCTAGGGTGAAAACTTGCACCTGACCCTGTTCACTCCCTGAAGTTGTGTGCACCAAAGTACAGACTTTCCTCAGAAATTCTGTTTTCCTGTTGATTTTCCAATCTAGCATTTTTTTTTTAAATTCCATTAACCAAGAAATTCAAATGGTGTGGCCTAAGGATAAAAGGAAAAACTTGTTCATTATGTTTTTGACAACCACTAATTTTCCAATAGAAGACTTCAGCTGTATTCTGTTAATGTTAGAATGGTTGCGGTGGCTTAATGTTCGCGGTTTTGTAGTAACCTCTTCCTCGCAACCTTAAAACCACTTCGAACACTCCATTTCCCCCCTATCTCAAAATCAAATCACTGCAAACTTAAATGCAGTTACAGCAGTATATATGAAGCAAAGAGAGAAAAATTGAGTTAAATGATTAATATGTACTTACTCAGCATATTGCTCAGGAGGCTTGGTGTAGTCCTCAGGTGCTACATACTGGGGAGGTGGGGGCACCCCTGGATAACATCAGACAGAAGTTGAGATAAATAAATGAATAAATGAAAGTATTATCAATGATTTTGAATGTCAAAGCATTTAAAGGCACCCAGAGCATTTCATGAGGCTTGAAAACTGGAAATATTCTAGTTACTGTAATCTTTATGAAATTGCCACTGACATTAAATGCCACTGATTACAATATTTGCGGGCGGATTTCTTATCAAAAGTGCTCAAAAGCGGCACAAAAATAAGCTACATGGTGATCTTTTAGTTTCACGTGCCTAGTGTAAATAGACCGATACAATAGCTCCACTCACCTCCATCAAAACATAAAAATACAAATATTTGACAGACATGCAGTCACTCTCTCATTGGTCGAACCGCTAATTGTGATGGACAGTCAGGATCAGTCTATTAGGGCTTGGATTTTCGATCAGTTCTCACCACACAACAACATCGTATCCTTACTCCTTTAATGTCGATATGTAATGGTATAGTGTTACTAAAACTTACTCTGTGTAGAAATGACTAGAAATTTGAGTTTTTTTATTCAAGTTTCAAGCCTCATAGGATGCCTTTAACGCTTAAATTTAAGGTCTCTGTTTGTCATGTGCCAAATGACAGTTCACAAGCATGCTCCCCAGGAGATTTTTAATTTCTAAAGTTTCTGAAATGCTGTTTATCTTACATTTCGTGGGTGACATTGTAAACAGCTTTGTCTTCATTTTGAATATTGCAAGCAAATGTCATGATGGTTAAATCGGTGTCCATCCAGGGGGGATTTTTGTCACCTTCAAGCTTTCAAAACTAGACTATCTTGACAGTTACTTATATATGCTACTGTAGCATATATAAGTAGGGTGATGAGAAATTACAATTGAGCTCTTATGTCTAACTTTACTCTGACTAATGATGCATGCAAATTTGTACAATCTCAGTCTACACTTGCATATACAGCAATACTTTTGTCATGATTTAACCAGACGGTACTTTTTTTATTGTACAATAATTGTACTTGAGCACACAGCAGATTGACAGAAGAATTGGCACAACATATACATGTAAGGAACCTCTTATGCTGATAATGAAAAAGCTACTTATTAATAACTGCATAACCAATCTGACAGTGCTTTTTACCCTACAACCCGGTGTACCGGAATAAACAGACATATTGGTAGCTTGAATTGTTGGGATTTCAAAATTCTATTCCAATGACCAGACATATATGATAATTTGATTCTACTGTACATGCATTACATTGCACCCAATTAGATATTTTGTTATCTTCAATATGTGAAATTATGTTTATATATATGTATATGTCAAAGAGAAAAATCTTACAGTCGTTCATCCCCACTTGTTCGTATCCCTGCACGCCGCCAATTTTGCTGATGTCGGGGTCCGGTCCCGCGTCGTCAGCAGCGTCCTCATTATCCTCGGGGTCCGAGTCTGGGACGTCGTCACCGGTGTAGCCGGGCTGGGCACTCTCACCCGAGTTAGGCTGCCAAGCTGGGGACACAATGGACAAAATAGAGATAAAAATTTTTTAACAAAAATGTGAACTACGAAAGTTGACATTTGCAACAAATACATGTTTATCTTCACATGGTCTAGCCTAACAAACTACTGCTCTGTCTCACTCAAACACATCATGGTGACCAGCCCCTCCAGCTCTGTCCTGCCACTTGCTACATTATGCAATTCAAAACAACAGGATGTCTGTTACTTTACCAGTATCCATGATGATTAAGCTTGGCCCTTCTGGTGTTATTTCATTAGGAAGGGAAGTAGTGAGAAGAAGAGGAAGAGGAGGAGAAAGAAGAAAACAGCAGAAACAGTATATCTAAACTGTGCATACTTGGGGGGTGCTGCACTAGATACATCTCAAACCCACTGTTTTTCAAAGTGGCGGATTTATGTACCAGCAGATTAATGTTGAAATTAAAATGGAGGTTACCTTTGTACCAAAGGTGCTTGACATATCACTGTTTTTGAAAATGATGATATCAATAAAGTCATTAATTGACTCACGTTGATGCTGTACTGCTCCTGGCTGGTTAGGGGTAAAGTTGCCTTGCTGTTGTGTAGGGGGGTAGCCACCCCCTTGTTGCGGAGGGGGGTAACCACCCCCTTGCTGTGGAGGGGGATAACCACCCCCTTGCTGTGGAGGGGGGTAACCGCCCCCTTGTTGTGGAGGGGTGTAGCCACCACCCTGTTGTGGAGGGGGGTAACCACCACCCTGTTGTGGAGGGGGGTAACCCCCTCCCTGGGGAGGAGGGTAACCACCCCCCTGTTGTGGAGGGGAGTAACCACCCCCCTGTTGTGGTGGGGGGTAACCTGTAACAGAGGGAAAATGATTCCTTGACTGGAAAACACACAAAATCATTGAATAAATTCATCAGTCACATGTAATAACAGTTACAAGAAAATTCCTAAAATTGACTTAAAAAGAAAGGTAGCGAAATACGGAGGTGCGTACTTGGCTACCTTTCTTTTTAAGTCACTGTTTGAGGAATATTCTTGTACACGAAATCATTAGTAATAAATATGCCAGTACTGCTGCAGTATTGTAATAGAATTCCAATTTGAGTAACATTTAAGCAGCAGTTAAGCAGTATCAATACAGTACTGAAAATTCATTTTTTTTTATGAGTCATGATTTCGTGGGGTCTATCACTGTGAATACCATGAAAAAAAAACACATCAACCTTTCAAATTTCAAACATTTCCTAATCAACAGTATTGAGAACTCACTGACCAACTTGAGAACTGACCAGTCAAATAACATTTTTTTACTACACTAATACTGCAAGGTGACTCAACCAATATTGATTCAGTAATTTACAGCTGCAGCAGTTAGGGGATAAACAAGCAAACAGGGGTTAGACTATTAATTGTAGCTAAATTATCATAGATCATGCTACCAATGTCCCATTAGTATCAACATTCTGATGTGAGTGATACTTTAGCTATAGCTTGACAGAAGTTATTCTTGCACTTGAAGGTTGCAGTTAAGGCTTAACGTTATATTCATTGTTATGAAATTTCATTTCTGACAGGAAATATTTTCACAAAATTCAGGGTAAAGATGGTTGAAGATTCCACACTGTGCTCTACCCCCCATGTTATTCTGTGGAACAGTCCAATCTCATTTCACAGGCAGGAGGGACTGCATGGGGGGATTCTGGCAATTCTTTACATCAAAATTTGGAGGCCTCAGGCATATTGCTTTGGGTAAATTCAGGAAGGCCAGCAACGCTTAATGGTAAACTAACTTGTTCTTGCGAAAGGTTTTGTGAATGAGTTTATTGAATGTTCCTTTGTGTTCATTTGTGTACATGTCTGGCAAAATCTCTACATCTCTAAGTCTGTGGCACTCACACTCAACAGGTGGCTCTGTTGTGACTTCTGGGGAATCTTGCATTCGACTTCGCAATAAGAAATATTTGTCGTTAACGCTTCACAATTAGACAACCAATATTGTGTAATGCAGAATTAAAGCGACCGATAACGCTACACAGTCAAATAATTTACTGACATTACACTAAACGTTGAATTAACAGGGCTCGTATTTCATTTTTGGAAATAGGTGCACTGGTGCACACAACCAAAAACATTAGGTGTGCAGAAAGAATGTTGGGGTGCACCACATAAGATAAAAGTTGAAAAATTATGTCAGTGAAACATAATTACAAAGTTTAACACTCTTACATATCTTAAGAACTTCAATCTGTAGTATATAGCTAACGTCAAAACTTCAATCAAGTAATACATCAAATAAAGTATTGCTTTTTCTGAACATTTCAGTATATTTTGTATAGTAGTGTACAATGGTACCTTTACCCTATAGCATACAAAATATCTAGGTGCACTTGTGCACCCACACACAGTCCAAAATTAGGTGCACAGCTCCAATTTTGGGTACACATGCACCCAGTATTTCGAGCCCTGAATCTAAAGTTGGGCAGCTATGATTAACAGTGAATGGAAATAGTTCTGAATTTCACTTATATATGCCTCAAAAAGGAATGCGATTACCTCAGGCAGCTGGTTGTACAGATCAATACACTGTAGTGGTTTGACCCCATTCAAAAAAATGTTTGTTCAGCCCTCAGGTCAGCTTGGGTCATTGTTGACATGATCTCAAATTACAGGGTCAGAGTATGGTAAATTTAATCAATATATCATCACTTCAAACCACACTATCAGAAGTTAATATCTCTCATATCATAGATTTAGTCTTGGTAGTTTAAAAGCTTCTTTCTTGTATTGGTTACACTAGTTAGAATTCTACATTTGAAAATGCTAAATAAATTGGACTTGTACCTGGAGCGACAATACCCCCTCCCGCCCAAATGGGTCAGTCCATGCAGTAACATAATAGCAGGACTTACAGTATGTCACAAAATTCCCATAGCAGGATATTAGTGTGCCTTGAAACATGGTAAAATCCAACAAGTTGGCCTCAGTTTAGTGTGGATCTCCGTAACTAGCCATGCTTTCACGGTAATATAATAGTAATGTGACTGTACATAAAGCTTAGTAACTGTTATGTTACTGACAATTTCATTCCTATGCTGTCATCAATTATTTATGTGCAGTTACAGTTGAGCTACTGGTTCTAATTAGTCGCTAACTGGGAGTCCCTGGTTCAATCCTGGGTCAAGACATCCTGGTATGGGCTGCACCCGTCTTTTGAAAGGGACGTAAAATGGGGGTCCCGGGTTCAATGGGGTGCCTAGAGCATTAATTTGGTACTGGGCTTAAGCAACACCTCCCTGTAGAATTCTACTTAAAAGAAACAGTAAGGAACAACTCCCTGTAGATATACTGTACTTAACTAAAACAGTAAGGAAACTCTGAATTCAGCATATAGCATTGTAGGGACCCCCCCATGCAGACCCTCCTATAGGATATGTACCACTACAAGGGTCTGAGCAAACTGAATAAACCCCCCTCCCATCAGTTTTATGGCACTATATAAGCTATAATTGTTAACACTACAGTGGTATTGACACCCCACCAACAGATGCCTCTAATTACAGATTCCATGTAACAGGTGGCAGAGTATAATCTACAGGTGCATAATGATAGTGTCCTTGGTATGGATGACCTGTTCAACAGGTTCTTAGAATTTCAAGTCAGATGGCCTGGTTTCTAAGGCCTAAGAATCATCATCTTCAATGAGTGACTTAAGCTATGGGATTGTCTATCAAAGGGAAGTTATCAAACCTTCAGTTTTTGGTTGGAGATATGCCTGGGGCACTGAGATGTATAAGACTACTGTAAATCACTTTAATATAGCGGCAGAAAATATAGCGGTTGGGGGAAAATGGAGTAGGTCACAGCACTTAATTTTAACGGTGGGAACAAACATAATCTCAAAATCATATATTAGTGATAAAATATTAGCGATGATGAAATTTTAGCTGCTGACTATCATCATCATTCGCGGGCTGTTAAATCAGCTAAAATTAGTTACAGTTAACAAATCAAGAATTACAGTATTAGTATTGATAAGTGTAGGGTGAGCTAAAATTAGTTACAGTTAACAAATCAAGAATTACAGTATTAGTATTGATAAGTGTAGGGTGAGTCCTGTATGTTCATGCCATGTTTTTGTTGTCATCACAGGCACACTACACATTATTTGGTGTGGTAATTTGGCTGGTAAAATTGAATTGAATAATTCATGGAGATAATGAGGGTGAGTATTTAGGTCAAACATGCCTGAATACCATGACAATACTCTATATTTTGGGACTGAATGGATCTAAACATAAGCTGTATCGTCTACTCATATGGCACTACATTGTCTTTAACAAATATATTTTCCTGAATTTTGTTTGTTTTGTGATCAGTTTTCCATGCTTCTAGTAAATCTCCTTGTATTTGTTCAGCATGCCTGTTGCTAAATGCAAGCATGAAGTTGTTCATTAAACAGACTCTATTCACCCAAAAACAACAAGGAGATCTTGGCATGTTTCTGAATACTAGAGCGCAATGTAGGTGTAACGCCAACCTCAAGTCTTATGACTGTATTTGTACGATTTTTAAAGTTTATTTCCTCATTTTCTAGCTCACCCACCCACTCAAATTTAACCTTTAACCCTAAGATAAGCATCAAACCCTTACGAAAATAGCCGTACAACTGTTATACGTTTAACTCTTAAGAATCGCAGCCAAAGTTCCTACCTGCTTGAGGAGGTGGGTAGCTCATGGTTGCGCCACAGGTGTGTATGTACCGCACAGGTCTTTAGAAAAAAGGCTGTAGCTTTCCGTGTCTAGGTGTTGTCAACTGTCATGTTGTTGTGGCCGCTTGGTCCTAGCAACCTTTGTGAACCTTTTGTGCCGCGCTGTCAGCGACACTGCATGCACAGCCACTCCTTCGAAACACGATCCGCTTTCAAGCGGTCCCCAGAAAGTAGGAAATGGAAAGAAATGAACGAAATGGAACGAAATGAGTGGTAAACAAATAATATAATGTGCTTTATTTTTCGATATCTATTTGATAATATCAAATGCAACATTTTTGCCTAGTTAATGTGGCTAGATTCGTCCCTGAAAATTGGCACGCCGCGTGCAAGGAAATTTATTTAAAAGGCTTCCTGTTTCGGTCTACTGTGAATGTTACAGCGTTCCTTATATTTCGCTATCTACTGGTGTTTCGTTTCATAATGTTACTTATGTCATGCCTGGGCCTGATACGGGTGTTCCGGACCGTGTGATAACTATCCGGATCACATAGGGTTCGGGAGGGTTATCACACAGGCTTCCATAGAATATTTCGAACGCATTTCGAACGCGCCGGTTGCGCGGCCGTCGGAAATTCGAATACCGGATTCGGAGATTGGAATCAATGTTGCTACAGTTTCTTGTTCGAGGACACAAAACTCCCTCCACTTCTGGCGCATTCCGCATTGAAATGTGTGTTTTCTCGGGTGGGTATGGCCAAGGTATGACATAAATAAAATACAACACGTTGTATTCCGCATCATCCTCGGTCCCAGCCCTCCCGTGGGTCGGATCGCCCTCCGGCCTGCGGCCGTCGGGCGATCCGACCCGCGGTCGGGCTGGTACCTCGGGTGATACGGAATACCCCGTGTTGTATTCTATATATAAATGTTTTAGTTCGTTCCATTTCGTTCTATTTCGTTTCATTTTGCACATCTTTTGAATTCTCCAAGCAGATGTCAAGCGGGCCGCTTCTTTTGTTTCGTACGCCTTTCTTTTGATGGTTTAAAGCCCCTGTTTCTATATAGCTAAGGATTATTCGCAGTTTGTTAGGAACAAGTGGGCGAAGCAACAAAGGAAAAATAAAGGGCAAGACAATAAAGGAAGTTGTGCAACTGGTTTAGGGAGCTAGTAAACTAGACGAAACAGGTGAATTTACTAAATTGTTAGTATTATAACGTTATGAATGATAAACACCGGATCCTATTATACATAACGTTATAGGACGTATGGATGTTGTCGTTTTTTGTAGCGTATTATTACGTCTCTTAGGTGATGCACGTCCTATCTTGACTTGTTTTTTCATCCATGTTCCAGGGCTCAAAAAATATATTCGGTACATGGTGTAAGAAACAGATATTCACAAATCGGAGGAAGGAAAATGCATACATACACGGCATCAAAATCTAGAATGATTTAACTATTTGAGTATTTCCTTTTCTCCTATAAACCTCTAAGACTATAACGTGTTAGATCCTGTTTGTGGGAGGCTTTGCGGTTTTGTAAACCGTGTAACTCGAGAAAATGTCACAGTTCGTTATATTTGGTGTCCGCGAAACGAACAAGTTCAATTATAGCAAGAGAAAATAAACAACAAAAACACAGGAGCGTAAACAAACAACATATTTTCTGTGAAAACTTGTAACAGAAGAAATTCCTACACTGGCTGGAGCCGAGAAATATTTTAAACGCTGAATTATAAAAACGCATTAAAAAATTCCACATGTGACGTTTAATACGTGAGTATTGTTATTAGTAATATGCATCAGGTGAAAATGACAAAGCAAAAGCACAATTATGATGCTCTATCATTATATTGTACCTTTGTGTTGTGTGTTGCCTCTATTGTCACTAGTCCTTTTTCACATGATAAACTGTTTAGTACTACACACTGCGCAACCGACGTCATATCAGTATGAAGTAACCATAGCATGGTATTAGCTCCCAAAATTAATTTACCAAAGACTACCACAGAGTGTGATTTCTGCGCAAACATACTTGAATCTAAAACGTTTTATGCTAGTTTATAAATTCAATTATATGAGTATGAAGTAACCATAGCATAGTATTAGCTCTCAAAATTAATTTTAAAAGAGTACAACAGATTGTGACTTCTGCGCAAGCATGCTTGAATCTAAAACGCTTCATGCTATTCATAAATTCAATTATATTCTAAGAGTTGACTATCCTTACAGTGTACAAATAGGAAAATACATAACAGAATGTTTAGGTCCCAGAAACCAAATCGCATTGATATACTAAAGAAATTAAACAAACAATGTTAGAATGATCGCATTCAATCTTGTGTATCTACCTGTTTAAGAGTTGTAAAAGGCCATACGAACGTCCTTGTACTTTTGTTGTGTCAACAAAGGTCTCTATATAGACGATACTTGATATAGGATAAGAAACCGCTTTGTTTAAGCCGACGTATCGGTGACCGTCTGTCCACCTCCTCGGGACAATTCTGTCTGGCTCTATTCCGCTAGGTGTCGCTGCAAACCGAAGCAAGGTATTTACGCATAATATATAAATAGCAGTTCATGTATATTCAAAAGATATTCGACACAATGTTCGTGCAGCGTTCACAATGCGGTCCCAACTGAAAGGTATTTACATATATATACATATATGTCAGTTAGAGTGACAAGTCTCCTACGGCAGCTGTCTTCAACTGGCGGACGAGAGCAGCGCCACTAGGCGGGCTGGCGTTATCAAGGCGGACCTCGAGCGTAAGAGTCATCCGGCAGCTCGCTGCAAGCATCCCAACCAGAACCAGCACGTCTCCCTCGGATTGATGCCACTGGAGAAGACGGATGCCCAAAGTGTGTGGGCCTCAGATTCGCAACCTGTCATCCACCCTAAAGCAAATCCACGCGAAGGCTACCGTGTCAACCCTCCTCACTCAGATGTATAGGAACTGACACGGTCATCATATTCGAATATCTGTTTTTGTACTTCTCTATGATCTGAATACGAATAAAGGTTATGAGTGATTTGCCATACATCTATACCGATAGGTAGTTCACGAGGTGTTTACTATGCGGTCCCAAACGTTTTTACAAAGAACTTTGCTATCAAGTTCACGGTGACTTACAAGCCCGATGAATCTATTCACGGATACTCGATACATCTGCTTGAAAATATGTCTGCTCCACGGTAATCTGAGTGCCAGACAATAGTTATGTGTCGGTATGATTCGTTACATACTGCAACAGATAAAAAGATACAAATGGTACCCGAAACATCTCATCTATGATTCACTGTGTGAGCAACATGGCCAGGACCCACTTAGGCCATCTCTTCGGCATCAGGTCTAACAAGCCCCGAAGGAAATTTACTACAGCTCAGCCTCCTTCGGAAGGCTCTTTTAGCGTTATCTCCCTAGCCCTGGCTAAATTGGCATTTTGAGTTACCATTGTTTTCTCTTTAAAAGATTAAGAAAATGCCGCAGTTGAACTGAATATTGATAGCTGTGTATGAAAGAATTATACATGTCATTTTTGGGACCATATGGATGACATCATCAAATTGTATTGCCCCTAATAAAAGTTTTTCTAGAAAAGAAGATACGAATTTTGGTGCATATTGCAATGAAACAATGTACATAATGATCAAAAGTTCAACGTGTGTTTACACAACGTGATATCTACTTATTGCCGGTAGTTATAAGAAAATAATTGCTTTTAATTGAGTAAATCAGTTATTTTCTTAGATGTAGTGCATAAGGCAAATGCACTAGTAATTTGTTTCCTTGGGAATGTAGTCTTTCTTTCTTGAAAGTATATATCATAAGCATATCGGATGTATGAAAATTGCTTTTCTCTCAGTAAGATACATACGCTACATTTGGAGGCATATTTGGAAAAGAGTCCAAAAGAAAGTTTATACAATTAGAAATAGAATAAGGACAGCACATGCATACAAGTTGAACGATTCCAAACACGTTAATTGATTTTAATAATCTATGCATTTTATTGTCACATCTATTCCCAAATGATTTCTGATATACTAAGGACATGAACTTTGTGCGATAGGCTACGCATACTAAAATGATTAGGTCTATCTGACAATCAAAATTTCTTGCATGACTAATTGGAATAAACATAGATAACTGTTAAATGTTAATGTCTCGTCATTTTAAATTCAGATTTGAAGAAACTCAGTCAATTTCAAATAGCATGTCAAATTCATATGCACTCATGTAAGGCCATTTGATAACACCATCAGAATTGAAATCCATATAAACACGGAATGGCCAGCTTTTCTTTAACTTCAAAAAAAGACAAAGAAAGAATTATACTGTTTAATTTCCATTAACATTTTTGAAAATACGCTCGCAAACATTCAAATTTGATAAAAATCATAACCTTTCTATAAGCTAACCAATTACGGCAAAAATGACAGCTGCCAAGCCCGTGGCAGCAATATTCTCACATATTGACATTCCTTACAAGACTCCAAATCGCTACCTTACATACTGGTGGATGACAATTCTGTAACTGCACAGATGAACAACGTTTGTACAACTGTGACCGCTGCTTAGAGGCTTACAATGGGCAGGGATTGCCATTGTAACGTCGCAACTACATGCACTTGTGCTGTGCTATGAATAAGGATATGTTATATTTAAAAAAGAATACGCTCCCTCACAGCAGTTGCAGAAATTAAAGTAAGCCTACCAGAGTTGCAACCAGTCTAAAACTGCTTCCGCACAGATGTGAGAAATGTTGCTGCCATAGCCTCTGCTAAGGCCACACCATCTTAATTTTATGGATGACATCCGCGCGCGCATTGATTTTTGCCTGTTCTCCAAAAAAAAAAAATCACCTCCGAATAGGCTCCGAAACTTGTAGACTCATACTTCCGCAAAGGGGCAGCATTGAGCAGGCTTGTCGTAATACACTATATACACTCACATTGTCCAATACAACTGTTATGTATGTGACTAGGAGCGATTTGAAGAGGTCGCCGTCCCTAATGAGCCAAGTAGTATTTTGTTCATGATATGACAATACTTATCATTGTACATGTCTGCATTAAACTGAATGATATTATCTCTGGATGGGTTGCCTACAGAGTTTGATGTTTTGTTCTGACTGAAGGCGTGATGTTGTGTACACAGCCGAACAGATTTTTTTTCTTTGAACGGCCAAATGTTACATATGGGTCTTTAAACAAGGCACCATCCATGGTAAAAGCACTTTGATATGAGCTAATTCCAACAAATAAAGACTAGTTTGTTTGTTAAACTGTGTTCTGTGGTTTAATTCGCAATACCAGCTATGTAGTCCTCCGGTTTATCATCTTTTTTTTTTTGCTAGATTTTTTTTTTCGCCCTCTCGCATTAGTTTTGGGGACTCCAGAGGATGTCATCCATAAAATCAAGTTGGTGTGGCCTAATGGTAGCCAAAACAGCACACCCAGGAAATCTCTGCAGTCTGCATACCCTCTTTTTGGACTCTGATTACAATATGTGATGCTACACTACATGTTGATGCATATATCATTCTCCGTCACTGCATCATCACTGGAAGCTCCGTTGTCCCAACAGGTTCTTATTTTCAAGAGAACAACTTCCCCCAGACGTCACTGCATGAAGAAATTATAGAATCACGCGTTTTTGTTTTGTTTATAGTTTTATCTCATCAACTATTTAAACGAAGTCGATATTCGCCTGTTTCTTATTTACATTCATGACTCAAGCTATCTATACATAGATAGTCTGAAACAAAATTGTCCACTACAGGCCCAAACCTACACTACTCATTTTCTGTCACAGATATTGATATGGATCCATTCGATAACTTTTCGAGTTATGCTGTTCACTGACAAACTGACGAACGGCACAGAAACTTCAACTTTCTTGGCGAAGGTAAAATGCATAATTTATGTTCTAGATATTTGTATAAGATATTGAACAGTATCCTCACTAGTGTATTGTTATGGCAAATAAACAAGACATCGACAAACTGTGTGCATGTCTTGACTTCAAGTTATGGATGCTTATGCAAATACGGATTGGGGTGTGATCATAACTCTCCATCACTCGATTGTTTAAAGTATGTGTAACAAATTCTTAATTGCTGGATGAACGAAGAAGATAATCATACAACGGCAATCATTTCAATATCACACCAACCATGATAACTAGTGTACTAGATATAATATGGTATCTAACATTACCAGCATTTAATCATCATCTTTACTTGCATGAATATCCACACAATTTGAATACAAGTAACGTTACATCTGCATGACTGGACTTCACGTCATCAGTCATTACCTTCGCCGAGAAGGTTATGCATAGGCTAGTGTTTGTACATGTGTGTGTGTGTGTGTGTGTGTAAGTGTGTATGTAATTAAACAACATAACTCGAGATGGATTGGATGGAATGTTTTGATATTTGGTAGGTGGGTAGGTCTTGATGAGATCTGAAAATGATTAGATTTTGGGTCACCTAGCGGCGTGTTATGCTACTTCAGCGGAACTTCCTGTTTTGATATTTCGTGTCCTGGACATGCTATGGAACTGATTTTTGAGTGGTAGATAGCACTTTGGACTGGGAGTAAGTGTTAAAGGTTTGGGCCCCCTAGCGGCTTTTTTTAAACTGCAGGATCAGGTTTTGCTTCAGACTTTGAAAAGGAATAACTCAAGAAGGGCTTGATGGATGGTCATGATTTTTGGTGAGTTGATAGCTTGAATGATGATGTACATGATTAGATGCTTATTATTCAAATCAGTATCAAATTTGCACACTTAATGAGGAAAGTTTATACATCCGCCAAATTCCATGATAGGACTCTCAAACATGTGACATATGTAACAAAGGAAGAGAGAAATATTGATAGCCATCAACTATGCAAATGAAGCCCTCATTTGCATAATTAATGAAAAATGCTATAACTCAAGGTGGGCTTGATGGATGTTTAGGATATGTTTGGTATGTAGATAGCTTACATTGTACGTGATGATTTATATGATTAGACAATAATTATGCAAATCAGATTCTAAATTGCATAATTAACAAGAAAACTGTAAAAACCCGCTGTGTTCAATGGTGTGACTCTTGAAATATGTGACATTTGTAACTGAGGAAGAGAGGAATGTTGATAGATAGAAATATGTAAATGTTTGTCAAATTTGCATAATTAATGAAAAACTACTATAATTCAATACTGGCAAATGACGGCAATTTCACACTTGTGGCATTTGGAATTTATGTGAATGTGAACATCGCTAAATCAAGTTATGCTAATAAGGACCACATCTGCATAATTAGTAATACGTCGGACACTTTCTGTTATTTGGGTGAAGACGATCAACTGGTAGGATTTGTAGTTGATGAGGAACACGCCTACAACGTCAGTCATGAAGGTTAAAATCATTAGGCGAAGGTATGAGGTCGTGGAGCTCTAGTTGATTATGTTTTTCATTGCCATTGTTTTAAAAAGTAGATATTATGTGCCAGACCTACCTAGCCATGTTGACTGGATTGGGGACGGTATGGCCAATGATCCAGGAAGCACCTGCAGCTGCTGCTCCAACAGGGTTACTTGTAACACACAAGCCTGTAACAAAGGCGGTGCCGAATCCAATGGCAGAGGACGAACTTGAATAAAAAATGGCAGACACCGCGGTAAGGTTATCCCTATGAAGCAATTTGTGCAACTGTACATCTCCCACAACCTCACAAATCAGGGCTGTTTTGGTAGTAACCCGGGATAACCAACCCTTTGTAATAGCCTTCGGCTAGTTGGGAAGCACTGGCTGTACATTTGTTACAGCCAAATAGATAGCTCAATAAACATAAGTTAATCAAATCAAATATCTAGGAAAATTTCTGTGCATACCTAATATTACACAGTTAAAGCCCCACTATGTAACTTTTTGGCGCAAATATTGAAAATGTTCTTGTGAACAAATCTTTATACAAATGACATGGACAACCACTTTTCAGCACATTTCCATCATTAATTCGTCTATTTCTGGCATGTCTGGTGTTTGTAAACTGTATAAAAATAAGCTGCAAAAGTCTGTGACACCACCTCAACATAGAACCTCCTGCACACTAGCAGGAACCCTGGTTTGCCTTATTACTTAGCGACACTTCAGTGGATCTAGATAACAGCTGATGCTATGAACATCTTCTTTTTCGTAGACACTCATATCTTTTTGAATGAGAATAAAACATAATGATGAATTTAGCCAAGTTTGTAGGGAACTGATAGAGTGGATTTTCCCGTTCAGAACTGCTAGAACTCTGGTAAGGAGGTTTGGCAGAAACTGTGGTGAACTGTAATCAGGCACCCCACTGGAGAGTTGGGCTGATAAGCCATGTGTGGCCACACTGCCCCAACTGCCAACTGGCCTTGTACCTTTGAAAGTCCACAGTTTTAAACTGGTTAATATGGTGCAACGATGTTGTAACATTCCTTCCTGCATGCTGGTATGTAATTCTACAATGTTTATTCAACTAACAATGTAAAGAAATGGTAGGAAAATTTACTCTCTGTGTTAACCAAATCTTACGTAGTGGGGCTTAACATTTAGTTTGCTATTATTAAGTGACCCCTTATGATTGAAAACCCCTAATGTAGCTCTCCAGAACAGCTGTCATATCACTATCTCATAATGCAGTTGAAAGTAAGACTATGAAAAAAGGTCCTGTCAGACGTTCTCCTTTCGTTCCCAATGTTTTTCTGGACTAATACTTAAACATGGCAATCTTTTATTGGACTTGTTAAAACGTCTACATACTAGTGGGCTTGCTTCTCAGATGCTCCAGCCAACTTAAAAAGTTGATACGATGTGTACTCAGTCACAATAGTTGATAACTGCCATGGTGACGTGACAGCCTTCAGGGACGCTGCAAGATGGAAACAAAATAAACTTAACAAAATAATTTGCATAGATCTACCGGAATATGGCAAGATGCACATCAGTTACATTATGCCATGACACCTATTACTTGTTAATACAGTGGATTGATTTTTCTTTGCATGACTATCAACTACTGATATCTTATTGGAATTCTTCTTTGAGTATCGAGTTTCTTTTCTAACTTGTTTACCTGCATGCAGAAAAGAGAAAGAAGAAGCTCACCACTCAATGATTTACCAATACTGGTGAAAACATCAAAGGAGGCATGTCTCTTTTTTATTATTATTTACTCTAATTATCATTTTTTTGCCCACTTTATCACTTGAATCATGTTTACAAAGTGGTGTGTACAGCCGCATCAATTTCTAACTTACCTCACATATATAGACATAGATTTGTCAGGTGAAGAGAGTTGTGCACAATACCTTGATGCGCCGTCAGTTTAACCGCTTTTTGGTTGCCTCTTTCGCAACCTCTTCCATTGCTTTCTTTGCAGCCTCTTTTTTCACCCCCTTTTTTGCTGCCCATTCCAAAAACTCTGCAACTGCCTGACATGAAAAATGAAGAGCTTGACTGTGTTAACAACTAACAGCCATTAAATATATCCTTTTGACAAAACCAAAACTGTCGTCAGGTTAATTTTGTTATTTTCTTACCATACCAAAATCATGAAAACGCATTTCAAACAATAAAACTAGCATTACAAGACATGTAGATTTCCACCACCAGTCTGACAATTCATTTTCATACAGCTTGCTTAAAGGGCACCTAATTATAATCTCCGAACGAGGGTCATTTTTTTAACCTAAAGCGTTGATTTTGATCTGCCATTTGAACATGTTTGTCAGTAGATATATATTCTAATGTCTCCTAATTTTCTAGGTAGATTTGCACAAAAACTGGTAACATCATAGAGGAAAGTATGTTGAGCTAAAATAATGTGCTGTTTTTGAGACCTGCCCTCTGTAACCCCTGAACTACTTGTTGCATGACCACCAAATTTTCAGAGGATGATGCATATGTTAATTTATATTGCCATTATGAATTTTGTGTCATTAGGACGTAATATGACGTCATTATGAGGTTATTTTATGTAATACTATCCGCCACCTTGGATTTTGACCGACGACGTCATCAAATCAGCATAAGATATTAATGTTCAATTATGAAAGTTACATTAGATTACATAAGATGATAACAATGTAAGAAAATAAATGTGATAAACCAACAAAGCCTGGAAACGTCATTGTATGAACTTAAATTAGCAGCTTTTGTTAGATATGCCTGTAAAAAATGCGTTGCCATGGCAACACGAAAAACGATTTTATTAATTAATTTTAAATCTTTGTTAATGCCATCTTATGAAAAGTCGCCAAATTTGGTGGCTCTAGCGTAAGCCGTTAAGGAGTTATGAAACATGAAATTTGGCGTGGGCCTCTAAATAGGGATAGCTAAAACGTGGCCCTTCTAATCTTTTTCATTTTGCATAGATTATGATAATGAATAGGAATCATTTATACCTAAACATGCCAAAACATTCCTCTTACATTGCTGAAGCAATGCACGGATAACAATCAGCGAAAAAGTGAAAAGGGAATGAGAAAAAGATTGTTCAAGTTTACCTTAACATGACACATTTTACGTGTTACTTCTCGAACAAGTATCAATTTTGTGATAAGGACTCCGTCGAAATAGACCTACCATGAGTCCCAACGGGTGCCCCGTGGCCGTCTCGTAGGCGCACTTCAAACACTCACCATCCACCACCGACTTGTTCCATTCACATTTGCTACACCAACGCATCTCTAAAGATCATTCAACAGTAGTTGTCAGAACATGGCCTATCATATTGTACACATGTGTGTTTGGGGTGGGGTGGCGGTAGTGTTAACAAAATACTATCTTAATTAGAAATTTGATCGTCAAATCTTCTTGAAAGTCATTTGATAGGGATTCGTTTAATTTTCGTATTATTTAGGTTCCGGGGTTTTTAATAGTATCCCACAAAAGGCTAATACATTAAGAGTCATTGCACGAGAAAACCAGGCAAAACCAGGCAGAGGTGGGAAGATGGGGGTCGGCCAAATCGGCTCATACGTTGTATGCGTAAAAGGTATGTGGAACTATGAACAACCTATTAAAGGACATAAAAGAAATGTTTACAACACTTTCTGAATAGTGGATTTGAGTAATTACTCCCATAAAAGTAGGTGCTAATCCAGCCATATTGTCTGCCTCTGTGTATTTTTAGATTCCACTGCTGGACACTGTTATGTCCTTTGTGGCAAGCCATCTATGCATGGTGCCCAAGCATAATTTGCAAAGATGTGTGAATTGCTTTCTTCACAGCCCACTGACCCATTTACAAATGCTACAAATAATTATAAAAAATGGTAGAAAATGATAGAATGCTGTAACCATTATTTAGAGACAATTAAAAATATCATATTCTACGTCATTCATATTTCCAAAGTTTTAGACAATCGGGAAAATGATTATAAAGTTGAAATGATATTCACAATATAAGTATGAAATCTCCTAGACAAATAATTACAAAGAATTAAAAACAGTTGCAAATGATGACAATGATAACCCTTGTGGTGACTCGGAATGGACTCTAGATAACAATGTTAGAGAACGCAGTAACATGGAATACCGCATAGCTCTTTGTTAGTTTCTTGCAAGGTGAAGCGTGAAGTCGGCAAACATCACGGCTTGTTTTGACATCCGTTTCTGACGCCATCGCGGCACAACGAAAGGTTATTCAAAGAACATCATGTAGTTTAGCTAACATTTTGTCGTTGAAAAAGCAACGTACGTAAATTCACGTTCGCCAAACTACGACGTATTTGAATGACGTACGGTCTTGTCACTAGACAATACTTCATTCAGATACGTCGTAGTTTGGCGAACGGGAATGCATGCATGGTGACTTGAGATCATAGGTTTGCCGTGATACTTAGCAGTATGATTGTGCGCTACGGCTTATTTTGGATAATTAAGCTGCTCTTGTCACGTCCTTACAAACTTAACAAAATCACCAGCTCCGCCGTTACGCGTTTGAGTTTTGCGGAATGTGTCGGGAGGCTTCGTAATTCAGTTTTGAGCGTAGAAAAGTTTCCTGTATGTAGCATGATATGTAAGCAGTTCTACTGAATTTAGCGTAGAGTTTTGCCAGGCCGCCCAAATGCAGCCCCCCCCCCCACTAAATGTTAAACGCTTAACCCAGGCTCGTGAAATAGTGAAAAATTTACCTCAATGTAGACCGGACCACCGATGTCTGTAATGTCCGCTAGTTATGGATATGAGACAGATGTATGCAACGTGGCGGACAAAGATACGTCACGACCCGTGACGTCATCACTGGGCCAAACTATCTAAAACACATATGTGGTGTGATCTCATTCTTTCCTTTCTTCTCTCAATCTCTCTTTCTGACTTCCTAAATTATAAGTTTTCCTGTTCTGTTTCCCATCTTAGAAATAACTCTTCTAACCATGTAATTAACTATTTGAGTATTCCTTTATTTCTTTTCTCTCATCATCTCGGAGAAAATACAGTTGCAGATTCTGTTTGTGGGTCGTTTCGACTCCTTGTTTAACAGCATAAACTTGAAAAAAACGTGGGTGACCAATATATTTGGTGTCCGCGTAACGAAGAACAAGTTCTATTATTACGAAATCACACATGACAAAAATATGCAAACAGTATGTTTTTCTGTTTTTATACAAGGGTTGGGAAATATATAACGCTTGTTCAAGAACTCGGAAAATGTAACAATACAACCTCTTCCTTTGCGAAGTTGCGAAATATGATAAACGCTAAAAACGCATTATTCCACACGTGGCGTTACTTGAGTAGTGTAACTGGCATCATGCATCATTAACATGACAATACGAAAGCATCATTCTGGTGCTATATTTAGTAACGGTATTTTGTACATGTACTTTTTAAATTCTAGTTGTGTGTTGCGCTGTTTCGTAATACACACTGCACAGCTGACGTCATATCAGTATGAAGTAACCATTGCGTAGTATTAGCTCTCAATATTAGCTATCACACAGATTGTGGCTTGTTTCTTGATCACACATGCTTGAATCTAAAACGTTTTATTCTATTTATAAATTCAACCATATTCTAAGAGTTGACTATCCTTACAGAGTACAAATAGGTAAATACATAATAGAATGTTTAGGTCTCAGACACAGTGGTGTAAGCTATAGTTAAACCACATTGATATACTAAAGGAATGAAATAAACAATGTTAGAATGATTGTATTTGATCTTGTGTATCACGCCGTAGAGTTGTAAAAGGCTTTGCGAACGTTCCTGTACTTTTGTTGTGTCAACAATGGTCTTTGCATAGACATAGCAGTCCATGCATGTTCGACACCATGTCCATCCGTTCCCATGCATTGTACGATGCACTACGGTAGCATACCGTGTAAATCGCACGATGATGTCAGATAAATCTTAGGTAAAATTAGCAATCGCGGGGCACTTTCCCTTTGTAACTGAGTTATAACTGAGAAATAAAGGGGCATTGATGGATAAAAGTTATGCAAATTAGGTCCTCATTTGCAGAATCAATACGAAAATACTATAATTCCATACATCTGAAATGTTATACTTGTGGCATTTGGAAGTTATGTGACAGTGAACATGATTGAATACAAATTATGCAAATGTTGGCCTAATTTGCATAATACATATTTCATGGAGATTTGCTTCCAGTACATGCACTGTAAGCCCCGTAGACTTTAAACATCCGTTAAGTACCAACCAGCTGTTAGTCCACCATATACTACAATGTAGTGCCTTCAACAACAACATTTTTTAGCGTTTGGCCAAGTGATACCCAGATTCTTTCAATGGTACCATTGCAATGCAACAATTGTATACAAATGTTGCATTTCTTAACTGTTGTACCATTGAATGTAGTGGGTTTATGACATTTCTCCATTAATTATGCAAATTAGATTCTGGTTTACATTATTAAAATTTCATTATATCAATTGACACCTTTAAGCTATCCACATAATAGGGACAAGTATACAGGTTTGGTCGTATGTCCCTCTGTGGTTTAACCATTAGCTGTGGGGTCCCTGGGGACTTCTTGAATCAATTCCAAACTGACAGGTGACACCTGTCACAATATGCCTATAATGGAAATATAGATAATCCTCATTACTTATGCAAGTTCAGTCCTAATTTGCATAACGTGCACTTCATTGTGTACAGCTCTGTCTTAGCTACGTGCATATTAAATAACATGAAAATCTGTAGTTCCTTTCTTCAGTTATTCTCCTTGGAAGATTTTGACAAAACGCCAATGCAGTTCCATTGACACATACCAGGGGGCCCAAAATCGACCTTGACCTTTGTTCTCACAGCACCTACCAATATACCTAATATCATAACAATAAATCAAGACATTCTTCAGTTATGCTGACTTTAAGCATCTGGAGGCACAAACAAACAAACACACACGCAAACACACTCAAAACAATATCTCCATGAAAAAATCTATATTTTTCATGGAGATAACAATGGCTATATACTTGGACAAGTGGCACACTCAGAACAGTATGAACTCAAGTAGACAAAAAAGAATATGCACAAAAACAGGTTGCAACAGGCAATAATATTTTAATTTCAGTACCATCTCATAGTCATATTGTGATATAATCAATATTCCTTTGATTAAAAATATCTCTTTCTTTTAATTCTAGAACAATAAAATTGCAGCAATCATGATTTGGAATTCTTTAAAATATTTCTTTGGCATAAGCATACAGAGACCAATAGAGACTCTGGTCTTGTGCTCTTATTGAATTGTCAATACTAAAGGTTATTCCAATAACTTTGTGTTTTACACCATAAGGTGGGTAAGCTTCACAAGCTATATTTTTTAAACAGAGGGTCAAAATTTACTGTAGCCCAGTCACTTTGCAAGTGAGAATATAAAAGTGGGATAATAAAATTGATAAGAAAGCTTTTTAAAAACCTCTCCCTTCAAAGACTGCATCAACCCTGATTTAAAAAAAAACCTCTTTGACAGTAGTTATATGCCTATAACTTTGAATCTGTCATGTCTGTGCTTGGCAACAAATGATCATCAATAATCAAATATTCAGCTGCTCTTTACATATGTATACATCAGAGATGATAACTGATACTAAATGTCAACATAAGATAGGTACACGTATATTAAGCCAAATGTTTAGCCTATTGCACGTGAGCTGCAGCCATTGAATGCAACAACTACAATTCTGGCATTGTAGTCAACACACTTAGTACTCTGTTTGCTAAAAATCTTTTAACAAATTTAATATAAGGAAACCTGACAATCAATATGATTCATGCAGCTGACAGATGTATAAATAGCTGCTGACGGAACTATCAATCAACACTGGACTTTACACAACCCAACACTAGTCAAGTAAGAATTGGAATTTGTGACTGACTTGCTACTTTTGGGACATGGTGTTAGAGACCTGTGACTGAAGCAAGGGGTCATAAGTGCTAAATAATCCGGGTCGAGCCCTGGATGATCTTTGTTCAATGTCGAACAGTGGCTGAAGAGTAAACCGCTCTTGCAAAGAAATTGAGTATGAATCTTGGATGTTGACTTTGTCCAGTGACATTCACATTAAACAGAGACAGCGGTCAACACAGGTTATCTGACACTTATGACCCGTCACATGTCTCTAATGTCCCATCCCAGAAGTAGCAGTAGACCAGAACATGGCTGACGGTGTGAGCCAAATATTTGGGTAAGTTTGAATTCCTGTAAATCTTTGTTTAAGGTTCAGTCTTTAGTCAAGGCAGGGGGTGTCTTGCTTCCAAACTGCCTATTGTCATTTTGCAGGTCCATAAATGATAGAACGTAATACTAGTACAATGCTAAACTTTCTTCCAACACTAAGGTATTCACGGATCAAATTTTTAAACGACCACTGTCGCCTTCTTCAGGATCAATAATGACCAATCACTGCCGAACGTAAACTCGCGAGAGTTACAGATACGCAACTTTATTGACATGTGTCTTTACGGATACATGATGTCAGCAATTGGTCACATGTGGCAGGAGGTTTATAATGCCCACTGTCTCTGTTTAGTGATGGCTGGAGTTCCTCTAATAAAGTAGTCCTGTTCAGTGTCCAGTATTCTGACTTTGTCCAGTGAAACGGTGTGGTCCGGAGATTCAATGTTGATGTGTTGAGAGACTTCCAACGAATGCCAGCTGGGGCATTTGTTTTCACGGCATCTAGTGTTCAATGCACGTTCTGTCTCACCAATGTAGAATTCTTTGCAAGTCCCTTGTCTAGTGGTTCCCTGACACGGAATGTGGTACACTACACCACACTTGTCTTCTCTTGGAGTTTTGTCCTTTGGTGCCAGGAGAAGCTGCCGCAGTGTGTTTGAAGCAGGTGGAGATTCTGTGTGAAGCAAATATTCTGCACAGGTCTTAATGTACTGAAAGGTGATGCTTCCTGTATCCCTCTCTCATTCCCAGGTTCCTGTTGTACTGTTGAGGGGGCTTTGGTGCGGTCGCCTTTTTTATGGTCCACTTAGGATACCCGCAGTCCTTCAGAGCCAGTATGCGTTGTTTTTCTGCTTCTCTGTCGTGTGGATCCGTTATTATGATGTCAGCTCTGTGGAGTAACGTCTTCACGACCAAGTTTGTGTTCCAGAGGATGGTTGGATCTGAAGTTGAGGTATTGGTCTGTGTGAGTGGGTTTCTGGTAGATGTTCAGACGTAGTGATCCCTCGTCTTGGATCGTGGTGAGAGTACACATGTCAAAAAAGTTATGTATCTGTAACTCTCGCGAGTTTATGTTCGCAAGTGATTGGTCATTATTGATCCTGAAGAAGGCGACAGTAGTCGTTGAAAGTTCGATCCGTGAATACCATAGTGTTGGAAGAAAGTTTAGCATTGTATTATGATTACTACCAACATAGATGAGTTTCCATGAATCCATGATGATAATAGAACGTGTTTGAACGACATTCCGCGAACCCAGGAGAAGGACGTATGCAATTACAATCTATGCCATGGCTAATCTAGGACAGGTAATAGTAGGACTGGTACTTATGCAAGTGAGGAAGGTCAATAGCCCCTGACATTGTAAAGTGATGGCATTGTGCAGGCGCCAGGCGAAGTGAATATCCCAGAGGTGCTGGGCTCTGTGGTTACGGTCCAATATGGGGAATGTTGTTTGAACACGTTCTATTCTATAAAATACCCCCTATGACGAAAACAGTAGCCATCACTGGTCCAAACTGTTCAGAGCACATTCGAGACTTCTGGCCACACTCACATTCAGCTCCCATGTCAGCCTGCCAGCACGTCCTTCCCTTACACCCGTTTCAACTCTATTTCTGATGTAGACCACGATGTTAAAGTGCTTAAGTCTGCCCTTTTTCTTCCTTTTACTACTATCCCTATAGAGTTCTTTGAAAAGGGCAACAGGCACTGGAATACCCTTTTTCTTCAAAACCCAGTTAATGAGTATCCTAGCTGTGCGACCATTCCCGTCAAAGAATGGGTGGAGGTAGTACATGTTGAACATAAGAAAAGCAGACAATTGGTCTGCACTCATCTCATTGGAATGTTCATTGAAAGTATCGCAGATTGCCTCAAGTTTTTCAGGTACTTCTTCATGTGGTGGACAGTTATCATACTCACTTATCTTTACCGAATCATTTCTTAGAACACCTGGTGTAATTTTTTGCCTTTCTTCTGGGCTCAAATTTTCTGTGCTCGACAGGATTCTATGAATGTCACAGATAAAGTCAGTGGTTAATCCACCAGTGTAATGCCAGGCAGTGTGCAAAGCCTTCAGATGTTGAAACTGAAAGCTCTCCACAGCTACAGGTCTTTGTGAACAACCTTGAAGAAATGTTTCAGCTAGAATAGAGTTCTGGGCTAGCTCTAGATCTAATTTCGAGCTCTCACCATTAAGATGTGATTCAGACAAAACAATTTCTTGCATCTTATTACTGATGAGGTTATTTAGGAGATATGGATTGACTAAACTGTTCAGTCTTTGGATGGAGGCTGTGATGTTGTTGTCAGACTTAAGTCTGTACTTGTCAGGTACTCCTTCCTTCACCCATGATGGTAATGTTGCTGTCCAATGGTCTGCACTTTTCAAGATAACCATTGTGGTAGTGAAATCTATCACACTGTCAACATCAGCACCTGAAACAAATCAATTTACAACTTAATGATTAAGTATACAATGTAGTTTCATCAGGTTGGTAAATAAGACCCTGTTCACACTAAAAAAATGGATTATTATTTACCGGTTCATTGTACAGGGGAAATTCCCCTACTCTCACCTCTCAAATAAACGTACCGGTACGTTTATTTTTTTTCGCCTATAGTTCCACCCGGTACGTTCTTATTCTAGACGGTACGTTTATTATTTTTTGAGAAATTGAGGCTTTGCAAACCAGGAATCCCTCTAAAATCGTAAGTTAAGGTTTTTCTGCCCATATTTCCCCGGTATTTTTGCTCGTAATTCGCTATGTTTCGGCCTACCGGCGTTGATTTTCTCGCCGCTTTGACGGCCTTGTGAAAAGTATCCTGGCGGCACTCGTAACATATCGGTCGATATCGCTATGACGCTACAAAGTAAACCGGAAAATAAGACGCGACATTGACATTTTAAAATTCCATTTTTCATATAAATAACTTTGATAGTCTCTGTTTACATCGTAAACCAAAGCACGCTGATCAAAAACGTGTGGAGTAGGGTGCTCGCCTCACTATACACAGGGAATAATAATTTCCTGACCACTATATCCGTAGTATCGGCAGCGCGGCGGAAGAATTATTTGTTCGCAGAAGACATGTAACACGTTAAAACAACAATCATAACTTAACTTCCCTTGTGATATGTGTTTTGAGGCCACAAAATCTCTAAAACGGCAGAAATATGTCCGATATGATTCGGTAAACAACAGCGCGAAATCGCGAAACATGGCCGCCACTCTCAGCCATGGCGACAGTAAAACTAGCAGCATATTGCGTAGTGCGGATACCGATCTTTAAAATGATACCGTAAACGCATGGAAATATTATATTTTTTGGGCAACGATAGACACACAGCGCCATATTTATTTTCAGAGGGTTCATTTTTTTTTAGATAATCGTAAGATTTTCCCAATTTTGGCGGTTCATCGCGGGTTTCTAGTGTCAACACGTAATGGGTAACTTCTTAGTATGTGCGGTCTGTGACGTTGAGCTACTTTTACAGTCGATCTCTGTTCAATATTGTGGGATTTACCGCGGGAACTCGAAATCCTAGCGTCTCACTTTCTTTTCGACGCTATGGAGCAAAAGTTTATAGACATATTTCTTCTGTGGAAGGATTGTGTTCATATTTGTGTTTTTTTTGTGGTTGATGTCTTTAGAAAATATGATCAGGTACATTTAACTTTTAAAAGTACTCTGATGATTTTTGTTATATGTCACTGATTGTCAGTCATAATAAAATGATATAACAATTTTCTTTGATCACTTGCTTCAAGTTCTAAGTAGAAAAAGCATGTATCATGTACATTTTCACTTGTTGAATTTGAAAGCACCGTGGCCCCCGGTTAGGGGTCATAGCGGGGAACCTATGCCCAATTTTTCAATATTACTATTATATTTTACGAAGAGGCGAGGAAGATCATCATGATTTGAACAAGCTATGGACAGTTATTCTATTCAATATCTATATACTTAATAGGTATGGCATAATTGACTAAATATAAGTTACCTACCTGCTTATTATCTTATTTCCCTCTGACAGTGACAGTTGTACATGTATGGACACAGTTTACCTAGCCTCGACTGTCGATTTTTGAAATTTTCCGGGGGGTACTTTTATTCCAGGGGGTACTTATATTACATTTTGAAAATTTGTCCGGAGGGTACTTCTATTCCAGGGGGTACTTCTATTTGAGAGGTGAGAGTAGCTCTATTCGACACGCACAATGAACAGTGGACCACGGCTTAACCCTTTCCGACCCTTTCTGAAAGCACACATGTCGGGTGAGCGACACAGCTGGGATCAAACCCGGGATTTCTAGCTAACCGCTGGACTAAGCAAGCTATCTATAACATGTTTAAGTTTAACTTTCTCTGTGCTACTAGCTAGATAGAGTTTTAACTGTGACCTTAAAATCACAGCAAACACTTCATTTTCTTCCTACCCCACTATCAAATCCCTGCAAACTTATTATAGCCTTTTAGTATTGTTAATCCTATCAATAATAGGCCATGTTGATTCGATGACATGGATGACATCGTCAGGGAACCCCAAAACTGATGCAAGTGTGCAAATAAAAAAAAAAGTTTGGCAAAAAGAAAAAGTTCCCTTCATTATTAAATTTATGTGGTCAGGAAGGATGAAAGACACAGAGTATGGTATAGAGAAATATAGATTCTTTATTTTCCCGAAAATAATTTCATCGGGTTGGTAGAAAATAGGATATGGGAGATTCTTTATACACAACCAGGTATTGATCTCACCTGCTAACGTTTCGATGTCTATCAGACACCTTCTTCAGAGCTTCTGACTGGAGTACTGCTTCTCACCGCTATAAGTAGCCGATGTAGGTGGCGCTTTTGCGGTGAGAATACTGTCCCAAATATGGCTAAGTTTGAAGACAACACCGGTGATGATAAGGAAGGGGGGAAACAAACTTAGCCATATTTGGGACAGTGTTCTCACTGAAAAAGCACCACCTACATCGGCCACTTATAGCGGTGAGAAGCAGTACTCCAGTCAGAAGCTCTGAAGAAAGTGTCTGATAGACATCGAAACGTTACTAGTAACAGGTGAGATCAATAACTGGTTGTGTATAAAGACTCCCATATCCTAGATTCTTTATTTTTGTTCTTTCAAAACTTCTCCTTTGACTTCTTCTTTGACTTTGGCATTCACATTAGTATTCATTCTCTAAAATATTTTTTAGTTAACAGAATATATCTTCTCATTTTGCACCTGCTTTTTACGATTTACAGCCTTTTTTTAAAGAACGGAAATTGATGCACATGCGGATGTCATCCAGGGGTTCATCTAAATCAGGAAAGAGGGGCGCTGCGCCCTCTTGTGTCAGCCAAGCACCCCCTTGTCGAAATCAGATTTTAGCTTAATATCCAGCATACAGCCTTCACTCAGCGATCAATTCTTTCAAAAATACATAGAATTAGCTCCCTTGCCTGTGTGTGCTCCCTCTTATTCAATTTTTTCTAGAAAAAACCCTGATGTCATCCATATATAAACAAATCAACAATCATGACCTTACTTAGAAGAAAAATAAAGATGACAATAGCTGGGCATTTCTCACCATGTGCACTTCTGGCCTGTTTCTTTGTCCCTCTGAATCCTCTGAAGCTCTATGGTCTTCCCGTCATGCTTTAGGTAACCAGAGGGTGGGAGGCTGTATAATAACAAGGAAAGAAAAACACACATCTGTTACAATTTTTGTTTAAAAGTTTGGCAAAAAACAAGGGTTGCCTTCATTAGGATATCTACGTGGTAAGGAAGGATGAACAAATTTCAAGACACATCTGTTATGGTATACCAAAATATGAATTCTATTAGGTCATTTTCATTTGATCACGTCATTGATTACATCCTGTGGGAATCCTGTGGGAATACTTCATGTATTTACATGTATTTACTTATAGATAGAAATAGGAATAGTAAAGAATTAGGACATATGATTCCCAAGTTGAATTGAAGTTACATGACATACATGTTTGTATGTTATAAAAACTATGTTCAAAGAGGTAAGCAATCAAATATTGTATACATGTAACCCCCTCCCCCCCAAAAAATCAAGCTACAATGTAAAACACTTGTGTATATTTTCACTGATAGAAATATCTTTAAAATTAACTAAGTGTAACAGCAAAATTTTCACCTCAAAATGCAAGAAATACACATGTACGTATACGTAGTATACTATTAGTTTCAGAGGGTCATTAGATTTAAAATTCAGCACTTGATATGATGTAAAACTCAACTCTGCTCAGCAGCATCTCTCTTGTCCCCCCATCCAAAATTTTCTGCTGACGCTTCTGCGAGTGATTAATACAAATCCCTGTGCTTTGGGCCAAGGTCTTGGCCAGGTGATGTTTACAGCCAAACTGGGCAAGCACGTAGCAATAGATATGTCCAGGACACATACTAGTACGCAACATCATCTACTACTAGTTTCAGATTTTGCTTTCCATGTCACGTAAGTTTTGCCGCTGTACTGTTGTATCATTACCTTCGCCGAGAAGGTTATGCAGAGGGTAGCATTCTGGACATGCTATGGAACTTATTTTTCAGTGGTTGATAGATCTTTGGACAGAGAGTAAGTGGTGTGGGTTTGGGCCCCCTAGCGGCTTTTTTGGAACTGCAGGAGCAGGTTTTGGGTCTGACTTTGAAAGGGAATAACTCAAGAAGGGCTTGATGGATGGTAATGATTTTTGGTAGGTAGATAGCTTGAGTGATGATGTGCATGATCAGACACTTTTTATGCAAATGAGTGTCTAATTTGCATAATAAATGAGGAAAGTTTATACATCCGCCAAATTCCATGATAGGACTCTGAAACATGTGACAAATGTAACTGAGGAAGAGAGAAATATTACTTGATATGAACTATGCAAATGAAGACCCATTTGCATAATTAATGAGGAAATACTATAACAAGATGGTCTTGATGGATGGTCATGATTTTTGGTATGTAGATAGCTTGTGTGATGCTTAGTATGATTGGACAACAATTATGCAAATCAGATTCTAATTTGAATAATCAATGAGGCAATATTAAAAATCCGCTTTGCTCCATGATATGACTATTCAAATAATAGAGGAATGTTATAGATAGAAAATATGCTAATGTGGGCCTAAGTTGCATACTTAATGAGTAACTTCTCTAATTCCACACTGGCAAATGACGCAATTTCATACATTTAATACTTTTTTTTTGCATTGGGACGTTATGTGAATGTGAACATCGTTGAATCAAATTATGCTAACAAGGGCCTCATTTGGATAATTAATGAAAAATATTAGCATAACCTTCTTTGTTGAGCTCATAATTTTGTAACCTCATACTTTGGACATGATATATTTTAAGACAATCAACTGGTATGATTTATAATAGACCTCTTTCCAGTTACGGCGGCCATTTTGAATTCCCAGGGGTCAGCTCGGGGTCATGCACCAAAACGAGGCAGTCCCTGACTCAGATCCTACTATAACCCTGGGTAATGCCAGTTATACCATCTCCGGTTGTACATTTCGCCCCACTAAGATGAAATAATCTAATATATGTGCCTTTCATATGTAGAAAATTTTGTTGTGGACATTTTGACTTATTTTTGGCTAAATTTTTATTCGTTTTCCACAGTTTTTGATGGGTAACGTAAGGACAGTCTCTACCATGTATCCTCCTTAATATCTTAACTACATGTAGTAGGATTAATACAAGACCTGGAAAGACTAGCTGCAGACTGGCATTCTTGTGGGTAAAAAATTAGAAGACAATTGGCAGTTGTTACGACAATTTCTAGATACCAAGATCCGGTCTGCACACTAGCTCTATGGGGTCGACCGGTCCGGTCGAATGCAGAACTCAGTGGGGAAGGCGGGGTAAATCCCATATGCGTCCCCATCACTAGTTGCCAGCGTAGTTAGTTTGGTAGAGACTGGGGTCGATCCCTGTCCCACTGGCGATAACATTTACGGGTATAGCCTTTCTTTGCCATGCCGATCTTAGCATTGAGAAATCATCAAAATCACAGGATAGATCTGCTAAATTTCAGCCCACAATTATCTGGACTCGACTTGTGGAAGTGTATGCTACCAAAACTATCATTGGAGCAAACTGACATACAAATATACAAAGAACGCAACCAGTCTGTACCCCACCTTTCTGCACTGCACTGAGTTCTGCATTGGACCCCAATCACCCCATACAGCTTTGTTTGCAGAACGGATCCTGGCATCTAGAAATTGTCGGAACAACTGCCAATTGTCTTCTAAGTTTTTACCCACAAGGATGCCAGTCTGCAGCTAGTCTTTCCATGTCTTGTATTAAACCAACTAGTAAAAAGATATTAAGGAGGATATACAAATGTAGACACTGTCCTTAAGTTACCCATCAAAAACTGTACCCAAGATCTGCTAGCCATACGTATATGGCTAGCAGATCTTGGGTTTACAGCGGAGAGTGGGGCGGGGTCGGTCTTCGGGGGACAGCGGGAGGGTGGGCCGGGAAAACTTGGTCGCGCGTGCGGTGCTTGGTGGCTAGCCGATATACGGTGTCTGGCCCCCAGGGTACAAAAACTGTGGAAAACGAATAAAAATTTAGCCAAAAATAAGTCAAAATGTCCACAACAATATTTTCTACATATGAAAGGCACATATATTAGATTATTTCATCTTAGAGGGGCGAAATGTACAACCGAAGATGGTATAACTGGCATTACCCAGGGTTATAGTAGGATCTGAGTCAGGGACTGCCTCGTTTTGGTGCATGACCCCGAGCTGACCTCTGGGAATTCAAAATGGCCGCCGTAACTGGAAAGAGGTCTATTGATGAGAAACACTCCTAATACATCAGTAATAAAGGTTAAAATCATTTGACGAAGGTATGAGGTCGTGGAACTCTAGTTAGTAATATAGCCAGGGCAGCACTCCTCTCAATCTTTGTATTAGTTTAGGATTAGTTTAAGCAGCTCAAGCTCAAAGGTTCAAGCTCAAAAGTAACCTATGAACTATGATTACCGGTTTCAACCTTTTGTTCAAAAGTCATCAGAATGAAAAAGAGTGGTACCACAATTCCTTTTATAGCCTCTACTTGAAACAAAAGTGCGCCTGCAGTTCCAGAGGAAGCTGCTAGAGGGCCCAAACCTACACCACTTCTTTATTACATCACAAGCTATCTGTCACCCAAAAATCAAGACCACAGTACGTCCAGGTCAAAAGATACAAAAATTGGAGTTCTGCTGCAGTACCAAGGTCACACACCAGGGGGCCCAAAATCGACCTTGAGCTTAGGCTTCACAACACATACCAAATATCATTGTAATCCATCAAGAGGCTCTTGAGTTATGCTGACTGGACTGGAGTGGTGCGGAAACACAAACAGACAGACAAACAAACAGACACACCCAAAACAATATCTCCATTTTTCATGGAGATAATAATTAGGTCAGGGCATTCTACTCCCTGCTTTACTTTGGTCAGGGCGCTGTAGGAAATTTAGCCAATCAGCGTACAAAATGGGGGGTAAAAAGGAGAGACTTTTCACGCCTTGGGTCCAGGTAAAATGGGGTAAGGACCTGCAAAACGTCTGTGTTTAACTCCAAATTTAGTTAGTGTAAGCTGGATAAAAATGAACAATAACATTGGACTTATCTCTATAGTAGTATACTATAGCATAGTCTATGAGGATTTTACAGGGTATGACTATGACTAGTTATAAGTTAGGGAGCTATTAGCACCAATTTTGTTAAATATGCATTCCAAAATACGGAGATGGTCTATGTTAGCATGGAAATCACAAAATTTGGGCAATTATTGAACTCTATGTACCCCCCTGTACGTAACCTCTTGAAGTTTGGATACTACCTCCCTCCATATATCACTGTCACCTTGTCGCTTATTGTCAAGTCTGTGTGTAAGGAGCAAGCCCTTCAGTTGTTTTTGCACAATGGTGTTTCTGAGGACATACTGCCCTTCAAGATACTGTACATTTCTTTCAGGTCTCAGGTTAATACTTGGTTGCCATGGAAACGGGGAACACATTTTGGGCACATTTTTCTCTTTGGACTCCAACATATGGAAATTGGCATGATGAATGACACTATTCCAGACAAATGCTAAGAGATAAGCAGAAGGGAGTATCTAAACCAACTATGTAGCTTCACTAGAACAGCTGAGAAACTTCCATAGACTTAACAGTATGGTATTGGGCAAAATGTAAACAATACATTGTTTCAATGCAAAAAAAAATAATATTTTGCCTCTAACTAAATTGTTTTCATATATCGTTTGTCAGAAGAATGGACATGATCTGTCTCAGTACGGAAAGTCCCAGCAGTTGACTGATTGCTCAACTTCACACCTTGCACACGCCCCCTAAGACATGCCCCCTTCCCCATAAGGACGTAGGTACTAGTAGTGCTCCTGCAATACTGAATTTCAAGTGAAAGAAAGTTTATTTGTATTTCGGGTGACATGCATTAATAGAAAACTCTTGTAGACCTTCGGAGCACTCCATGGTCAGGAGCTGCCTTGTATGTAACAACTACAATCTAAACTGATTTCGATAAACTTATTCTGGGAATCTTTCCTACTCTAGGTATATGTGTGAGTCAAGGGTTTTTTCTAGAAAAATCAAACAAGAGGGAGCACACACAGGTGAGGGAGCAAATTCTATGTACTTATGGAAGAATCAATCACTGATGAAGTCTGTATGCTGGGGATTAAGCTAAAATCTGAATTCGACAAGGGGGCGCTGGGCTGAAACAAGAGGGTGCAGCACCCCTCTTTCCCGATTTAGATGAACCCTTTGTGATGACCCAATGGGTAAGGTGTTTCACCTGAAATCAAGTCCCTAACAGGCCACGATGTTGTGCCATTGGAAAAGGCACTTTTCATGAACTTGAGTGAAAATAAGTACCTAGGTTTGGTTAAGGACGTACCTCGCATAAGACGTTAAATGAAGCTTGAGGTCCCATGTTTGAGAAGAGCCACATCTCGAGCATGTTACACTTACAGGACCCACCGCACTTATCGAAAAGAGAAGGGGGGTCCATCCCGGATGAATGAGTGGATCAAAAAACCTTTAAATTTCAATCTAAATTTTGGGTACTAGTAGGGGATATACACAAGCAGCCCTCGTAACCCCATACTTCTCCTAGTCCTACACTGTGTATTACATGTACCTCAGTTGGTGATGCTTGTGACTTAGGGCCCGTTCACACCTGTAGGTATTTCCAAGTCCGTTTACGTTACATTTTGACATTTAGGGGGTGGTGGATTTAGGTTAAGTTTTCCGTGGAGTTAGTGTTTTCTAGTTAAACCATCTTTGTGCAGTCTGGTTATCAAACGGCAAAGTTTACTTTGCGGCTGCAAACTTTACCTAAACCAAAGAATTGTCAATACATAACTCATACGGACTTGAATATATGTACAAGTGTGAACAGGCTTTTAGGGGGAAGAGATGCCGGCACAGTCCCATTCATGTAATTCATAACCGCCTACTTACATGTAGTTCAGTACCCAAAAGGGTCTATTGGCCTAGTTTAAAAAAAACGTATATCATATACATGTATTAGCTAAGGTCTCATTCATGAGTTTTTTTGCCCGGTAGGCTTACATGTTATAATATGTGTTCTACATGGGCACGGTCGTAATGAAGGTATAGAAAATGTGCCGATGTTATTCACTGCACTTAGCTACACCCCCCGAAAGGCACTTTCCAGCTGTAAGCGCATGACCGCATCTCGTACGATGCTCGGTTGTATACGTCCGACCTCGGGCACGGCTGCCAAACTTTGCCTGCTAATTTTTTCAGATACAAACACCTGCTTTCATCAGTTTGACGCTTGAGATCAGTTGGGCTGGCTAAAATTAAGGGAATTTCCCACCGATATAAACACACGTTCATGCAGCCGTTAATTTTTTGGCCACAGATTCTTTTAGGGTACCCACGCAGAGTAATACATGAATGAGACCTTAACATATATAGGATTTGTAGATACACACTAATCACTATAGAACATTGGTCTAGTGATATTTCCCATATACATCATATACAATGTATCAACACAGATAAACTTTGTGGACTTTTCGAAGTTCAGTTTTCTGTAGTAGAAGGTCCCATTGCAATTGTTAGCCTTCGAGTGAAGTAAATCTTAAGTTTTGCTATAGACGCCTCTCTTGCTCATATGCATAATCCATTTGTTGACAAGTAATGCCAACACAGAATCAATGGATTCAGCTTACACTACAGCTGCACTTCGCCCCCAACAATAGATGTTGTCTTCCATCCAGCTCACACACATCTGGAATTGCATTGACCCAGTTTATCCTCAAGGAAATTGTATTAAAGGCCAAACCCCTCAAAAAAGGTATACATCCAGGGTAGACAGGCAAGGTAGACAGGTCCAGCTTTTTCCGCGAACCCTTCTAAGGTGACAGGACTATTGAGGCATACCTGGTAGAGCTATGTACCAAAACAAATTTTAGGTACAGGTACAGGTCCGGACCTGAACCTGTACTCGTTCGGAAAATGCTAGATTTTCAATAAGGACAAAAGCATGTTTGAACTGGTAAAAACATAATAATTGATTGTGCTAGGTATCATTTTTATGAAAACACAGATGAATTCTGCTTTTAGCTGACTACATGTATCAGTTACAAGTTCATGATTGTGATTCAAGGGTTTAGTCCTTGACCGTTGCCTTTTGTAGCTTTGATATTGATGTAGATCCAGAATTTCATAGGGTCATCTAGTAAATTACTACATTCGTTTCCTCCAGGTATACATTGTGTCCCCTTGGCCTTCTGATTCTTTGCAAAGGTACCTCCCAGGTAGTAGTTTGAAGCTTTTTAATTTGTTACAATCATACTCACTTAAACTACTTAAATATTCTTTGGCCCTCTTGTACAATTCTTCTTTTTCATTGCTCTTTTTATTGCAGCTGTAACCCATGTGTACTACCTAAACGAATTTTAGGAAGAGGTACAGGTGCACGGGTTTAGGTACAGGTCCGGACCTGAACCTGTACCTAAAACCTTTGTTCAGAAAATGGTAGTTTTTCAATAAGGACAAAAGCAATAGTTTGAGCCGGTAACAACATATTAATATTCAATTGTGCTAGGTATTATATTTATGAAAACACAGATGGAAATTTGACTCCAGCCTTGCAAATGTGTTTTATGTGCTGGAGTATAGTATAGATGTGACTTCAGTGCAATGACACCGTAAATTCATAGTAATTTTATTTGTCACATACAGTGGCCATCCCAAGTCATGCTTGACCTGATTAGTACCGGTCCAGTACCGGTCCACGAGGGTTCAGGTATTTTGGACCTGTACCGTACTGTATATTTTTGGTCGGGATTTGTGAAGTGATGGTGTTGGCGATATAAGTCTTGATGCCATGGATGGATGATGGTAATTTTTGGTAAGTAAGTTTCTGTTGGGAAGACAAAGGTCAAGTTTGAAGATGGGTCTTCTGGGGGGTTCATTTGGTGCTGCAGTGTAAGTTTTGTGTTTGTCGGTTTGTTTGTTGGTGGCATAACTCGAGAGAAATTAAATGGATCGTTACAAAATTTAGTTGGTTGTTGGGGGTCAGGGAAATGAAGGTCAAGTTTGAAGATGGGTCTTCTGGGGAGTTCCTACAGCACTACAGGGGGCATTTTTAAAATAAATTTTGGAGGATTTGGTGGATCTTGATTGTTTTGGGCAGGTAGAAACGAATAGTGATAATTAGTAATAACATACTAGTAATGAGATGCATTCTATGCATTCTATGCATTCTATGTAAATCAGGTCCTTCTTAATATGATTAATGAGGAAAAGTTGAAATTCACTTTCAATGTGCTATTTTTTGGACGACAACCTATATTCAAGGACACCTAAACACCATATGGACAGAGTGACAGGCAACATGTGGGCAGTGATTTTCACAATGGCGCTTCAAGACATATGAACTGAGAACTGTGATATGGAGAGGA